>CM044550.2:6794853-7994853 GCA_024416835.2 Perccottus glenii | reverse complement strand
TTGTTTTCCAGCTGTGTATATATATGTTTATGTTTATTTGAAATTTGCTCGGCCCTTTCACAGAGAGCTGACTGTGACATCAAATGTGCTTGTTCTGTTAATCCTTTAGAATATTTGAACTACTAGTCCCACAGATTCACACAGTTCGGTTGAGCTGCAAAGAAAATATTTTCCTGTCCGGAAACGTTCCGTATCGCTAGTGAAAGAGAGCACATAACAAATCTCATTATTATCCTCCAAATACTTTAATATTGTAGTGTCATTGAAAAGATTCATGCATAAAATACGTTGCTTTTTTTTTTTGCTTTTGTTTTTTCAGAAAAAGGGGAATATTTTTTGTTGACTATTACTATTATTATTATTCAATAATAAAATATGTCCTTATTTCCTTAAGATGCAGTGATATGTGGTATTATACAGTTATAGGTCAGTTAATTCGTTTTGGTTGGATACCACTAGTATCACGAGATTTAACAAGAGCTTATGAGACTATTGGGCTAGACACGCACATGCTCAAGACACACACAGCGACGCCAAAGGTTAGTTAACCAGCTGCATAAGATACATTTTTTGTTCATGTAATAACTGTAATTGTGAATTGCTGTTGTGCTGATGACACTGTTCAATGTACACAGCTGGGATATGCACAAATTGACTGAATATTCGCCTAAAGACCTCCGAAGTGACAGGCGGCTACGAGGTAGCTCATTTTATTTTACACTTGTGTGTTAGCAAGCCAAGATGGAGTGTCTAATTGCACTGTTAACTCTGTTCTGTAGTTTTCACGGCGTTTCATGGCATTTGAGAAGGCTATTAAATGCGCCCGTACTCGCGAAACCGTGTGCAGTGTTGTCATTGAGGAGTTACATAGAAAACTCGCCCAGCCCAGCCGGCTCGAGTTGACGACGGCAGCTACGGTTGGTCGCAGTACCAATGTACATCACAAGGCGGCGCCATTACACCATCTCATCGCTCCCCAGCAACAGAGCTCCGTCAATTGAAATGAAGTAAAGTAGAAAATAAAGGACTGTGTTTTAAGGAAATAAGAGTGGTTTAAGCTAAAAAGAAATGTAACTAAAGCTATTTCACAGCACATTTTCTTAAAAGTTCTTGATATTTACTGCTTTATGGTATTCTTTAGTTTTCATTATTAAAGATTTGTGCATTTTGTTTTTGTTTTTTTAAATTAAAACGTTCATTCAGCTATATAACTTAACATGGCATTTTTACATGAAGAAGTTCATTACAACCAAAGGTGGGTAGTAACAAATTACATTTACTTTGTTACACTTGAGTAGTACATTTCTAGTGAAAAAAATTAACTTTTACTTTGATACATTTGGTAGCGTAAATGTTAATAATTAATATCTTTTTTAATGAGTTAATATGATTTGTTAGCAAGCCTCGCGAGAGGTGGCTACGTGTGGCTAACATCACCTGCTTATAGCGCACGTTGGAAGATGATGGCTGAAGCAGAGGAAGATCTGTGCGAGCTACAAATCACCCGTGGCTTTAAGTTAAGTCTATGTTTTTTTTTCTAAAAGAATAAAAAAAACAGGAAGGCCAGATTAGGGTTTGCCAACAAACAACATCTAAAAGAAGTTTTCACAGTTTTGGAACAACATCCTATGGACCGATGAGACCAAGATCAACTTGTACCAGAGTAATGGGAAGAGAAGAGTCTGGAGAAGGAAAGGAACTGCTCATGATCCAAAGCATAGCACCTCATCAGTGAAGCATGTGGTGGTAGTGTCATGGCGTGGGCATGTATGGCTGCCATTGGAACTGGTTCTCTTGTATTTATTGATGATGTGACTGCTGACAAAAGCAGCAGGATGAATTATGAAGTGTTTCTGACAATATTATCTGCTTATATGCTGTATGAGCTGTAATTGACTGCAAAGGATTTGCAACTAAGTATTAAAAAGTGAAAGTTTGATTTATGATTGTTAATCTGTCCCATTACTTTTGGTCCCTTAAAAAGTGGGAGGCACATATACAAACTGTTGTAATTCTTACACCGTTCACCTGATTTGGATGTAAATACTAGGGATGCGCCGAAAGGAAAATTCATGGCTGAAACCAAAAACCGAAAATGAGTAAACCAAGGCCGAAAACCAAAACACCAAAAGAAATTATGCCAATTATTAGTACAATTGCATTTATGGCTATGACTGTGTAGTCATCAGTCTGGGTTCAAGGGCGGGCATTCCACCGAAACTGCACTACTCTCAATCATCAAAGCCCTGAGACTGGCAAAAGCAACATCCAAGTCATCTGTACTCATCTTACTGGATCTGTCTGCTGCTTTTGACACTGTTAATCATCACATCCTCCTGTCTTCTCTCAGGGCAATGGGAGTCTCTGGAATGGCGTTGCAATGGTTCAAGTTTTACCTCTCGGATAGGTCATTCTGAGTATCCTGGAGAAACGAAGTCGCTGAATCCCAACATCTCAATACAGGGATGCTGCAGGGCTCAGTCCTTGGAGCACTACTCTTTTCCATTGGCTCTGTCATTCAGAAGCATGGCTTTTCCTATGCTATGCGGATGCACAACGTCTGGTGGTACCATCCCAAAAAGGAAACAAAAAATCACTCTCACGTACCTTCTCTGTTCCACATTGGTAGTATGATCTACCTGCTGCTACAAGATCAGCATATTTAGTAGCCATCTTTAAAAAAACGCCTGAAAACACATCTCTTCCGTCAACACCTGACTGACAAACACTGAATTCTGAGTACTTCCTTTCTATCTATTCTTTTATTTGAAAAAATAAAATAAAAAAAATATTCTTTCCTATCCTTAGCTATGTATACTGTGCTGGGTTCTAACTGACTAGTTTTTGGTGCACTTATGCTTTTTGCTACCCTGTGTTGTCATAATTGCTTCCATTGTTTTCCTCACTTGTAAGTCACTTTGGAATAATGACTAAATGTAAATGTAATGTAAATCTATGTTTGAAATCTGATGGGTAACTCATCGAGGCATAGCTCTGATAGGATTGTCTCTGAGGGACTAACTTGGGCCATGTGTTGATATGAGCTTTATTTTGACAAAAAATCCTGGGACAGCAGAGGCTCATGGTGTCCTAGTCACTGATAGCAGAATTGATTCGGGGGGGCAAACTGACAGGGACATTCTGACTGGTTACAACTGGTTAGAATCAGTTACATGTCACAGGTCGCGTGCTTTTTAATACCCTTTGCACTGCCTCATTTCCACTGTGTGGTACAGTATGGGACAGCATGTTTAACATGTTAGCGTTTAAGTTTCATGCGACAACTGGGGCAGTGGCTCAGTGGTAGAGCGGTCGTCCTTCAACCGGAAGGTAGGCGGTTCAATTCTCGCTATCCCCCACAGTTCATACTGTCATTGTGTCCTTGGGCAAGACACCTAACCCACCTTGCCTACAGTGGTGTTCCAGCTGTAACACTGGTGAATGGAACCTTAATGTAAGTCCCTTTAAAATGAAAGTGTTAACTAAAAAGTCGCTTTGGATAAAAGCATCTGCTAAATGAATACATGTGAATGTAAAAATCTAAACCAGTCTCGTTGATGAAAACAAAAAAAGCCTCAAGTTTAACAAAAAACAAGTTTAAAACCTTCTTCTTTAGCTCTGTCTATTCAGTAAAGACCACTGAAAGTGTTCTATCTTTATCTTGTAAATAATGGTGTATTTTACTTGTGTTTCTTATTGAAAATGTTGTCTGTGTGTGTCAAATTTGTCTTTTAATTCAATATAAAATGATTGAGTTTTTCATTAAATAAAAAAACTGACAAATATGCCATTTGTGAGTTGGTCTAGATGTCCGGGACCGAGACAAGACCAAGGCTTTTAGGGATTGAGACCATGACAAGACCATGACCTTTACAAATAGTCTGAAGACCAGTTACCAAGACCAAGGCCTATCTCCAGTACTAAACACTAGTCTGAACTCACAAGTTTAGGAGGATTTAGAAACATTTACATTAAAAAGTTTGGCCAATAATTGTAAATATATATAAAAAAAGACAGATTTCCAGTAGCTTTTTCTATGCTTATTTTATTGATTGGTTTTGTGAATTGTTAAGTTATAGACAAGAACATTATACAAAAGATCTCAGCCAAATCAAAGGACATTGTGTGATCTGAATTGAAAACCCATAACACATTAGAACATTTATTTTGTTCTGTGTTTGGTCCTAATCGGTGTTGACCTTGTATTAGCAAGGACACCCGAAGCGGACCTTGTAGTCGCGGCAGTGGCATCTTTTCTGGTCCTGGTTCCGACAGGCGAACCCTTCAGTTGGACTGTAGCTGCAGAAAAACAGAGAGATGAAGACTGAAATTCAAATTTTATAATCTTACAAAAGACAACATTGGTGTCAGCAAGGATTAGGACAGTGTTTCAGATGTGACGTCTAAATGGAGCAAACTGTCCCTTTTGTTACATTCAGTACGTTTACAGTACGTTGACTGTACTTTGAAAAAATTAAGTATTTTGCCCGAGTTCAATAAAAATAAAATAAAAACAAATCATTTATTTGACAAAAATTTCACTTTAGTGTAAAAATACTGTATTCTAATTACATAAAGCTTAGACTTATGCAGGTGGTTGTTTAAACTGCTTTTAGTTAGTTATCTTTCAACATACTGTATATGTCCCTGTATTATAAACCTTGTAATATGTTATAAATGGTATAAAATTGTTGCATGTTACAGATCTATTTACTTTTCTGTCTACTTTATTTTATACCCAAGTTGGGTTAGTCCCAGCCCTAAACTTGTCCTTACATGTGTATAGCCTGCTTTGTGGCATTCACAGGAGTGTTGGTGTCCACGGTGACAGCGTCAATATAGAGCGGATGTTTACAGATCTCATTTGGGTAATGTTTTCTGAGTTCAGACAGAAGCTCAGAGTCTCCTGTGCCTGTGGGGTCGTCCTGGTCGTACCATCGTGTCCAGCACACTGCAGGGATAAAACAATAATGAGCAATAGTAAGTATTTCTGTTTAGAATAGTGAAACAAGGGGAAGAGACATTTAATTGAAATTCAGGCTAAACCCAGGATAAATTTGGGGCTAAATCGGTCATAAACTAAAAGAACACTAAACGAAGATTAAACCAGGACTAAATGCTCTGGATATTTCACTGAACAAAAACTTGATTGTTTCTTGTTAGCTTAAAACTTTCTTCCTTCGCTGTCACTGTGCTGCCACCAAGAGGAAAACTAGTGCCATGTCTTGTTAAAGCTAAATATATTGCCATGGTTACCTTTCTCACGGCAGAACTCCTGAGGACACATGAACCGGACTCGGAAATCTTGACACATGCCTGACGGCTGATCCGAGTTTTTACAGATGAAGCCTGTGGTCACATCGGCTCTGTGAAATAAAAGTGACAGATTTTTAGGATAGATTTCAAGATTAAAACAGGACTGAACTAGCATAAACCCAAGACAAATTCAAGAAATAAACCAATTCAAAAAATAGGTCTAAATTTAAGACTTAATTAGGATTAAACTAGGACTAATCTGGGAATAAATAACACAAGATAACACACAGGACTGAATAAAACCTGAAAAGGTCAAGAGCAGGATTTAGGAAGTGTATAACAAGGACTAGCCTAGAAAATGTTGCATTAGGTCTTTTACATTTTACCTTTTGTGCAGGAGAGAGAAAGGACCCTAATACCATTGTTATCTATTTAGAGTCTGTGATTTTTCTCTTAAATCTCACAGCAAAGTTGTAAAAGAAATAAGTTTTGAAAGTTCCATGTCTTGGTTTTGCTCTTTAAGACAAACTTACACAGAGATAATATTCCCGGTTGCTGCGACGCTGTAGCCTGACGCAGTCTGGGCTTCGATCCACAGAGGATTGTTGCAGATCTTTCCTGGGTTTTCAGCCCGAAGAGCGCTAAGAGTCTCCCAGTCGCCGGTGCCGGACGGGTCGTCTCGGTTAAACCATTCAGTGAAGCACTCTGCAACAATTACAGAAGTTATATATTATGACAATGCTGCACAAATACTAAACTAAACTAAAACAAAGCAATAGAATAAGTCCATTAACAGAGGCATAAACATGCATTGCCTTGAGGAGACTTGCTGTTGTCTGTGAACAAATGAAATGGAAATAGACAGTGTGTAGATAAGGATTAGTGGACCCTTAGTGGGTTTCATTGGACTGATGTTAACCATGAAATGTCTTTGTTTTATTATTTCTGACCCTTAAACTCAACATGAATGTTGCCACTAAATGCTGTCAACACTTTTAAATCACTCAAAAGTTAATCAAACTAGTTGTATTCCCCACAATATCAGAAATAGATATGGCGTCTGTTGTCTTACCTTTTGGTCGGCAGAACTCAAGTGGACACCTGAACCGAACCTGGTAATCGTTGCACATGCCCTTTTTCTGGTCTGAGTTTTTACAGATGAAGCCTACAGTTGTGTCAGATCTGTTTAGAGATAAATGGAGATGATGTAAAAATGCAAATTTAGAGAGACATTAGAATTAGACTTAGCACAATATGCTATCACTTCTCTAGTTTCTCATGCTACCCATTACTTACGCAGCGATGACGTTTCCAGTGGCAGCCACAGACAGCCCGGTTGTGGTCAGGACATCGATCTGAAGAGGACTGTTGCAGATTTTCTCCGGATGTTCAATGCGCAGAGCGGCCAGTGTTTCCCAGTCTCCGGTGCCAGAGGGATCGTCTCTGTCGAACCACGGAGTCCAGCAGTCTGCATTTATCAAAACAGAAATCATTTAGGATAGATATTTGTCTACAGAACACTTTTATTTCTCTCTGTTTTGTTTTAGAATGACATTTTACTGAATTTTGGCATTGACAGATTAAACACAGTAGTCCTGGTCTTAGTCCCTAAACCTTGGACTCGAAGCCAGTTTTCCATAGTCACTGTTTAAAATGTCAGTATCTATCATAAACAATTGGAGAGTGATGACCAAAGCGCAAAACCTCCTATCTGCAGGATTTTCTGATTGGTGGATTTCACTTTAGATGATGAGAACAGAAAACATGTATTTTTTTAGTTTTGCAGACGACCTTTTTGAAACAAGAAAAAATTATTTTATTTATTTTTTAATAGAATGTTTTACTTTTCTTTTTTTTTTTTTTTACATTATTAAGAACCGTTTTACATTCTTTATTTTATTTTTATTTTTTTCATACAAAGATGAGAGTAGATTACTTACCGGAGGGTTTGGTTATGGGGTGTTTGGTGAAGCTGGGCCACTCTGGGAGACCAGGAAGTTCATAATGATGGTGGTCACGATCTGGATGTGCTAAAATTCAAAAGATATATATACATATTCAAAATAAGTAGAGTGTATGTTTAAATATATTCATTTAGTTTTATCTATAGCATCTATTTCTGTTCTTCCTTTGTTTCTCCTCTTATTTCTTTAATTCTGTGTTTGATGGAGAAAAAGGGTAGAACTGCAGCAAAGGCAACAACACAAAAAATACCAACAAAGAGCCCTGATACAATTTCAATTTTAAAGAAAAGTGATACTTACAATCCCAGTGACAAGGACACAAGAAGCGGATCCTGTAATCCTGACACTTGCAATTTCTTTTCTGGTCTGAGTTTCTGCAGATGAACCCAATCACTGTGTCATACCTGCACAAACAAAATCATCATTTAGACATCCACAAACAGATGAATTTTTACTTATTATGAACATTACTGAGTGCTTACGCATAAAAGACGTCTCCTGTGGAAAGTGCTGGGATTCCCATCGTGGTCTGGACTTCAATTTGAAGAGGATTGGCACAGACTTTGCCTGGGTTTTCTGCTCTCAGGTCTGTGAGAGTCTCCCAGTCTCCGGAGCCTGTGGGGTCGTCTCTGTCGAACCATTCAGTCCAGCAATCTAGAAAACAAGAGTATGAGGACTGTTACTAAAATAGTCCAGTCTTTTCTTTATAGAAGCAGACAGGAGCGACATCACAGGATAAACTGAGCACTTTTATTACTCTCTGTTTTGTCTCAGAATAATGTTTTTAATGATATTTTACATGACTCAGATTAAACCAGGTTTAAACCTCGCACTAAACAAGAGCAAAATCATGACTTTAACTTCTTCCTTAGATTTGCAAAGAATATATTAGAACAAGAGCAAATTATTTCCATTAATTCTTTTTATTTTTTTGTGGTCTTACTTATTTTTTTTTTACACATTATTTTTTGACAATATTTTTTTGTTTTAATTTCTTTACATTATTAACAACTGATTTGAATTTTTTAATTATTTCGTTTTTTTGTACTTTTCAGATTTTCATAAAAAAAAAAAGTGGTAGAGCAGTTGACCTTTAAGCGGAAGGTAGGCGGTTCAATTCCCGTTCTCCCTACAGCTCATACTGTTGTTGTAACCTTGGGCAAGACACTTAACCCACCTTGCCTCCAGTGGTGTTCCAGTTGCAACGCTGTTGAATGGAACCTTAATGAAAGTCACTTTGGATAAAGGTGTCTGCTAAATTTATAAAAATATAAAATGTAAAGGTACAGTGTGTTTGTGCTATACTAAAGAAACATTATGCTAGCAAAAATTGTGTAATCCTATATAAATAATAATTATACATACATATATATATATATATATATATATATATATATATATATATATATATATAAGAAAGGACTGGACTGGAGAGTAATATAAAGAGTGTGTTAAATTTAAAACTTTTTAAAGAAATATATAAAAACATGTTTTTTGATAAGTATACTTGGATGTTAATTGGGATTGTGGATGTAAAGAATATTCAAAATGGATTAAACAGTATAGTAAATATAATAGTATCTGTCTAATATTTATTGTTTTTAACTTCAGTTTGGTGAATGGAATTTATTGTATTTGTTTTGTGGCGATGCATAGAAATTTGATTTAAATGTTTAAAGGGTTAGGCAAAATAAGTTACGACTTCAGCTTAAATTCTTTTGGTCTATGATTTATAGTTATAGAGTGTGTTCTTTTTTATTTTTTAATTTTTTTTAATTTAAAGAACCAAATAAATATTGTCAAGAATTACATTTAGTAATTTAGCAGATGCTTTTATCCAAAGCGACTTACATTGAGCTTTAATTTAAATACCATTTTAGTCTATTACACACAGGAAACAGATTAATATAACTTCACAGCTTTAACCACAATATGTCAAAAATATGATTAAACAGTTTGGAAATAAGGACAAAAATGAAAGTTAAAGAGAAGTAGGTTCTTTACCAGTGGGTCTGGGGATGTGGGGTCTGGTGATGGGGGGTCCAGTGGCGGGTGGAGGGGTGGGCAACTCTGGGTGATGGTGGTGATGATGATGTGCTGAAATGAAAAAATATATAAATATTCAAAATAAGTAGAGAGTATGTTTGAACAAATTCCATTTGTTTTATCAATATCATCTTTTTCTGTTCTTCTTTTGTTTCTCTTATTTCTTTTATTCAATGTTTGCAACAGTTCTACACAGTTTCTTCATCAAAGGCAACAACACAGAAAAAAACAACAAAGAGTCCTGATACAATTTCAAATTTAACAAAAGGTGACTTCTAAAGCACCATAACTTCTTAAAGTAGAGTTTACAGTAAAGTTCTTGTCAGTATCTGAGAAAGTCGAAAAACTACTACAACCTCCGAAACCAATGATGTCTATTTGGACAATTTTACCGACTACATATGTGTTTTAGACAAAAACTCAGTCCTACAAACATAAATGTCAAACTTTAGTTCAGCTTCTGCTCAAAGAGGTTTGATATGGCTCTAAAATCTGCACCAAAAACACTTCCTGCTGAAAATAAGGACATGTAAAAATGGACAGAGACTTACAATCCCAGTGACAAGGACACAAGAAGCGGACTCTGTAATCCTGACACTGGGAGTTTTCTTTCTGGTCTGAGTTTCTGCAGATGAACCCAATCACTGTGTCATACCTGCACAAACAAAATCATAATTTAGACATCCACAAACAATTTTGAATTTTTACTTATTATGAACATTACTGAGTGCTTACGCGTAAAAGACGTCTCCTGTGGAAAGTGCAGGGATTCCCATCGTGGTCTGGGCTTCGATTTCAAGAGGATTGTCACAGATTTTGCCTGGGTTTTCTGCTCTCAGGTCTGTGAGAGTCTCCCAGTCTCCGGAGCCTGTGGGGTCGTCTCTGTCAAACCATTCAGTCCAGCAATCTAGAAAACAAGAGTACGAGGACTGTTACTAAAATAGTCCAGTCTTTTCTTTATAGAAGCAGACAGGAGCGACATCACAGGATAAACTGAGCACTTTTGGTAAATGGTAAATGGCATGCATTTATATAGCGCTTTTTTGCACCCTTCTCGGGCACCCAAAGCGCTTTACATCGTGCTTCCACTCACCCCATTCACACACATTCACACCTGGGGCAGACAGAGATGGGGGCTGCCATACACACGGCGCTCAACCTTCTCCTACCACCACCAAACACACCTCTACAGTCACACACATTCATACACCAGTGCTACAGACACTGGAGGCAAGGTGGGTTAAGTGTCTTGCCCAAGGACACAACGAAAGTATGAACAGGGCAGAGTGGGAATCAAACCGGCAACCTTCTGGTTATAGGACGACTGCTCTACCACTGAGCCACTCCGTCCCCTTTTATTACTCTCTGTTTTGTCTCAGAATAATATTTTTTATTAAATTGACTCAGATTAAACCAGGTTCAAACCTAAAACTAAACAAGAGCAAAATCATGACTAAACAAAAATTTTAATCTAAATAGTGAATTTGTAAAGTTGTCAGTGTATGTCTGTATGTATTAACCCTGCGAGTAACGTCTGATTATTCATATTGAACCACATCTCACGGCCAAAGCAGCTGGCTCCAGCCCTAACCCTAAACCAGCCTCCTGCAACATGTAACAGGATAAACAGTAAAAATTAAATGTATAAATATGAATGCCTGGGAACAGTAGTCCTGGTCTTAGTCCTAAACCTTGGTCTCAAAGCCTGGTTTCCATAGTTACTGCTTAAAACTTCAGTCTTTAATATAAACAATTGTACATAAACCTTTTTCTTAGTTTTGCAAAAGACTATTTTGAAACAAGAAGCAATTATAAAAAAAATAATATTTTTATTTTTTTTGTGGTTTCACTTTCGTATAGAATTGTTTTCACGTGTAATTTTTTTTTGTTTTTTACATTATTAAGAACTGTTTTGCATTTCTCAAGTAATGTTTTTTTTGTACTTTTCAGATTTTTGTAAAAAAATATGCTTTGAAGACAACTGGATTTTTAAGAGTGTATTATTATAATAATTCTATTACTTTTGTATATTTTTCTATTATACCACATTAGTCTAATACACACAAAAAACAGATAATATAAACTTCACAGCTTTAACTACAATACGTCAAAAATATAATTAAACAGTTTAAAAATAAGGACAAAAATTAAAGTTAAAGAGAAGTAGGTTCTTTACCAGAGGGTCTAGTGATGGGGGGTTCAGTGGCGGGTGGAGGGGTGGGCAACTCTGGATGATGGTCGTGATGGTCGTGATGATGGTCGTGATCTGGATGTGCTGAAATGAAAAAAGAAAAAAGTAGATTATGGTCAGTATCTGAGAAAGTCAAAAAACTACTACAACCTCCAAAAACCAATGATGTGTATTTGGACAACATTACAAACTACATATGTGTTTTAGACAAAAACTCAGTCATACAAACATAAATGTCTAACTTTAAATCAGCTTCAGCTCAAAGAGGTTTGATATGGCTCTAAAAACTGCACCAAAAACACTTCCTGCTGAAAATAAGTAAATATTAATAATAAAAATTTAAAAACATCATCTTTTTTTTATTTTTACATTTTTAAAAATGGTTGTACATTTCTCAATCAATTATAATCATTTTTTTTTACTGTTCAGATTTATGTAAATTTTGTTTGAGCTTTGAAGACTACTGACTTTAAAGAGTGTATTACTATAATAATTCTATTACTTTGTATATTTCCTCTATTATACCACATTAGTCTATTACACACAGGAAACAGATAATATAACTTCACAGCTTTAACCACAATACGTCAAAAATATAATTAAACAGTTTGGAAATAAGGACAAAAATAAAAGTTAAAGAGAAGTAGGTTCTTTACCAGTGGGTTTGGTGATGGGGGGTTTAGTGACGGGTGGAGGGGTGGGCAACTCTGGGTGATGGTGGTGATGATGATGTGCTGAAATTAAAAATATATAAATATTCAAAATAAGTAGAGAGTATGTTTGAACAAATTGTTTTATCAATATCATCTTTTTCTGTTCTTCTTTGTTTCTCTTATTTCTTTTATTCTGTTTGCTACAGTTTTACTCAGTTTCTTTACCTGCTGAAAATAAGGACATGTAAAAATGGACAGAAACTTACAATGCCAGTGACAAGGACACAAGAAGCGGACTCCTGTAATCCTGACACTGGGAGTTTTCGTTCTGGTCTGAGTTTCTGCAGATGAACCCAATCACTGTGTCATACCTGCACAAACAAAATCATCATTTAGACATCTACAAACAGATGAATTTTCACTTATTATGAACATTAGTGAGTGCTTACGCGTAAAAGACGTCTCCTGTGGAAAGTGCAGGGATTCCCATCGTGGTCTGGGCTTCGATTTCAAGAGGATTGTCACAGATTTTGCCTGGGTTTTCTGCTCTCAGGTCTGTGAGAGTCTCCCAGTCTCCGGAGCCTGTGGAGTCGTCTCTGTCGAACCATTCAGTCCAGCAATCTAGAAAACAAGAGTACGGGACTGTTACTAAAATAGTCCAGTCTTTTCTTTATAGAAGCAGACAGGAGCAACATCACAGGATAAACTGAGCACTTTTATTACTCTCTGTTTTGTCTCAGAATAACATTTTTACTAAATTTTGACATGGACTCAGATTAAACCAGGTTCAAACCTTGCACAAAACCAGAGCAAAATCATGACTAAACAAACATTTTAACCTAAATAGTAAATTTAATAGGATGTCAGTGCATGTCTGTATGTATTAACCCTGCGAGAAACGTCTGATTATTCATATTGAACCACATCTCACGGCCAAAGCAGCTGGCTCCAGCCCCAACCCTAAACCAGCCTCCTGCAACATGTAACAGGATAAACAGTAAAAAATAAATGTATAAATATGAATGCCTGGGAACAGTAGTCCTGGTCTTAGTCCCTAAACCTTGGTCTCAAAGCCAGGTTTCCATAGTTACTGTTTAAAATGTCAGTATTTAATATAAACAATTGGACATAAACTTCTACCTTAGTTTTGGAGAAGAATATTTTGAAACAAGAACCAATGAACATAACATTTTTTTTTGTATATATATATATATATATATATATATATATATATATATATATATATATATATCTTATGATATATATATAATATAATATATATATATATATATATATATATATATATATATATATAGAGAGAGAGAGAGAGAGAGATAGAGAGAGAGAGAGAGAGAGAGAGAGAGAGAAAAATAAATATATGTGTGTGTGTTTTTACGTTACTAAAATTGGTTGGGCATTTCTCAATCAATTCGGGGTTTTTTTTGTACTTTTCAGATTTTGGTAAAAAACATTAAAAGAAATCTCCTTTAAAGACTACTGACTTTAAAGTGTGTAATATTATAATAATTCTATTACTTAATATGTTTCCTCTATTATACCACATTAGTCTATTACACACAGGATAAAGATAATATAACTTCACAGCTTTAACCACAATATGTCAAATATATAATTAAACAGTTTGGAAAATAAGGACAAAGATGAAAGTTAAAGAGAAGTAGGTTCTATACCAGTGGGTCTGGTGATGGGGGGTTTAGTGACGGGTGGAGGGGTGGGCAACTCTGGGTGTTGGTTGTGATGATGGTCGTGATGATGATGTGCTGAAATTAAAAAATATATGAATATTCAAAATAAGTAGAGCTTATGTTTGAACATATTTCATTTGTTTTATCAATATCGTCTATTTCTGTTCTTCTTTTGTTTCTCTTATTTCTTTTATTCAGTATTTGCTACAGTTTTACCCAGTTTCTTCTTCAAAGGCAACAACACAGAAAAAAACAACAAAGAATCCTGATACAATTTAGATTTTAACAAAAGGTGACTTCTAAAGCACCATAACTTCTTAAAGTAGAGTTTACAGTAAAGTTCTTGTCAGTATCTGAGAAAGTCAAAAAACTTCTACAACCTCCAAATCCAGTGATGTGTATTTGGACAACTTTACCAACTACATATGTGTTTTAGACAAAAACCCATTCCTACAAACATAAATGTCTAACTTTAGTTCAGCTTCTGCTCAAAGAGGTTTGATATGGCTCTAAAAACTGCACCAAAAACACTTCCTGCTGAAAATAAGGACATGTAAAAATGGACAGAGACTTACAATGCCAGTGACAAGGACACAAGAAGCGGACTCTGTAATCCTGACACTGGGAGTTTTCTTCTGGTCTGAGTTTCTGCAGATGAACCCAATCACTGTGTCATACCTGCACAAACAAAATCCTCATTTAGACATCCACAAACAGATGTATTTTCACTTGTTATGAACATTAGTGAGTGCTTACGCGTAAAAGACGTCTCCTGTGGAAAGTGCAGGGATTCCCATCGTGGTCTGGGCTTCGATTTCAAGAGGATTGTCACAGATTTTGCCTGGGTTTTCTGCTCTCAGGTCTGTGAGAGTCTCCCAGTCTCCGGAGCCTGTGGGGTCGTCTCTGTCGAACCATTCAGTCCAGCAATCTAGAAAACAAGAGTACGAGGACTGTTACTAAAATAGTCCAGTCTTTTCTTTATAGAAGCAGACAGGAGCGACATCACAGGATAAACTGAGCACTTTTATTACTCTCTGTTTTGTCTCAGAATAACATTTTTATTAGATTTTGACATGGACTCACATTAAACCAGGTTTAAACCTCGCACTAAACCAGAGCAAAATCATGATTAAACAAAGATTAAGATCTAAATAGTAAATTGTCAGTGTATGTCTGTAATAATGAATAAAATTAGAACAAAGATGAAAGTTAAAGAGAAGTAGGTTCCTTACCAGAGGGTTTGGTGATGGGAGGTCTGGTGATGGGGGGTCTGGTGATTGGGGTTCTGGTGATGGGGGTCTGGTGATTGGGGTTCTGGTGATGGGGGTTCTGGTGATGTGGGTTCTGGTGATGTGAGGTCTGGTGATGTGGGGTGTTGTGATGGGGGTTCTGGTGATGTGGGTTCTGGTGATGTGAGGTCTGGTGATGTGGGGTGTTGTGATGGGGTTCTGGTGATGTGGGTTCTGGTGATGTGGGTCTGGTGATGTGGGGTGTTGTGATGGGGTTCTGGTGATGTGGGTTCTGGTGATGTGGGGTCTGGTGATGTGGGGTCTGGTAATGGGAGTTCTGGTGATGTGAGGTTTGGTAATGTGGGGTCTGGTGATGTGAGGTCTGGTAATGGGAGTTCTGGTGATGTGAGGTTTGGTAATGTGTGGTCTGGTGATGTGGGGTCTGGTGATGTGAGGTTTGGTGATGTGGGGTCTGGTGATGGGGGTTCTGGTGATGTGGGGTTTGGTGATGTGGGGTTTGGTAATGTGGGGTCTGGTAATGTGGGGTCTGGTGATGTGAGGTTTAGTAATGTGGGTCTGGTAATGTGGGGTCTGGTGATGTGGGGTCTGGTGATGGGGTTCTGGTGATGTGGGTCTGGTGATGTGAGGTTTGGTGATGTGAGGTTTGGTAATGGGGTCTGGTGATGGGGTCTGGTGATGTGAGGTTTGGTAATGTGGGTCTGGTGATGGGGGTTCTGGTGATGTGAGGTTTGGTGATGTGGGGTCTGGTGATGTGGGGTCTGGTGATGTGAGGTTTGGTAATGTGGGGTCTGGTGATGTGGGGTCTGGTGATGTGAGGTTTGGTAATGTGGGGTCTGGTGATGGGGGTTCTGGTGATGTGAGGTTTGGTGATGTGGGGTCTGGTGATGTGAGGTTTGGTAATGTGGGTCTGGTGATGGGGTTCTGGTGATGTGAGGTTTGGTGATGTGGGGTCTGGTGATGTGAGGTTTGGTGATGTGGGGTCTGGTGATGTGAGGTTTGGTAATGTGGGGTCTGGTGATGGGGGTTCTGGTGATGTGGGGTCTGGTGATGTGGGGTTTGGTAAAGGGTGGAATGGTGGGCCACTTTTGGTGACCAGGACGTGGATAGTGGTTGGGATATGGATGGGCTGAAATTAAAAAAAAATGTAAATATTCAAAATAAGAAGAGCGTATGTTTGAACATCATTAGCCTCAGGAGTCACACTGCCCTTTCATAGCTAACGATTATGAGACCGGGACAGCCTTTGTCAGAGTCAGTTTCATGTCAAACGCCTCCCTCTAGAGATATAAGCTCAACTCTCTTACCAGTTGATCTCAAAATTTATCAAATCTCTTGGAGACAAAAACGTCTTCACCTTGAAAACTGAGTCCAGATTCCTTTTTTCAGTTTCAGTTTTACAGATTTGGTTAAAACTGTCTGGCATTCAATGCAGCTATGTCTATTATAAAAATTTAAGCAGTAATATGGCCACAGCACCATAGACATGCACTGGCCACACTGCCTGATGCTACACCTCTGATGTTAAATTAGTAATTTATACAAATTTAATGTGTAGCAGGATTGATGCACCGGAAGTGCACATTTATACTGAACAGGACTAATAATAACAGAGAAAGCACAGGTTCTTACTGGGATGATGGTCCTGATGGATGTAGTTCGTGGAGTTCTAGGAAAATTGCCGACATGCCCACTTTCTGCAAGAATACAACAGTTACAGTTACAGTCAGTGAACCAAAAGTCACAGAGTTATGATGATGAGTAACTTAGTCCCTACAGAAGAAAACTGTCAGTTCACTCTCAGTTTGGAGAAGCAGACAGGAGCAATGACACAGGCTTGGTGTTTTTTTATATCACAAAAATATATAATTCTATTTACTGGAGGGAATACATTTGCTTCCCCAAAGATTATAATACAACCAGATTTACAACAAACTAAACCATTCCTTCAAGACAGAAATTATTTTGATCACTGTGGATTAAAAAAAGTGTTGTTGATTATTATGAGTTTTACATTTTTAAACACCTGTCCTCAATAGTGCCATCTGGTGTTGTTTTGGGATTTGTTTAAACACACTTAGATGTATTATCAGTTTAAAGGTCAGACAACAAATTCATTGGAGCTACAGAAAATACTACAAGTTTACAGCTGTTACTCTAATAACATGCACAAAACTGGTTCCTCCAAATATGGAGCCTTCATAGTTCCTTCCATGAAGAAGGAAGAATAAACCCTCTTTTAAAGAAAAACTATGAAACAGATGGTTATATTTATTTAAAGGCAACAGTCCCATGTGAGTTGACAGTTCCATTTGTGTCATTTAGTGGCTCTATCCCTGATTCCTGAAGTTAGTTTTAAATGCCAATTTCCAATGACTAGTGACTCCAATGTGCTCATGTGTAAGTTATAGCTTTTTTTTAATATTCTGTATATTTACCCAAATGGTAACAAAATAAATATTATTGTTGTTACACTTTCAACTAAAATACAAAGCTTGTGACTAAAGCTGCGTGAAGTTTAACAAGTGTAAGTGAACTCACCAATGAGCAGGACTTGACTCAAGACGAGAGTGAGCTGCTGAAGAAAACAGACCATAACATTATTGTTGTAACACTTTAAACTTTTATGAAACATATTATTTATGAAAGATTAACTGAATACTTTACCCAACAAATCATTTTTGCAGATTGTTGTTGCTCCGTCTGTGAAGAGAGACCAACATTAGACTCTGACAAACACAACACTTTATGCAGTTTTTATTGAGAGAATGTAGATATTGTCAATATCCAGGTTACTCAGATGTGTAGGATCGACTTAAATGTCCCTCATTGATCTTTTTCAATGAGTTTGTGGTCTTTACTGTTGAGACTGTTCTAGTAAAGATTGTATTTTAGAGCAAATTTATTTAGAAAAGTTACAATGGGGAAGACAAACCAGGCAGGTTCTATGACCCCAAGTGAAAAGTGGGTCCCAGTGTTTTATTTTTACCTCTTGTCTGTCCAGCCATCCTAATACAAGACTAAAGGCAGTTTGAACTGTTTATAAAATAAAAGCTGATTGAACACTACTTTACGTCTTCAAGTGTTTTTTATTGCACTAGTTTGAAATTGTTTGGTGATTGTTGCTCAAATTCTTGTTGGTTCATGGCATTCACTTTGTGGAGTAGAGTCTCTGTTTAAACAATCAGCTATGTCTTATGTGCTCAGTTTTTATTTTTTATTTATTTTTAGTCTTTTTGCCTTCATTTGTCCTGGGCTCTTTTAGCTGTGGCATGAGCTCTATTACAAGAGCCACCAAGGCACCTGATAATCCCTGGGTATTACATCTTTTATGATTTTTACAAAGGCCTATTAATCAAGGTTTCAAAGTTAATTTATTGTCATTTATCAGGTAAAGACACACAAGTAATGTATGTAATGCAACCATCCTCAAAACCTGCTGAAACTGGACATGAAGGTGATGCACTTTTAAAGCCCTATTGGCTGATCTACACTGACATGACTACACTGACAACGGTTACTTGTAAGTATATTTTACTATTTTTATATAGTTTTCACAGTTGGAATAGTTCAATGTTTCTCTTTTGTATTGCATGAAAACAATGTGTTTAAGAAAAGAAAGAAAGAAAGAAATTTAATTTTAGGTTGTGTTACAAAAGTAAAAACAAAAACACACTTGTTGTAAAGAAGAAGATGAGACACAAGTGTTAACCAATTAAGTTTTTAACTGTAAATTTAGATCCTTCCTATAGGGTCCTGTTGTAACCTCAAATAAAACTGCCCAGTCAGTTACATACAGATACAATGCATACATAAAATGAAAGAATAAAACACTCACCAGTCGTCGAAGTTTGATGCCTGCTGAATGAGATGCTGTGACTCTGAGCTCAAAGTTAGAGGCTTAAATACTTCAAACTGAGGCTCATATCAGAGAAAAACACCCACAGCACAATCTCACTGTGAGGGTTATGATACCAGCCAGAGATTTGGGCCTCATGGCTTACTAATTATCTTTCTGTAACCAACTGTAGTTACTGCTGGATGTATTAAAACACATGGATATGGTATTACCCCCTCTGTGCTGAAGTTAAAGCCCCCTGACTCCCCTGTAGTGGTTGACAGGACAACGACAACTTCCAAAATGGTCAGATGCATGCACAAGGGCTGTAGGGCACCTGCTCTGTGGGCGGCATAATGTAGAAATAAACCAGAGTCCACAGATGAAGCAGGCATTAAGTCAAGAACATCTGACTCAAGTTTAAAGTTTGAATATAAGGGACTGGAACTTTTATTTACAATGCAGTCATGGCTCAGTAGTTCAGATTGTCCAAGAGACCATTTAAAATATATTTTCACAGCTAGTGTTGAGTGATTGCCAGGTCAGTGGTGTCTGCGACTGGGGAGTAATCAGTGTTTGTGGTGATCCTAGGTCATGTTGATTCCAATGTTTTGTCATATTATGTTTCATTTGACAGTTTCCCTTGATAAAGCCCCATGTCATGCAATGGTCTCTAACATGCCCCACATTTGATATTGCCAGGTTTTGGGTCATTGTATTTTTGGTTAATTAGAGTTTCTTTATAAAATAGGTACTAAAAATTAAAAAAATAGTTCTTTGATTTTTGTTTTGAAATCCAAAGCATTTTTGACCTTAGGTTGATGATATCAGAATAAATTCTCAAACTGTATTAGAAAATGAAAATAAGAAATATTTTTAAGAGGTCTCTTATTCACTTTGGCCATGAAAAAAACCCTGGTATTTTAACGAAGCTGATTGAAATACCATTTAGGGATTTACAACAATAATTCTTTGATTTTTAAGAGGTTACACATTTCTGAAAAGAAAATCAAAGTACCCAAAAATATACTGACCATTTTGTATGTGATATGAGTGTATTTAAGTTAAGTTTTTAAAGTTGAAAGAGTTGGTTGTTTAGGAAACATTTCTTTTTTTATTGTGTATTTGATTTACTTGGATTGACAGGAGGTAGAGCAGTGCTCAGACTTTAGCTTGAAGACTCACAGCCTGATGGTACTTTTCTGTATATTGAATTAAACATGTACTCACAGCAAAACTGAGTTTGGTACATGGCCTGTCAAATGATCAATGGGAAGAAACTGCAGAAATTAATTTTCAGCTCAAAGTGATATGAAATAAGAGTGACAGTAATCTTAAGTGACAGGGAAGTACTGGTTGAACACACTATATTTGGTTAATCCCAGCAAAGAGCTTAATCAAGTCTACGACTAACTTTAAAACAAGCCTGAACACATTTAAATACGGTGAATACCAGCTGTAAAGTACAGTCAGATTTCTTCTACATAGCAAAATGTTATGTTGACCTGCTCTGCAATAACTCCAATATTAAACCAAATAACGCAACAATTTTGAGAAAAAAACATCAGTTTATGAAGAAAATTAATAGGCTATAATTGAATTAGGACATGTTGGCTGATCTTTACAGCATTTGCAAACCCCTTAAAGGCGCACCGTGTCACTTTAAGCCAAAAATATATATTTTCAAAATCATTTAAATAGTTCTTGGACATGAGATCAATAGAATCAAGCCTATCTCACTGTCACAGTCCCCTCAGCTGGACAGAAACCTCCTGTAACTTTTCTTGTCAAGAAAGAAAATAAACCATGGAAATGAGTTCTTCAGTGGAAAAATATGTCTTATAATAGCTTATAAATATGTCTTATAAAGCAAAACAGCTCAAAAAAGAAAACAAAATAGAGAAAAGGGCGGGAAATTAAATGTGGATAAATGTTGGCAATACTTCGATACAATGTTTAATGAGGCTTAGATAATTACTAAGTTACTACAGTCAAACGGGAAAGTCAAAGGTAAAAGTTTCAGGTCAGCTCTAAACTACTGTTTAATGTAATGTAGGCATGTTAGCCACAGAAACAAAGAGAAGGTCTTAGTAAGGTCTAAGGTCAGCAGTCACCTCAAGTCTCTTTCTCTAAAATGTAAAAATCATGTTCAAAATCCATGACATCATGGACTCAGACTTGAATTTCCACAGTCACATTAAGTCAATTACATCATCAGCATTTTATCACCTTAAAAACATTTCCAGAGTCAAAGGAATATATATAAATGGAAATATATTCGGGTTTGACTGTTTCTTAGTGGCGAGGCTGCCCTGAGATGGCAAAATTAAAATCGAGTAGTGGAGCTTTAATGTAGTGGTTTTGTATATTAAAATTAAAAATAAAAATTTGATCAAAGACACAAAACTGTGGAGAGCAAAACATTTTATTACTAACACTGAAAAAGCTTCCTATGTTTATTATACAGAAACTAACTGCTTTACAAAAAACAAAATGATACAATATCCCATGTATGTACAGTGTAGTAAATATACCACCTCCAATTGTACACAAAGTATTTACAACCGTCACACAAACGGCATTAAAACAAAACCATAACATCAAATAATAAAACATTTGTGAGGTTTTTATTTTACTGGAAACCCCTATTATGTCACAAATATGGACATTATAAAAATAAAAGTGGATGAAAGCATCTACACACACTGTTTTCCTTCTGTGTTGGCACAAAAAGAAACTCACAAAATGGCGAATAAACACAGAATCGTACCATTTGTGAACAAAACTCATTCAAAAACGTAAATAATACCTAATAATAAAATAATAATACCTAATAATATAATAATACCTGGATTTGGCCTTGGACCTTTAGTGAGCACTTAAATTAACATGAACGTCCTTCAGTATGCAAGATGCATTATGTGTTATAACCACTAGGAGCAGTGTAGCAAATGTGAGCTGATTTGACAAATGGAGATGGAAAAAACTAAGTTCAAATACTGAGTTCAAATATGTAATTTATGAAACAACAAAATATCAGTAGAAACCATTACATTTGCAGAAAACAAGTCTAGTGGGTCATTAATCCATTTTTTCTTCAAAGCCACAAATACTTTTGAACAAATTTGAATATACTTGAAGCAGTGTTTAAGTTTCATGCAGCAAAAACCTGGAACAGCCTCCCAGATGAAGTAAAACAAGCCTCAACTTTAACAATGTTCAAGGGGAGGTTAAAAACCTTCCTCTTAACTCTGCCTACATTACAACTTAAAGTGTTTTTTAATCTTCACTCTTCTTTTAAAATGTTTTTAATTTTTCTAATGTTTCTTAATCTAAATCTTGTAAATTGTCTTTTATTCTTGTAAAGCACTTTGAGTTACCCAGTGTATGAATTGTGCTATATAAATAAAATTGCCTTGCCTTGCCTTGCCTACTGATGAGTAGATGAGCAGATTTTAAACCATAGGATATATTAAGAATAATGGCTGCTGTAGTTGACTATCCATATATTGGAACTAAAATACTGCTGCTTGTAAATAAATGTTAATTAAAATATAAAAGAAAAGTAAGTACCATAAGTATTCGTCATAAAATAGTTGAGCTTTGTTACAAAGAGACATTTCTTTCTTCTGGCCTGGATTAGGGTTGAAGGTCAAGGCATAATGTATTTGAAGCTGACTTTCTCACAAGAACAAGGCATTATTTCTGGTTCATGTCTTTCCTTTTGCTTCTAGTTTTTGTTCCAGTGGGATTATCTATCGTCCAATCAGCTGACCATAGTATTCAACTCCAACCCTTCCACAAAGGGCACTTGAGACCCCAAAGCTGAGGAGTCCTCAAAGTGGTACAGTAGGTTTTTTGGGAACACTTCAGACCCCTTTTGGTAATGGAAACACACCAGAATCAAACTAACCACAGGCTACCTCTGCTTGAACTAGGCATTGAACACTGTCATGCAGACATCTATGGATGTACTTTGATACAGAAATGTGTTAGCGTGTTCCTGTTTGTCAGAGCATGGAAAAGAGCGTCCAAAAGCTGAGTGCTGTATTTAAACCTAACTAGTGTGATTGGGATATTGGGATTGGTATTGGGAATTGTTTCAAGATAATACCTTTCACTGGTATCCTGTTACCCTATGTTCTCCATTACTTACTCCTCCATTTATTAAATTACAATGTATTACTTCTCCTTTAAATATTTGACTGAACCATTTGATAAAACAATGCAGCAGTGACAAATATAGAGTTACAAATGATTTGACAACTAGATATGACATTAGTGACTACTTTGTGACTTAGACTAAGCAAACCTATGGACCTGTGTTCACATTACCTTTAATATGGCACTAATTAAATATAATGTAACCATTATAGGTCTCTTTTTAATAACCCTAGTGTTTTATCGGGTCACAGTGGCAACCTTACGAGCTGGATTTGACACTTGCCACAGAAAGACAGTCAAATGTCCTTAAACCACTGACAACTAATCAGTGAGCGCTCAGAGGCCAAGGTGTGAGATAAATAATGGAACATAAAGACAGTGTTTACATGAGATTACAAAAGGAAACAGGAAATCCGATTACTTTTGATATGATTTTTTAATCATATCAAAAGTAATCGGATTTCCTGTCTGCTTTGTGGCAGACAAATAGACAACTTGTTGTCATTTGTGATTACACACATGGGCATTTGAAATATTTGAAACTAGAAATAATAGTTAAAGTCTTGATTTAAAACCTCACAACAACACTAACATTATTATGTTACAGTAAACAGGGATTGAGCCTTTTACTAATTATTTGAAAGAAAGAAAGAAAGAAAGAAAGAAAGAAAGAAAGAAAGAAAGAAAGAAAGAAAGAAAGAAAGAAAGAAAGAAAGAAAGAAAGAAAGAAAGAAAGAAAGAAAGAAAGAAAGAAAAGAATGTATTAACTTAAAATTCTTGTATAAGCTAGAATGTTAAGTGTGATATGTTTACATTACATTTATTTCATAGAGCCTTGCCCCTCTGTCTCTCACAGCCCACACTGCCTGATGACGGTGCACACTCAATCAGCGCACCTTTTGGGTAAAAATATAGTAATTTTCAAGCTTGTCTATTTATAGTAATCACATTTTCCAATGTAACAGATTCAGGGTATCTTAGTTATTGCTTTTTGAATGGGTTTGTCATCAACTTTTGTCTTTTTCTCTCCAGATATTAGCCTGTGTTGGAAGAACCAGTGCAGCTGATGAAGACATGTAAAACATTAGGGCTGCTCTCTATGAAACTCGTTTGAGTAATTATTCACATTAAAGACCCGGACAATGGAAAAAGGACTACGAGAATGAATGCAGAAAGACAAAAGGTAGAAGCCAAAAGAAGATGCAACATCTGCGGAGGGCTTTTTAAGAACGAGCGTGGTGTTAAAATCCACCAGGGCAAATCCAAGTGCAAAGAGCAGGGTCAGCAACGCAGGGCCCCTGAGCTTATGCAGAGTAACCTCACTAAGTTCGTTAAGGGTGTCCGTCAGTCGGTGGAGGAGGACCAGGGCCCGGAGGCAAACCACAGTGCCCCGGATCTCCCAGCTCAACCTACTCAGAGCACAGGAAGAGTCGGTGAACCTAAAAGTCCGGGAGACTTCTAGAGGAAGCCACGCTTGAACTTACCACCAGCAGCAGACCGCAGATGGGCCCAACTGGATGATGATCTAAATACCATCCTGGAAAACACTCTAAAAGGAGATGCAGTCAAGAAGATCAAGGTTATGGTTGAAGTTGTGTACAAGGTGTGCCGCGACACCTTTGGTGCGAAAGAAGTCAAGACTCCCAGGCCCCCAGCAGGACCAAGTAGGAGACAGCGGCAGATCAAAGAGCTGCAAGAAGAATTAAAGTCACTCAAGAGAAAGTGGCGGGAAGCAAGGGACGAGGAAAGACCAGCATGGATGAGATTAGCACAGAGGTACGGAAAAGGCTAATCCAGCTTCAGAGAGCTGAGACCATACGGGAGAAACTGAGGGAGAAGCGCCGAAAGAGGAAAGCCTTTTTCAAAAATCCCTTCCAATTCACAGCGGACCTACTAGGAAAGCCTAAGGGTGGGACTCTATCATGTGCAAAGGAGGAGATAGAAAACAGCGTGGCGGCTGCACACGGAGACTCTTCTAGAGGTATTCCTCTGGGTGAGTGTCCCTTCCAACTGCCGACCATTACACCACACACCCCTTTTAACATGGCAGACTTCACCATGGATGAAGTGAGGGCAGTGGTAATAAAAGCGAGAGCGGGATCAGCCCCAGGACCATCAGGCACCACCTATAAAATATACAAATGCTGCCCACTGCTGCTGAAGAGGCTCTCAAAGCTCCTACGGACATTGTGGAAGAAGAAGCTGGAACCCGGGCTCTGGACTCTCGCTGAGGGCTGTTTCGTGCCAAAAGAGTTAAATTCCACAAGACTCGATCAGTTCCGGGAGATTTCGCTGCTAGATGTAGAGGGGAAAATCTTCTGGTCCATCATTGCCAAAAGGCTAACAACATACCTGCTCGTTAATGAGTTCATCGATCCCAGTATCCAAAAAGGAGGCGTACCGGGATATTCTGGCTGCCTGGAGCATACAACAGTAATCAGCCAGCTCATCAATGAAGCCAAGAGTAATAACAACACACTCTCTGTCGTCTGGCTGGACCTCGCTAAAGCTTACCCAAGTGTCCCTCACCAGCTAATCAGAAAGGCATTGGATCACTACCATGTTCCATCAGAGGTAGTTAAGCTGGTTATGGCACACATGGATGCGCTGCAGATGAGGTTCACCGTGGGAAGTGTTACCACCAAATGGCAAAGGCTTGAGAAAGGCATCGTGGCAGGATGCACGATTTCTGTGGCCCTGTTTATAGCAGCTATTAATTTGTTGCTAAAGGCAGGAGGAATGCAGTGCAGAGGCCCAAAAGCAAAGGATGGCATGAGACACCCTGCTTGTCGTGCTTTCATGGATGATGTGACGGTGATGACTCCATCTATCCAGGGGACACAGTGGATCTTGAGGGCACTGGAAATGATGGCAACATGGTCACGCCTGCAGTTTAAATCGGAAAAGTCAAGGAGCCTCAGTATCTTGAAGGGGAAGCTAACAGGAAACATCTTCAATATCCAAGGCTCTGAAATTCCAACAATCCAGGATCAAAATATCCGATGCCTGGGAAAGCAGTATGATAGCTCCTTAAAGGACAGCGGCAACCTCATTAAAACCAAGGGCCAGCTGAAAACCTGGCTTATGGCAATCAAGCACAGCCAACTACTTGGGAGGTTTAAAGTCTGGTGTTTTCAGTATGGCATTATACCCCGACTTCAGTGGCCCTTCCTACTTTACGACTTTCCCATGTATCAGGTGGAAGGAATGGAAAGACTTTGCAGTAAGTTCTTGCGGAAGTGGCTGGGAGTCCCCCCATCTTTCAGTGCAGTCAACCTGTACAGCAAGACCTCCAAGCTTTCCTTGCCAGTCTCGTCAGTGGTTGAGGAGTTTAAAGCCACTAAAGCAAGGGCAGTCAGTACACTCCTTTCATCTAAAGACGGGAAAGTAAGATATGCAAGCAAGTCCATCAAATGCGGCAGGAAGTGGAAGCCCCAACAAGCTGTGATGGAAGCGGAATCCCACTTAAAACACCAGGAAATAGTGGGAGTGGTATGCCAGGGACACCTGGGCCTGGGGCATTACAGTGAGAAGAGGTGGAGCAGGGCTGATGCCAAAGCTAGAAGAGGTCTTGTTGTGCAAAGAGTCCGTGAGGAAGCAGAAGAGGAGCGTCAGGTGAAAGCGATCGGGCTTGCATCCCAGGGTCGATGGACGCAGTGGGACCAGGCACAGGAGCGACCGCTGTCATGGAAGGAACTGTGGCGGACCGATCAAGGGAAGTTGAGCTTTCTCCTGCGCTCGGTGACTGACCTGCTGCCAACTCCAAGAAACATAAAGATCTGGGGCGGAGGGGAAGATCCATCTTGCAAGCAATGCAGAGCAGCCTCCTGTACACTGAATCACATCCTGACCGGTTGTCCAAGGGCATTGGCAGAAGGGCGGTACAGATGGAGGCACGACAAGGTCCTCACGGAAATTGCCAAATGGGTGGAACAGCGGCGAGTCAAGGCCAACAACAAGCAGGCCCATCCGCCCGAAGCCATAACTTTTGTGAGGGAAGGAGACGGGAAGGCTCATAAGTCTGGCAAGGTGGTTAAGACCCCACCCTCTATTTTGCATCAGGCTTCTGACTGGGAGTTGAGAGTGGACCTGAAGAGGAAGCTTGTCTTCCCACAAGAGGTGGCAGTGACCACTCTCCGTCCAGATATGGTCCTAATATCTAAGAGCACAAAAACCATCATAATTGCTGAGCTCACGGTGCCCTGGGAAGAGAGGCTAGCCACGTCTCACCAACTGAAAAAAGCCAAGTACCAAGGCCTGGTTGATGAAGCAGTTCTAAAAGGTTGGTACGCAACCAGCTATCCCATTGAAGTCGGCTGCCGCGGGTTACCAGCAAAATCAGTGCGCTACTTCCTCCAGAGGGTGGGCCTGGAGCCTAAAGAGCTGAAGAAAGCCACCAGGGACATAGCTGCAGCAGCCGAGTCCAGTTCAAGATGGCTGTGGCTGAAGAGAGCCCACAGTTGGAACCCTTCTGCAGGTGAAGGCTAATCAGTCTTCGCTGCCCCACTCAGGCGAGGTGTTCAGGTTAAGGGGCGAAACATCTGAGACCCTGAGATCCCTGCTGACGATGCGGAAGGGTCCCAACAATGTGGATGCTCCAAGGAATACCATCTCGGAAGATGATCTGCATCACCATAGTTAGTGTAGTTCTTACAGTTTCAGCTTGTGGCAAAGCATTTCTTATGTTTACTTCACCTTTTTACTTTGCATATTGTTGAGATAATATAGATTATGAAGATTAGACAATTATTGTGAAATCAACCTATTAACATTCCATCAATCCCTCCATACCATGTTGTTATAGTGATAAATAAAGTTTGTGGAGGTTGTCAGTAATTCAGGACATCTTGAGGAAAAGGTTAAAGCAAAGGCATATGGATGCAGATTTAAAGGTGAAGACGTGTCAATACCATTAAATGTCTTCACCTTGAAAATTATGCCCAGATGCCTTTGCTTCAACCTTTTCTTTGTTGAGAAATTAACAAATTACGTCTAATGTCAATATTATTTATTTATATGATCTTCAACAGACAGACTTTGGCAACTATGTTGGAATTCTGTCATTTGTTCCTGTGAACAACAATCACTGGAATTTGCTTGTGGGTATTTCCTTTACCAATAATTCACAATAAAGTAAATTTTATTTCAGTTTATTAATGCTTGCACTGTGCCTATAGTACATTCTTTCAGGAACAAGCACTGTCTATTTGATGGACCCTGCAGCCAAGTCCAACTTCAAGGCTTCTCAAAATGCAGCAGGTCAAATACAGTAATATAATTATTTTAAAACTATATTGTTATTGTTTAAAATAAATATTGCGTAACATTTTCATTTGCTTGATTTTCTTTCAGGAAATACTTTGCCATAAGAAGTGAAAAAGATCAAAAACATGACTGGGCTTCCATTAAGTGGAAAGGTGGAGTGATGATGCATCCTGTTCAAAAAGATAAATGTAGCTGTGGAGTGATAGTTGTGAAGGTAATTCAGCATGAGTCAGAATATCCTTATTGTCATTGGCCAATCTGTACAATGACATTTAACAGTGCATCTCCATAAGTAGTTTATTATAAGTAGATTTATAGAATAAATAAAGCACACACCACAGTCACAGGCATTATAACAATGAATAAGATAAATAATGTAAACGAGAAAAAAACTTTCTATAGCAGTATTTTCATTCAGTTAATGCCTGCACTTTGATGAAAAAAACATTCAATAGTCAGAAGGTGCAAGTCTTAATTCACCTAAAGCACCTCCTGGACTGTAACAATTACTGGATTATGTGCTCTCCGCTCATTCCTGGCATTAACAATGGTTTTACAGGGAGAGATGTGTTCTAATAATGCCCAAAGCATATTATAATTTTTCTCCAGTTCCTTCCCTTCCATCACAGTGCAGCTATTAAACCACTTGTTTGCTGAGAGTCACGACAGAGGAGTAACGAGACCCTAACCTGACTGACAGTGGAGTGGTTAGCTCTGTTTTTGTTATAACCAATAACTAGGTCCGGCAGTGTGTAGACCATTCCGCTGGTAAAGCAGATGAATAATGAAGAATGGCCCAAGCAGAATGAAACAAAACTAAATCCTATGAATAGTATCATTAGATATACACCAGGATGTTCCATATGACTCATAATTGGCAGGAGGATTCTGTTTTCATGCTATCATCTGTTGACCAGTTTGCTCTGTATGCACAGTGATGCTGATCCACAGTGGAGGGAGCAAAGCACTTCATCAATGAAAAGAGCTAAAGGACTGTAGTCATTTAGATTGCTAATGGGTGTTTTCTTGTAGACAGACACAATATTGTTATATTTAAAGGATTTGGGGACAGGGCATGTAGACAGAGAGAGGTTAAAGATATTGTAAACCTCTGCCAGCTGGTGTGTGGAGTGACTGAGTACTCTCCCACAGATTCCATCCTGTGGTTCATCTTATGGAAAACCCTCCTAATGTCTTCTGTGCTTAGGCCATTCTGAGGTGGAGGTGGTGTGGGCCCTGTTTGTATCTTTGCCACCTCAAACTGAATAAAGCTCATCAGTGGCAGCAGTGTGTGGTAAATTAAGAAGCCCCATTTCTGAATTAACCCTCAATCTTCATTCTCTATGTTACTTTTGCATTTTGTATGCCTTGCTTTAAGTTGGACCTGGCAAACCTGTATGTGTCCAAGTGACTGGAGTAAATGCTATATTCGGATTGCAGTCTCATCCATGGTTTGGTTTACATGTTTCTACCTTCACATTATTACTGTAGTTTAGTCATTTTGGAACACAAATCTGCGCTTCCTTCTTGTAAAAATGAGTCCCAGTTCACATGCCATGTATTTGTATCTTGTGCATGGCATTATTGGACGTAGTGAAAGATCTGTATGCCAGGGTGAAACCTACAGAAAGAGGCAGCTGGTCCAGGTCACCAAAATAATAATGTGTTACACTTTGTATCATTCCCTGATGTTACTGTATACATGCAAGAGTGTTTATAAAATCTGACTTCGCAAGTAACATGTTAAAATTTGGGGTGCACATTTTTTAAGTTAAATTAAATTAGTAAGGAAAATAAATATTTATAAAATACCTATTTGAATTAACTTTTTCATCCAGTAATGAAAAAATTATTTTCCAGCATTGAGTGTTTGTACAAATGAAAGTTATTAAATGTGACCTGTAGATTATATTAATTGTCTATTTGTTTTTGTTATCTTTAGATGGCCAAAGCAATAATGGAGGCATTTCCACACCTTCCTAAAATGGATTTTTGTACCTCCAAAAAGAAAATGGCAGATGAGAGGAGGCAGATGGCTTTGGAAATACTGGAAGCATCAGGTATGTTACAAAAAACTTAATCCGTAGACTGTCTCCTTTCTAAACTCGCCCAATAGGAGGTTTTTTATTCACTCAAAAATATACGTATACATATAGGAAGAATTTGTGGCAGTTATCTGAACTGTCCATAAAGGGTTTTCATATCTGTACCCACTGAATAACAAGAAGTGTTCAAGACAGGCAGGTCACAAGTGAGAGTCAAAGTGGAGTTTCCCCAAAGTTTCCCCCTGTAAATAAGTTTTGTCATTAAGTGGTGGGGTGTGTGTACAAATCATACAAAGCATAATTTTTATAATTTAATCCTTTTTAGTTTTTAAAGAAGATTCCATGTGCGCAATGTGTGCATCATCTAAGCCTCCAGGATCAGGACCTGCAGTTGTCAACTGGGTATTGTAAAGCTATATACAAAGACAAAAAAGTGGTATGTGCACTTACAGATAATAAAAAGAATTTATTAAGTAATTAACTTTTCCCAACAGATACAGTGCGACACTTGTGGAAGATGGTTCCATGCTACGTGTATTTTAATGAATGAGAAAAATTTTGTAAAGGCCAAAAAACAAGATTGGATTTGCATTTTATGCAAATAAACAAATGAATGAAAATACAATATAAAGTGCTGTGTCTGATTGACCACTTATAATAATAATAGCCAACATTGGATTGGGGTCAGTGGGTCACATGGGCCCCGAGCTATTGAAGAAAAACCCTGAAATAAGCTGTTAGAAATTCAAATTAAATAACATAATCAATGAAATCCAATAAAAAGTGCTGTGTCTGATTGTCCACATTTAATAGTAATAGTCAACATTGGATTGGGGTCAGTGGGTCACATGAGCCCAAAGCTATTGAAGAAAAACCCAGAAATAAACTGTTAAAAATTCACATAAAATATAATAAGAATAAGCAATGGAATCCATACAAAGTGCTGTGTCTGATTGTCCACATTTAATAGTAATAGTCAGCATTGGTTTGGGGTCAGTGGGTCACAAGGGCCCCGAGCTATTGAAGAAAAACCCAGAAATAAACTGTTAAAAATTCACATAAAATATAATAAGCAATGGAATCCAATACAAAGTGCTGTGTCTGATTGTCCACATTTAATAGTAATAGTCAACATTGGATTGGGGTCAGTGGGTCACATGGGCCCCGAGCTATTGAAGAAAAACCCAGAAATAAACTGTTAAAAATTCACATAAAATATAATAAGAATAAGCAATGGAATCCATACAAAGTGCTGTGTCTGATTGTCCACATTTAATAGTAATAGTCAGCATTGGTTTGGGGTCAGTGGGTCACAAGGGCCCCGAGCTATTGTAGAAAAACCCAGAAATAAACTGTTAAAAATTCACATAAAATATAATAAGCAATGGAATCCAATACAAAGTGCTGTGTCTGATTGTCCACATTTAATAGTAATAGTCAACATTGGTTTGGGGTCAGTGGGTCACATGAGCCCAAAGCTATTGAAGAAAAACCCAGAAATAAACTGTTAAAAATTCACATAAAATAAAATAAGCAATGGAATCCAATACAAAGTGCTGTGTCTGATTGTCCCCAATTAATAGTAATAGTCAACATTGGATTGGGGTCAGTGGGTTACATGGGCCCCGAGCTATTGAAGAAAAACCCAGGAATAAACTGTTAAAAATTCACATAAAATATAATAAGCAATGGAATCCAATACAAAGTGCTGTGTCTGATTGTCCACATTTAATAGTAATAGTCAACATTGGATTGGGGTCAGTGGGTCACATGGGCCCCGAGCTATTGAAGAAAAACCCAGAAATAAACTGTTAAAAATTCACATAAAATAACATAATCAATGGAATCCAATACAAAGTGCTGTGTCTGATTGTCCACAATTAATAGTAATAGTCAACATTGGATTGGGGTCAGTGGGTCACATGGGCCCCGAGCTATTGAAGAAAAACCCAGAAATAAACTGTTAAAAATTCACATAAAATAACATAATCAATGGAATCCAATACAAAGTGCTGTGTCTGATTGTCCCCAATTAATAGTAATAGTCAACATTGGATTGGGGTCAGTGGGTCACATGTGCCCAGAGCTATTGAAGAAAAACACTGAAAAATACTGTTAAAAATTAAGATAAAATAATTAAAGCAATAAAATCCAATACAAAGTGCTGTGTCTGATTGTCCACAATTAATAATAATAGTCAACATTGGATTGGGGTCAGTGGGTCACATGAACCCCGAGCTATTGAAGAAAAACACTGAAAAATACTGTTAAAAAAAAAGATAAAATAATTAAAGCAATAAAATCCAGTAAAAAGAGCTGTGTCTGATTTCCACAATTAATAGTAATAGTCAACATTGGATTGGGGTCAGTGGGTCACATGAGCCCCGAGCTATTGAAGAAAAACACTGAAAAATACAGTTAAAAATTAAGATAAAATAATTAAAGCAATAAAATCCAGTAAAAAGTGCTGTGTCTGATTGCCCACAATTAATAGTAATAGTCAACATTGGATTGGGGTCAGTGGGTCACATGAGCCCAAAGCTATTGAAGAAAAACCCAGAAATAAACTGTTAAAAATTAAGATAAAATAACATAATCAATGAAATCCAATAAAAAGTGCTGTGTCTGATTGTTAACATTTAATAGTAATGTTCAGCATTAGTTTGGGGTCAGTTGGTCACATGGGCCCAGAGCTATTGAAGAAAAACACTGAAAAATACTGTTAAAAATTAAGATAAAATAACATAATCAATGAAATCCAATAAAAAGTGCTGTGTCTGATTGTCCCCAATTAATAGTAATAGTCAACATTGGATTGGGGTCAGTGGGTCACATGAGCCCCGAGCTATTGAAGAAAAACACTGAAAAATACAGTTAAAAATTAAGATAAAATAATTAAAGCAATAAAATCCAGTAAAAAGTGCTGTGTCTGATTGCCCACAATTAATAGTAATAGTCAACATTGGATTGGGGTCAGTGGGTCACATGAGCCCAAAGCTATTGAAGAAAAACCCAGAAATAAACTGTTATAAATTCACATAAAATAACATAATCAATGAAATCCAATAAAAAGTGCTGTGTCTGATTGTCCCCAATTAATAGTAATAGTCAACATTGGATTGGGGTCAGTGGGTCACATGTGCCCAGAGCTATTGAAGAAAAACACTGAAAAATACTGTTAAAAATTAAGATAAAATAATTAAAGCAATAAAATCCAATACAAAGTGCTGTGTCTGATTGTCCACAATTAATAATAATAGTCAACATTGGATTGGGGTCAGTGGGTCACATGAACCCCGAGCTATTGAAGAAAAACACTGAAAAATACTGTTAAAAATTAAGATAAAATAATTAAAGCAATAAAATCCAGTAAAAAGTGCTGTGTCTGATTTCCACAATTAATAGTAATAGTCAACATTGGATTGGGGTCAGTGGGTCACATGGGCCCAGAGCTATTGAAGAAAAACACTGAAAAATACTGTTAAAAATTAAGATAAAATAATTAAAGCAATAAAATCCAATACAAAGTGCTGTGTCTGATTGTCCACAATTAATAATAATAGTCAACATTGGATTGGGGTCAGTGGGTCACATGAGCCCCGAGCTATTGAAGAAAAACACTGAAAAATACAGTTAAAAATTAAGATAAAATAATTAAAGCAATAAAATCCAGTAAAAAGGGCTGTGTCTGATTGTCCACAATTAATAGTAATAGTCAACATTGGATTGGGGTCAGTGGGTCACATGAGCCCAAAGCTATTGAAGAAAAACCCAGAAATAAACTGTTAAAAATTAAGATAAAATAACATAATCAATGAAATCCAATAAAAAGTGCTGTGTCTGATTGTTAACATTTAATAGTAATGTTCAGCATTAGTTTGGGGTCAGTCGGTCACATGGGCCCAGAGCTATTGAAGAAAAACACTGAAAAATACTGTTAAAAATTAAGATAAAATAACATAATCAATGAAATGCAATAAAAAGTGCTGTGTCTGATTGTCCACAATTAATAGTAATAGTCAACATTGGATTGGGGTCAGTGGGTCACATGGGCCCAGAGCTATTGAAGAAAAACTCTGAAAAAAGCTGTTAAAAATTAAGAAAAAATAACATAATCAATGAAATTCAATAAAAAGTGCTGTGTCTGATTGTCCACAATTAATAGTAATAGTCAACATTGGATTGGGGTCAGTGGGTCACATGGGCCCAGAGCTATTGAAGAAAAACCCTGAAATAAACTGTTAAAAATTCACATAAAATATAATAAGCAATGGAATCCAATACAAAGTGCTGTGTCTGATTGTCCACATTTAATATTAATAGTCAACATTGGATTGGGGTCAGTGGGTCACATGGGCCCCGAGCTATTGAAGAAAAACACTGAAATAAACTGTTAAAAATTCACATAAAATATAATAAGAATAAGCAATGGAATCCATACAAAGTGCTGTGTCTGATTGTCCACATTTAATAGTAATAGTCAGCATTGGTTTGGGGTCAGTGGGTCACATGGGCCTCGAGCTATTGAAGAAAAACCCAGAAATAAACTGTTAAAGATTAAGATAAAATAACATAATCAATGAAATCCAATAAAAAGTGCTGTGTCTGATTGTTAACATTTAATAGTAATGTTCAGCATTAGTTTGGGGTCAGTCGGTCACATGGGCCCAGAGCTATTGAAGAAAAACACTGAAAAATACTGTTAAAAATTAAGATAAAATAACATAATCAATGAAATCCAATAAAAAGTGCTGTGTCTGATTGTCCACAATTAATAGTAATAGTCAACATTGGATTGGGGTCAGTGGGTCACATGGGCCCAGAGCTATTGAAGAAAAACTCTGAAATAAGCTGTTAAAAATTAAGATAAAATAACATAATCAATGAAATTCAATAAAAAGTGCTGTGTCTGATTGTCCACAAAAAATAGTAATAGTCAGCATTGGTTTGGGGTAAGTGGGTCACATGGGCCCCGAGCTATTGAAGAAAAACCCAGAAATAAACTGTTAAAAATTCACATAAAATAACATAATCAATGGAATCCAATACAAAGTGCTGTGTCTGATTGTCCACAATTAATAGTAATAGTCAACATTGGATTGGGGTCAGTGGGTCACATGGGCCCAGAGCTATTGAAGAAAAACCCTGAAATAAACTGTTAAAAATTCACATAAAATATAATAAGCAATGGAATCCAATACAAAGTGCTGTGTCTGATTGTCCCCAATTAATAGTAATAGTCAACATTGGATTGGGGTCAGTGGGTCACATGAGCCCAAAGCTATTGAAGAAAAACCCAGAAATAAACTGTTAAAAATTAAGATAAAATAACATAATCAGTGAAATCCAATAAAAAGTGCTGTGTCTGATTGTCCACATTTAATAGTAATGTTCAGCATTAGTTTGGGGTCAGTGGGTCACATGGGCCCAGAGCTATTGAAGAAAAACACTGAAAAATACTGTTAAAAATTAAGATAAAATAACATAATCAATGAAATCCAATAAAAAGTGCTGTGTTTGATTGTCCACAATTAATAGTAATAGTCAACATTGGATTGGGGTCAGTGGGTCACATGGGCCCCGAGCTATTGAAGAAAACCCCAGAAATAAACTGTTAAAAATTAACATAAAATAACATAATCAATGAAATTTAATAAAAAGTGATGTGTCTGATTGTCCACAATTAATAGTAATAGTCAGCATTGGTTTGGGGTCAGTGGGTCACATGGGCCCCGAGCTATTGAAGAAAAACCCAGAAATAAACTGTTAAAAATTCACATAAAATAACATAATCAATGGAATCCAATACAAAGTGTTGTGTCTAATTGTCCCCAATTAATAGTAATAGTCAACATTGGATTGGGGTCAGTGGGTCACATGGGCCCAGAGCTATTGAAAAAAAACACTGAAAAATATTGTTAAAAATTAAGATAAAATAATTAAAGCAATAAAATCCAATACAAAGTGTTGTGTCTGATTGTCCACAATTAATAATAATAGTCAACATTGGATTGGGGTCAGTGGGTCAACCAGATCCATTGAGCTATTGAAGAAAAACACTGAAAAATACTGTTAAAAATTAAGATAATATAATTAAAGCAATAAAATCCAGTAAAAAGTGCTGTGTCTGATTGTCCACAATTAATAGTAATAGTCAACATTGGATTGGGGTCAGTGGGTCACATGAGCCCAAAGCTATTGAAGAAAAACACAGTAATAAACTGTTAAAAATTCACATAAAATATAATAAGCAATGGAATCCAATACAAAGTGCTGTGTCTGATTGTCCACAATTAATAGTAATAGTCAACATTGGATTGGGGTCAGTGGGTCACATGGGCCCAGAGCTATTGAAGAAAAACACTGAAAAATACTGTTAAAAATTAAGATAATATAATTAAAGCAATAAAATCCAGTAAAAAGTGCTGTGTCTGATTGTCCACAATTAATAGTAATAGTCAACATTGGATTGGGGTCAGTGGGTCACATGAGCCCAAAGCTATTGAAGAAAAACCCAGAAATAAACTGTTAAAAATTAAGATAAAATAACATAATCAATGAAATCCAATAAAAAGTGCTGTGTCTGATTGTCCACATTTAATAGTAATGTTCAGCATTGGTTTGGGGTCAGTGGGTCACATGGGCCCAGAGCTTTTGAAGAAAAACACTGAAAAATACTGTTAAAAATTAAGATAAAATAACATAATCAATGAAATCCAATAAAAAGTGCTGTGTCTGATTGTCCACAATTAATAGTAATAGTCAACATTGGATTGGGGTTAGTGGGTCACATGGGCCCAGAGCTATTGAAGAAAAACCCTGAAATAAGCTGTTAAAAATTCACATAAAATAACATAATCAATGGAATACAATAAAAAGTGCTGTGTCTGATTGTCCACAATTAATAGTAATAGTCAGCATTGGATTGGGGTCAGTGGGTCACATGAGCCCAAAGCTATTGAAGAAAAACACTATCAAAGTTTCTAAATTACCTGTTAAAACTTTCGATAAAGTAATTCAAGCACTAAAATTTCATAAATACTGGTTTAACTTAATAGTGGTATTGTTCTTAGCGTCATTGGACAACCAGATCCATTGGATATTGATATAAAAACACAGATCTATTTACTTTGATTTATTGTTTTTTACGCCCTTGCACAGTAGGGAAATTTACAGACTGTCCCTAAATGCAAGCGGAGGCTTTGAGACCGATGCTTTCACTGAGCTCCTCCCGCTACTGTTACTCCGCAATCCGGTTCAGTTTATGGAGAGCGTAGCCGATCACGAGTTGCAGAGCGGCAGCGGGTCCTCCCTCACCTTCCTTACGGAAGCCGATGTGTGCAGGAAGGCGCGATGCTGCTGTGCTGTACTGTGTCACCGCCGTATGCTATTGGAGGATAGCATGTAGTAGGCGGTGTTACAGTACACAGCAGTGCGCATGCCCTTCACTCCAGTCATATAATTCAAATATTATTCTGTTATACTTTATTAAATATTTTATTACACTATTTGGTTCAGAATATTTTTTTTCCTATTTTTCTCTAAAAAACAGGTGCGTCTTATGGTCGGGTGCGTCTTATGGTCCGAAAAATACGGTACCACGGCCAGTGTCGGCTACATCCACCGCGAACCTGTGCTCTCTTGATGCTCCCAAACCCATGCAGTTTGAACACGTCTCACCCCCAAAGAGAGGCTTTGTCGGTGTCACCTGAACCTCTGTCTTGTGGGGGTGCAGACCATGTGTTTTTTTCCTGTCCTCTAAAAAGTCGGGCTCAGCAGTAGGAGATGGTTTTATGCTGAGCCTCCATCTCTCAGGAGGTCCATAAAACCTGGCCACAAACCTGGTGAATGACATCCTCAACCGGTTTGTTTTCATTTACCTCAATGACATTCTGACCTTCTCCAAGAACACCGCAGAACACGTCCACCACGTCCAATCCGTTTTACTGCATCTACTTGAGAACACACTCATTTGTAAAGAGTGAGAAGTGTGATTTCCACGCCTCATCCATTTCTTTTCTGGGCTACATTGTGTGAGAAGGCCAAATCCAAATGGACCCATCCAAAGTCTCTGCGGTCCTAGACTGGCCAACACCTTCCGACTGGAAGCAACTGCAATGCTTTTACAGGTCTTTTGTTTGAGGCTACAGCACCTTCGCTGCTTTCTCACCTTTCAACTTTCTCAGCTTCATCAAGATTCCTTTTGGTGGACCAAGGAAGCTTAGAAGGCCTTTGACGACTTGAAGACCCGCTTCACCTCTGCCCCATCCTCACAATTCCTGCCATACCAAACAGTTCATTGTGGAGGTGGATGCTTTAGAACTCAGCGTTGGAGCAGTACTCATCCCCTGTGCCATTTTTTTGTTTACCAGTTTAGCTCCTTCCAGTGTAGTCCAGCCTTTACTCACTTGTGGGTTCCAGCCCGTTCCTGTGGTGTCCAATCCATTTCTTTGGTTTCCATCCGATCCCCCGGTCACACCTGAGGTGACCCCGGTCCTGCTTTACCCTTGTTCCCGTTTTTTGGAACAGGAAAACTCTGACTTGAGTATACCCACCTGCCCTGTGTTTAATAAAGCTTGATCTGAACCCTTTCTGCGTTGTGCATTTGAGTCTTGTGCCACACGTTACACTGGCCCTCCCACTGGAAGTTATATGGACCAGAAGGGCTCACCGTATTTTGGACCCACAACTTATCAAGGACTTCCAATGCGTCCCACCCAAATCAGCCAGGTGGGACGTCCGGTGCTGTTCCTTGAGGTGGGAGTTCTGTCATGATCCATGTACTCCATTCCAGAATTTCTCTCCCTCTGGCACCAAATCAGTCTCACCTGCCTCCACATTTGCAGGCCATTGCATTTAGGCCAGTACAAAAGCAACCACAATCCATTAAAAATCCATTCATTTTACTTACCTGTGGAGTTTTTTATGGTTTTAGCCAGTAGGGGGAGACTGTATTTAAGTTGCTTCATTACATTTATTGGTCTCTGCCCTCCATGCCCTTTATTGCACTTTACACTTCACATGTGCACTTTGTAAATATATTCAACATATATCAATACTAATCATAGACAATAACTTTACAATATTTCTTCCAATAAGCAGTTTGAGGTTTACTACATACATAACTAGTTTGATAATTTCCAGGTTTTTACATTCTTTAAAAGGTTTCAAAATCTAGTGAGGTTAAAAGTTCAGTTGGGCGCTTATTCCACTGTTTTATGGCTTTTTAAGAGAAAGCTGATTGTGCAAAAGCAGTTTTGCACCAGGAGATACTACACTGCCCTCTGCTGGTTGTTTTTGTTACCCCAGTTTGTACTTTTTTGAGACTGAATAAGCCGTGTCCAAAGACCAATTTCTGTTTTTATTTGAACAAATTAAATTTCTATCTATTTCTATTGTAGTTTTTTTTGTCATGTGAATAAAGTTCTTAAGGGGTGTTGGGGCTAGATTGTGAATAATCTTGTACACCAGTTGGACCTCAGAGAAGGAAAGGAATTATCAAAATCAAACAAAACATTTATTCAGTATGTTACAATGGTGATACTGACAAATGGTTTTATCAAGGATTTTATGTTCCATGTTATTTAAAGATTCCAGTGGCCTTAAGGTTGTTTTATTTGCTTGTGACCAGCTGGACAACTTAAGCGTTAAAAAAAACATTTGGCTGCCTCTATGGTCAGTGAATTTCTAATACGTTTGGAGGTAACCAAATGATATATTAGAGTATTGTACATTTTTCCACGTTTTTTAAAACAAGCAGGGTCTAATGATATGTGATGTTTTTGTGCTCGATGGTTAAACATAGCTGCTGTTTTGTCTTTGTTCAGATTGAGATAAGAGTCTGTTTTGAGTCGGTTTTGTTGCAACCTCTTTCATGCGTTTTCTTTGTGTGTGTATATTATTGTGTCATATTCGTACATTGGTATATTTTACATTTTCCTATACTGGAGGATTGTTGATTTACAATGTGAGAGTGCTGACCCCAAATTAGGTCCTAGACCTACAGTGGCAAGAAAAAGTATCTAAACATTTTGGAATTTCATGGTTGGATTAAAATGTGATCTGATCTTCGTCTAAGTCAAAAGTATTGACAAACATGTGTCTAAAAATAATTACACAAAAACATTCTGATATTTTATGTCTTTATTGAACACACTCATTCAACATTCAAAATGGCAGTAGGAAAAGTAACTTAACCCTTAGAATTAATAACTGGCTGACCCCTCCCTTGGCAGCAATAACCTCAAGCAGGCGCTTCCTCTAGCTGTGGCTCAGACCTGCTCTGTCATATTCTTTGGACATCTTCCCGTTTGCCAGGATGCTGGGGGGCATTCCCTTGTTCAATCAATCAAGCAATCATTTACACCTGCAGGCATGGACTATAAAAGACTATGAACACGTCTGCTCCCCCTTTGCTCTCTGCTCCCTTCCACTGCTGCCCAGGACATTACTGTAGCGACAGCGCCCCCCGAGCCGACAGAGGGGAAATTGGATGCTACGACCTGCATGCACTTCCACACTAATGCAGAAAAGAATTATGTGAATTCCATAAGGGGACAAGAGAAACCTCCAGTCCAGACAAGTGCTCAAAATATTCATCAAAAAACAAAAAACACAGGCTTCAAAAAAAAAACATGAACTGAGGTCAGCCACAAAATCTACACATGGCCACACCAAACTGCTCCAAACCATATACACACACTACAAAAACCCAACTTCACTTCTGAAACTAATCTAACCCAAAACTTAACCCAACCTTGTGTGATCTCCCTTCAATTTTACTTGACCAAACAGAAGTTTAACAAAATGTTACCAAGTTCAATAATACAAGGAAATGGATTCACTTACCCCAAAACCAGTTTTTTTTTTTTTTTCCTCGGGAAGACACACCACTTGTTATTACTCTTGCTCAGAAGCAGCAACAAAGAGGAAGAGCACACAAGGGAGCAACATTTCAATTAACATAAAAGTAACGTGAATGTGTAAGTCAGTTATGAATGGAGGTGTTGGGGGTGCATGTGGTGTGTGGATGTGTAGAGAAACAACTAAAGTGGAGGGGAGCCGAGTGCAGAATGCTCTGAGCGCAACAAATATCAGATGAAGTGTGTCCTATTGTTTTTATCCACTTGTACCTTAAATATTTGGTACGTCCACATTTTGCAGCAGTTACAGCAGCACTTCTCTCTGGCATAGTGTCAATATGCTGCCCACCCCCAAAAGGTCACTACCTGGATTTAGCTAAGGAAGTAGTTAAGAGCCTTGGACGGGCAGAGAGAACTTCAACTCTAATGGCTTCCTCTGTGAAGGAACATGACTGTGACACAGACAATGACAGAAGCCTAGCTTGTTTTGTTGTGAAAATATTTCTGTGACATGTGTTCACATATTTTATCAAATAACCCAGGGCTTTTACATGTATTACTTCACTTTTATTAACACTCAAACAAATGAGTCTTTTTGCCCTGTGTTTGTGCCAGACAGTCATTAACCCCAGACACTCTTTATAATCCATAGTAAGCTAGTATTTTAGTCTTTTTGTCACGAGGGAGCAAAAAGAAGTCTTCCTGGTTTGTGACAGAGACGCAATGTTTTCCTAGAGCTTGAACTTATTAGACAAACATCTGATGACTTGGGACTCTCTGATGTTGGAGAGTGACTGGTGCCTATCTGGTCTCTCTGTATCAGCTCTGGTGGTGCTGATGTCATTTTGTTTAGACTCTCATGGTCCTTGGAGCATAGCAGTGGCTTAGGCATAGGTATGATTGAAACTCGGTCTTTATCTGCTTTAATACAGAGATGTAAGCGGGAAAAGAAAGAATCTGTATCATGAACCTGAAAAAAATAGTAACATGAATAGGCCTATATTTTAAATAGTTGAGAATATTCCCAAAGTAAAAAAAAAAATACATTTGTCTTTTAGCTTCATTGAACCCGCTGAAGGTAATTGGAAAATACACCCAAAAAAAAGTTCTCCCCCTGGTTTATTTCTACATTATGCCGCCCACTGAGCAGGTGCACTACAGTTCTTGTGCATGCAATGTATTATCCACCGTCATGTTCATATCCTGACCAATGGGAATAATAAAATACCTCAAGGCCTTAAACAGTAGATCTGACCATTTTGGAGGTCAACCACTACAGGGGAGTCAGGGGGCTTTAGCTTCAGCGCAGAGGGGGTAGTACCATATCCAAATGTTTTAATACATCTTTAAGTAACTACAGTTGGTTGCAGAAAGAAACAGAATGATTGAATTAATAAAATGAACATATCTTTGGTCGGTATGACAACCTTCAAAGTGAGATTGTGCTGTTGGTGTTTTTCTCTGATATGAGCCTCAGTTTGAAGTATTTAAACATCTAACTTTGAGCTCAGAGTCACAGTGTCTCAATCACAGAGCAGACATAAAACCTTGACGACTGGTGAGTGTTTTATTCTTTTATGTTATTTATGCATTAGATCCGTCTGTCACTAACTGGGCAGTTTTATTTAGTGAACTTTACAAGGATTACAAAGACACCTTATAGGAAAATTTAGATTTTGAAATTCAGTCTTGAAGCTGATTTCTTCTGTCTTAAGTTTATCTTCATTAATGTACTTTACAGAGATTAAAAAACTAGAGGCTTTAGTCTGAGTGTAAATCCAGGCTTAAACACAGGTTCATCTGAGAGAACTCTTATTTATCTTTATTTATACAGAAAGGTCCAAACGAGAGGAATGGACTCTCTTTTTCATGGGCACATTGTTTTTATACAATGGCTGAGTTCTTTGGCTGTGTGTCTTTACATGATCAAGAATAATAAATTAACCTTGAACCTTTGTAAAATGTATAAAAGATGTAATAACAGTTGATTATCAGGTGCCTTGGTGCCTCTTGTAATGGAGCTAATGCCACACAGTGAGAGGGACCCAGTGACATTTTTCAGCTTGGTCTTATCTGTTGAATAAAGGCTTAAAGACAAAAATAGTCAGTTATTGGTATGACACAAATTTTGAGTAAAAATGAGAAAAAAATAAATACTAAGGAGGCCTTCAGAAGCACTAGACTTGGGGAACATAAGACATAGTCATGAATTCATGCACATTATTGATTACGCCTATGTTTTATTTCCAACAGCAACTTATTGTTTAAACAGAAACAACTGTGGCCACATCTGTCCCACTCCATAAAGTGAAGGCCATGAACAAACAATTTAAACAAAGGTTTTAGACAAACTAGTGCAATAAAATACATTAAAATGTGGCGTCCGATCAGCTCTTATTTTGAAAACAGCTCCTTTAGTCTTGTATTAGGATGGCTGACCAGGCAAAGGTAAAAATTAAACACTGGGACCCTCTTTTCACTTGGGGACATAGAACCTGTCTGGTTTGTCTTCCCCAGTGTAACTTTTCTGGTCAATTTGCTCTAAAATACAGTCTTTACTAGAACAGTCTCAACAGTAAAGACCACAAACTCATTGAAAAAGATCAATGAGGGGCATTTCAGTCGATCCTACACATCTATGTAAACTGAATATTGACAATAATTACTTTCTCTCAATGAAAACTGCATAAAGTGATGTATTTGTCAGAGTCTAATGTTGGTCTCTCTTCACAGACGGAGCAACAACAATCTGCAAAAATGATTTGTTGGGTAAAGTATTCAGTTAATCTTTCATAAATAATATGCTTCATAAAGGTTTAAAGTGTTACCACAATAATGTTATGGTCTGTTTTCTTCAGCAGCTCACTCTCGTCTTGAGTCAAGTCCTGCTCATCGGTGAGTTCACTTACACTTGTTAAACTTCACGCAGCTTTAGTCACAAGCTTTGGATTTTGGTTGAAAGTGTAAACGTGACTTATAAGTGGGTGAGGTAATGTGTCAAATTAATTATATGGCTGCACAAAATCAAGTAAACATATGTTACCATTTACATTTGTTGAAATTTGCAACAATAATATTTTTTTTAGTTACCATTTGGGTAAATATACAGAATATTAAAAAAAGCTATAACTTTCACATGAGCACATTGGAGTCACAATAATGTCATTGGAAATTGGCATTTAAAACTAACTTCAGGAATCAGGGATAGAGCCACTAAATGACACAAATGGAACTGTCAACTCACACGGGACTGTTGCCTTTAAATAAATATAACCATCAGTTTCATAGTTTTTCTTTAAAAGTGGGTTTATTCTTCCTTTTTCATGGAAGGAACTATGAAAGCTCCATATTTGGAGGAACCAGTTTTGTGCATGTTATTAGAGTAACAGCTGTAAACCTACTGTAGTATTTTCTGTAGCTCCAATGAATTTGTTGTCTGACCTTTAAACTGATAATACATCTGAAAAACACATTTAGTTTAAACAGTGTGTTTAAACAAATCCCAGAACAACACCAGATGGCACTATTGTATAATAAAATTGAACATGTAAAGCTCATAATAATCAACAACACTTTTTTAGTCCACAGTGATCACATTAGGGTTAAAGCCTTTTTTATTTTATTTTTTATTTTTAAGGGATGATTTAGTCTGTTGTAAATGTGGTTTTATTAAAATGTTTGGGACAGCAAATATATTTCCTCATAAAATATATTTTGTGAAAAATTCCAATTCAAAATAACTTTATTAATCAGTAATGGCCCAAATAGATGATACATTAACTTTAACAAAGTTCAAGGGGAGGTTAAAAACCTTCCTCTTTAGCTCCGCCTACATTACAACCTAAAGTGTTTTTTCTTTTATCTGCACTCTTCTTTTGAAATGGTTTTAATTTTTTTGTTTCTTAATCTAAATCTTGTAAATTGAGTTCCCCAGTGTATGAATTGTGCTATATAAATAAAATTGCCTTGCCTTGCCTTGCCTACATTAAGGAGCTTGTGCTGAGCAGTTAAAAACAGTAATTGTATGTCACAATGCATCTCTTATATATATCACACACTTGGACAAAAAGCTGTTTCTGAAGATATCTTGCTAGTTCTACTAGTATTAGAACTGTGGCACACTGTAACACAAGAGGTGCAGTAAGAGAAGACTAAATCTTTCCAGTGCATTTGGTCAGTTATCTTGTTTATTAAGAGCTGCCCAAAAATGGAACACTGTGCCTGTGAGAATCAGGGAAATGCTCACATATCAGACATTTAAAACTCATCTAAGAAAGTAGCTTATAATCAATCCTCGTAGTCCTCAATATATCTTGCTCCTGATAATGCAATGACATTTTAAATGCCATCTTGTCTAAAGGTCTGCTCAATGTACTCATACTCATTATCATAACTCTGACTGTTAGTTCACTGGCTGTAACTGTAACTATTGTATTTCTGCAGAAAGTGGGCAGGTCGTCCAGTATCCCAAAATCCCTCCTCCTCCGTTCACAACCACGGCGAGAAGCACCATCCGCGATCGAACCAAGACCAGTACTACAACTAGATCAACTACAAAACTCAACTCCCTCGGCCCCAGTAAGAACCTGTGGGCTGACCCCACTGACCACAAAGTCATTAATATTGTAAAAACAATATTAACGACAACACACATACAACAACAGCAAACAGACAAATGTTAAGGCAGTTAAATATGGCATTGCCATAACATTATTGCACATAGTGCAGAGAAATTAGTACTGTGCAAAATCTAACATCAGAGGTGTAGCATCAGGCAGTGTGGCCAGTGCATGTCAATGTTGCTGTGGCCATATCACTGCTTTAATCTTCATAATGGACAAAGCTGCATACTAGACAGTTTTGATCAAATCTCTAAAACTGAAAACGTCTTACAAACAGCAATATCTTGAGAAAAAGATTAAAGCAAAGGCATCTGGTTTTCAAGGTAAAGACGTTTCGTCTTGACTGAGAACCTTCACAGACAACAAGTTATAGCTGAAACCAGGACATTAATAATCAAAAGTTAAAGTATTGTGAGTATTAAATAAATCTAGTGAATATTTTTTTTTTGTCCAAAGATTGCTGGACTGAATGGTTCGACAGAGACGACCCCACATCCTCCGGAGACTGGGAGACTCTCACAGACCTGAGAGCAGAAAACCTATGCAAAATCTGTGCCAATCCTCTTGAAATCGAAGCCCAGACCACGATGGGAATCCCTGCACTTTCCACAGGAGACGTCTTTTACGCGTAAGCACTCAGTAATGTTCATAATAAGTGAAAATTCATCTGTTTGTGATGAAATGATGATTTTGTTTGTGCAGGTATGACACAGTGATTGGGTTCATCTGCAGAAACTCAGACCAGAACGAAAATTCCCAGTGTCAGGATTACAGAGTCCGCTTCTTGTGTCCTTACAGCTTCTGTCGTTGGGGTTGTAAGTCTCTGTCCATTTTTTACATGTCCTTATTTTCAGCAGGAAGTGTTTTTGGTGCAGTTTTTAGAGCCATATCAAACCTCTTTGAGCTGAAGCTGAACTAATGTTAAACTAATTAAACTAATACTGACAAGAACTTTACTGTAAACTCTACTTTAAGAAGTTATGGTGCTTTAGAAGTCACCTTTCTTTAAAATTTAAATTGTATCAGTGCTCTTTGTTGGTATTTTCTGTGTTGTTGCTTTTGATGGAGAAACTGGGTAGAACTGTAGCAAACACTGAATAAAAGAAAAAAGAGAAACAAAAGAAGAACAGAAATGGAAATTTATAGATGGTATAGATAAAACTAATTGAATATGTTCAAACATACCTCTAAAGACCCCTCCAGCATGAATCCAACACTGTACCCACACCTCCGTCAGTAATAAGGCTTGTATCTATGCCAACAGTCACTCCACCTCCGACCAGCACCACCACACAATCAACCCTTGTCACCAGACCCCCCATCACCAGGGCACATTTCACCAGACCCTCCATCACCAGGGCACATTTCACCAGACCCTCCATCACCAGGGAACATTTCACCAGACCCTCCATCACCAAAACCCCCATCACCAAACCCCACCTCCCCAGACCCTCTGGTAAGTAACATACTTCTCTTTCCATTCCATTCCACCTTTCATCTATTTCCAAACTGTCTAATCATATTTTTGACATATTGTGGTTATAGCTTTGAAGTTATATTATCTGTTTCCTGTGTGTAATAGACTAATATGGTATAATAGAGAAAACATACAAAGTTATAGAATAATTATAATAATACACTCTTTAAAGCAAAAAAAAAAAGTATAATATATAGTAATAAAATACAAAAAAAGATTTTTGGCTGTGAGATGGGGTTAGTTAGTGTGAGGTTTGAACCTGGTTTACTCTGTTTTGATAAATGCAGACTGTTGGACCCAGTGGTTCGACAGAGACGACCCCTCTGGCACCGGAGACTGGGAAACACTGGTCGCTCTGCACAACGAATACCCGGAGAAAATCTGTGACAGTCCTCTTCAGATCGAGGTCCTGACCACATCCGGTCTTCCTGTGGCCGCCACTGGAAACGTCATTGCTGCGTAAGTAATGGGTAGCATGAGAAACCACAGTAATGTTACCGAAGTAATAGCAGTATCAGTGATTCCCACAGCACTCCATAGATAATATAAATATAAAATTACCATGAAAGAAAATGGTTATGTCCCAAGGATGATACATTTTTCTATTATAATACATACTAATATTCAGATTCATATTGAGCCAATTCTATTTCTAATGTCTCTCTGAACTTGTATTTTTACATCATCTCCATCTTTCTCTAAACAGATGTGACACAACTGTAGGCTTCATCTGTAAAAACTCAGACCAGAAAAAGGGCATGTGCTTTGATTACCAGGTTCGTTTCAGGTGTCCACTTGAGTTCTGTCGACCAAAAGGTAAGACAACAATCTCTATATGTGTTTCTGATCTCTGGGGGAATTAACCAAAGCTATAATTAGTTTGCTGGACTTCTGAGTGATTTGTAGGTGTCGTTACTGGAGGCATTGTGATAACGTTATGGATTGGGAAATGCAGATCTCATCAATAAAGGAAATGTGTAATGATAGAAAAAAAAAGAAAACTGAGCAGAGATCTTTGAGGAGGTAAAATGTCTTCTAAGTGTTTGTTGCAGATTCATGTTGAGTTTAAGTGTCCCAAATAATAAAACAAAGGCATTAAGTGCCATCTTTGTTAACATCAGTCCACTGAAGCTGAGCCCTTATCTACACACTCTCTATTTCCACTCCATTTGTTCACAGCCAAAAGCAAGTCTCCTCAAGGCAATGCATGTTTATTACTCTGTTTATGGACTTATCCTATTGTTTTGTTTTATTGTTTACTTCTGTAATTGTTGCAGAGTGCTTCACTAAATGGTTCGACAGAGATGACCCGTCCGGCACCGGAGACTGGGAGACTCTTAGAGCTCTTCGGGCTGAAAACCCAGGGATGATCTGCAACAGTCCTCTGTGGATCGAAGTCCAGACCACATCAGGCTACAGCGTTGCAGCAACCGGGAATATTATCTCAAAGTAAGTCCGTCTTAAAGAGCAAAACCAAGACAACTTTGCTGTGAGATTTAATAAAAAATCACAGATTCTATATAGAAGACAATGGGGTGTCATCTATATAGAGTCACACCTTACCTTTTCTCTCTCCTGCACAAAAGGTAAAGACCTAATGCAATAGTGCAATATTCTAGTCTAGTCCTTGTTATACGCTTTCTAAATCCTGCTCTAGACTTGGTTTGATTCAGTTCTGTGTGATGTCTTGTGTTATTCCTGGATTCCACTCTGCCTTTGTTGTGTATTTCAGAGTCCTAGTTTATTCCTAATTTAGTCCTGGTCTAGGTTGAGTCTGGGTTCAGTCCTCAGTTTTTTAATCCTGTCTTATTTTCTGGTCATGTGTGCATGTATTAAAAAACTAATAAAGCTCCCAGATGTTTTGATTACTATTTTATCTAGTGCCGTTCCGGGACCCTTCATCCAACAGGACCTGCCTTCTTCAGTTTTTTACTCATGAGTATTTCCAGTTCCGGCTTTGGACATGTGTGTTGTTTTTTTGTTTCTCATGTGTGTATTTAGACACTGCGGTCAAGCCAAATTAGAGGTTTTATGGTAAATGCATGGAAAAAGCGCTTATAGGGCCTCGTGAACTGATAAATGTCTGATAAATGTCAATTTTGAAAGGCCCTATGAGCGCTTTTTCCATGCATTTACCGTAAAACTTCTAATTTGGGAGCACTCAGAAATCAAGACGGGGCTGGCATGACTGGCGTTTTGTGAAAGGTAGATGGCCTGACCGGAGTGTATAAATGCACACATGAAAAACAGAAAAACATTATTAGTTCACAAGCACAAGTAGGCGCTGTTTCCTTGCATTTATCGTAAAGCATCTAAGACGGGAGCACTCCAAAATCAAGATGGGGATTCATGATTTAGTCCTGGGTTAGTCCTAGTTTGGTCCTGTTTTAATTCTGAAATAAATCCTAAAAACTGTTACTTTTTTCCACAGAGCCGATGTGACCACAGGCTTCATCTGTAAAAACTCTGATCAGCCGTCAGGCATGTGTCAGGATTTCCGAGTCCGGTTCATGTGTCCTCAGGAGTTCTGCTGTGAGAAAGGTAACCATGGCGATATGTTCATTTTAGTGAGACATGGCACTAGTTTTCTTTTTTGTGGCAGAACAGTGACAGCGAATGATAAACCTTTTAAGCAAAAGAGTCAGGTTGTGGTTCAATGAAATGTCCACAGCATTTAGTCCTGGTTTAGTTTTGGTTTAGTGTTTCCCGATTTATCCCCAAATTTATATTAATATCTTAATTTCAAATGAATATCTTTTCCCTTTGTTTTAATTAACTACTCTAAACAAAACATACTTACTATTGTTCATTATTGTTTTGTTCCTGCAGTGTGCTGGACACGATGGTACGACCGGGACGACCCCACAGGCACAGGAGACTCGGAGCTTCTGTCTGAACTCAGGAAACATTACCCAAATAAGATCTGTAAACATCCGCTCTACATCGACGTTGTGACCGTGGACACCAACACTCCTGTGACCTCCACAAACCAGGCTATACACATGTAAGGACATGTTTAGTGCTGGGACTAACTCAACTTTATCTTACATTCTGTAATGAAAACTCTCCCGTTTAACCATCTCTCATTTCCAATGCCGACCAACCAAGAAGCAACATTAAGATACAAGACAGTTGCCTATAAATGATCCTAAAATGGAAAAAAATCCTTCTGTAACATGCAACATTTAATACCATTTATAAAATATTACAAGGTCTAGAATACAAAGACATAAAGAGTATGTTTAAAGATAACTAACTAAAAGCAGGTACAACAACAACTGTTCTATAATTACACAGAGCTAATACTTATTTAGGTGATTAAGTATTAGCTCTGTGTAATTAGAATACAGTATGTTTACACTCAAGTGACATTTTTACTTAAATAAATAAATTAGGATTTTCTGGAGACTATGGTTCAGTAAAGACAGCAAAGTCAGAGATTTTGCAAAAATGCTTAGCTGTGGTTTAAAGGACATCAGACAAAACTGCTGTATACAGTACATGCAGCAGTAGCTCCACTAAAATCTGCATTGTTTTTTTTACTTCATTAGATATATTTGACTTAGACATCACATTTGAAACACTGTTCTAATCCTTGCTGAAACCAAGGTTGTCTTTTGTAAGATTGTAAAATTTGAATTTCAGTCAACGTCATCTCTCTGTTTATCTGCAGCTACAGTCCAACTGAAGGGTTCGCCTGTCGGAACCAGGACCAGGACGGATGCCACTGCCGCGACTACAAGGTCCGCTTCGGGTGTCCCTGCAAGTACCGGGTCGACACCGACTAGGACCAAACACAGAACTAAATATATATGTTTGTATGTGTTAGGGGTTTTCAATTCAGATCACACAATGTCCTTTGAGTTCAGATCTTTTGTATATAATGTTCATAATTTTCTTTTCAAAAACCAATACAATCAATAAAATAAGTACAAAAAAGTTGCTGGAAATCTGTCTTTTTTAAATTTATTAACAGACATTATAAAATTTCTTAAATCTTTTCTACACACGTGTTAAACTTGCGCTAATTCAAAAACAGTCTTGGGTTGTGACATGTTTTATAATTTGATTTAATGCAAAATCAAATGTCTGTAGACTAACTGGTCTCTGCGTTTTGTTTTAATGCTGTTTGTGTGACGGTTGTAAATATACTGAAATTCTACACTTTTGTTTTTGACCATTTTTTTGAGCTTAACAAAAACATTTCAGACTTTTTCTGTGTACGCAAAAGGCAGAGATAATCCATCCACCTCACAGGTGCGGCATATCAAGATGCTGATTAGAGCATAATTATTGCACTGTTGTGCCTTAGGCTGGCCACAATGAGAGAAAAAAAAAGAATGACACACGCTGGCAATAGTTTTGTCCAGGGGTGATGCTTACTTTTTAACACATGTGCTTCATTAACACAAGTCCAGTCCGCAGCTTCATGTGACAATAGCACCTAGCTGCTCATTTAGCTGCAGGTTAATAACTGTAATTAACTCCACAGATTTAAACTCACTGTAGCTTGTAGATGCATTGCAGGATTACAGAGTCCACAAGATGGAATTAAATGATTTCTTCATAGGTATGCTTATAAACCATAGAACACACTCTTCGGCACAGGGACCAGGCCAGAATCCCCTCTATAATTTTGTCCACATTACTAAAGCATAGAGGGCTTAGTTTTGGGCCCCCAAGACCCTGCTGCTGGAACAACTGTACTGGTTGCCCCATCCTGTCAGCTGCCCTGACACTGACAACAGGGACTACAGGCAAACTCCAGAAATTATACCTTGTTACTGTGAGACAAGCGACAACCACCTTGTCACTGTCTCAATGGTTGTGTCTCAGTCCTGTTATATTTTATTGTGTTTGCATGGTCTTGTCATGCACATCTCACTGGGAAATCAGGTACTGACCAGACGTTGAACTGTATCTAACCTGTTCATACTTTTGTTGTGTCCTTGGGCAAGACACTTAACCCACCTTGCCTCAAGTGTCTGTAGCACTGGTGTATGAATGTGTGTGACTGTAGAGGTGTGTTTGGTGGTGGAAGGAGAAGGTTGAGCACCGTTTGTATGGCAGCCCCCATCTGCCCAAGGTGTGAATGTGTGTGAATGGGGTGAGTGGAAGCACGATGTAAAGCGCTTTGGGTGCCCGAGATGGGTGCAAAAAAGCGCTATATAAATGCATGCCATTTACCATTTACCATAACCCTTACTTTCTGATGGAAACACAAGAGCAGACTTTAAACAGAGACTCATGTATGGGCTGATATTTGTGCCACTAGAATATGAAACTGTGGGATACACTTTGAGGATATAAAGCCTCAGGTTTTGACAGGTGCTCAGTATAACAACAGGAATACAGTACAGTATATTACACAGTACATATTATTGGCCAAAGCAATGGCGCAGTTTAACATCACATTTTTGGGTTCACCTCTCGGCCTAAAGGACATACTATTGTAATCTGCTACTGTTAGTCTTGTGACTGGGCTGACCTTTGAATTGGTGAACAAGAGCTGATGTAGGGCACCGCTGTTTCCCATGACCTGTCCTGCTTAGAGCCCCCAATCAACAGACAGTGTCGGATCTAGTTGCACCCAATGAAGCGTTGAAGTGCATATTAATGAGTACAATGATGTGCAGATAATGAGATGACAAACATAAAGCCAATGACAACACACACATTCACTATGGGATTATGGGCAAAAACGTTCATGATACCACACCCTGTCACCAACAGTAGGGCAGCCATTTTGAGACATGACATTTTTACAATTTGGTAGAGTTATTTCTCAAATTGAGGCATACAGATGTGTGTCCTTCCACAGTTGCAAGTGATGTGAGTGCCCTTTATCATTTTACATTTACATTCACATAAGTGTCTTGCCCAAGGACACAATGACAGTATGAACTGTGGGGAGAGCGGGAATCGATCCACTTCTGGTTGAAGGACAACTGCTCTACCAATTATTTTATTTTTTTTTTTTGTGGTTTTATTTTGTTTATTTATTTATTTCTAACAAGTTTGTTCTTTGCTACAACTTTTGTGTAATTTCTGTTAAGCACATTGAGTTTTTTGGCTTTAAAATGTGCTCTATAGATAGTTTTTTTCTTCTTGATATGACATTAGAAACTACTTTGGGACTTAGACTAAGCAAACCTGTGGACCTGTGTTCCTATTACCTTTAATATGGCACTAATTAAATATAATATAACCATTATAGGTCTCTTTTTAATAACCCTAGTGTTTTATCGGGTCACAGTGGCAACCTTACGAGCTGGATTTGACACTTGCCACAGAAAGACAGTCAAATGTCCTTAAACCACTGACAACTAATCAGTGAGCGCTCAGAGGCCAAGGTGTGAGATAAATAATGGAACATAAAGACAGTGTTTACAAAAGGAAACAGGAAATGTGATTACTTTTGATATGATTGAAGGCTTTGTGGCAGACATGTGTGATTAAATAGACAACTGTAATTTGTGATTACATTTGCACTAGAAATAATAGTTAAAGTCTTGATTTAAAAACCTTAACCTTCCAAAGAGGGGTTTTAAAACAGCTCTAGTCCAAACAACACTAATATTTCATTACAGTTCATAGGGAATGAGACATACAGTAATTATTGTATTTGTCTGAAGGGCCGTTGATGAAATTTGCAAAAAATATAACAGATTTATTAATTTACAATCCTTGTATTAGGTTGTGAAATGTGTTTAGGTTTAAAAACTGTTTTCTATGAATTGCACAGATTTAGTTCACATTTAATGACTGGAAATGACTAAACAGGCCTATAATGGATCCTAAAGAAACGTGTTGCTTTGTCGATAAGCTACTAATAAAACATAAAATGTACATAACTTAGTCTTTTCAAAACTTAATATCGATCGATTTTTAGCCCATTTTCTGTGTTTGAAGTTTTCCAAGAATCTTGAAAATATTTATAGTATGTGTGTGTAGCAACCAATAATTTAATAATGGTCAATAATGTAATTTCTGCCAGTAACCTAGGAAAAGGTTTAAACAAAAGCATCTGGAACTAGTTTTCAAGGTGAAGACGTTTCGGCTCTAATTCCAAGAGACTTTGTTAATTCTGAGATCAACTGGTGGGAGAGATTTAAACAAAAATGGCTTCCTTCACACCTTTCTTAAACCATCTGGCCTCTCTGGCCAAAATTCGGACATTGCTGTCCTCAAAGGAATGTCCTTTCTCTTTGAGGTGGGGTTAAGTAGCCTGATGCTAACAAGAAGTAGCAGTGGTTCCAGTTCAATAAAGACACTGATTCTATGAGAGACGCGATGGACAAAGGTGAAACTGATCGACTCCTCCAGACAATCCACCATCATTGTGACAACACCACATGTCACAGGATGCAGGTGGATCCTGAAGGGTCTGGAAGAACTGACTACCTGGGCCCACATGAGGTCCAAGCCGGGGAAATCCAGATCCCTAGTGCTGAAGAAAGGAAAGGTCATCAATAAGTTTCACTTAGCACTTTGCACTTGCCATCGCCATAGGAAAAGTGTTTACCAGCAGCCTGGGAGGCACAGTAGCCATCCATGCGGCCAACCTAGAGCTGGAAGCATGGCAAGCCACAAAAGACAAATCAGGCCTACCAGGCAAGTTCAAGGCCATGATTCACCAACATGGCCCTTCTTGATGTATGAATTGCCACCATGACCATCCTGAATAGAATGTGTGAGGGTGTGGTCTGTCACTTTCTATCCGGAAAAAGAATGCATAAATAATATTCCTCAATACATGAAATTATAAATTTCCATATCTAAGAAAATATACAATATTCTAAATATATATATATATATATATATATATATATATATATATTATAATACAACCACATTTACAAAAGCCTAAATAAACCTTTCAAAATAAAAAATATATATAAAAGAACAGAAAATGCTTTAACTCTCCTCTAATTTGATCACTGTGTTGATTTTTTTAAAACCTGTTTTGAAGAAATATTTTATTAGCGCCATCTGGTGTTGTTTGTGATGTATTTAAACACACACTTTAAACTAGATGTGTGTTTTCGCCCATTTGTCAAGAGTTAAAGACTTTTTCTATGAACACAAAAGGCCTATTTTTCTCAGATATTGTTCACAAATCTGTCCAAATCTGTGTTAGTGTTGTTCAGTACATTTACAGTTGTTACTCTAATAACATGCACAAAACCGGTACCTCTAAGAATAAACCCTCTTTTAAAGAAAAACTATAAAAAAGATGGTTAAATTTATTTAAAGGAAACATCCCATGTGAGTCTCAATGGAAAAATTAAAATTATATCAACAATACAGGCAATTACCGGCAAACTGCAGGAACTGCATTTGCTGCTTTTAACTTTGACCACATCCATTTTCAGAAAATAAAAATGTCTCTTATGTCTCCCTGGCAATGAAAAATCTGGTATTTTAATGTTATTTTGGGATTTTACAACAAACATCAAATAATAACATATTCTTTGATTTATATATATTTATGAAAAGAAAATTGGAGAGTATATTTCCCAAAAATACAGTGACCCAAAACACTAAAGCATATTCAATGTGGGGCATGTAAGAGACCACTGGATGATACGGAGCTCTCATTATCAAGGAAAACTGTAAAATAAAAGATTACATGGCAAAACATGGAATCGACGTGACCTACATGACATTTTAGATATTCTTTTTCTGTGTTTACAGTGGTGGCCAAAATGATTAGCTCACAGATATGAAAATATTGACCTTTTTTGCCCCAAAACAAGCCTTCATTTTATAATGTTCATGCAGCTTGCAATATGAAGTGAGTCCTTCTATTTTATCCACTTTTTACTTTAATATCTGGTCTGTCCACCTTTTGCAGCAGTTACAGCAGCACTTTTTTCTGGCATCATGTCAATATATTTCCTGACAACTTCAACATTAAAGGTCTTTCCTAATCGACTCCCAACCTCTCGCCCTACTCACTTCCACTCGGTTTGTTAGTTCACGCCAGAGAGCCGCCATATTAAAAGCTCAGATCAGGGAAATGTCTCCATGACGTGTGTTCATATAGTTCATCAGATAACCCAAGGCTTTCAAACAAGTGACTATTAAGTCTCTTTGTCCTGTGTTTGTGTCATAAACCCCAGACACTCTTTTTAGTCCATAATAAACTAGTATTTCAGTCTGTAGAGTCATCAAAAGTCAACCTCACAATTTGTTATAAGGAGCAAAAACAAGTCTTTCTATATTGTGACAGAGGCGCTCAGGTGTCCAATGTTTACCCAGAGCTTGAACTTAACACTTATTAGACAAACATCTGATGACTGTAGGACTCTCTGATGTTGGAGAGTGACTGGTGCCTGTCTGGTCTCTCTGTATCAGCTCTGGTGGTGCTGATGTCATGTTGTTTAGACTCTCATGGTCCTTGGAGCAAAGCAGTGGCACAATAAAATAAATGATTATGAAATGAAAGAGAATTAATTAAATGGACATATCTGGCTGGTATCATGACCCTCACAGTGAGATTGTGCTGTGGGTGTTTTTCTCTGATATGAGCCTCAGTTTAAAGTATTTAAGCCTCAAACTTTGAGCTCAGAGTCACAGCATCTCATTCACTGAGCGGATGTCAAACCCTGACGACTGGTGAGTGTTTTATTCTTTCATTTTATTTCTGCATTGTATCCGTCTGTCACTGACTGGGTTTTTTTATTTATTGAACTTTAAAGTTAAAACTAATTCAGTCTTAAAGCTGATTTCTTGATGACTTAAGTTCTTCTATTGAGGACAAATTCTGGACAACCTGAAATTCAATGTACTTTACAGAGATTAAAAAACTATAGGCTTTAGTCTGAGCCTAAATCCAGGCTTAAACACAGGTTCATCTGAGAGACTGTCCGAGTGAAGAACTCTTATTTATCTTTATTTATACAGGAGGGGCCCAATGAGAGGAATAGACTCTCCTTTTCATTTCCAGTTTTATCAATATTGTTCTATTTGTGAGGGACATTATGGTAAAACTAAAACGTCAGGTGTTCTTGTGGAATGTTTGTAAATAAACAGAAAGTCCATCCAATTGTATCATAGAGCACACATGGATGAATTTATTAATGCCACACAGTGAGAGGGACCCAGGGACATTTTTCAGCTTGGTCATCTCTGTTGAATAAAGGCTTAAAGACAAAAATAGTCAGTTATTGGTATGACACAAATTTTGAGTAAAAATGAGAAAAAAAAAATACTAAGGAGGTCCTTCAGAAGCACTAGACTTGGGGAACATAAGACATAGTCATGAATTCATGCACATTATTGATTAAGCCTATGTTTTATTTCCAACAGCAACTTATTATTTAAACAGAAACAACTGTGGCCACATCTGTCCCACTCCATAAACTGAAGGCCATGAACAAACAATTTAAACAAAGGTTTTAGACAAACTAGTGCAATAAAATACATTAAAATGTAGTGTCCGATCAGCTCTTATTTTGAAAACAGCTCCTAGAGTCTTGAATTAGGATGGCCGGCCAAGAGGGTAAAATAATTATAATTATGAAAAATAATAATTTGCTCTAAAATACAATCTTTACTAGAACAGTCTCAACAGTAAAGACTACAAACACATTGAAAAAAATTAATGAGGGACATTTAAGTTGATCCTACACATCTAAGTAAACTGAATATTGACGATAATTACATTCTCTCAATAAAAACTGCATAAAGTGATGTATTTGTCAGAGTCTAATGTTGGCATCTCTTCACAGACGGAGCAACAACAATCTGCAAAAATGATTTGTTGGGTAAAATATTCTCAGTTAATCTTTCATAAATAATATGCTTCATAAAGGTTTAAAGCGCTACAACAATAATGTTATGCTCTGTTTTCTTCAGCAGCTCACTCTCGTCTTGAGTCAAGTCCTGCTCATCGGTGAGTTCACTTACACTTGTTAAACTTCACCCAGCTAATCACAAATTAAAATTTGTGATTAAATTTTATTTATTTTTTTTTACTTGGGCAAATATACAGAATATAATACAAACCTATAACTTACACATGTTCACAATGGAGTCACTATAATGTGTATAATATTTGTTGTCTGACCTTTGAATTGATAAGACATCTGAAAAAGATTAAGCACAGACATCCCAAAACAACACCAGATGGAGCTATTGTATTATCAAATATTTTTTCAAAGTAGGTTTTTAAAAATTGATAATGTAAAGCTCATAATAATTAACAACACATTTTTAGTCCACAGTGATCATTTCTATCTTGAAGGGATTATTTAGTCTTTTGTAAATGTGGTTGTAATATAATCTTTGTGTCAACAAATGTATTCCCTCATTAAAAAGTTTAAATTCAGAATAATTTTTTAATCAGTATTTATTATTATTATTATTATTATTATTATTATTATTATTATTATTATTATTATTATTATTATTATTATTATTATTATTATTATTTAGGAGCTTGGGCAGAGCAGTTTTTAAAAAGCAGTCAAGTTATGTTAAAATACATCAAATACAATTTTTTTAAACACTTTTTACCTTGTGGCATTTTTAAAACCAATGCAGTTTGTGAGATGTCAGTTAACACCTCAGTCTGTATATATATATACAGTTAATTTGACATCACACCCAAGGACAAAAAGACTGAAGTTATTCTTGTTAGTAGCTGTAAAAGTCTGTTTTCACTGGCTCTATTAACAAATATATAAAACACAAAGCTCCTGTCAGCTTTTACAAACTGAGAGTGAGCTGACAGTTGTCTTCTGTAGAGATTAAGTTACTCATCATCATAACTCTGACTGTTTGTTCACTGACTGTAACTGTAACTATTGTATTCCAGCAGAAAGTGGGCCTCTTGGTCAGTTTCCTAAGATACCACCTCCTCCTTTGACGACCAAGACGTCACCTCCTAAAACTACAATAACTACACCAATAAGGACCTTCATCCCCAGTAAGAATCTGTGCTTTCTCTGTCATCATTAGTCCTGTTCACAATAAATAGGCACTTCTTGATTTGCGTCAATCCTGCTACACTGCAGCAAAAACTAGGAGTATGTATTGGCAAACACCTGGTGATATGATACGTATCACAATACACATGCTACAATACAATATATCCCGAAATAACACGATACAGTAATGTAAGACAATATACTGCAATGATCACAATAGTGAGAACAAAAACTGAATCTCACAACATTTTTTAAAACTAAATAAGCAACAAACGTATTCATTGCAGATTGCTTTTTACAGAAACACTGTATTTGATTTAAAACAAACAAAAAAATGTTTTAAATTTGAAAAAAATTAAAAAACTATTTTAGTAACAGTCCTCGTACTTGTTTTCTAGATAGCTGGACTGAATGGTTCGACAGAGACGACCCCACAGGCTCCGGAGACTGGGAGACTCTCACAGACCTGAGAGCAGAAAACCCAGGCAAAATCTGTGACAATCCTCTTAAAATCGAAGCCCAGACCACGATGGGAATCCCTGCACTTTCCACAGGAGACGTCTTTTACGCGTAAGCACTCAGTTATGTTCATAATAAGTGAAAATTCATCTGTTTGTGGATGTCTAAATGAGGATTTTGTTTGTGCAGGTATGACACAGTGATTGGGTTCATCTGCAGAGACTCAGACCAGAACGAAAACTCCCAGTGTCAGGATTACAGAGTCCGCTTCTTGTGTCCTTATCACTGGCATTGTAAGTCTCTGTCCATTTTTACATGTCCTTATTTTCAGCAGGAAGTGTTTTTGGTGCAGTTTTTAGAGCCATATCAAACCTCTTTGAGCAGAAGCTGAACTAAAGTTAGACATTTATGTTTGTAGGACTGGGTTTTTGTCTAAAACACATATGAAGTCAAAATTGTCCAAATAGACATCATTGGATTTGGAGGTTGTAGTAGTTTTTGACTTTCTCAGATACTGACAAGAACTTTACTGTAAACTCTATTAAAAAGTTATGGTGCTTTAGAAGTCACCTTTTGTTCAAATCTAAATTGTATCAGGGCTCTTTGTTGTTTTTTTCTGTGTTGTTGCCTTTGAAGAAGAAACTGGGTCAGACTGTAGCAAACACTGAATAAAAACAAAGGAAGAACAGAAATAGATGATATTGATAAAACAAATGGAATTTGTTCAAACATAATCTCTACTTATTTTGAATATTTATATATATTTTTTAATTTTAGCACATCATCATCACCACCATCACCCAGAGTTGCCCACCCCTCCACCCGTCACTGAACCCCCCATCACCAGACCCCCCATCACCAGACCCACTGGTAAGGACTCTACTTCTCTTTAACTTTCATCTTTGTCCTTATTTTCCAAACTGTTTAATTATATTTTTGACGTATTGTGGTAAAAGCTGTGAAGTTATATTATCTGTTTCCTGTGTGTAATAGACTAATGTGGTATAATAGAGGAAATATACAAAGTAATAAAATTATTTAAAAAATACACTCTTTAAAGTCAGTAGTCTTCAAAGCTCAAACAAAATTTACATAAATCTGAAAAGTACAAAAAAATAATAATAATAATTGATTGAGAAAAGCACAACCATTTTTAAAAATAAAAAATATATAAAAAAGTTTAACATTTTATTTTTAACATTTCCTTATTTTCAACAGGAAGTGTTTTTGGTGCAGTTTTTAGAGCCATATCAAACCTCTTTGAGCTGAAGCTGAACTAAAGTTAGACAGTTATGTTTGTAGGACTGGGTTTTTGTCTAAAACACACATGTAGTTGGTAAAGTTGTCCAAATAGACATCACTGGATTTGGAGGTTGTAGTAGTTTTTTTTTTTTTATTTCTCAGATACTGACAAGAACTTTACTTTTTTAATTTCAGCACATCCAGATCCCGACTATCATCACCACCAGCACCCAGAGTTGCCCACCCCTCCACCCGTCACTGAACCCCCCATCACCAGACCCCCCATCACCAGACCCTCTGGTAAAGAACCTACTTCCCTTTAACTTTCCTCTTTGTCCTTATTTCCAAACTGTTTAATCATATTTTTGACGTATTGTAGTTAAAACTGTGAAGTTATATTATCTGTTTCCTGTGTGTAATAGACTAATCTGGTATAACAGAGGAAACAAAGTAATAGAATTATTATAATAATATATTCTTAAAAAGCCAGTAGTCTTTTTTTTACAAAAATCTGAAAAGTACAAAAGAAAAACATTATTTGAGAAATGCAAAACAGTCCTTAATAATGTTATATATATATATATATATATATATATATAAAATAAATTTTTTTTTTTTACAATTGCTTCTTTTTTCAAAATAGTCTTTTGCAAAACTAAGGAAAGAAATTTATGTCCAATTGTTTATATTAAATACTGAAGTTTTAAACAGTAACTATGGAAACCAGGCTTCGAGACCAAGGTTTAGGGACTAAGACCAGGACTTCTGTTCCCAGGCATTCATATTTATACATTTATTTTTTACTGTTTATCCTGTTACATGTTGCAGGAGGCTGGTTTAGGGTTAGGGCTGGAGCCAGCTGCTTTGGCCGTGAGATGTGGTTCAATATGAATAATCAGACGTTACTCGCAGGGTTAATACTTACAGACATGCACTGACAACTTTTCAAATTTACTATTTAGATTAAGTTTTTGTTTAGTCATGAATTTGCTCTGGTTTAGTTTTAGTTTAAACCTGGTTTAATCTGAGTCTCTGTCAAAATTTAATAAAAATATTATTCTGACACAAAACAGAGAGTAATAAAAGTGCTCAGTTTATCCTGTGATGTCACTCCTGTCTGCTTCTATAAAGAAAAGACCGGACTATTTTAGTAACAGTCCTCGTACTTTTGTTTTCTAGATAGCTGGACTGAATGGTTCGACAGAGACGACTCCACAGTCTCCGGAGACTGGGAGACTCTCACAGAACTGAGAGCAGAAAACCCAGGCAAAATCTGTGACAATCCTCTTGAAATCGAAGCCCAGACCACGATGGGAATCCCAGCACTTTCCACAGGAGACGTCTTTTACGCGTAAGCACTCAGTTATGTTCATAATAAGTGAAAATTCATCTGTTTGTGGATGTCTAAATGAGGATTTTGTTTGTGCAGGTATGACACAGTGATTGGGTTCATCTGCAGAGACTCAGACCAGAACGAAAACTCCCAGTGTCAGGATTACAGAGTCCGCTTCTTGTGTCCTTATCACTGGCATTGTAAGTCTCTGTCCATTTTTACATGTCCTTATTTTCAGCAGGAAGTGTTTTTGTTGCAGTTTTTAGAGCCATATCAAACCTCTTTGAGCAGAAGCTGAACTAAAGTTAGACATTTATGTTTGTAGGACTGGGTTTTTGTCTAAAACACATATGAAGTCGGTAAAGTTGTCCAAATAGACATCATTGGATTTGGAGGTTGTAGTAGTTTTTTGACTTTCTCAGATACTGACAAGAACTTTACTGTAAACTCTACTTTAAAAAGTTATGGTGCTTTAGAAGTCACCTTTTGTTAAAATCTAAATTGTATCAGGGCTCTTTGTTGTTTTTTTCTGTGTTGTTGCCTTTGAAGAAGAAACTGGGTCAGACTGTAGCAAACACTGAATAAAAACAAAGGAAGAACAGAAATAGATGATATTGATAAAACAAATGGAATTTGTTCAAACATAATCTCTACTTATTTTGAATATTTATATATATTTTTTAATTTCAGCACATCATCATCACCACCATCACCCAGAGTTGCCCACCCCTCCACCCGTCACTGAACCCCCCATCACCAGACCCCCCATCACCAGACCCACTGGTAAAGAACCTACTTCTCTTTAACTTTCATCTTTGTCCTTATTTTCCAAACTGTTTAATTATATTTTTGACGTATTGTGGTTAAAGCTGTGAAGTTATATTATCTGTTTCCTGTGTGTAATAGACTAATGTGGTATAATAGAGGAAATATACAAAGTAATAAAATTATTTAAAAAATACACTCTTTAAAGTCAGTAGTCTTCAAAGCTCAAACAAAATTTACATAAATCTGAAAAGTACAAAAAAAATAATAATAATTGATTGAGAAAACATAACCATTTTTAAAAATAAAAATATAAAAAAAGTTTTAACATTTTATTTTTAACATTTCCTTATTTTCAACAGGAAGTGTTTTTGTTGCAGTTTTTAGAGCCTTATCAAACCTCTTTGAGCTGAAGCTGAACTAAAGTTAGACATTTATGTTTGTAGGACTGGGTTTTTGTCTAAAACACAAATGTAGTTGGTAAAGTTGTCCAAATAGACATCACTGGATTTGGAGGTTGTAGTAGTTTTTTTTTTTATTTCTCAGATACTGACAAGAACTTTACTTTTTTAATTTCAGCACATCCAGATCCCGACCATCATCACCATCAGCACCCAGAGTTGCCCACCCCTCCACCTGTCACTGAACCCTCCATCACCAGACCCTCTGGTAAAGAACCTACTTCTCTTTAACTTTCATCTTTGTCCTTATTTCCAAACTGTTTAATTATATTTTTGACATATTGTGGTTAAAGCTGTGAAGTTATATTATCTGTTTCCTGTGTGTAATAGACTAATCTGGTATAACAGAGGAAACAAAGTAATAGAATTATTATAATAATATATTCTTAAAAAGCCAGGAGTCTTTTTTTTACAAAAATCTGAAAAGTACAAAAAGAAAACATTATTTGAGAAATGCAAAACAGTTCTTAATAATGTTATATATATATAAAATAAATATTATTTTTGTTACAATTGCTTCTTTTTTCAAAATAGTCTTTTGCAAAACTAAGGAAAGAAATTTATGTCCAATTGTTTATATTAAATACTGACATTTTAAACAGTGACTATAGAAACCAGGCTTCGAGACCAAGGTTTAGGGACTAAGACCAGGACTACTGTTCCCAGGCATTCATATTTATACATTTATTTTTTACTGTTTATCCTGTTACATGTTGCAGGAGGCTGGTTTAGGGTTAGGGCTGGAGCCAGCTGCTTTGGCCGTGAGATGTGGTTCAATATGAATAATCAGACGTTACTCGCAGGGTTAATACTTACAGACATACACTGACAACTTTTTAAATTTACTATTTAGATTAAGTTTTTGTTTAGTCATGAATTTGCTCTGGTTTAGTTTTAGTTTGAACCTGGTTTAATCTGAGTCTCTGTCAAAATTTAGTAAAAATGTTATTCTGAGACAAAACAGAGAGTAATAAAAGTGCTCAGTTTATCCTGTGATGTCACTCCTGTCTGCTTCTATAAAGAAAAGACTGGACTATTTTAGTAACAGTCCTCGTACTCTTGTTTTCTAGATTACTGGACTGAATGGTTCGACAGAGACGACCCAACATCCTCCGGAGACTGGGAGACTCTCACAGACCTGAGAGCAGAAAACCCAGGCAAAATCTGTGACAATCCTCTTAAAATCGAAGTCCAGACCACGATGGGAATCCCTGCACTTTCCACAGGAGACGTCTTTTACGCGTAAGCACTCAGTAATGTTCATAATAAGTGAAAATTCATCTGTCTGTGGATGTCTAAATGAGGATTTTGTTTGTGCAGGTATGACACAGTGATTGGGTTCATCTGCAGAAACTCAGACCAGCACAAAAAAAAACACTGTCAGGATTACAGAGTCCGCTTCTTGTGTCCTTTTCACTGGCATTGTAAGTCTCTGTCCATTTTTACATGTCCTTATTTTCAGCAGGAAGTGTTTTTGTTGCAGTTTTTAGAGCCATATCAAACCTCTTTGAGCAGAAGCTGAACTAAAGTTAGACATTTATGTTTGTAGGACTGGGTTTTTGTCTAAAACACATATGTAGTTGGTAAAGTTGTCCAAATAGACGTCATTGGTTTTGGAGGTTGTAGTCTGACAAGAACTTTTCTTTTTTAATTTCAGCACATCCAGATCATGATCATCATCACGACCATCAGTCTCATCACCCACATTGGCCCACCCCTCCACCTGTCACTGAACCCCCCATCACCAGACCCACTGGTAAAGAACCTACTTCTCTTTAACTTTCATCTTTGTCCTTATTTCCAAACTGTTTAATCATATTTTTGACATATTGTGGTTAAAGCTGTGAAGTTATATTATCTGTTTCCTGTTTGTAATAGACCAATGTGGTATAATAGAGGAAACAAAGTAATAGAATTATTATAATAATACACTCTTAAAAAGCCAGGAGTCTTTTTTTTTACAAAAATCTGAAAAGTACAAAAGAAAAACATTATTTGAGAAATGCAAAACAGTTCTTAATAATGTAAAAATAAAATACATATACATATATATATATACATGTAAAAACAATTCTATAAGAAAGTGAAACCACATAAAAAATTAATATTTTTTTTTTACAATTGCTTCTTTTTTCAAAATAGTCTTTTTTAAAACTAAGTAAGAAGTTTATGTGAAATTGTTTATATTAAATACTGACATTTGAAACAGTGACTATGGAAACCTGGCTTCGAGACCAAGGTTTAGGGACTAAGACCAGGACTACTGTTCCCAGGCATTCATATTTATACATTTATTTTTTACTGTTTATTCTGTTACATGTTGCAGGAGGCTGGTTTAGGGTTAGGGCTGGAGCCAGCTGCTTTGGCCGTGAGATGTGGTTCAAAATGAATAATCAGACGTTACTCGCAGGGTTAATACTTACAGACATACACTGACAACTTTTTAAATTTACTATTTAGATTAAGTTTTTGTTTAGTCATGATTTTGCTCTGGTTTAGTTTTAGTTTGAACCTGGTTTAATCTGAGTCTCTGTCAAAATTTAGTAAAAATGTTATTCTGAGACAAAACAGAGAGTAATAAAAGTGCTCAGTTTATCCTGTGATGTCACTCCTGTCTGCTTCTATAAAGAAAAGACTGGACTATTTTAGTAACAGTCCTCGTACTCTTGTTTTCTAGATTACTGGACTGAATGGTTCGACAGAGACGACCCAACATCCTCCGGAGACTGGGAGACTCTCACTGATCTGAGAGCAGAAAACCCAGGCAAAATCTGTGACAATCCTCTTAAAATCGAAGCCCAGACCACGATGGGAATCCCAGCACTTTCCACAGGAGACGTCTTTTACGCGTAAGCACTCAGTAATGTTCATAATAAGTGAAAATTCATCTGTTTGTGGATGTCTAAATGAGGATTTTGTTTGTGCAGGTATGACACAGTGAGAGGGTTCATCTGCAGAAACTCAGACCAGCACAAAAAAAAACACTGTCATGATTACAGAGTCCGCTTCTTGTGTCCTTTTCACTGGCATTGTAAGTCTCTGTCCATTTTTACATGTCCTTATTTTCAGCAGGAAGTGTTTTTGTTGCAGTTTTTAGAGCCATATCAAACCTCTTTGAGCAGAAGCTGAACTAAAGTTAGACATTTATGTTTGTAGGACTGGGTTTTTGTCTAAAACACATATGAAGTTGGTAAAGTTGTCCAAATAGACGTCATTGGTTTTGGAGGTTGTAGTCTGACAAGAACTTTTCTTTTTTAATTTCAGCACATCCAGATCATGATCATCATCACGACCATCAGTCTCATCACCCACATTGGTCCACCCCTCCACCTGTCACTGAACCCCCCATCACCAGACCCTCTGGTAAAGAACCTACTTCTCTTTAACTTTCATTTTTGTCCTTATTTCCAAACTGTTTAATCATATTTTTGACATATTGTGGTTAAAGCTGTGAAGTTATATTATCTGTTTCCTGTGTGTAATAGACTAATGTGGTATAATAGAGGAAACAAAGTAATAGAATTATTATAATAATACACTCTTAAAAAGCCAGGAGTCTTTTTTTTTACAAAAATCTGAAAAGTACAAAAGAAAAACATTATTTGAGAAATGCAAAACAGTTCTTAATAATGTAAAAATAAAATACATATATATATATAAAAAACAATTCTATAAGAAAGTGAAACCACATAAAAAATAAATATTTTTTTTTTACAATTGCTTTTTTTTTCAAAATAGTCTTCTCCAAAACTAAGGAAGAAGTTTATGTCCAATTGTTTATATTAAATACTGAAGTTTTAAACAGTGACTATGGAAACCTGGCTTCGAGACCAAGGTTTAAGGACTAAGACCAGGACTACTGTTCCCAGGCATTCATATTTATACATTTATTTTTTACTGTTTATCCTGTTACATGTTATTGGAGGCTGGTTTAGGGTTAGGGCTGGAGCCAGCTGCTTTGGCCGTGAGATGTGGTTCAATATGAATAATCAGACGTTACTCGCAGGGTTAATACTTACAGACATACACTGACAACTTTTCAAATTTACTATTTAGATTAAATTTTTGTTTAGTCATTATTTTGCTCTGGTTTAGTTTTAGGTTTGAACCTGGTTTAATCTGAGTCTCTGTCAAAATTTAGTAAAAATGTTATTCTGAGACAAAACAGAGAGTAATAAAAGTGCTCAGTTTATCCTGTGATGTCGCTCCTGTCTGCTTCTATAAAGAAAAGACTGGACTATTTTAGTAACAGTCCTCGTACTTTTGTTTTCTAGATAGCTGGACTGAATGGTTCGACAGAGACGACCCAACATCCTCCGGAGACTGGGAGACTCTCACAGACCTGAGAGCAGAAAACCCAGGAAAAATCTGTGACAATCCTCTTGAAATCGAAGTCCAGACCACGATGGGAATCCCTGCACTTTCCACAGGAGACGTCTTTTACGCGTAAGAACTCAGTAATGTTCATAATAAGTAAAAATTCACCTGTCTGTGGATGTCTAAGTGGTGATTTTGTTTGTGCAGGTATGACACAGTGATTGGGTTCATCTGCAGAAACTCAGACCAGAACAAAAAAAAACACTGTCAGGATTACAGAGTCCGCTTCTTGTGTCCTTGTCCCTGGGATTGTAAGTCTCTGTCCATTTTTACTTTTACTTATTTTCAGCAGGAAGTGTTTTTGGTGCAGTTTTTAGAGCCACATCAAACCTCTTTGAGCAGAAGCTAAACTTAAGTTAGACATTTATGTTTGTAGGACTATATTTTTGTCTAAAACACATATGTAGTTGGTAAAGTTGTCCAAATAGACATCACTGGATTTTGGAGGTTGTAGTAGTTTTTTTTTATTATTTCTCAGATACTGACATAAACTTTACTTTTTTAATTTCAGCACATCCAGATCCCGACCATCATCACCACCATCACCCAGAGTTGCCCACCCCTCCACCCGTCACTGAACCCCCCATCACCAGACCCTCTGGTAAAGAACCTACTTCTCTTTAACTTTCATCTTTGTCCATATTTCCAAACTGTTTAATCATATTTTTGACATATTGTGGTTAAAGCTGTGAAGTTATATTAACTGTTTCCTGTTTGTAATAGACTAATGTGGTATAATAGAGGAAACAAACTAAGTAATAAAATTATTATAATAATACACTCTTAAAAAGCCAGTAGTCTTCAAAGCAGATTTTTTTTACAAAAATCTGAAAAGTACAAAAAAACACAATATTTGAGAAATGCAAAACAGTTCTTAATAATGTAAAAAATAAATAAAATAAAAAAAACATGTAAAACAATTCTATAAGAAAGTGAAACCACTGAAAAAAATAAAGATTTTTTTTTATATATATAATTGCTTCTTTTTTCAAAATAGTCTTCTCCAAAACTAAGAAAGAAGTTTATGTCCAAATTGTTTATATTAAAGACTGAAGTTTTAAACAGTGACTATGGAAACCTGGCTTCGAGACCAAGGTTTAGGGACTAAGACCAGGACTACTGTTCCCAGGCATTCATATTTATACATTTATTTTTTACTGTTTATCCTGTTTCATGTTGCAGGAGGCTGGTTTAGGGTTAGGGCTGGAGCCAGCTGCTTTGGCCGTGAGATGTGGTTCAATATGAATAATCAGACGTTACTCGCAGGGTTAATACTTACAGACATACACTGACAACTTTTCAAATTTACTATTTAGATTAAGTTTTTGTTTAGTCATTATTTTGCTCTGGTGTAGTTTTAGGTTTGAACCTGGTTTAATCTGAGTCCATGTCAAAATTTAATAAAAATATTATTCTGAGACAAAACAGAGAGTAATAAAAGTGCTCAGTTTATCCTGTGATGTCGCTCCTGTCTGCTTCTATAAAGAAAAGACCGGACTATTTTAGGAACAGTCCTCGTACTCTTGTTTTCTAGATTACTGGACTGAATGGTTCGACAGAGACGACCCAACATCCTCCGGAGACTGGGAGACTCTCACAGACCTGAGAGCAGAAAACCCAGGCAAAATCTGTGACAATCCTCTTAAAATCGAAGCCCAGACCACGATGGGAATCCCTGCACTTTCCACAGGAGACGTCTTTTACGCGTAAGAACTCAGTAATGTTCATAATAAGTGAAAATTCTTCTGTTTGTGGATGTCTAAATGAGGATTTTGTTTGTGCAGGTATGACACAGTGATTGGGTTCATCTGCAGAAACTCAGACCAGAACAAAAAAAAACACTGTCAGGATTACAGAGTCCGCTTCTTGTGTCCTTATCACTGGCATTGTAAGTCTCTGTCCATTTTTACATGTCCTTATTTTCAGCAGGAAGTGTTTTTAAGGCAGTTTTTAGAGCCATATCAAACCTCTTTGAGCTGAAGCTGAACTAAAGTTAGACATTTATGTTTGTAGGACTGGATTTTTGTCTAAAACATAAATGTAGTCGGGAAAGTTGTCCAAATACACATCACTGGATTTTGGAGGTTGTAGTAGTTTTTTTTTATTTCTCAGATACTGACAAGAACTTTACTTTTTTAATTTCAGCACATCCAGATCACGACCATCATCACGACCATCACCCAGAGTTGCCCACCCCTCCACCCGTCACTGAACCCCCCATCACCAGACCCCACATCCCCAGACCCACTGGTAAAGAACCTACTTCTCTTTAACTTTCATCTTTGTCCTTATTTCCAAACTGTTTAATCATATTTTTGACACATTGTGGTTAAAGCTGTGAAGTTATATATGTCAAAATTTAATAAAAATATTATTCTGACACAAAACAGAGAGTAATAAAAGTGCTCAGTTTATCCTGTGATGTCACTCCTGTCTGCTTCTATAAAGAAAAGACTGGACTATTTTAGTAACAGTCCTCGTACTCTTGTTTTCTAGATTACTGGACTGAATGGTTCGACAGAGACGACCCCACAGGCTCCGGAGACTGGGAGACTCTCACAGACCTGAGAGCAGAAAACCCAGGCAAAATCTGTGACAATCCTCTTGAAATCGAAGTCCAGACCACGATGGGAATCCCTGCACTTTCCACAGGAGACGTCTTTTACGCGTAAGCACTCAGTAATGTTCGTAATAAGTGAAAATTTATCTGTTTGTGGATGTCTAAATGATGATTTTGTTTTTGCAGGTATGACACAGTGAGAGGGTTCATCTGCAGAAACTCAGACCAGCACAAAAAAAAACACTGTCAGGATTACAGAGTCCGCTTCTTGTGTCCTTATCACTGGCATTGTAAGTCTCTGTCCATTTTTACATGTCCTTATTTTCAGCAGGAAGTGTTTTTGGTGTAGTTTTTAGAGCCATATTAAACCTCTTTGAGCTGAAGCTGAACTAAAGTTAGACATTTATGTTTGTAGGACTGGGTTTTTGTCTAAAACACATATGAAGTCGGTAAAGTTGTCCAAATACACATCACTGGTTTTGGAGGTTGTAGTAGTTTTTCGACTTTCTCAGATACTGACAAGAACTTTACTGTAAACTCTACTTTAAGAAGTTATGGTGCTTTAGAAGTCACCTTTCTTCAAAATCTAAATTGTATCAGTGCTCTTTGTTTGTATTTTCTGTGTTGTTGCCTTTGATAGATAAACTAAAACTGTATTAAACACTGAATAAAAGAAATAAGAGAAACAAAAGAAGAACAGAAAAAGATTATATTAATAAAACAAATGGAATTTGTTCAAACATAAGCTCTACCTATTTTGAATATTTATATATTTTTTAATTTCAGCACATCATCATCACCATCACCCAGAGTTGCCCACCCCTCCACCCGTCACTGAACCTCCCATCACCAGACCTCCTAGTACGTAATCAGTATGTTTTTAACTTTCATCTTTGTCCTTATTTTCCAAACTGTCTAATCATATTTTTGACGTATTGTGGTTAAAGCTGTGAAGTTATATTATCTTTTTCCTGTATGTAATTGACTAATATGATATAATAGAGAAAATATACAACTATAATTTAAAAAAAGTTTATAAAAAAATGCATTGGTAAGGTAATGTGTCAAATCTGCACAATATCAAGAAAACATATTTTTTTATACATTTGTTGATTGCAATGATACATTTTTTCCCTAGTTACCATTTTGGTGAATATACAGAATATAATAAAAAGCTATAACTTACACTGGGCACATTGGAGTCACTGTAATATCATTGGATTTAAAACTAACTTCAGGAATCAGGGATAGAGCCACTAAATGACACAAATGGAACTGTCAACTCACATGGGACTGTTGCCTTTAAATAAATATAACCATCTGTTTCATAGTTTTTCTATAAAAGAGGGTTTATTCTTCCTTTTTCATGGAAGGAACTATGAAGGCTCCATATTTGGAGGAACCAGTTTTGTGCATGTTATTAGAGTAACAGCTGTAAATTAGTTAGTCTGTTGTAAATGTGCTTGTATTTTAATCTTTGGCTCAACAAATGTATTCACTCATTAATTAGTTGTCAAGATATTCTCTTGAGAAGCAAAATATATTTTTGTGAGAAATTCAAATATAAAATAACTTAATTAATAAGTAACGGCCCAAACAGATGCTACATTAAGGAGCTTGTGCTGAGCAGTTATTAAAAAGCAGTCATATTATGTTACAATACATCCATATTAGTCCCTTATATGTATCGCACACTTGGACAAAAAACTGTGTCTGAAGTTATAGAAGTCTTGTTAGTAGCTGTAAAAGTGTGTTTTCACTGGCTCTATTAACATATATATAAAATAAAAAGCCTGTGTCATTGCTCCTGTCTGCTTCTCCAAACTGAGAGTGTGCTGACAGTTATCTTCTGTAGGGACTAAGTTACTCATCATCATAACTCTGACTGTTAGTTCACTGACAGTAACTGTAACTATTGTGTTCCTGCAGAGGGTTGGCCAATCGGCCAGTTTCCTAAGATTCCAACTACATCAACTACATCCATCAGGACCTTCATCCCCAGTAAGAACCTGTGCTTTCTCTGTCATCATTAGTCCTGTTCAGTATAAATGGGCACTTCCTGATTTGTATCAATCCTGCGACACTGCAGCATTAACTTGTTTAAATTACTAATTTAACATCAGAGGCGTAGCATCAGGCAGTGTGGCCAGTGCAGCTGTTCTGGGGCCCATGAGAGAGTCCATGTCTATGGTGCTGTGGCCATATCACTGCACACAAAGCTGCACTAAAAACCAGACAGTTTTAATCAAATCTGTAAAACTGAAAACGTCTTACAATCAGCAATATCTTGAAGAAATGGTTAAAGCAAAAGCATCTGGACTCAGTTTTCAAAGTGAAGATGCTTAGTCTGATTGGACCAGGCTGTCAAACTTCTTCCACTAGAGATAAAGCTCAGCTCTCTTACCAGTTGATCTCAGAATAGACAAACTGAGCACTGTTGGAAGAGAAACCCACTGCATTTATGAACTAAATTTATGTGGAAGTAAAACTACAAAACTCCACATTGCTTTTGCCACATTCAGTTTATCCTGTGATGTCGCTCCTGTCTGCTTCTATAAATAAAAGACTGGACTATTTTAGTAACAGTCCTCGTACTCTTGTTTTCTAGATTGCTGGACTGAATGGTTCGAAAGAGACGACTCCACAGGCTCCGGAGACTGGGAGACTCTCACAGACCTGAGAGCAGAAAACCCAGGAAAAATCTGCGACAATCCTCTTGAAATCGAAGCCCAGACCACGATGGGAATCCCTGCACTTTCCACAGGAGACGTCTTTTACGCGTAAGCACTCAGTAATGTTCATAATAGGTAAACATTCATCTGTTTGTGGATGTCTAAATGATGATTTTGTTTGTGCAGGTATGACACAGTGATTGGGTTCATCTGCAGAAACTCAGACCAGAACAAAAAAAAACACTGTCAGGATTACAGAGTCCGCTTCTTGTGTCCTTGTCACTGGCATTGTAAGTCTCTGTCCATTTTACTTTTACTTATTTTCAGCAGGAAGTGTTTTTGGTGCAGTTTTTAGAGCCATATCAAACCTCTTTGAGCAGAAGCTAAACTAAATACAAATACACATCACTGACAATAACTTTACTGTAAACTCTGCTTTAAGAAGTTATGGTGCTTTAGAAGTCACCTTTCTTTAAAATTTAAATTGTATCAGTGCTCTTTGTTTGTATTTTCTGTGTTGTTGCCGTTGATGGAGAAACTGGGTAGAACTGTAGCAAACACAGAATTAAAAGAAATAAGAGGAGAAACAAATGAATAGCAGAAATAGATTAAATTGATTTAATTGAACTAATTAAACATTTTTTAAATGTGTAATATTTATATATTTTTTCAATTTCAGCACATCCAGGTCACGGCCACCATCACTCTACACGTCCTGGTCACCCACATTGGCCCAGACCACACACCCCCAGACCACACCCCCAGACCCTACACCCCCCGACCCTACACCCCCCGACCCTACACCCCCAGACCCTACACCCCCAGACCCTACACCCCAGACCCTACACCCCAGACCCTACACCCCAGACCCTACACCCCAGACCCTACACCCCGAGACCCTACACCCCGACCCTACACCCCAGACCCTACACCCCAGACCCTACACCCCAGACCCTACACCCCAGACCCTACACCCCCAGACCCTACACCCCAGGACCCTACACCCCCCAGACCCTACACCCCCAAACCCCACATCACTGAACCCCCCATCACCAGACCCTCTGGTAAGGAAACTACTTCTCTTTAACTTTCATCTTAGGTTTGATCCTGGTTTAGTCTGAGTCCATAACAAAATTGAGTAAAAATGTTTTTAAAACAGAGTAATAAAAGAGTTCTCTAGCCAAATATTTATCCTAAACGACACATTTGTTTTGATAAATGCAGACTGTTGGACCGAGTGGTTCGACAGAGATGACCCCTCTGGCACCGGAGACTGGGAGACACTGGCTGCTCTGCGCAATGAATACCCGGAGAAAATCTGTGACAGTCCTCTTCAGATCGAGGTCCTGACCACAACCGGTCTTCCTGTGGCCGCCACTGGAAACGTCATCGCTGCGTAAGTAATGGGTAGCATGAGAAACTAGAGAAGTGATAGCATTTTGTGCCAAGTCTATTTCTAATGTCTCTCTGAACTTGTATTTTTACATTATCTCCATCTTTCTCTAAACAGATGTGACACAACTGTAGGCTTCATCTGTAAAAACTCAGACCAGAAAAAGGGCATGTGCTTCGATTTCCAGGTCCGGTTTCTGTGTCCACCTGAGTTCTGCCGACCAAAAGGTAAGACAGCAGTTACCATATGTATTTCTGATCTCACTGGGAATTAACTAAAGCTAAATCAGGTTTGATGAACTTCTATTTAAAGGTGTAGTTTTAGCGGCATTTAGTGGCAACGCAACAGATCGTAAAATGCACATCTCATCAAAAATAAAAACATGGGTAATGGTAGAATTAAAAAAATATTCAAAACGCGCAAAGGCCTTTGAGGAGGCAAAATGTATTTTTAGTGTTCGATGCAGATTCAAGTTGTTTTCAAAGGTCTGAAATAATAAACAAGGCAGAGGTGTAAAGAGTACCTGAAAGCCGTACTTGAGTAAAATTACAGATACCTTACTGTAAAAATTACTCCACTACAAGTTACAAGTCACCAATTTAAATACGACTTGAGTAAAAGTCTTAAAGTATCCCATTTTAAAAGTACTTAAGTATTTTACTCATACTGAATGTTGGCTCAAAGATGCACTAGACCTCAACACAAAGAGATATTGTAGGTCAGTTAAAAAAAAGAAAGTTTATTTATGAGGTTTTACTTCCTAATATAGAAAAGAAATTGAACACCTTAATATTTCGACACGGCAGAACAAAAACACAGATTAAACAAGTCTGTCCAAGTCAAACTCAAGTGCTCAAAAAAGGCATAAGTAAAACATTTTTTTTTTTTAAAGGTATTTTCAGTAAAAAGGACAAACAAAAACAAAATAAAAAAAGTCAAATCAGGGCTGGCACTCATGGGCGCAACTAACCAGTGCTAGAGGGTTATGAGGCAACAATTTTGGCCAGTTCTCAGCCCAATACTAGTGACAATGTTGCTACCAAACATTCTAGAGCACTCTCAAGCTCGTAATAAATTGTAACATGAGCCATGTGTATATTATATATTATATACATATATATATATATATATATATATATATATATATATATATATATATATATATATATATATATATATATATATATATATATAATATAGCACAGACCTTTAAAGAGAGAGAGAGAGATGTGAGCCTATAATTAGACCCAACAAATGTAGCTTGTAGCAACATTAACTTAATTAATAAAGTTAGCAAACACTAAGCAGTCTGTTAACATTAAGCCTCCAAGTTTGGAGCAAATCTTTGCATGATATCTTGGTAAACCAGAGATATTGCATTAGTTGTTTTCCAAATGATTGTAATTTATTGTACATGGCATGCTGTCCTTATATTTTCCAGTTTTCAGCTCAGTAACCTCAGTTTTGCACATTAAGCTAGCATTAATTTAAACCCCATTTGGCTGCTATATTCCCAGTGTTAGCAAACACTAGCTAGTCTGTTAACATGAATATTGCAAGCCTCCAAGCACAGACGTCACACTTTAAATCCTACACTCCATCTCCTTTTCCCTCTTTCTTTTTCTGTTTGTTGCCCCTGACAGCTTTTTTGCTTTAGTCATCTTTCAAAGACAACTGTGTACGTACTGTGACAACTGTACGTACCTGCGCACTCTGCATGCTCACGGCGCCTCCGCCAGCCACGCCCACTCGCGATATTCCATTCCAATGAGGGCGCCTACTGTAGCCACGGCAGACAAAGTCGACTTAACGTGCACAAACACAATGTAGCGAGTAACACTAAGTGTCAGTTCAAATGTAGTGAAGTAAAGAGTACAAGTATTCAATCAAAAATGTAGTTGAGTAGAGAGTAAAAGTTGCTTATATTTTTGATACTCAGTACAAGTACAAAGTAGCCAAATAAAAAATACTTAAGTACATTACTTAAGTACGTTAACGTAACCTCTGAAACAAGGGCATTAAGTGCCATCTTTGTTAACATTGTTTAAATGAAGCTGAGCCCTTCTCCACACACTCTCTATTTCCACTCCATTTGTTCACAGCCAAAAGCAAGTCTCCTCAAGGCAATGCATGTTTATTCCTCTGTTTATGGACTTACCCTATTGTTTTGTTTTATTGTTTACTTCTGTAATTGTTGCAGAGTGCTACACTAAATGGTTCGACAGAGATGACCCGTCCGGCACCGGAGACTGGGAAACTCTTAGAGCTCTTCGGGCTGAAAACCCAGGGATGATCTGCAACAGTCCTCTGTGGATCGAAGTCCAGACCACATCAGGCTACAGCGTCGCAGCAACCGGGAATATTATCTCAAAGTAAGTTTGTTCTAAAGAGCTTAATCAAGACATAGAACATCCAAAACTTAATTATTTCACAACTTTGCTGTGAGATTTAACAGAAGAATCACAGTCTCTATATAGATGACAATGGTGCATTATATTAGGGTCCTTTTCTCTCTCTCTATACTTTTCCTTAATCCTGATCTAAACTTGGTTTTATTCGGTCCTGTGTTGTCTTGTGTTATTCCTGGATTTCACTCTGATCTTGATGTGTCTTTCAAAGTTTATTTCCAGATTAGTCCTGGTTTATTGTAAAAAAAAAAATCTGTTACTTTTTTCCACAGAGCCGATGTGACCACAGGCTTCATCTGTAAAAACTCTGATCAGCCGTCAGGCATGTGTCAGGATTTCCGAGTCCGGTTCATGTGTCCTCAGGAGTTCTGCTGTGAGAAAGGTAACCATGGCAATACGTTCATTTTAGAGAGACATGGCACTAGTTTCTCTTTTGTTGGCAGCACAGGGACAGCGAGGGAACAATAATAATAATAATAATAATAATAATAATAACAATGCATAATTATATAGCAATTTTTAAGATGCTTTTTCATTGCTTTTCATTGCACACAATCATACACCAGTGTCACAGCCACTGCAAGGAGGGTTAAGTGTCTTGCCCAACCATATAAGAACAGTGTTAACTGTGTGTAGAGCGGGAATCAAACCACCAAACATCTGTTTATAGGACAACTGCTCTAGTACTGAGCCACTGCACCCCACAATAATATTTTAAAAACAATTAACAATCGGTTTGTGTTTCAATGAAATGTCTACAGCATTTAGCACTGACTTTATGTTTTGTTTAGTCTTGGATAAATAATAGTTTTGTTTATTACTGATTTATCCCTGAATTTGTCTTGGGTTTAGCCAAAATTTCAATTGACTGTCTTTTCCCTTTGTTTTAAATAACTATTCTAAACAGAAAATACTTACTATTGTTCATTATTGTTTTATCCCTGCAGTGTGCTGGACACGATGGTACGACCAGGACGACCCCACAGGCACAGGAGACTCGGAGCTTCTGTCTGAACTCAGGAAACATTACCCAAATGAGATCTGTAAACATCCGCTCTACATCGACGTTGTGACCGTGGACACCAACACTCCTGTGACCTCCACAAACCAGGCTATACACATGTAAGGACAAGTTTAGTGCTGGGACTAACTCAACTTTAGTTTAATCATAGTTTATTCCTGTTTTTTTACCTTTATTAAACCAGGTGAGCCAATTAAAGTTGCACTACCCAATTATAGTTTTTCTGTCCCTGTCTCAGACGCCACTCACCCCCAAAAGCAGCCTAGGGACCTTTCCTGCTTTTCTTTTATTACAAAAGTAAAACCAGACCAATTTTTGATTTTATTGGAAACTATGATTTTGTAAAGACAGCAAAGTCAGAGATTTTGCAAAAATGCTTAGTCGTGTAGAGATGACATCACTCACTAAAAACCATCAAACACTATTTACTCACAGGCCAATGAAGCAGGTTTAACCGAGATGTGACTTCTTATGTTACCATACATAATAAAGTAGCTTAAACCATTTCTCCTTAAAATGTTCATGCATGTTCAGTCAGAGGAAGAAATATGTGTTTTTAATTCTAACCCGTGCAGAAAACAAAGTTGCCTTTTGTAAGATTGTAAAATTTTAGCATCAGCCAATGTCCTCATCTCTCTGTTTATCTGCAGCTACAGTCCAACTGAAGGGTTCGCCTGTCGGAACCAGGACCAGGACGGATGCCACTGCCGAGACTACAAGGTCCGCTTCGGATGTCCCTGCAAGCACCGGGTCGACACCGACTAGGACCAAACACAGAACAAAATAAACGTTTGAATGTGTTATGGGTTTTCAATTCAGATCACACAATGTCCTTTGATTTGTCTGAGATCTTTTGTATATAATCTTTTACTTGACAATTCACAAAACCAATTAAATCAATAAAATAAAGCATAAAAAAGCTGCTGGAAATCTGTCTTTTCTTTATATATTTACAGCAATTGTAAAAACCGATTAATATAAATGTTCCCTAAATCCTAAAACTTGTGGGTTCAGACAAGTGTTGCAGTACTCGAGACAGGCCTTGGTCTTGGAAACCGGTCGTAAGACTATTTTGTAAAGGTCACGGTCTTGTCACCCAGAGCACAAATGGCATATTTGTCTGTTTTTTGAAAATCTCAATCATTTTATATTGAATTAAAAGACAAATTTGATGCACACAGACAAGATTTAGAATAAGAAACATAAGTAAAATACAAAAATAGTTACAAAATAAAGATAAAACACTTTCAGTGGTCTTTACTGAATGTAGGCAGAGCTAAAGATGAAGGTTTTGAACTTCCCCTTGGATATTGTTAAACTTGGTTGGTTCAGATTTTTGTTGCATGAAACTTAAATGCTAAAATGCTAAACATGCTGTCCCATACTGTACTCCACAGTGGAAACAAGGCAGTGCAGAGGGTATTAAAAACAATGCAACCTTTGACAGAAATGTAACTGACTTATTGTAACAGGAATCTACATTTGAATCTACTTTTATTTTATAACAAATACTTCTGGTACTTCCTTCTCCTTTACTTTTTAATAGATTTTATATTCATTCACAAACATCCCTGTAGCATTCCCGACTGAACAGATGTAATTTACTCTCAGGAACTGATGTTTATAAAGGGTTTATTCTTCAAAACACCGTAAGAGCTGAATGATACAAACACACAAACAAATCAATTATTAGCCAATTGCTTGCAAATTGTACATAAATGTCCACAAACCTATAAACTAACCAATACACATTTGCAATCAGGTAGGTATACATTCAAAATAGTGTGACAATAAAGCAAATTTTAGTATATAGGCTTTAATGCAGATAAAGCACTTACCAAAATGAGTTTTAAAACAACTGACAAATTTCTACTAAGTGCTACTATATATGAATTGTTTTAGTTACAACAATTTCCTTTTAAAGAAGGTTGTGAACTCAATAATACACCTAAACAAACAATAAATCACATCTTCTATTCATAACATTGTTATTAATTGAAATGGACATAAATTATAGTTATTTATAGTTATAGTATAATTATAGTTAACTGATGTAATTACAGTTCTACGAGTGTGTGCGTAGCCCACCTACGGGCTTCGCTAGTGGTTACCTCTCCCTGGCGCGAGCCAGACTTCTGAGAAAGATCCAAACATTCACCCCGCCAATCATGCCAGTGTACTGGCACAGCCTCAGGGGCAATATAAACCCCCTCGCCCAACGCTCTCCCTTCTTCGAACTAGTTCAAAAGAGGGAAGCAGTTCAGCTGGGCCTTAGAGTAGGTGTGCTACGCACACACTCGTAGAACTGTAGTTACATCAGGTAACTATAATTTCTACTTTGTGTGTGCTCCGCCCACCTACGGGCTTCACTAGTGGTTACCTACCAAGGCGAAGGCCGTAGGGGATAAATGTACTCCCAGCTGGACAGGTTCACAACGATTGGCAAAACAACGTCAGGAGCAATGCGGGCCCGCCTCTCCGAAGAACAGCCAAGCACGCCCCACTACAGGCCACGGTGTCCAGACTGCCTCTCCCAAGAGCATCTGACGCCGTCCTATGTGAGCCTAATCAAGCTGTGCCCAGGACCGCCTCTCCCAAGAGCATCCAACCTGCCCGCCGAGCCCGTGACCGCCTCTCCCAAGAGCACATGGGCCTCCACACAGCTGCGCAGACTACAAGTGTCCTCAGCCGCAATAACAATAACATCTGCAGTGTGCGCCAGCCTAGGTGATGAGGTTCTGGCCTCTATTCAACACTGAATGAGTGCACAGAGCTCGCAGACACGTCCATGAGATAGGACCGCACACACGTGGACACAGAGGACCAAGATGCCGCCAAGCATATATCTTCCACAGAGACACCCCTACACAGGGCCACCGACGTGGCAACCACTCGGGTAGAGTGGGCCCTGATCAGGGCTGGGGGAGGGCGGCCTTGAGCCACGTAGGCCGCTCCAATACCCCCACAGATCCAGTGTGCCAGGCGTTGGGCCGACAACGGTGTCCCACGCCCCTTGGCCGCAAAGCACACAAATAAGTGGTCTGATGTCCGAAAGCCCGCTGTGCGCTCCACATAGCAGCGCAAAGCCCTGACCGGACACAGCATGAGTAACCGTGCATCTGCTGTCGTCCCGGCTGAGGTGGGGCAGAGAGCTCTAATCCTGATCACCCTGGACCGGAAGGACGAGGTGATAACCTTCGGCTGAAAGGCTGGGTTGGGCCAAAGGTGAATTAGGCTTCCATCCTCACTGAGCGACATGCACGAAGGATGAACCGACAAGGCGCACAGGTCCCCCGCCCTCTTGGCGGAGGATAGTGGTCAATCAGGTCGATTGAGGTCATCCAATCCCCCGGGCGGACACTCTCCAGGAGGTGCCTGATTGTTAACATGCGGAACCTCCTGGTGGTCACATACTCGTCCAGGATGCGCAGGTCCAGGATCGGCCTCACTCCCCCGTTTCTCTTTGGGACCAAGAAACAGGGGGAGTAAACCCTATCTCCGCCTCCCCTCGGTCCAGTTCCGAAAGTGCACCGCGATGCAGGAGTGAAGAGACCTCCTCTTGGAGGGCTATAGGCACTGCCCAGGTTGTGAGCTGTGTGCGAAGGACACCGCAGAAGGGAGGGGGTCGACGGGCAAACTGCAGGGCATAGCCCCTCCTCAACGTCCTGTCCAGCCAGGGCGATAGAGGGCCGAGAAGGCGTGTCCACGCTTTCAAGAAGTGCGATAGAGGGCGCACCATGCCCTGAAAAGGAGGATGCATCGGCCCACCCGCCATCACAAACCCAACTGGAGGTTCGGGATGCGGGTTGCCCCTCCTGAAAGGGCTGCCCTACCCTCTCGGGAGGGGGCACTGCTGGGGTTCTGTGGGTGGCTGGGGGTGGGTTGCTGTCTGAGCTTGACCTGGGGGGGGCACCAGAAGGAGTCGCCCCACTCCTTCAGGTGCTGCACCCCTAGTAGCTGACTGTGTGGCCGGGGGCAGCAAGCCCTGGTCAGCATCCCCGCCCCTGCAGCTCAACACTTGGCGCTGCCTGAATAACCCCCAATATCTGCACGCCGCCCCTGGCAGTTCCAGTGAAATCTGGGCCGTTTACCAGCCACCTTTGAGTTACAGGAGAGCGCATGGGAGCGCCTCTTAAGCCCCTCCCCGGGCAGCATTGAAGGCGCCTGTACTGCTGTAGGTGCGCCGGACCCACTTAAGCCAAGCACAATCCGTCTGCGTGGCGTGGTGGAAGGGGGCGGACCATAAAGAGCCGGAAGGGATGACCCAGAAGCGTGCTCTTTTAATGAGAAGTAACGGGCCTTTATTGACATGATTCTCATTAAAGGACGACTTGTGGGAGCGGGAGGAGCCAGCGTCCCTATTACTTTGAAAACCTCCTCTTCTCTCTGCGTTTTCCTGCCCTGCGCTATAAGACGCGGGGACAGGATCAGCAGCGGCAACGGTGGGGCGTGCCCTAGCTCGCTCACAGGGAGTCGCGGACACCTGGTGCCGGTCTGCACGACGGTGCCACATGTCGTGCCACTGGCGTCTCGGCTGGAGATGAGGAGCGAGCTGCTGGGATGTTTTGGAGGCTGATTCTAGTCGGTCTACAAGAGACTGAATATCAGGACCCAACAGGGATGAGGTGGAGAGCGGCAGACCGAGGATGCGTCCCTGCTCCTGTTCCTTCAGGGAAGACAGGCCGAGCCACATAATGTCTGGCGCCGAGCTGAGCCGCGCTCATGGTGCGGCCCCCATCCACGGCAAATGCTTGGGACATCCTCAGGAGAACAGCCGCTGTGGTTTGAACCTCATCTATCTCCTCTGGCGTGAGGACAGATCGCTCATGCGTGAGCTTGTCCAAGGAGCCCGCCAGAAAGCCATATTGCTAGCCAACGCCACCACCTGAGCGGTGTTAGCGTAGCAGCAATCTATCAGCGACGCCGTCAACCTGCTCGGCCAGGGGGGTAGATGACGGTAGCAGGCACAACCTCACCCCGTCTTCAATAGGTGGGACGCCGGTGATCTCGTTCCAGCCCTCCACGTTACAATAGCCCAGATAGCCCCGGGCGGGGCCTTTCGCCGAGAGCGTGCTCTGCCATTCTCGCTGGGCATAATGGGCAATGGGTGTCATACCCATACCGCTGCACTTCCATTTCCACACTTCAAAATAAAAGCATGCATGGTAATGAACAAACTTTTATACACTCTTGTAAAACAAATAAGAATACAATGTCCATATTAAGTACTCAGCGAGCATCATTTGACAACCAAAACATATACATATAAAGTTCTTTAGTAAAATTTGGCTCAAGTTAAATAATAAAGTATTTTCTAGTTAAAGCCTTTAGTATTCAAATGCGACACTGCCCTCTATTACCCGGAGGAAAAGATGTCGGCCCTCTTGTGACTGGAAATTTAATGGTCATTAACAATCCCATACAACAAAATATAATGTAGTTTAGTACCAAAATATGCACTCAAACATATATATTATATACAGTTGAACGTTGTATATATATATATATATATGTATATATATATATTAATACAGCTGTGCTCAAAACTTTGCAAAATTTGTTTTTTTTCTTTTACCATTTTCCAGACAATATGAATGATAACACAAAAACATTTCTTTGACTAATAGTGTTTGAGTGAAGTCATTTATTGTCAAACAATTGTGTTTACTCTTTTTAAAATCATAATGACTAACAGAAACTAATGACCAAATGACCCTGATTAAAAGCTGGTGATTTTGGTCTGATAACATGCACAAGTTGACAGAAGCAGGTTTTAATGGCTACTAAAGGTAACCATCGTCACCTGTGATCTGTTTACTTTCTGTTTCTGGGCTCCTGACAGACCCTTGCATCTTTTATCCAGTGTTGCACTGACATTTCTGTCTGAGTCATGGGGAAAGCAAAAGAATTGTCAAAGGATCTGTGAGAAAAGGTAATTGAACTGTATAAAACAGGAAATGGATATAAAAAGATATAGAAGGAATTGAGAATTCCAATCAGCAGTGTTAAAACTAATAAAGAAGTGAAAAATGAAAAGGTCAGGTAAACCAACAAAAAATTTTGCCACAACTGCCAGAAAAATTTATCCGGATGCTAAGAAAAACCCACAAATAACTTCAGCTGAAATAGAGGACTTTCTGAAAAAAAGTTGTGTGGCTGATTCTTGTTGTCCTCTTGAACTTTAATCTCCTGAAGTTTATTGTAACAGGAATCATCTGTGAAAAGATTTATAATTAAGGATTTAAAAAGATGTGAATGATCAGCCCACAGACGGAGTTTGGCCAATCACAGCTCGCATCAGGAAAAAAAAAATAGTACCTCTGTTGAAATTGATTTGACAGAATGCTTAACAAGGTGGAGCTAATTACAGGATCTCTACAATCTAACACCTCAGAGCTAAAAGTTTCAGATAATCTATTATTTTATGTAATGTATTAGTTGGATGCTGCTTTTGGCGGAGAGTGTTGAGATTGCAAAAACTAAATCAGGTTGTGGAGCTTCAATGTAGTGGTTTTGTGCATAAAAATAAAGATCCAAGACACAAAAATGTGGAGAGCAAAACATTTTATTACTAACACTGGAATAGTTCAATTTGTATATTATACAGAAACTAACTGCTTTACAAAAAACAAAATGATACAATATCACATGTATGTACAGTGTAGTAAATATACCACCTCCAATTGTACACAAAGTATTTACAACCGTCACACAAACGGCATTAAAACAAAACCAGAGACCAGTTACTCTACAGACATTTGATTTTTGTATAACATCAAATAATAAAACATGCCACATTTTTGAGGTTTTTCATCCGTCACAACAAAACCCAGGACTGTTTCTGATTTAGTGCAAGTCAACCATGTGTTTAGGAGATGATATAAATGGAGGTCAAACCAAAACTACTTTTAAATAGTACTTGTAAACTTAGGATTTGACTTGGCAATGGTTAAATAAACAGTAAAACAAAAACAGAGGCAATGAATTCTCCAACACTACTTCTCAAACGTGTCCCGGAGAAACATTAACATTTTTCTTTGATTATACAATTGTCACCCATGTTACTTCACAAATATGGCCATTTTAAAACAATAAAAGTGGATGAAAGCATCTACACAGTTTTTTTTTCTGTGTTGGCACAAAAAGAAACTCACAAAATGGCAAACACAATACAGACAATAGGAATAAACACAGAATCGTACCATTTGTGGATAAAACTCAAATTCTTAAATAAACCTGGATTTGGCCTTGGACCTTTAGTGAGCACTTAAATTAACATGAACGTCCTTCAGTATGCAAGATGCATTATGTGTTATAACCACTAGGAGCAGTGTAGCAAATGTGAGCTGATTTGACAAATGGAGATGGAAAAAACTAAGTTCAAATACTGAGTTCAAATATGTAATTTATGAAACAAAAATATCAGTAGAAACCATTACATTTGCAGAAAACAAGTCTAGTGGGGCATTAATCCATTTTTTCTTCAAAGCCACAAATACTTTTGAACAAATTTGAATATACTGATGAGTAGATGAGCAGATTTTAAACCATAGGATAGATTAAGAATAATGGCTGCTGTAGTTGACAATCCATATATTGGAACTAAAATACTGCTGCTTGTGAATAAATGTTAATTAAAAGTTAAAATAAGTAAGTACCATAAGTATTTGTCATAAAATATTTGTATATGCAAAAGTTGAGTCCTGTTACAAAGAGACATTTCTTTCTTCTGGCCTGGATTAGGGTCAGATACCCTCTGCTGCAAGTCTGCTTTCCACTGTGGGGTACAGTATGTGAGGGTTTTCTAGAGGTAACCCCTGATGAGGCACATGTTTCCACTCTGCTGGGTCCAGAGAGAGACGTCTGCTACGTAAACAATGACCTCATCGACGGGCCACAAGAGTCATGTCTTTGAGATATAATGTATTTGAAGCTGACTTTCTCACAAGAACAAGGCATTATTTCTGGTTCATGTCTTTCCTTTGGCTTCTAGTTTTTGTTCCAGTGGGGATTATCTATCGTCCAATCAGCTGACCATAGTATTCAACTCCAACCCTTCCACAAAGGGCACTTGAGACCCCAAAGTTGAGGAGTCCTCAAAGTGGTACAGTAGGTTTTTTGGGAACACTTCAGACCCCTTTTGGTAATGGAAACACACCAGAATCAAACTAACCACAGGCTACCTCTGCTTGAACTAGGCATTGAACACTGTCATGCAGACATCTATGGATTCTCTGTATTTGCCACAGAAAGACAGTCAAATGTCCTTAAACCACTGCTGACAACAGTCAGCTAATCAGTAAGCACTCAGAGGCCAAGGTGTGAGATAAATAATGGAACATAAAGACAGTGTTTACATCTGATTACTTTTGATATGATTGAAGTGTGATTGTGTGTGTGTGTGGCTATAATGGATCCTAATGAAATGTGAAAACATAAAACTGATTTTAGCACATTTTCTATGTTTGAGGTTTCCCAAGTCACACAAAAATGATAACATTTTAAATTTAATAATACCAGGTTATGGGAAGTCAATGATCCAATAAAAGTCAAGTTCTGACATTTTCTTAAACAAAAATACTAAAAGCTGAATTCATTCTTGATTAAACCAGTTTTTAATTGATTATAGTGAGAATGGCACTGGTTTAAAGGCCTTTTGTAAGTATTTTGTAAATGTATTTACAAAATGTTTTATTAATACTAAATTCATTTAGTATTTCCAACTGTGTATTGTTGTTACTCCCAGTTTGGAGAAGCAGACAGGAGCAACACTACATAAATTAAACAATGTTCATATGTTAATGGGCCAGTAAAAAATTCATTAAAAACACTTTTTGATTTTCATACACAGGCCACATTGAGGAGAAATAATACTAATGTGTGTTCAGTGGGTCCATTAGAAGACATACAAATAGGACAAAGCCTGTGTCACTGCTTCCGTCTTCTTCTTCAAACTAGTATCTCATAGACCACCTTCAACAAAACAGTAGACTTTCCCTTTAATTTAACATGCCATTATCCATTGACATAGCATATCCATAATACGTTGAGTAAAACATTGTAGTGCTAAGAATAGAGTCAGTATAAATCACACCAGATCCACCAATTTCTATTAAAAACCTAATCCGTCTAAAAATGTCACATAAGTTTACAATTTGCTCCAATAATCTGTTTACATTGATAAAATATGCATTAAAAAAAGATATTAGCTTATCTGTTGTTGCCAAGGACAACCGTTACTCGAATGTTTCTGAAAATTCTAAGGCAGTGTTTTTTTCTGAAAGACTAATAGCATTTATTTCTGCACTTAGATCCAATAATTGTACAGTATTTGATTTAATCTCTGCTTTATCATCCAGTAGTGTGTTTAATTTAGGAGCATGGAAACCTTTTCTATCAAATTTTACAATGTCATTCTTACATTTCTTCAATTTTAGGCCCAAATGCTGCTAAACCTGACTTTTAAAAGCGTAATTGAGAAATGAAAATGAGTAAAATAAAAAATGTAGAGCATGGAGAAAGACAAAAACAAAGAATAACAAAAATCTTAATGTTGTTGTACATTGAATGGCAGCTTTTTGTAAACATAAGTCAACTGTGTCAGCTTAAAAGAAAAAGATGATTGACAGAAAAGTGGACCAGTGAGAATCAGTTGTTTTCTTTCATTTTGTGACTAAAACAGGTGGTTGACAATGATGAGCTGAGGATTATTGCCTCTTACAAAATGTTCCTTGTCAATGTGTAGTAAAAAAACATAAAAAAAAGAAGGCTGAAAAGATACTAACAACCAAGATAAACAGGAAACAAATAGAGCTGCATTGAGCTATTTACATTTACCTATAGTGTTTTGCAATCTTCATTTTTCCAAAAAGAAAAAAAAAAAAAAGGGTGAAATTAAAAATGTTTTTTTGTAGCACTATCTAGCTGTACAGGATAAATACTCTCAGGCATCAGGGTATACGGATGATTGTATATTTGACGATCATTGAAGGCCGGCGCGACGCAGCTCCAACGAACTGGGCGATGATATGGACGCCTTCTGTAATTAGTACCTGTTGTCCGTCCGTCTGATCGTCCTCGAAGAAGAAGAAGAAGGGCGGGACTCTTACTTTACAAATTGTACACATTGAGAAAAACCCTGACAAAAGGCACACCATGGAGAAAAAAACGTCAACATCTAAAGTAGCACTAAGGACTAGTTATACATAATTTGTCTATGTAACATATGCACAGAGGGAGGGGCTGGGGGGGCGTCCCGTGTTACGCCGTCTCTGAATTGTCTGGTCTACTTCCGAGTCCTCGTTAAACGTCTCCAGCCCGAGTCAAATTCATCAAGCATCACAGATTCAAGTTTGCCCTTATTATTATTTATATTCCTCCTAAAAAATCTCTCCCAAACTCGATGAAAGGAGGAGAAAAAGAAAAAGATAAAAAAAAAAAGGAAAACTGGAGTGCAGCATGAGGCCTGTTTACGGCGCAGAGCGGGACAGGACGGCAGGGAGGATCAGACGACGAAGAGAGGGGAGTGAGTTATCAGACGATCTTCTTGATGCTGGGTCTCTTGAAGCTGCCGGCGCTGCGCTGCTTCTGGACCTGGCTGGCTGAACCGTGGCGAGTGCGCCCCCCGCTGGACAGAGCCGAGCTGGGGGACAACTGCACGTTCTCTTTGTCCACACCTGAAGGATGATGGGAAACAGGAGCGAGGTTAAACAACATACACTGAAGAGGTGAAGCTTTTGAACACAATAAGATTCTCTGTCAGTTGCTTCAAAAACCTCAATGTTCAGTAAACCTACCTTTTTGTTTAAGGTTTTAATGTTTTATATTTTTTTATTACTTTGGCATTATTCACAAAAAGGCTCCTCTTCCTTTATTGAATTTGATCAGAATGTGCATTATGTTTTTTTCTTTTTTTTTTTTTTTTTTTTTTTTCTTTTTTATCATATTATGTGTATTTGTGTTTGTAAGTTTGTGTGCTCCTATGCTGTAAAACTAATTGCCCCACTGGGGGACAAATAAAGGTATTGAACTTGAACTTCTCTCCTGTTGGTTATATTTAACACTACACTAATGCTAAGGCTCTGGAGACAAACAGGGGACACACATTCTGCCGTGTTGTATGCCCATCTGCCCAGACTTTTAAGAGTAAAAACAAGAGTGTATCAGCAGCAGTGGGTACACATAAGTTACTGAACACTCAGGTGCACTCTTTATTTTCATTTAAAAACCAGGACATGACCCACTTCCATTTATTTTTTCAGAGGGTCTGCCATATTATAAAGGCCTTCTTGAGCATGTAATTCATGTAATTTTAATGAATTAAAAGGGGAATCGTTTTTTTTTAAGATCAGATGATAGTTTTGAACAGATTTATGTGTTGTTACCTATGCATACATTTGTAAAAGTAACACTAAAGTAATGCACATCAAACGCCTTTCCCATTTTTCAAAAACCTGTTTTTGCTATGAAGTGGCTAATGGCAGCAGTTGTTGGTAATGGGGAGTTCCTGCTTCCATCACAGCGAGGGTAAAGCGTCTAACAGCTGACCCTACTCTGTGATAAAGGAAACTTTGTTCAGCTGTTTGTTCAAGTGTCACTACAGCCTGAGTGCACTTTGGGCTGGAGTGGAAGTAAGTAAGGAGCTGAGTCATTAATAACACTTCATTTATCTTAAGCCACTGTTTCAAACCAAGATACTGCTGTGGGATGAAAAAAGCCTAAAAACCTGAGACCTGGTGGGTGCCAAAACTGATCCTTAAAAGAATAATTGAGAAATGAGAATGAAATAAATGAAAAGGTAAAGCCATGGAGATAAAACTAAAACTATAAATAACTCGCAGAATATTAATGTTGTTGGACTTGACTTTTCATAAACATAAGTCAACTCGACTGACTAAAAGATGACTATGTATCAGTAAAAAAAAAAAGATAGGTGAAGAGGCACTGCTGTGGTATGACCGTCCTTGGATAAAAATATGCAAATAACATTTTTGTTTTTGAGTGGCTTTAAACACAATATGAGACATAAGGCATTTCAAAATTTAGCTTCAACTTGCATTCATATTTCATGTCAACACGGCTCGTCGTTTGCTGAGTAAAGTGAGACCTGGTGAGTGCTGGGAGGTGGCGAGCGACGTCATGGAGTTGGACAGGTTGAGGTTGGCAGTGATGCTGAGCTGGGACTGGCTGGTGGGGGGGTAAGGAGAGGTGGGGGTTCGCAGCTGCTCCTCCCCCCGCTCCTCCTCCGCCGCCGGGAGGTAACTGTCGATCAGCGCCTCCAGGAACTTCACGATCAGCTCGGCGTAGTCTGGGATCTGGGTTTGCTGCAGGAAACAGGACACGACTATTACGGATGTTTTCGGTTTAGACTTGGTTTAGTAAAAGTCTAGCTGTGAGTTTGTCTTTGGGTTAGTGTTGTTTAATCCTGGTTTAGTCCTTGGTTCAATCAATGTTTAATCTTTTGACTTGTAGTTCGTGTTTAGTCCTGTGTTACACTTAATAGTTTTGGTTTAATTTGGATTTAGTCTAGTTAAATAAGTAATGGGTTTAATGGGTTTGGTGTTGGTTAAACCCTGGTTTAGTGTTTACTTTACAGCTCATCTACGGTCTCTGCAGATACTAAATGCTTTGTCAGGCCTAACAGTAGAAGCCCAATCTGAGGAGGCAGTAATTCAAGACATACCTTCGAGAAGGGTCCAGCAAACCTCCAGAGTCCATTAAAACCGAAACCTGTGAAACGAGGAGAAAATAAATGACTCATAAATACTTCAGAGCCCAAGTCGTTATGAACCATTCAGACCAGCAGGGGGGGCTATAAGGCGGTTTGTAAAAGTGTTGATGTATAATAAATACAAGTAGTTTTTTTCCATTACACAGGGCTTAGTTCTACTGGTAGTCCGTTAGGGAAAGCTCGTCTCTCACTTTCATTTTCAGCTGTTTTCTTTTCTTGTGCTTCGTCCAAGCTTTACTTTACACATTTAGTTTGGTTTGTGTTATACTCCATTTTAAAGTCACAAAAAACTGAAATGAACTGGTCTCACTGACTCTTAGACTTGCTCACAAATCTTTTAACATGTATTGTGTTGCTATTTTTAACCGAGTAAGGCATTAAAGCGAGTTGTAGTACATCATTTTAATGTCTACACACAGCGTTCCTCTCGCTCAGTTTGATCAATGAGGTTATATGTGGAACAAACAATGTGCTCCCCAAACCTGCAGCGAATCGGTCACACTGTCCAGTACTGTGTAGGACCTACAGCATTGTGCATCCTTCAGAAAATGATACACAGAAGTCAGAGGTGCCTTATCCAAAATATCAGCTGTGACAAAGTGTGAAGAACAGGAAGTGTTATATGGATGTGGTTTTTAGTATCTGTTTATACTACGTGCTCTTGGACAAGGGATAAACTTTTTTGACTAAAATGAATAGTGTTATAGACTTTGTTTAACTGTAGTTCATCACAGAGTCTTGAACTTAATTTACTTTTGTTTCTTTTTTATGTCAAGATAGAGGTGAGGAAAGTGTTGTAGAAGTACTGAGTGAGTATTACTCTGTAGGTACGAGGGCTGGTACTGAGGCGGGGACTCCTCGTGGTAAACCACACTTTGGACGATGCCGTGGACTGGGTTCAGGAGGTTGGTGTCCTGGCACATGGACAACACAGTGTTGATCTTCGAGTCCAGCAGGTTGTGGCTAAACGGGACACACACCGATTATTGTGTTTTTAAACTGTATCTAAGGAGTATTTACACAATTTTGGCAACATTCTTTACCAATAACTACATGTTTATTTTTTTTTTGGAGTTCCTTAAGATAAATCTGTAACACTTTAAACATCTATAAGAAGACACTACAAATTTCTTTACATCTAAAATACAATAATTAATGACCTGAACATTAGCACATCTGTGGCATATTTGGAATGTTTAACAGGAAACAAAAAGTCCCAGGACATTTTAAGCAACATTGTAATGTTTTACTTTATAAAATGCATAAAAATATGGAAACTAGTTTCTTTTTAAAGACAAATTGCACCTGGTTCGTCAGATACTCCACTGTTACTCTGCATGGCGACCTATATGGTAGCTTCCCTTTGTGAGAGCACCCTTCACATTGACACTAAATTTCATCACAACCTAAAAAACATGGTTTAATTGCTTTAATTTCTTTTAGGTGAGTGTTACATTTTTGGGGTTGTTAAACTAAATTCAAATCGGCATTTCTTAGAACTCACTTTTTCACTGGTTGCACAGGTCTAACTGCTCTATTCAGTTGGCCATATCAAGAGTTTTGAGAGAAAAAGAGTAAATTTGTTTTAAATATGCCTCTGTCTGAATATTCTCACTCCCAAACTTCACCCAAAGTCATTTTAACACCTAAAATGCATTTTAATTCTGCACAAACAGTTGAAAAGTTGGATTAAATAGGGAAACTGTTTGTTAAATGTTATTTCTGCTCTTGCCTCATGAGCCCAGACCACAAAGACTGGTATATTGCAGTATCATTGGTTTTCATATTATGTATATTGTGACACCTTAAAACCGGTGCCAAGCCAACAGCCTGAATATATCAACTGCCCCAAGTGGGTTTGCATTTGCATCGTGTGACTTTAAATTGGTTTGTAACTTATTAAAGTGGGGTGTGTAGAGAGTAATAACCCTCTAAACAATCTGTACATGTTACTTACACGACAGGGAAAACCTTTGGGAAGACGACGCTAGCTTCAGCCAAATATTCGTACAGGATCCTCTGGTCGAAGTCATCTGTGGTGTATTTAACTTGTGTCGCCTAAAAACACAGAAAATACCTGTTAAAAGTGACTCAATGTTGGATTTGAGAGTTTAAAGTGGATCATTACACATCATTGGATAAGCTTTCAACGTCTGCAGGAGCAGTTTTGTGGCTTCCAAGGGCAGCCATTTTATTAAAAGCTTTGACATCTTGGTAAAATGTGATCAGGAATTAAGAATAAACTACAAAAGCCATTTGGACGAAACAGGGAGGGCATAATACAGGGCTATAACTATACATGCTCTCTGTGCGGCTACAGCAATGCAAGATGTGTGATCCATGTCGGTGCAAATAAAGAGAAAGAAAGAGGGTAAAAGGTGAATTTGAACTGATTTTGAAATCAATTTATCAATACAATAGCAGAATGTTTTGTTAATAGCTTTGAGATAGCAGGAGAAACTGGAGCTGCATGATTAAATATTAAGAGTATATATTGTGTGGGGCATGTCCTAAGCCTCACCAGGACAGTGAGCAGCAGCGCCTGGATCTTTGGGTCCGTCAGCACCTCTTCGTCCAAAAGCACATTCGACTCCGAAACCGAAACTTTACGAAGATGTGAGTTTGCAATCCTCTGTGTCTCTGTAAACAAAATCATAAAAAGGTGATTCATTCGCTGCAAAAAGTAAATAATCTTTGAAAAAGTTATGTGGCATGTGTCTCTCACCGATCTCGTAGTCGTTCTCTGCCACCCGCCTCATTTTGGGCGGCGTCGTCATCCCGGCCTCCATCTCTGGTCTCTTTGGTGCTTTGGAGTCGGAAATGAGGTGATCAAAGCTCTTCCTTGTTCCTGAAACACACACAAAGCAAATATTTTTTATTAGAAGTTGACAAATGAAAAACCAGAAAACCAGGCACGACATAAAGATCTATGAATGCTGTATTTACTGCTGTGGTCAAACTGTTTAAAGAAAGTGGATATAGTGACACAGACAGAATATACTATACTAGTGTCACAGCTGGACGCTTTATGTTAATGATTTTAAGTAGTTTGTGATGCCAATATTGAGCCCCAAGTATTAGCTTAACACATTTTGTTTGGCTCAGAAAAAAACGCAAGTAAAGGCATCTGTTTGATATAATCCCTCCTATGTTTAAAAAGAAGCACTGAAAGTTCAATCTACGAAGTATAGCTATAAATTTCTGCTATAATTCTTTTCAGATTTGTGTAATGTCTTCACCTCCAGACCACTAAACCCGTTTATATATATAGTTTACAGATTCGTACCCAGGAGCTTCTTGGTGTTGGCCTGTGAAGGCTGGCCCATATCCAGACTCATGGACTTGCGTGTTCGGGGGCTGATCTGTCCCACAGTGGGATAGTGATGAGCTGAGAGGTACCGCTCCGAAACCTGGGGCGACGTCCACGGCTGGGTCTCACGTAGCGTCCTGAGGAGTATATCAGTTAAGCTTCAGAAAATGTAGGTAGAAAAGCCACATTACAGACAATTAACCAAATTGCTGCTCCAGCAGAAATTAATACTTTCCCTTTTCCCCAACTGTCTTTAAAACCATCACTACAAACTCAGACCTTTTCCACTGTATCTTTTAATAATAAGTGCATTAAAAAAAAAAAGTATTTTTAACTATGGCCGATGTTTACACAAATCAAAACTCAAACTCTGAGAAGGATTGTCTAACTTTGAAAAGATGCGTAAGAAAGGGTCTAATGTCGGAAATGAAGTGGGTAAAATGGACGACCTGCAGGTGGGGTCGTTGATGTGGCTGGCGTATGTTTCCATGGGAACGGGGTCCATGGACATGTCTGAGATCAGCAGAGACTTCCTATGTTTGAGGCTACAGCGACTGCGCACCTCCTCAGAGACGGTGAGCAGGGCTGGAGCAGGAGACACAAGGGGGGTTATTTAAAAAGCTATATAGCTTTTCTTTTAGGGAAATGTCCTTGTCCTGATTAGAATACAAAAAATAAATCAGCTCTACTCTAGATGGTAAAAGCACAAGAAAACAATGCAGTTTGGTACAGAGAAAGTTTTAATCTGACCCTAAAGGATTCCTGTAAAGGCAGTAGTTGTAACTATGAAGCCTATGGATAAACAAATACCTTGACATAAAGCTAAAAGTGCAGAGTCTGGAAATAAAACACTCAATATAAATCCCACTTCCTGCTAAAATTGTTCACAACAATGTTTTCTTAAACAAACACTATGTAACTTTTTCTTCTCAAAAATATTGTGGATAATAATTTATTGACATTAAGTGAAAAGTTATGCAAGAGTTCAACATGTGCGTACCTGCCAGATAGGCCACACTCTGCGTGTTCACCTCAAACTTGTCACACTTTAGGTTTTTACTGATGAGATACAACAGCGTGTGGAGGATCCTCACTGTCCTCGCGACCGTCGTGGGTGAAGGGTGTCGGTAACCTGCAGAATCACACACACAATATGTAGGTTTTAACGCTTGTCCCAACATCTTCCTGCTTTCACATACGTATAAAAAAAACAAAAAACAGATGGTATTTTTGACTTATTCAAAACAGATAGTAGGACAAGGAGGAGAAAAGTAACAGAACCAAACTATGTATCCCCGGACTTAGTGAAAAAATTACAAGAATACGTTTCGATATTTACAATAAATCATATCAATTAATACCTGTTTGAAAGTGACTATCAAGCAGTTTAAGGACATACAATAGACTGCCTCTGGACACAATTTGATAAACGTACAAACAATTAATGTAACCCTTTTTAGTAAAATACTCACGACTGATGCTACAATATTTCTACCGAGTGGAAATTGATAATAAAAACGACAACTCAAATCATTATAAGCCTCGGGTCTCAAAAAATACTCAAGTGCTTGGTTCTGACAGACCTTTGAGTAAATGTCCCACTAGAGCAAAGTTGAAGTTTGTGCTGAAGTTGAGTCCGACAAAGTGGTCCATCTGTTTACAGTGCCACTCGAGCGGGCGTCGGATCTCCATGAAGACCTCCTCTGGACTCTACAAGAACAACCAAACCTTCTATTAATTCATTATAGAGCTGCCAGAGGAGCTGATAAAAGTTTAACCCGAGCTGTACTTTGTCGTTGAAGACCCTCATTGAGTCGAGTGTGTGCAGGTTCTGCTCCAACAGCGCCGTCCCGGCCGAGTACAGGTTCACCTCGTCCAGCTGCAGCACGGCCACCGCCACCCAGAACAGGGCTTTGTGCATCGGAGACTCCTGAGATAATATCAAACAACACGCGTCTCATTAATAGATTCCATTACTTACAACCATCTCCTTAGCATCTCTCTGTGACCACATTATCAAAGTCTAAACAAAGCAGCGGCAAGTTACCTTTTTACTGTAAAAATATTTCATTAGACAGTCAGGCCATGGCCATCATGACGCCATGTGGCCCATCTTTTGAGATAAGATTGAGACAAGTGTTATAAAAGAGTTTTCTTAAACTGTAAAGCAAATTTAATTGTTTATTGTTGTTGTTTAGATGTTACTTGTATGTCTCCTAATATTAATTGCTGCTCTACTGTCTGTTAAGTGCTTTTATTTATACTTGTGTGAGTTGTAACCAATAGGGGTGTGTATCAGCGAGCACCTGGCGATACATACGTATTACAATACACATGCCACGATACAATATATATTCCAATACTGTATTGTAAGACATTATTGCATTTTTTTAATGGAAGAATCTGGTAATCCTCATTTGCACTTTTATTTAATTATTAAAACATTTTTTAAAACTCAATAATAAACTTCAAAAATCAATTCGGCTGTAATTTGAATCAATACGAGAATTGTGTAGTGAAATATTGCGATATATAACCAAACATTTTTTTCTTACCCCTACTAACTAACAACTTTTACTATCCTCATTTAAATTACTAAATGTTTTGTCTCTACAAGGAACTACAGTTGAAAAGTAGCTTTATAGCCAATATTGGAACATATACAGAAAAGTTTAATAATGTGTACTGTCCCTGTTCAAATAAACTAGTAAACTGAAGCTTTTTTGTTGTCGTTCTAATTTCATGTAAGGGCCATAATGCTTACAGGCTAAAATATTTTGTTTTAAATGGGCTGAAAGCAACACTATTTAGCTTTTCACCCCAAAATATGGAAAATTTGAATCCTACTAATAACAGCATTAAATCTATTTTGATTTATGACAAACAAGCCAACTAACCCCAACATGCAAGTCAAGTCAGAACGCATCATAACACTAATTTACTTACTAGAATATTTATCACATTTTTATGACAACTTTGCAGTCCAATGTCTGTTTTGCTCTTTAGTCCGTCAGTGGGTTTACAGTGTGACAAGGCAAATAGGGCTGCTTTAATTTTCAATTCATTACAAATATAATTTGATGTTTTTGTTGCATAGTTAAGGTAAACACTATTAAAAACGTTTATGAAATTACTGAATACATGACTCTTATGACTTTTATATTCCCATTCTGAGATGTCATCAAACAGCAGAAAACATAAAGGGCACTTACTCTACATTTTTTTAAAGTTTGTAATAGACTATTTCTCCTTAATAAACAAAGTAATACAACAAAGTTTTATTTCTTCAATTTTATCCTCTCAAATAAGAAAAATACAGCACTTTCAATGTGTTTTTAACTTTAAATAGCACTACATTTGTTGCAAAAAGAAAAGTATGCCTATTATAAAAGGGGAATAAACTTTGTGTGAAATTAGAGAATCTTTAGTTTAGTTGGCTTTTATTTAGAAATCCGGGAGTTAGACAAAGCTTATAAAAAGGGCTTGTGGCTTGACAGTAAAATGCACTGGTTTTAATGCAGCGAGGATCAGAACACAGCAGCAGGACCTGTACATCTCTTAATACACATATTGGTCACATGTCTCTAATGAACAGAGGAATAGTTTTATCTTCTCGTCCTCCTACACAAACATGTGCTTCCAAATATTGGAAACCGGAAACATCTGCAATTTTTCCATATTAAATGTGAACCAAATCGAAGTCAAACATAGTTGACTCGTGTACCTTGGTAAGAAGAGGCTGCAGCTTCGTCAGAGCAATGACTGTGGCTTCTATCAACACTTGGCTGTTGTAATTGTCAGGTCCCTTCAGACAACTCTCCAGACCCTGAGAAGAAAATGGGCATAGTTTAGGCTCCATGTTATTTACAACCTAAAATAAATAATAGATGAACAGGACAGATGTGGGTCTTTACTCGGTCGATGCTGAGCAGAGGACTGGCTTTGCTGAGGATCCTGATGATCTGCCTGATTTGTCCGTGGGTCACTCTTTTACTGATGCAGCCGAACACGACGAGCGCTCGAGGCTGGAGAGAGGGGTTGTACTGAAACGCAAACCTGGAGAAACAAATAAACGTCTCTGTATATTGAAGTAGTACATTAATCATAGCCTGTGTAACAGACAAATTCTCCCCCGAAATGCAACATCTGACTGGTTAAGGACAGGCGTGCGGCTGATTCATGTTCAAAAATATACAGATGTATCGCTGCTCTGGACTGCACAGATCAGGGGCCCCGATCTTGAGAGCCAACTAAAGTGCATAGTCTGTGACGCATGGTTCATTTGCAAAGTTAGCAACACTAAATTAAGTGCTAGGACCAATATATTTATTGAATAGACTGTACATAAAGTGAGAAGGTTCATACTTTTGTGCGAGCTCTGTCCACTGGTCCAACCACTTGCAAGACGGGATGTCTCTCATACAAGCCTAGTCAAAATAAAACAGGTTAAAATAAGTACACATCAATGGAGTGGGCCACAGACCAGAGCGACTTTAAATAAACCCATACCTCCATGATCTCCAGCAGAGCCTCTGTAACAGTCTCCAGGGAGGACAGGGCGAAGGTCTCTCTCTCGTAGGACCCCGGCGAAAATGACCGGTCTCTGTAACTGGAGCGAAAGGCAATGACTGCGGCCGACTTGACTTTACTGATGCCGAACAGCAGGTAAAACTTGGGCAGCGAGAACTCGGTCAGACTCAGGCGCAGCACCTGCTTTGTCTCCTCTGGAAACAGATGACACAGGACATTTAATATGACGTAATGCAGCATTTATACTTCCTTTGATTTTTGTAGCACCTTTTTTATACATACAAAATATTAATCAAAAATAGGTTAAATCTAAACATTTATTGTCTTGGCCTTAAACATTGAGGACTTTGGATAAACTGTTTCTGGATCAAATCTCTCTAATTGAAAAATGTCTTGTTTCTAGTATTTTGTCAATCGGTCTTCTCTGCCTCTTTCAACGAGCTCTAAAACAAAATGAGTTTAGACTTGAATTTTACTGTTTTCTCATAGATCATGTTGTATTGAATAAAATAATACATTTTCTAGCCTATCTTTAGTCGTTTCACCCAGCCCTAACAGCATAAAAACATGAACAGCAAAGGTAACAGTGACCAGGATTTGGAATAAATGGGTTTTTGAGCTTAAAATGTTACCAATTTACCAACTTTAGTAAATACAAATGAACAATGCTGAGCTCCCAAGTGTTTTTTTCCCCTACTTTATGGGGGTCTGGTTTAGGGTCCTTTGGTCATTGTTTGCAATAGGTTTGGCCTTTCTTTTGTTTTAAAATACAGCCACGTCCTTCTTTTAGTCCCAATTTATGTCTTTGTCATTGACCTTATGTTTTTTTTTTTTTGTCAAGTATCCTTTTGAAAATGCTAATGCCAGTAAAAGTTTACATTAAAAGACTCTGGCCTTTACGTGTGTTGTCTCACCGCTGAAGTTGAGCTGAGAGCAGGTGCACAGTGAGTGGATAATGTTGATGACCAGGCCGTGGGTAGAGGCTCGGAGAGACAGCGGCCCGGTGGCTACGAGCAGCGTCACCACGTGAAACAGGTACGGCAGGTGGGCCGCCACGTCCAGGGAGTTGTTAAAGGACAACATGAGCATGTACCGGGCCAGGATGGCGATGTCGTCCCACATCAGGTGCTGCTCCAGCGTCGGGGTAGGGGACAGACAGGTCTTATCGATGATTTTACACATGCGGCCAATCACCTGCAACAAACAACTGGGGTCAGACACAGTGCTGCTTATTCATTTGAATCCACCTGCCCTTACCACAAATGACTAAGGGCTGTATCTTCCCAATCGTAACGCTCGTCTCTGACAGAGACAGAAGCGCACTGAGGGGTGTGTCCAAATCTCCTTTTTCTGATTTTCAGGGCGAAGACGGTGGTACAAATAGGCAGGACTGGAGCTGGCGCAGGTTTAAATGGATTTAGTTTTGCTTTTAACCAATCACAGGGCTTCCCTGTTGCAGCACCAATTTCTATCATTTGTGTCAATGTGATCATTTAAATTGTTCTGGAGCCCTTACGCACAGACAGAGCAGAGACAAGGAATGTGAATGATAGCAGCACCAATGAGTGGAACTGTATTTTTGTGATGCTCCAAACACAGATCCAAGCTCCTGATCAGCTGCGTCCCAGTGTTCTGCCTCTAAAGCCACACGTTCTCCTTCTTTAGGCTTCATTTTCACTCTTTCTCCGCCCTCAATCATAACCAGTATATTTAATTTAGTATATAAATAAAATAAATAATTTTAGTTATTTAGGAGGAGAAAGCTGCGTTAAGGCAAAGTGTGGTCACAACATTTGATGTTTCTTTACTGCAGGACCAGATAAATTTAAACAATATTCACACTTATATTTACTTATATTTATATTATAAATATATTATATATACTTTATAGTAATTGATCATTTGTAGATGCAATTAAACACTTCAGCTTTAGATAAATGCAAAGTAATGTTACAAAGAACCCATATCCAAGTCTCAGATATAGCTTTGTGATTTTGGAGATTTGTTTCATGTAAAGCTACATTATATTTGGAAACATGAGTAACAGTCAGACTTCCTTTGTCCTCGCCTCTGTCCTGCCATGACATTTAACACTTAATCTGAGGATAACTGCACTGTTCAGGCCTGTGACTGTCAGGTTTATCTCCTTCAGAACAAGTACGTCTCTAAAACATCTTTACAGAGCAACAAACTGAGACAAACCTCGCTCTTAGCTCCTTTAAACCAATGCTTTTCTCCAACTCTGTCTCGTCACAAAGGCCTCTATTCAAACGCTGAGTTATAATCGGAGCCAGGGCCTGGGTTTTCTATCGAGCCTCTGTTGTGTTTGTTTATTGGAGTCACAGACAGATGACAGATGAGTGGACCGCAGTTTGGATGAACCACAGGCGATTTATGCTTTTGGATTGATTAAAATAAGTAAGTTATATTTTCATAATAATCATTATTTTGGGGTCTAGGTACAGTTAAATGCAGTAAGTCGAAAGAGATCACCTTGTAGTGTGTTTAAATAGCGTTAAATTGAGTAAATGAAGTCAGTATTTTTAAATAAGAGAAACATTTTGACTTAAAACAACAAGTCATTAGGGCAGAGAGTAATGGCATAATAACAATAGGCCCCAGTGCAAGTAGAGATGTACACAAGGCTAAATTATGACTAAAACTTGATAAAATGTAGATTTATTTTTTTGCCCTTTTGATTATTATTGTGCAGTATACTTCAAGTATTGGCATTTTGGTCATTCATAGTTTCCTGTATGATTTTCTTCTACTGCCACTAGAAGAGAGACTAGACATTTTTTTTACATTGCTAAAACAATTTAATGTCTTGGTTCTCTGCCCAGCTGCACTGTCAGTGGCTTCACTCTTTGCTGGTGTTGCCAACAAAATGATGTTGTTTGGGCATGTCCAGTTAAGTTCGATACAGTGGATTAAAAACTCTTGGAGGAAGGGTTGTGGCTTTGTTGAGGGTCATAAGACATTTACAGACGTTCATGATAAAGTGTTAGTGGCGCTGAGTGGGGTCTGACCTTGCTGGAAACCAGTTTGACGTTGCCTGAAGCCAGAGCCACTGCGGTGTCGGCCATGACCTCTGCTTTAATGGAGCCCAGTCCTCCTGTGGCACTGGTTTTAATGAAGCTGTCCAACACCACGTCCAGCAGGTCTGTGATCTAAGAACACACACAGAACAGAAAATCTATTTGGAAACTGCACAGACCCACAGTGAAGAGAAACCTGGACTCTTTATCATCATTGATGGTAAACTGTAGCAGATCAATTGTATTGAAATGTAATTATCTTAAATCACACTGTGGTCCTGCTTTAGACAAGGTTCACTCCTACATTTAGTCCTAGTTAGTTTAGACCCATTTAGTCTTTAATATTGATTCAGCCCTTGCTTTGATGGGTAGAAGTTAGTCCAGAGCCTTGTATTTCTGTATTTAGTTAAAATGTACTGTATGCATATATTTCATACTTTAAGTCACAAAGGAGTAAAAAGGGAGCGCATTAAAAGCAGAACAAAGAGGAAACTCAGCATGCTGATCTTGCTTTCAAACGTGTTCAAAACCTTTAACCCCAACTAACTTGAGACTAGGGATAAAGCAGGTTACTGTTAAAATCTGTCTAAAACATGCTCAAAAGGTTTTTTAAATTGATCTAAAACCAAATTAAATGTATTAAATTGTCTAACTGTATTGGATCTGAGACAGACCTGCCCCAAACTGCCCCAGATCTTGGCTTGAATGGAGGGGTACATCTGCTTCTCATTGATGGTCATCGTGATGAGTTTGTCCAAAATGGCGGTCACCCGTTGGCGTTTGGCGTCGTCGTTATGTTTACAGAAACGCACAAGGTTCAGCAGCCACGGCGTCATGTACTCCAGACACAGGTGCTTCAGCTCGATGCCTGCAACAGGTCAACGGTAAAGGCCGAGTTTGTATGGTCCAGGTCTCATTACAACCAAAAATGAGACAAAAACTTAAACCATCTATTAAAAACTTAAGCTAAGTTCTTGAATATCCGCATAACAACTGACTACAGAAATAAAACGACACACAGCCTACAGTATATAAATTATTGTAAATAATAGGACTTCAAGGAGAGCCCATATGTAGCTGCGCTTCTGGGATTATTTGTCTCTGTTTCAGTCCAAACTCCACTTTCTAAACTACAGCATCCTCAGAGGTCCAAAACCAAATGTTCACTGGAACGGAAGTATGCCAAAGACTACTATTACTGACTAATCAGAGTAAGTCAATTCATATAGGCTCAGATTATACACTTTAAGAGCAGTGCATGTGGATGGATTTAAATAATAGTGAATATTGTTTTGTGGATCCTGTTTCTTACTTGATTTGCTGAAGCCCGAGATGCACTCCTCCAGAAACTCCAGAGTGAGGTGAGGCTCGTTGGCAGCCAGTGTTTTACTGATGGAGACGATGAAGAGCGTGTTGTTGGCTGGGATGCATAGACCCGACGTCTCCAGCAGCTGGCCCTCAATCTTCAGGTTAAACGTACATGTCAAAGCACACAAAAGGTTGTAGGCCGCTGACCTGAGTGTGGGAAAGCACTATTTAGAAATCTGATCTAAAAATCAGTCCAAATCCACAAAAAACTGTTTAAAGCCCCCCAAAAAATAATGGTTCAAATGCAGCAAAGTCTGTTTAATTCACACTTCAAAGTAGTTTAAGTATTTACAAATTTAACTTATGTTCCACTAAAAACTTTTTCAAACATGCTCAAATCCACTCAAAACAGTCGTCTCAAGCCTTAACCCTTCACGTGACCAACCTGAGACTGGGATCAGAGCTGCCCAGGTTCAACAGAGCAATGTTTAGCAGCGTCCCGGGAACGTCTTTGGGCCGGATCTTGGTGTGCTGCGGGATGGAGTCAGGCTGGGACAGTTCCCACCTCGTCCGGATGTGGATGATGGACTGGACGATGGCGTCACACTCCTGGTGCATGAAGGTGAGGGGCGTGCCCTGGTTGGCCATGGTCAGAGTGAACTGGCTCTCGTCGACCAAACAGATCTCCTCGATCTCTGAGGCGTAGTAGACGTCGTTGAGGAAGACTTGTTGGCCCAGGACACGGGTCCGCTCGGCCGATGTCACCTGCACCGCTGTAGACCCCACCTGAGAGGAGACAGGACAGTGTTAAAGGGAATCGAGGGAATCAATACTTAAAATACGTTTTAACCGAGATCAAGCTTTTTGTGAATCAATAGTGTTTTCTCATCAAGAAAACCTACTCAATTTGCTTCAAGAAGGAGATTCAGTCAGTTTAAAAAAAGTCAACAGGCACTGTAATAAATCACAATTATTTAAAGTAAAGTGTATAATTATCAGGTAAATTTCTTTGTTTTCTAGCAATAATCCTAAATACATGTGGGTTTGATGTGGCTCTGTCCTTGCAAACAGCAGAAAGAAAAAGATAACTTAAATCAGAACTAAGTAACATTTTTACCTTCATAAAGAGTTTTCTAAGTCCTTACGATGGTTACTTGAGTTGTAGTGGTGTGCTTTGAAGCGAATTTGTGCTTTTGCCAAGATTATACCAAAACGGCAAACACCTTATTTCATCATCAGTCATGGTGGAACCACCAAAAACACAAAGAAAACCTTTGCCAGAAGATGCAGAGCATTTTAGTCCAGTGCTGAGCTAGGATTATTTACAACTGAAGGAAGCTGTAGGGGGAGCTTTGAAAATCTTACTTAGTTCTGCTTTAAGCCTTACTGATTATTAAAGGAAGTATTGATGCCAGGAGCATAAGCTAAGGCTGTACTTATGTATTTAAAGAAGACAACAGGGACACTTCGGTGAATTAAATACCAAATAAAATGGAGCAGACCAGGCTTAAATCAAGGCTCTGACCATTTGCTCAATGCCATCCCTCTCTCTCATGTTTATCATGTCCTTACAGTGTCCATGTCTAATAACCCCAAACATACTATCTTTAAAAAAACCGGCAACACCATTAAAACCGACTTGTTGTCACTTGTGTTGTTACAAGATGCCATGCGGTTATGCTGACTCTGTAACAAGCATGTTAAAAACCGCAAAATGTAAAAAAAAATAAAATAAAACAAATCTGGTAGTTGCATAGCAAATACATTTAACATGTATTCAAAGCTGTCAATCAAATGGGATTTATGGTGACCACTTTGTGTCTGGTGAATTTTTCAAGTCAAGATACAGAAATTTTTTAATTAAAATCAAATCTAAAACATTTGAAGGTGATTTGTTGTTGTCATTATAAAGCTGACCGTCTTTGGGTTTTGCTTTGTTCATTTTACTAGCTTTTCCTTAAATATCTGATCCATATAAATGACTAAACACAAATCCTGTCCAAGATTTTTTCTTGTTATTAACACCACAGTATTTTTGTGCTACTTTCATATTTAAATCAGATAGCCGTCTGACTTGTAGCTTGTAGGCTTTAGCTGGTCTAAATTAAATGCTTGTATAAATAGAGCAGCTGAAATTAAGCCTCCCACACACATGTAGTCTAGTTGGCTGCCATTTGCCAAAACCATCTTATTTAAACACAATTTGAAATTGGCATGATGGCTTGTGCCCTTTTTAAAAAAAAGTATTGTTACAAACATAAAAAGGGTCTAAATGAGAAGGTGACAGCAGTGTATAAATAATGTTGACTTTAAACTTGGACTTCCCACTGACCTTAATTGAGACCCTGGTGTCTTTGTGTGCCAATTTGAGTGCATTATGAAACACTTTCAGGTCCTCCTCCAAAGTGAGCGTGGCGGCGGGGAGCTTCTGTTGGTCCGGCTCGATGTGTTCGGCTAACTTCGCTGGTGAATCGATGAATTGTAGCTTCCTGCTGCCCTTTAGTCCCGTCAACAACCTTTCGTGATACTTGGTGTACTCCCGGACCCAGGTATTGCAGTTGTAGACGTACACAGCCGCTACATTCTCGTACGCGAAGCCCGGAAACACCACAAACCACTTGGACAGGAAGTCGGTCTTGAAGCGGTTGCTGGGTCCAACGTGCGTCAAGTCGACCACGATTTCGTACGGTTTGGCGTAATACGGTTTTAATGTCAGCAGGACGTGGTAGATGAGGAGGTCACCATTGATTTGACCCGTTTTAAATCTGTGGAAAGAAAAAAAACACAAACAAAAGAGGTTTAGCTAGAGTTCAATGATGATATATTGTGTCCAGAGGCTGTTTATGGAACCTCCTCCAGGAAATCCAACTTAAATCCACAAAAAACAGCCTAAACCTTTGTACAACAGATTAGAAAAAGACTTAAGTTACCTGACCAGAGTAGCAGTAAATTGAACTTAAAACTCAAAACTCTCTTCTGTCTCGTTATAGACTTTGAGAAAGTGTGGTTTTAAAACCCAACCCCAAAATCCTTCGACGAGAAACAATCAGAGCGGGTTCAGGGAGTGACATCTCAGTTCACAAGCCTTTCAATTGCTCCACTGAGACAAACCAGACAAATTCATGTAAGTAAAATCTGCATCTCTTTTAAATTCAAGTGTTTTTTTTTTTTTTATTAAAACTTGTACATGACCTTTTCCGATACCTCCACACACTTCACTCACTGCATGTGTACGTTTCTGTTCTTTCTTTCTCTTTGGCGCATATTCAAGTTCAAGTACTTTAATCACAAAAATTAAATTAATACTTGTTCTGAGAAAAGGGAAACATTCCTACAGATGATATGGAGCACGTTGATAGAAGAAAAAATACTAAAGGGAGATTTGTTCAAATAGCTGCACTTCCACAACACTTTGAGACTGAACAAAAAAAAATAGTTTGACAACTTTGGAAAACTTGAAATTCAACCATTTTCCAAAAAAACTGTGAGAACTATGTCTCATTATGACTTTAATATTTCTTTTTTGTTCCAGAAAACGATGGATGTGACTGGAACTTCTCTATCTCTCTGTCTGTTCCTCTGTCTGATGCCTGTGTGTCCCGCTGACGACCTTACAACTTCAGACAGTAGTACAATCACGTTTCCCAGCAGCACAAATGAAACCGCCACCTTTGAGGAGAAAGCGAACACCACGATGCTGGCCGAGTGTCTGATCGATAACCAGATGGGTTTAATTGCCATCGGTTCAGCAGGAGCCCTAATCGTGTGTCTTCTGGTCGCCGTGGTGACGCTGACCTGTCAGGTTAGTAAGGAAATTAATGAATTAAAAATAGAAATATCTCACTTGACTAATGTTTGTGTGGTATTCTTTGCCTAAAACTAGTGGGTCAGGATCTAAAAAGGGTCACCAGCATGTTCTCACTGGGTTGAGTGTTTGGTTAAAAATGTGAAAAATAGCTTTAAGGTTTAGAAAAAATGTTTAAGACGGCAAGTTTGGCTAAATTTCTAAATTTCCTTTATTAACCCTTTCACCTTATCGGGAAGTGTATGTAACATCAATTATATCTGTGGTTTATGCTGCTGTACAGAAATATTATGGTCTGAAAGCTGTTAAAAGACGGAAGTGACTCAGTGCTGTAGGAAATGACAATAATATTTTTAGATTTCTAGACATTAACAATCTTTTAGTTGAATGGCAAAAATCAGACATTAAAATGTAATACCTCAGAAAACATGATGACTCGGTTGAGTTGCCAGTTTAAGATGTCAGTGTAAACAGTTTATACATCAAACAGCTTCAATACTTTTCTGTATGAATCTGTACAATTGTGTAAACATGTTTTAATGATCTCAAAATATTTAGTTTGCATTATACAGTTTGACACAACTACTCAAAGCCAGCTAGTAAAGTCAGGTTACTCCTATGGACATCTGAAGAGGAGTATTATTGTTGTATTCTTGTATTTGCTGCAGTAATGTTATAGTAGTACACATTTTGTTGCAGAAATGAAAGAAATCCATTCATGTCCAGGATAACCCTAACAGTTACACAAAGCTGGCAGGTCAACCGGCTGGTTGGTTTGCATATCTGCTTCCTGATTGGGTAATTGGATTAAAAAAAAACTCTGAAATGTTGCTCAATGAAGAAGCAGGACCAAGACCCTAAAGTAAATCCAAAATAAATAAAATTAAAATCAACCTACTTCCTTTAAAATTCCCTCAATTATTCATTCCACATAAATTTTAGACTACAACAGACTAAACCTCGAAGTTAAACCTGTGTTTAATTATATTCCCAGGTTTACCATCTCAAAAGAAGAGTCTACATCCCCAGAAGCTCCCGTTCAAACCAAGACAGAAATGCAAGGTACTGGGCCAATGCTGCAGCTGGGTCGGGCAGTGTGGGAGGTCTGGTCGGGCCGTGTGACAAAGCGTGATGCTTGAGGAACTAAACACGCAAGACGAAGAGGGCGACCAAATGCATGAGCTGGGAGACATTAGTGAAGAGAGATTCGAAGAGGAGGGTGCCACGGCGTCGGGTTTAAGTCCAGAGGAAAAGCCGCTGATGCAGAGCTCCACGTCTAGAGAGTCGTATCCGGAGGTGCCCCACGATCTGGAGAACATGCCCCTCGTTGTGTAACAGCAAAGAGGCTTAGAGAGGCTACGTCAGGGTCTTTTTAGTTGATAATGGCAGTTTCTACATATGCAATATTTGTACTGCAAACCAATTTATTATACTGGTCTAGACAGATGCGCCATGCACATTTTAAAATAAAAGCACTATTTAGCGTGTAGCTGTAAATGTGTATGCTGTAAACAACTCCATAGTAAATTGTAAGTCAAGATATTTTGTTGTTTATTTTGTTTTTTAGTGTAGTAATTTCCACAACCAAAAAAAAAAAAAAAAGTTTGTGACGTAGCCTCTGTTCTTCTTTCGCCAAGGTTTGTTTCAGCCTCAGACACCAGCAAACACTCACATCATGCTTTACAGACGTGGAACTTCCTACTGATCTATTTGCTTACATTTACCCGCAAAATATAATTTAATTGGATGTGTTTGTGGAGTACAAAATAATGTGACACACACTTCCTGTTGTTTTGATCTACGTATGCGTGTATACTATTTGCAGAATTTGATGTTACTGAAGCTAAACTGCTTTTTATTTGGCTGTATTTTCCATGATCTCTGACAAACAGGCTTTAAAGATATGACTATGATAAATAATTGAATAAATAAAGTCATACTGTACATACAAGTCCCCTTTTTTGTGTAAAGTGACTATAAAAAGTATGCTTATCTAACATTTAGTGTGTAAAAGATAAATCTGTAAATGCACAAAAGACTAAAAGTTTAAGGTTTTACAGAATGCGACTCTTTTTTAATCACATTGCACGCACCACAAGGACGTGTGGTTGTATAATAACATGTAGATTCATGCAAATAAACTGTGAGTCACTGATTTTAAAAACACGTATAGCACCACTTTAGTTCAGTGCAACAGGAGAACTGTAGAAACAGACGTCCACTGATAAACAAGTTCATCTGGAACTCGTTTTTAGTTAAAAGTAGCGGCTGCTGTTTGGAAAAGTAACTTTTGCAAGGTTTCTAATGCTTTAGCAGGATTGTCTGCCATTTTTGTTGTCAAGCTATGTAGACCAATAACCAGTTTGTTCTCTTGATAATAAAGCCCAGATGACGTCTTAAGGTTGTGTGTGTGTTTTTTTTTACAGATTTCTATTATTACAATCTGCTATTGGGTGCTTAAACTGTTTTTCTCAATTAAAAAGGAAACACAAAATGCATATGGCCTGTTATAAAAATGTTTAGCATGAGCTTAGTTTTATCTTAATTCACTTTTAACTCCTCTGGCACATAGATATACATGTAGTCTCTAAAACTTGTACCAGATTTGAAGTAAACTTTTATAATATCACATTTAATTTTAGTTTACTCTGCTTTTACACTGTCCAAAAAGTCATTCGCTCATGAAAATGACTAAATATTCAATGAATGCATGCTTTAAACTTGATTGCATGATTTGAATTCGGTTATAAATGCTCCCTTTAATGTTCGCGGTTTTTGATGTGACACTGTGTTATATTTGTTGAACAGTCATAAGTATCAAGTCCGTTGCTTCCTGTCTATGAGGCAAGAGCCAGCGTTTATTTCAGCAGAAGATTGGCTCTGCCTCAGTTCCTCATTTGACTCAAAACTTATAGATATCCGCGGTTTTCTAACCAGAGACGAGATCATGAACGGTTTACGGCGCTGAGGAGACTGGAGCAATAGCATGGGTAAGTAAATTAATTGATTAAATTTCAAAATCGAATATAGAATGCCTTGAGGAGACGATAATGCTTTACTGCAGTTGTACACGTGCTGTGGTTGACTTTAGTGAGACGCAGGAGTCTCTGTGGTAGGAAACAGTTTTTATATAAAAGCTATCAAATACAGGCCTACTGTTTGAATCAGTGAGAATACATAAATCCAAGTCAAAGTTTATTTCTACAGCACATTTAAAACAATATTGGCAATAAAAATATTAAGATAAGAAAACAGAATGGAAAAATATTAAATAAAACCAAATAAATTTAACAGGAAATTAACAAAATAAAAAAATAAAAACAATAAAAACTAATATATCTCGATTGAAAGAGGTGGGTCTTCAGCCTGGTCTTAAACTGCTCTAAGGACTGGGCAGACCTGACGCCTCTGAAAGTGAGCCTGGATTTAGGAACAGTTAAAGCTGTGGTGACTTTAACTTACTTATGTTACTACAAACTTACTAATATTTTAATAATCAATATAGTCCTCGATTCATGCAAGAAAAGACAGGGTGCTATGTAAATATAGTTTAACAGGCCTGGACTTTTTAGTTTAGAGAAACAGACAAGAGCAATGACACAGGCTTTGGGTTATATGTCTATAAGAGTTGTACAACTTCAGAAACCACCAAGAGCGTGTTACATAGAAGGTATTTTCATGCTTTTTTTTTTTAATGTTTGTTTTAATCATGTTCCTCATTTATACAACCATATAACTTTCAGTTTTTTTGTGGTCATCTGAAACAAAACTTGTGCCATTTCCCTGCGACATATCCTCTTTGGACCAAACATTTAAGTTGACATTGAATTAGTCCATGTTTTACCCCATAAACAGTTTAACTGTGTGTCCTGCCTGTTTCTCAAAACTGGGAATGTTAATTACTATTTATTGACAAAAAATATATATATAAAAAACTTTATCCGATTATGCTTATAATTTATTATATAATTACAAATGCATTTTTTTCTTTTCAAATTCTCTGTCTCTCAGCTTCAGGTTGTAAAAACACAAAACAAAGTTACTGGTAAACATTGAGATAAAATAGATGATTAAGAAACTGACATGTCTTTTTTGAAGAGGGGAAGTAACACGTTTCAAAACATCCCTCCCTTTTTTTTCTTTTCCTGCTCATTTCCTCCTTAGTAACAGACTGTATCTGAAAATGAGTCAGACCAAAGGCACATTTGGTCTTATAGTTTATAATTAACTCTAATACATATGTTCTTACTTAATTTACTTACAAAACTTAGTTAACTTTAAAGATTTTTAAAAAAATATTTTTCTTTATAGAAATTGGAGAACACTACTTAAAAAACCTGGACCATTGCTATAGTCAATCACAGGTGTGACATTAACCCTGGACCGACTTGTCACTGTTCCATCTATAACCACAGAAAGTATACCAGTTCTGTTAAATGTAAGTGAATTAGAAGCTATTCAAGACTGGTGCTTCATGTACTGACTGTAGAAAAGTGTTTATTTTAGTTGCATTCTGCTCTAATCTCACAAAAATACACAAGCTCAAAAACGCCAAGTCTTTTTCTACTTTATGTTGTGCATGAAAATGGAAGTTTCATGTTTCTAGAGTCGAAACTGCATCCTTATGTAATAAAAATACAATTTATTTTCTCCTTCCTGTTAGTCTTTTCTTCTCTTCCCTGCTTGATGTGGTGTATGTAAATAGATCAGTGACGTCAGAGTCAAGAACCAACAAGAAGCTAATGAATGCTTATAGGTTGGATGTAAAGCTAAGGTTAGAGGCAGAAGATCATTCATATAAAATAGTCATTTTGATGGTTCTTAACATGTCAAAAAGGGAGAATAACTCTACTTATTGCCTAAATACTGCAAAATATAATTGGACCCGTCATCAGAACATGAGAATTATCTGGCCAAATTAAAATATGGAAAATTCAGTTTACATTTAACAGGCCCAGCAGCGTAGTTGCTTAATTGAATCTGTAATAGTAAATGCATCAATAAGTCAACTATTTCTGATTCATCTTGACAGTCTTGTTTTTATTATTTTTTCTACAGACGTCCACCAGCAACAAGTCACACGAACAATGAATAAAATGTTGGTCTTCCTTGTGTTTTCCTTTTTGCCGCTGAGTGCCACCAAAGCAGAGGTTGACAATAATTTGACCAGAATTTCAAGTGACGTTAAAAACCCAACCACAGAGAGCACATGGAAACAGACAACGAAAAAGCAGTCGACAATCGCTGATCAAACACCCACCTCGAGTGCAATGGTCGGCACGGTTCCAGACAGTGTTAAACCCAAGGCGTTGGAGGGTTCAACTCCAATGACTCCAATGAAGACCAAAGAAACGGCCATGTCAATATCAGTAACGCCAAGTGAAAACGCACCGAACTTGGAAACAGAAAAAATTACTAAACATGAAACAAATCATGCAGAAACATCCACTGTGAGTGTAAAAGTTGGGACAGTTCCAGACACGGTTAAACCCAAGGCTGAGCGTTGACTTCAATGATGACCAAAGAAACAGCCTTTTCAATATCAGTAACAGGAAGTCAAACCGTACCAAACTTGGAAACAAAAGGAACCACTAATCATGAAACCATTTATGTAGAAACTTCAACAAAAACTACCAAAAGTTTCTTTACAGCAAGACAATCCCAAACCCCTCGTATCAAGACAACAACCCAAGAAACTATGACCACAACTGATCATTTTAAAAAGACAACTGAGGCAAGAATACCAATACCAACTGTCTATACGACAAAGGAAAGTGAAAACAAAATTAATGAAGCAGTAAATCATGGAAAAATAGTGGCAGGGATCATCGGAGGAGCGTTGATAGTAATGATGATTGGCTTCTTGGTGATTTACTACAAGAAAAGAAGCTTAAAAAGCATCAGATGGCCACAAGTGATTGGGCAGGACCGACGCCTTTTCTTGACGGAGAAGCAGACAACGGTCGCCCAAGTCTGCGCTCGGCCAATCGGATTTCTCTAAACAGTTTTCTGCCTCAGAGGTTTTCCAAAACACTGTCGTTGCTCCCAGAAACAGAAGAGGAGATGGAAGAGATCACGTCAGGTACGACTTTTGGGGGAAACCAAGAACAGAATGAAGAGAAAGCTGTGAAACCTGCAAAAGAGACCTACAAGAACTTGGCGCAAACTGAGGACACTGGAATGGTTAATGAGACTAAGCAAAATGGACAAGCGGACACAGGGGAAAAGGAAAACAGACAAAGCCAGTCTGAAAATGCGACTGTTCAACCTGCAACAGCGGAAGAGCCTCCAAAAGGGTCTGTGAATGAACAAGCTGGAAATGAAGGTTCAGACTCAGCAGTGTAGTGTAAAGGCATTGGGTTTATTAAAGCTAGACTATGTAATTTATTAGTTTTAATAAAATCACCTGAAAATGATAATATTTGCCTCAAAAGTATGGTTTTGATGGCTTCTTGACACAAAACCAGAGAGAGAACTCTTTTAAAGAAAGTGCAGCTGGTTCAATAGATACAGTAACTGAGTAACAGGGCTACCATCTGTGAGAACTCATATCTATAGCCAGAATCTGTCATATCAACACAACTTTACATCACTCACATAGTATTTATTGAGAAGTAATGGTCCCTCCCTTGTGAGTTTGCTGCATCTCCTTTAGTGCGTCTCCTTTAGTTCATTAATACATTTTAATTATATTGTTGTTTTAAACAGCAGCAGACAGATTTTGTAACAAAGACTAAAGAATTTACTAAAGGAGCATCTTAAAAGGTATTTGAAGAGTTCATTTGCAAAACCAGATAAGTTGTCAATTTTTTTTATTTTTTTGCTAAGGTGATATCAGTCAAACCAAACTTGACTGGCTTTGACCAATTAGGACCACTAAAATGGATTTGGGCTTTGAAAACTGTGCAAAGAATAAATGACAAGCCTCAGTTTATTTTTCATTGCAAATGAACTCTTCATTTATGGAGGTGGGACTCATATGCTACCACACAATACCATTTCTGATGCACTGTCCTCGATAATAATATTACAATCATATCATTAGGCCCTTGACCAATAACTATTATGTGCTATTACCACACATCTTCATTCACAACAGCCCTAAAAAGATTAGATTATCTGTATTGTGATTATTTAAGAATAGATCACTTTAGAGGAAAACATTCTGAGAACAATATGTATAATATATTGTCCCATCAATAGTTGCTTATGTATTTTACTCACATTAGTTTTGTGAAAAAAGGTTATATTGAGGTTTTATACAATGAAGGCAAAAAAAAAAAAAAAAAGATGCAATGTGAAATGCAATTAAATCTACTTAATCCATGTTATTCACTTAAAACATCGTAGTTTGAGACAATACGGACTAAATCTAACTAAGGTCTATTGTCAACATCATTGTTTCAGTGACCACTGTCTGATAATGAGTTACTGGTTTGTACATTTGACCTAACAGCCAATCACATTCCTTGCAGATTTTCAATACACTCCAATCTTTGAAGTCTGTGAAGGTTCTCAGTCATCCAGGTCATCTTGAAAAAAAATGTTAACGCAAAGGCATCAGGACTTAGTTTAAAAAGGTAAAAATGTTTCATCTCTTATTCTCAAGAGACCTTTTCAATTCTGAGTTCAACTGGTAAGAGAGCTGAGCTTTATATCTAGAGGGAGGGGTTTGACCTGAAGCTATCTCTGTTTGGACCAGGCTGTTCTAGTCTCACCTTCAGTTGTTCTTCTAGAGTGAAACTGTTTTGAGGTTTCAAAACAGTGTTGTAAATACTTGAACCTCTTAAAGTCATCCAAATTCATAAAAGTTGTGTGGTTTTGTTAAAATGTATACAGTTTTTACTTAAAAACTTAAGTATATACTCCAGAAAATGTAAATAATTTAAACATTTCAAAGTTTAGTAGTGTTAGGGCTGGTTTTGCTTTTGACTCAAGTTCATTATGTTAAGATTTCCTAATTAGCTTGCTTTGCTGTCCAAAACTTGGTATTGAGAAAATAGTGTCATAAAAATAATATATGCATGTTATAATCTCCTTTTCACCTGTTAAACTAATGCATCGGAGAAATTCTTTCACTCCTACGTCTTTGAAAACTAGTAAAACTAGTAAACTGTAAATAAGAACATAAAGCTTTGATATGAACTGCTGTCTTTGTGATGTCTTACTAAAGTATAATGCACAGTTTAATAGTGACATGAGTAAAGGCCAACAGAAGGCGATACCAGGAACAGAAACAGACACTGAATCAAACTTAGGCTCCAAGTTTAACTCAGTTCCAGAAATAAGAAACATGTCTGTTCAAGTGTTCAGTGTTTCCAAAATGTACAGACCTAATAATGTGGACACTGTATTAATGTATGTATGAGTCCTTATGTAAAAAAAATAAAAAATAAAAAATCTGAAGGCTTAAGGTGCCACCTCACAATTAAAATTTAACATTATCTGATTGTACTGTCTAAAGTACTTTTTACACTATTTTCACTAGAGGGTATAACAGTAGGGTTGGACACAATACCAGTCATTTTCCTGATAGAGTAATGTTTTGCCAAATAAAAGAAAACATTTAAAACTAAGTAGTCCCTTGGAAAAGCTGCAGTCCATTAAAGTAAGCTGTACTGTGCATTTGTCATGTTAAAAATACACAATAAATTTGAATTAAAGTAGCATTTGCTTTAGCACATTGCCTTATTAGCATTAAAAGTTTAATGTAATTTCACCTGCCTTCATGACACTTCAATGACTCAGTTTTCAGTGACAAATCACAACGAACTGAGGCTTTGGATGTAGTTTCACTTCGTAGTTGCAGTGCCTTATATCTGCTGCGTTGTCACAGTAACAAACTTTTACAAACTGTACAAATAGTGTGTCATGCATCATGAGACTCTGGACTTCCACTGTATCCCTCTGTCCTTGCTTTATTTGTTGTTTAGTAGAGATGTGCTGTTAGGTTTAAACTGATATATTTTAAACTGACAACTCAAGTCCCTTTATAAGTAGTTGTATATTTTAAACTGACAACTCAAGTATTTATAACTGCACCCGACCATAAGGCGCACCCGACCTGGTGGTTTTAGAGGAGAAAAAAAAAAATATTCTGAACCAAATAGTGTAATAAAATATTTAATAAAGTATAACAGAATAATATTTGAATTATATGACTGGAGTGAAGGGCATGCGCACTGCTGTGTACTGTAACACCGCCTACTACATGCCATACTCCAATAGCATACGGCGGTGACACAGTACAGCAGCATCGGCTTCCGTAAGGAAGGTGAGGGAGGACCCGCTGCCGCTCTGCCACTACGGTAAGGCAAGGCGACACGGGGCCCGCTGCCACTCTGCCAGTATCTCAGTGGACTACTGAGAAGCCTGGACACGGGGCGGGGGAGGGATGATGCAGTTTCCAGGGACACGGAAGGTCCCGCTGCCGCTCGAGTTGCAGAGCGGCAGCGGGTGAGGGAATACCATAAGATATGGTCCGAATACCGTAATATATGGTATTCTGACCATAAGACGCAGGCACTTTTCCTCCCACTATTTGGTGAAGAAAAAGTGCGTCTTATGGTGCGAAAAATACGGTATTTTATTTTTATACTTAAAGCAAAGTGTAAGTTTAGCGAGCAGATCCCTCTCTATGCAACGGCACGGCCAGCAGCAGACATTAATTTACCAGTAGAAATGTTTAGGACGGCGAGTTTGGAAGAAAGAATATGTCTTCTGACACTAGGCTCATTTTAGTGTATTTTATATAAACATCTCTGCTAGTGTCCAGTGTATTGGCCTATTTACTTTATTGGAGGGGACAGTGTCAGTAAGATAGACATGATTCTATCAAACTCATCAAAATGGTTTTGAAAATATTCATTTTGGGGCTAAAAGTTACACAGCAATACTTTAACACTAGATTCTCTTTTGTCATCTTTACAATTGACTTCAATTTTAAAAGACACTAAGGACTCAGACAGTTTTAGAGCAAAAAGAAAAATAAACATTTTAGGGGATTTTACACTGCACTACTTCACTGTGTCTCATTCACTCTTTCCTTCAGCTGAGTTATTGACAAGCATTTTCTTAACTGCGATGTAAAAACGTTCCCCTGACCTGAAGCCTGTAAATTGTGATTAGTGTTTGTTTCTCCCTTGTTTTCCTACCGAGAGCAAAAAGTGTTTGACATCATCATCTAATTAGCCACAACTAACTCTTTTCCTATTCTATACAAAGAAGTTAGTCTTGTTCCCTGTTGTCTGCATTCAATTTCAAGGGCGGGGTTTACAAGAGGAATGTTAACCAATCATAGAAATGCCGGACGTCAACAAGGAAGCGCCGCTAGTTAACATTGTCAGCAGTAGAGCGGATATCAGAGCAGTTTAATCGTTTTAATCGAGCAGAAATTAACGTCCTCTCGGTAGCAGCGTCCGACATGTTGAATGTTTTGGACAAGCAGCGTGAGCCGAGTTACTTCTGTAAGACGTAGCCAGTAAACCCCGCCCTGCTGCAGACAAACTTGTGATTGGTCCGTCCGCAAAAGAGAAGGGATTTGCTGTGAGAAAGTATACAGGGCTATCATCTAATAATAGTGCTCACTGCATTGTGGGTGCAAAAAATTAAATAAAGGAAGAACAAACGCTGATTCATTGACACATCTTACTCCGTGACCAAAATAACCACATTTTTTGGTTCTCATCAGGGATTTGGTTGGAACTGTATGAAGCCTCACTCTGTTCCTTCTCATTATCAATGAGCTGGTCTAAAGGTCAATGTAACAAAGAGCAGTTCAGTTTGTGATGACTATTTTCTTCAGGTTTAGAAAAGTGAGGCTGGAGTTACAGTAACATTAGACTATTTCTGGTTTATTCAGAGCTTTTCAAAATTTAAATCCAGAGCTGCCGTAGTTTCGTACATTTTAGAGGCTCACTATTTTAATGTCACAAGTTATGCTCATGTTTAACACAAATGTTTTTTAATTCACAGCAAGGGACGTACAATTCCAATACAATCTAACTCTGAAACCTGACACCAGAGATAACTGAAGTTCACAGAGTTTACACAATTATAAACAGTCTTAAACTAGAAGAGGTAAAAGGTATGAGGCTTGCAGATCAAAGATATGCAAGATTAAAAGGCCAAAATTACTGCAGACATTGAAAAAGAGGGAGTGAAAATTCAAACTGCAGTAACTAAAGAAAAACTACAATGGAAGTATCTGAGGAAGTCAAAGGAATGCAAGACGTTAAATTGAAAAATATACAAACTTAAGCCATGGATTTGTTTGGAAAATGTGAGGAAGTGCTCAGCGAGAACAGCCCATCTGTCCAAATTCATAATAATGGCAGCCCCACTTCCACTTGACTCTAAACATTCTCCACTTTGGTCAGCGCCTTTCATTTTGGCCCGTGCACACATATAACATATATAAAAAGATTTGAGGTGCGCCACTGTCCCTAGTTTTTCAGATAAAACCATCAGCGGTCCTCATTTTGTATCAAATGCAAAGACACACAGATTGCTCCATCAGCAGCGAGGAGGTGCACTTCTGCTGCATTTCTCTCTCTCCCTCTTTCTCTCTTTATCTTTCCAAACCCACGGAGCCAGCTGCAGCGGGACAATGCAGAGCCGGAGCAAATGGGACGCCGTCCGGGACGAGCCACAAATGAATGACACAAAAAACTCACATGGACAGCTTTTTTTTCCGACACTGGGGACGCAATAGAGCAAAACATCAAGGAGGGATGACAAAGCAAGGCTGAAAAACAATGAGGTGAGTGATTTTTTTGAGCACAGATTGAAGAGAGTTACAACATTGAGTTGTTTCAATTGAGAATCCATGTCCTTATAGACTTCCTGCTTCAGCAAATCAACTTATACTAAACAGCTTTTTACAGACATCCAAACACTTTAATTTGAACTGCACCAAAACAACATGGTAACCTTTTATTTGAATATGTCCCGCTGTGAGAGCTATGACCCAAGTTTAAAACAGTAGGTAGGTACATCTGCAGTCCGTCCTAAATGAATTGAGCCTCACTGCAGCAATGGTATGAGCCATTGCCAAAGCTTCAAGACGTGGGACAGCAGGGTTTAAAGAGGACTACACGCCTCGTAAAAGCATCAGCAGGAGTATTGTCCAAGAAATTATCAGTTCGTCATGAAAAAGGTCCTCAGATTTTACACAGAGAGTGTAAAATGGTATTAATAAGGCACATACATAATACTTTGATGGATTAAAACCTAGAAGAAATGGAGCCAAACAAGGCAGAAAGGCAAATAAATGTAGTTGAATGGGACAAACATTTGTAAAAAAGGAATCAAAAGAGCTGTAAAATGGCTGCATAACAGAATAAATGGGACAAAAAAGCTACAAAACTGTGACCCAGACACAGTTAAAGTAGAAAAATAAAAATTGAAAAACTGAAATTATATTTGGGATGCATTCTCTATAATCAAAAAGCTGTAAACTATATTTCAGGTTTTAAAAGCTGCGAGTCTGTCCCGGTTTAGTGAGAGCTGTCAGTGAGGTGGACGTTTGACGGACTGTGCTGATTTAGGAGAAGTGTCCACTCTGGGAATAATTGGCCTGGATCGTTTCCAAGGCTGGTTTCAGAGGGACTTTATTCATGTAGTGTGTTCCAACAGATCTATATCCAACAAACACTAAGGACGTTAAAACCAAGGCCAGCAATATTTCTGTGTCAGTAAATAGGCTGAGATACAGACAGTAAAGTCTTCTGCTGGGGTTTATGCGAGCTCCAAAAGTGGGCGTGGCGAGCTGATGACATATGCTGTGTGACTGGTGCTGTGAGCGGAGTTAACAGACACAAAGGCCTTGTACTCTGTAACTTGTTTGTACTTTAATGTCCACTTTTTGGTTTTGTTGAATACACATAGTACCAATATTTTCACATTGACCCCTGCCACTGCGAAACAGTCTTCTCATTTGTCCGCCAGCTTTGTGTTGTAAATGGTCGCCTTAAGAAAACGTTATACCCAATTTTTATTTATGATCATAGCTCAATTAATTATTGTCTTTTCTGAGTAACACACACTGGGTCAGTATTCTGCCTTAGATGTAAACATGCTTGTAGTACTAGATGCATTACTTACTACTTAGCAACATTAATAGAAAATTGAAAAGTAGATGAACCCAAAATCAAAAAACTACTAAATGCACCATTCAAGAGTAAAACAATTGCCACGAGAATAATATGACTAAGAGACAAGCTAGATATCAATATTTACATAAACCGAATAAAAGCGAGTTGGTCTTGCTCTAAGCTCAAGCCTCAAGGATCAATAACGGACTACACAACAAGCTGGTGGGTAATGTATAGGCTGTTAAAACTCTCAAATACTCAATAAAACCTAACAAGAGGCACTATTTTATAACCTAATCCATCACATCAGTCTTTCAGCCACATCTCTGTCTTGTTTGTAGAGCGCTGTCATTGCCCTCCTGCCCTGTTGCGGGGCTGTGTCTGCTCGTCCTGGTTCTTTGGGGGCTCTTAGGGGAATCTGTGCTGTCCATCTGCCCAGCCGTGTGCTCCTGCAGCCGGGGACACAGAGTAGTGGACTGCTCCTCGAGAGAACTCACCAAACTGCCTCCGGGTTTACAGCACAACATCCGTTTCCTCAACCTCTCTTTTAACAGGTAACCATTAGCTCCAGTGTTATACTATTGCACATTAACTCAGCTTTATGTCTGCCTGTTTACACTAAACTCTTATTGAGCAAGTGTCTCTTTTTACTCAGTAGGAACAATGTTGTGCATTTATTAACAGTTCTTTGTGTCATTTATTGTGTTTAACTCAAATCTATAAAGAAATGCAAGGCCCCCACTGTCACTGTTTCTCCATTAAATCATGATAATCTAAGGCTTTGGTTTGTAAAGTATCATTAAAGACCATCATTATTAATTACTAATATGATAAAACCTACTTTCTATTCATAAGAACCCACATTTTACCCCCCAAAAAAACGAAAAAAAAAAAAACACACATCCTAATTATACCGTAAAAAGTTAATACGAGTTTGCAGCATTACAGTTACAGAAATCAAGGGTAAAGCAGTTGAAGATGTTTATATTTAGACAAAAGACGACAAATTATGGCACTTGTCTATCGTGACCGGAAAGTTATCTTAAATCTTGTCTTTGCTTTCTGATTTTGCTTTGACAGTTTACAGGCTCTAGACACCCAGCTGAGCCACTATGCCCACTTACGAACCCTTGACTTGTCCTACAACCATCTGGACAGCCTGCCCCCGGCCCTGCCTCGTTCACTGTGGGACATCCGAGCCGCGGGAAACCAACTCCGGACGCTGGACAAGAATGACACGGCCTACCACTGGAACCTCAAAGTTTTAGATCTATCCGACAATGAGCTGGAACGAATTGTCTTCATCAACAACACGCTGCCGAGTCTCCAAGCTCTGAACCTAAGCTACAACCGCTTTTGGACTGTCCCCACGAATATGCCTCACCATTTAGAAACCATCGATTTGTCCCACAACTTTCTGGTTCAGATCCTTCCTGGTTCCTTAGACAGACTGCCCAGACTGACACGTTTTTATCTGCACAGCAACCGTTTTCTGTGGCTAAACAAAGGAGTCTTTGACAAACTGTCCTCCTTGGAGCTCATGACTTTGGGGGACAATCCTTGGGCTTGTGAAGAAGAAGACAACATGACAAAACTCTTGAAATGGGCAGAGCAAACACGCGCAGCTGTTTTTGGATGTCCTTGTTATACAAAACCGATTTGTGGCCGTTCACATTTGGCAACTTCAAGCGACGAATGGCACTCTACGCTTTTTACTAAACCTCCATTTTGGGTCGAAAGCAGAGTGACCGAAAGCTGGGAAAATCCGCCAAGAACTGCATTAGCGACGTCCAGTTACAGAACTAAATCAGCTATATTCAAAACTGGACTATTTCAGGACAATAGGAACGACTCTGTGGAGTTTTTCGAGTGGACGTCCACAATTTTATCTACTCAAATAAGCACAACAGAACGTCCGAGAATGACAACCAAGAAAACACGAACGACAAATTCACAAAACAATGGAAACAGAATCGAGACTCAAACTGTCACTGTTTTACTCATATTCACCACAGCCAACTGTTTAAATGGATGCTAAAATACAAAATACAAGTCAATAAACATGGACTGATCAGCCATAACATTACAACAAAGGACAAGTGAGTTGGATTTATTAGAAGCAAGAAAGAAGAGCCACATGTAATGTTTAAATGGTTGGTCAAAGCAACTCCAAAACTGCATTTCTTGTGGGAAAATCATGTACAATCATCTAATGTTCATGTGGTATTCCTCAGTGCCGACAGTTTACAGGCTCTGGACAGCCAATTGAGCCCCAATGCCCACTTACAAAACTGGACTTGAACAACACAGCCTGCCACTGTAACCTTAAAGTCTGGAGGTCTTAAATTAGACAACAAATAGTATCTGTCCATCTGTCTGTCTGGTGCTTTCCTACTTAAAAGAACAGACTAAAAAAAGATTGTGAGGTTTTCTTTACCTTAAGCTCATAACGGCAAAGCTCCTCTTCCCATGCTCATTTTTATTTTAACAAATCCAAAGTTATTAAGTTAGGAATAGTGTGATCTTTTAGAAATTGTAATGATCTTAAAGAAAAGCAGTTTCTAACTAAAATGGGAAAGGCCATAAAAGAAAAACACAAGTGCATAAAGCATTAGAGGAATACATTGCTTTCTGTTAAATTTGTCATAACAAAAGCTGTATTGGAGGGCAGTAGATTATTTTCCTCAAACAAGTGCAGCCAATAAAATCAGCCACTAATACCAAGGGAGTGGGATACCAGAAAATGGATTATCGGTTTGTTGTAAAGCTGAGGGACTGAGACAGACTCAGTGCTCTTCAAAACTATTTAACCCTTAGTTGATCACAGATTCTCCCTTTAACCACAGACTCCAATACAATGTAGTTTATTTAGTTTTCTCGTTAAATTCAAATTCCACATTTTCATATACTTTATAGGAACTCTGTAAAAATGATGCAAGAATAGACTGTTTGTTAAACTGGGACATCTGTGGGTTAGTTTTGGATAAAACAAGGATAGTTCAGTATTTTGTAAATTTTGTTCCATTAGATACTTTTGGATCAAATTTACTTTTTGCAATAGTAGTTTCAGCAAACTCCTATATTGGAGAAACATACATTTTATGGTCATCATATACAATGAATTTGCAGAGATAAGGCCAAAATTTTAGTTCAGACAAGTACAGGTTCTTGAACTGATGAGTCCTAGTTTATGGGGTTGTCCAAAATAAAATAAGTGTGTTATATGATGAAAGAAACACATGTAAAAATGTCTGCTTTTCCAAACTGGTGCTAACAAGTACCTACTGTAGGGAATAAGTTTATGAAGAATATAAGAATCTCAGAGACCGAATACCTTTAGACAAATGGTTTGGGGCACAACGACCTTCTGGCTGTCTAACGTTATGGCTGATCAGTTTATACAAGTCTATGTAGCACCTCCTCCATTTTCTTCACTGTACAAACTGTTACGACTGTTACTGCCTACTGTCACTACAATCGAATATTCACAGTAGAAAAACATGACAGTCTACAGAAAACCTGCAACTCAAATATCTAGAGAAATGTTTAAGCTGGTGATTGTTATTGATGTTAATGCTACTTCACGTTTACACTGCTTTTCTGATGCCTGTGCTACGTTTGGTCCAATGCACTGTTACATTCCCCAAAAAGACACAATTGAGTCAAAAAATGTCCAATATGCATCTGAACAGTTCTCAATAAAGGGCTAGGTCAAAGAAAACTGAAGCGGAGTGCTTTTATTGTACACAAATCTTGCTTTAATTTTGTTAGTATCTCTCAAAGTTATGCTGTAAAATCCGTACAAAACACAAGCCCACTGCATGTTTAATGTCACTTTCTGTTCAGGCAGATCAGGCAGGAGTTTAAAAATGTACACTAAATACACAAAGACAAGGCAAGTAGATTATATTAAACCTGAACAATGGACTAAAACATTTCACTCTGGAAAATGGAATTTATTTAATAAAACAATAGTCCAGCATATGATCTAAATAAATACAGTCTAGTGAACAAACCGCTTTTGATGTAAAAAAACATGATGAGACTCACCTGCGGGCCACATAGTAGAAGACTGGGTTCCCCGTTTTAGACGTCCCAGCCTGGTAGAAGATGTTCAGTGTTTTCAGAGCTTTGAACTCCTCTTTCTCATGAACTTGGTGTCTATGAGAAGAAGCAAGGAGGCAAGGACTGGGTTTAGCTTTTGCTTTAGAAGATGGCAGAAGATCGAACCAGAATTTCCATAACTACACATCTAACCTAGCAACATGCATTTTTAGTACTTGGAATATTGACAAGAAAAGGCTACTGCTTTGAGACATGACAGAGAAAAGAAGTCTAACATTTATGTATTAAGGGAGTGGGAAAATATTTTAAACTTGTTCACTGAGCTAATAAATCCTGCCTACTTCACTTGACATAGTTCAATAAACAAAGGCCACTCCCACAACTACGACAATGGGGACAATAAATATCTGTGGAAACCAACGATCAGAATACATTTAACTTTGAAAAGAGATATTCTGCAAAGGTTTGTAAAAAAAATATACAAGTGCAAAAGACTAATAAAAAGGTGTAGCTCTGAGTGTTACCTGGTCATGAACTCCTCAAACTTGGAGCTGGTCAGATTAAGGCTGGACCAATGAGTGTCAGCCACCGGTTTGTGTTCGGAGGTCCCAGATAGGCCAGCAGTGTAGCCATCTTATCAAAAGGACGTCTGCCCACAGCTTTATGGTCCCTAAAGAAAACAACATAGTCTGTAAGTACACAACTATAGATATTAAATGAGGAGTTTCCAGAGTAATAGTTTGTACCTGTTACTGGACAGGTACTGGCCGATCCTCTCCTGGTTGTTCCAGAGTAAACGATGCAGCGCAAGCACGTTTCCGTCACTAATGAACGACAGACTGTGGTTCACCGAGTCACTGGGAGGAGAGTCGGACGCTATGTCCAAGAAAAACCTGAAAATGAAACAATACGCTTATTAGAAACGATATTACACAATGTCTAATTCTGAAGTGAGTAATAGCGACAACCTCAAAAAATTTCGTTCTCAATCCTTAATAACTAAATGTTCAATGAAAACAGTGAATTTGTAGAAGTTTCACCAGATTTAAATGTTCAGAGACACCAAATACAATCCCCACATAGAAGTTACAGAACTACAAGTGTATGTTTTACAGACAATAATGAGTTTGGTAAAAGTCAGTGGTCAGATGTGATAGGTTGCTGAGGATGGAGGTGGCAGATCTCCATTTTAATGTGCTGTACCTGCGGCCAGAGGGCAGGAGTTTAAAGTGCATATTAAGGGGTTGTTCAGTGTCCATAGCTATTGTTCTGGCGAGGCGGGCTGTTGCTCTGTCATTGAGTTCTGAGAGAATATGTAATTAAATAGCCCTGGTTTAGAGGTTTCTGCTTTTACATGAAGTCTGTTCCTAAAACTTCATGGACATAGTTAAAAGTTGCTGAGAGTCTTCAACATGGCTCTACTACATTATGTAAGTGGAAAGTGAAAAAAATGTTTGTTTTTTTTACCCCTACATTTTAATGTTAATACTTTAAATAAGCTTTTTTTCCCTGCTTGTTGCAAACAATAACAGTTTTTTTTCTTTTTGCTACGTCCTTACCATTGCTGTTGTCTAGGGAGGTGTATTAGCAAGCACCTGGCGATACGATACGTATCACGATACACATGCCACGATATGATATATCCCGATACTGTATTGTAAAACAATATATTGCGATTATCAAAATAGTGAGCACTGAAACTGTTCTCTATTGTTAACTAAATAAGCAAACAAACTTACTGCTTGCACAATTTGTTTTTCAGAAATACTCAACATTGTTTGATTTCTAATAAAAATAAATCAAAAAGAGAAAAACATTTTCAAATTTATTTTTATTTTATTTGCCCGTAATTTGATTCAATACGAGAATCAGGCCATAAAAGATTGCGATATTTAACAGAATAGATTTTTTGTTAGACCCCTACTGTCTAGCTTTAACTTTCTTAGACTAGTTCTGTAACAGCACTGATTAATCTTAAATAAGGTCTCGCATAGTATCCCTTTAAACTAAGCAAGCATTGACATTATCAGGAAAAGGTTAAAAGAACCTGTGACGGGAGGGCACTACTGTAAACGTACCTTCTGGCAGCGTCAAAGTTGCTCTTCACAAAGTCATTGAAAGGCCTCATGTGCTCTTCCTTTGTGAACAGGACGTGGTTAGCAATGCTCTGGAGAATCTGGACAAGAGCAGAGAAATGTTCGGATCTATTTACAGAGTTTCATTTCTTTGTCAAAGCAATAAACATGGCAGGTAATACAAGTCATATTGTATGTGCTGATTAGAAGTGCATAAACAAAATATATCATACTGCACTTCAACCCTAAATGTGTTCAATAATACCCAGATCCCGTTTCTCACCTTGGACATGAGTTTGAGCCCCCGTTCAATGCGCGGCTGGGGCTTCTTGTCTAAAATCCCGGCCTCATAAGGCGACACAATGGCAGGGTTGACAAACCTTAGAAACATGGCACTCCCCACGGCTCCGATGCTATTCTGGGGGAAGCGCTGACTCACCACCTGTGGACAGGACAAACCGGGGGGAGACAACGGAGCAGGACAACGAAGGGGGAACGACAACACGAACAGGACAAAGGAAAGAGGATTAAGATACAAGGAAGAGAAAGTATTGTAATTGAAAAGGTGAATAAAAAATGTATTGGCGTGTGATTGTTTCGAAGAGCCAAGGATGAGCCATGGAAAAACAGCAACAGGGCGACCAGTTACAAGACAGCATAGACAGTAGAAACCAATGGACCAGTGGCTAACAAGGAAGCAAGGACAAAAGTGAAGGCTGGATCGAAGAAACCTAGCTCCCATTTACCCTGATTTAAAACACTATACACTCTAATCTTACAGTCTCACTTCTTTGTTTGTATTTTAGAGGTTCATCTTTCCATCTTTACATTTACATTAAATTAAGTATGTCTTACACTTCTGCGGCGAGCTTTAAAAAAGGTGCGTTTTCAAAGTTGGGACTACTCTGAAGATGCGGTTTTTCAAAGTAATATATACACATGCTACACTATTTGTAACAATATCCTGCAGCTTTGCAAAACCAAACCATTAAAGAAGTTAAATGACTATTTTTCACTGGTGATTAGTTATCTTTAGTATCTGAAGCATCACTACATTCATAATTGTAGCTGCTCTGGCACTAGTAGCATTAGCCTTCACAAAGTGTAAAGCAATATTTTTTACATATTTAATTCAATTTGTTGCCCAGCCCTAATGCCTTTCAATTGTTGTTGCATCATATCTTTTTGGTTTCATTTACAAAGTCTGTTGGAGGTTATAGTGGACAATGTTTATGTTACGAAACCAATAGTTTAGAATTAGACAAATTCTCCAACAGACTTAATCACATTAGCCTCTGGTCTACCCATAAAAAATTATTTCAGTTATACTTTATTATTCCCCAAAGAGACATTTACTCTATATATAAACTCTCCATCACGATGTACCACTTTTAGGACCAAGGACACCTCAAGCACCAGTCCCTTTATAATGGCTCTAACTTGGGATAATTGTCATATTTTTGCTTACTAAATTTAAACTTTTTTCCCTAATTTCTGGCTTTATAAACTCAAGTGGGCCAACTTCCTCAGCTTCAAAAAATCACTGCGAGTTCATATCTGTGATGTTACAGTCTATTGGTCCATTATTGTATACTGTCTATGTGAAAGAGACACTGAATCTGGTTGTAACAAGAGCAAGATGTTGTTACCCCAGTTACAGCTAAAGATCAGACAGAAGCAAGAAGTGTTTTCCCTTCGATGGAAACAAAATGGTAAAAAAAGATCATGAAAACTTAAAACAGATTCTAATGACACATAAGTCAAGTAGCGAAGCTGTGAATCCGGGAAACAACCCAAAACTTGCTTTGAGCCAAAGCAAAATGGTGTGCGACGCATTTACAGTCGACAACATAACGTCATCGGCTCCTGAATCGGACACAGAGCTGCAGGGGTTTGGCATCGGTTTTCACAGAATAAGGAGATCTTAAGAAGATAGTTTTTATAAATAATCTGATGTGAAAGCCCTGTAATCTGACACTGTATAAAAATGTATAACCATTCAGTGAACTACATTTGTTTTTAGTAGCATTATGATTAAAAACTCTACCGCTAAACATAATATTCAGTATAAACACTCCTACGAATAATTCTTAAGTTCTACTGTTTATCTTGTTACCGGTATCCTGAAAGCTGCTTTGGACATGTGTCTAAATGCCTTGATTTGTGGCAATTGTGAAAATTAAGTCTATATGGAGTCAGAGAAGACTAAAACTACAAGGAACCTACTCTTAACTTTCACTGTGATGTTAATGCATACTTTGCTTTTGTTGTTGTTGTTTTTAAATCGGGATTAAGTAGAAAAGCAAAATTAAATATTCAAATTAAATGATACATTGGAATGACTGAGGTCAGTAGCAAGAGATTTTTTATTTATTTATTTTTATTTAAATCGTAACGTATGAAAAAAATTATCAAATTAGCCAAAAATAAACTTAAGCTAAAAACATTTTAGTGTATGCCAATAAATGCCTTTCACAAAATGTGCAACTTAGGATCCAGGTCTTATCATCCATGCTTCCTGTGGCCAATTTTAACTTAAATATTTAAATAAAGAACGCAGGTTTTAGAGAAGATTCTAATCCTGTGAAAAACTCAATGACAATGACAATTTGAGGTTGTTGCCTGTTATCCGATTACAGGAGCGGACGTTCACCACACTGTGAGCATGCATGACCACAAAACTCGGAGTCCAACAGCAACCTTCGCCGAGTTCCCACTCTTTACAGGAGAGCATTTTCTAAGACATTTGTCAAAGTAGTATACAGAAAAATCAAGCGAAATATGGAAGATTGATGGGCTTTCTACTGACAAAGACGGAAGCAGAAGGAGGAGCAGTATGTTGTGGAAGTAAAGAGCTGTTTTGTTAATTGTTGATTCAATTGCAGATATTAATTAAGCAACTCTCCATAATTGGTGAAAAGGATACGTTTTTCTCATGTTTTTTTTAACTTTAAACACTGTCAGTTGCAGCTTACAATTAAACCCATAAAAGATGAGTGAAATGGCAGATATAGGAAATCCCCATTGATTCATCTTGTTTGTATTAATAAAAAAGCGACAAATGAAGACACAAAGCAATGGGATGGTTTCTCTGTCTCTGTAGGAAAAAACAAGAAAGTAGTGTAAATCGGTATTATTTGCCAGTAGTTTATACGATACAAACTTTAACATCTACATTTTAAATAAGTCAAGTTTCATCTGGTCAAAGCATAATGTTTTTCTATTTCTGTTCGAAGTTCAGTGTGACGTGCTGCACCTGCTGCTCATGGGAAATGAAGAAGTATAGTAATGAAAAAACCAAGCACAAAAAGACTGAATGCAAACAGTGCAAAACTTACAATGACTACTATTTTCCTGTCTAAACAGTTTTGGGATTAAGTCATATAGTAACATGGTTTAAACATTGTTTTAAAGGGATAGTACAGTATTTTGTCAAAAGAGGAACGTAAGGAAAAATAATCAGACCATATTGACCTCTGTTCATTAAAAAGTGATGAGTCTTGTTTTTAAACTTAAAGCTTTTGTGTAAGTATTTAAAACCTAGACGCAAGAGATGCTAAATGATGCCCCTTTAGTGATCATTAATATACAGCAAAAAACACTAAAACAAAAAATGTGCTCACTATAAACATTATAAAAACATTTTTATTTTAAATTGTGCTGTCAGTTTTGTTTGTGATAATTCGATTTTTTTTTGTTTTATAGTGACAGCTGGTGAAATTAGGTGGACGGTTTAACTCCGCGCAAGCCTCACATTTGAGACAAAGTAATACTAGAAACTAATATGATTTACTTCTCAGTCCAGATCTCAGCATTAATATTCTCATTAGTATCAGTACTTAGAAGTTACCCCTTTGTTTGCTTGTTAGTTTACAAAATCTAGCCTAATTCCAATTTGTAAAAATAGAAAAACACAGCTATAACAATCTTGGAATTTGGCATTTATTAACCTTTGACTAATGTTTATGTAGGTGTGACTCAGTTAATCACATTATGAACAATCTTATTTGTAAAGTCAGAGAAATTTTGTGTGTTTTCTATGTTATATGTTGTTTGCTTAAAAATTATCCAGAAAAATCATGTCAATATTGTGTATTTATATGTGGTGCATTTCTAATGGACATTTTCACATTTTCAAATCCGGTGCTCTCTAAAAATGTTTAGACACCCTGTAACAATGATTTAAATTGGCTTTCTGTGACTCTTTGAAGTATATCTATCGTCACATACAGCATTAATGGCTTTAATAAGTGGCTTGAACAAATCTCTGACAGAACAATTTAAATCTATGGTAATTAGGCACTTGAATGAAATCTGAACTCCTGTTTGTCCCAGTGGCAGATGTGGTGCATTCAGTGTGAGCATATCAATCTGAAAGCTTATCGAGATGTTCAGAGAAAATGTCTCCTGGAGTGCAAACAGACAAAAGAGACAGAGCCAATGTTCCCGGGAACTGTTAATCGAAAATACAGCAAATGGCGCCGGTATTAGTACAATGATTAAAAAAAAAGAAAAACAAAGCTGAATATGGAAAATAAAGGAGAACAAAACATTTCCAGAAAACACCAAATCAATACCAATCAAATAAAAAGAAAAATCAGTAAAATCAAATGAATAAAATGCAAAATAAAAGTTGTTTGTATCAGGGGAAAGTGTCTGAAAGTAGATTCTCCAAACTTACTGCTTTTTTGTTTTCCTTTTTTTCTTTAACTGTGGCTTTATTCAGTAGAGAGTGGCAAGTAGCCTACAGAACAGAGATGAGCACAATGGTCACAGCACCAGCTACTCAACACAACAACACACACAGGCAGCAGCAGCACAGGCCTGACACTGCAGACATCCGGGAGCAATCGTGTTAAAATGTAGTGGCGTTAGATTGACGTGACTCACTGCTTAGAAAGGGACAGAAAGCATGTCCAAGCAACGCTGCTTGGTTAGCACTTAGCGTTAGCTTTAACGGTGTTTGCCCAGAATGAGTGAGAAACTAAGAGGTCCTTAGGCATGTCTCCTTACAATTATTCATAGAGAGAGAACTAGAAATAGATACAAAACTCCTCAAAAGGTTTTTATTACAATTTAAAAATATTAGGTAATGGAGAGAACTTTTTTGAAGTTAAGTAAATGTTCAACTGTGGCTGTGATTGTCATCCCAGGGAGAATTTCACAATCCTGAGGTAAACCGGCGAAAGAGCAGAGCTTTTCATAAACATAGTTGTTCTTGTTCAAACGATAAGTGGCAATACCCGATTTTCTTTTTGCCATCCTGGTCTCAAGACACCCCCCACGCCCAACAGCAGCCTATGGACTTCGCCTGCTTTTCTTTTATTAATATACTAATATATTAGAAGTTAAGAGCCGACTGTAAACTTTAATGCTCTGACTTTTACGTTTATCTTCACTTTGTTAAACATTACGTGATTGAATTGATTGAATTGTCAATATTTATCCCGTTTCATGTTGCTTCCCTTTTCTCTTTGTTCTTTTTTGTTCTGCGTTTTATCGACAGCTGTTACTTTCTTATTGACCAGGTGTGTCGACCAATGGGAGCTGTGATCATCTAAAGTTTCCGTTCAGGACTAAAAATTTCTCACCTTTCAAAATCCTGTCAATAAAGTCTAGATGATGTCTTTTTCTCACATAAGTAAATCGCATACTCCCCATTTAGCATATCCTGCCCCCTTCGATCTTATTGGAACGTGGCCATCAAACATCTGTGTTTAGAACCATGTCTTTTCGGTGTCTACTTTCTCCTTTCCTTTCTCCTCACTGGAATAACTCCAGTTATCTACCAACAGAAAGAGATTTTTCAATACTTAATTATCATAGCCTTTGAGATTTAAAAAAAAGTTTTGTTTTTTTAAATTCTGACATAATCTTACTCTAAATATATATGGTTCAGCTTTACTCAACTATCACAAATAAAAGTGTCAACTATGTTCTGATTTGTAATTCAGAGTTCTGCGGCCTGATAACTCTGTGGGGATGTAGTTCTATGGAAAAAGATCTAGCGTCTGGATGGTAAGCTGTGCAGTCGGGCGTTTTGTCGACTGAGATGTAAGAAATGAACATGTTTATTCACACATTGTGTTTGAGCAGATGGGTCTTTGACATTGGCAAGAAGCGAGAAGCTGCTAAAACACTTGGAAAAATGCCAGAAAAGACAGTGTTTCAGGGAAAAAGAGATGAGAGCGGTGTTTTTAATATATTTGTGTGGCTTAATATAGAAGCTATTAAAAGGTTTCTGCCCAAAAATCGTATTTAGGCCATTTTTGACATCTTGATAATTTGGTTCTCATGTTTAACTTAGAAATGCTCTATAAAATGCTGCTGATTAAACTGTATAGAAAAACTTTAAGGACTTCCTCTGATCCCATTAACTATTATAATTGGTCACAAAAGAATAAATAAATGGCCTTAAGACAATTATATTTAAGTCTGAATATCTAAAACACTTTGAAGATACTGTTGATATTGCAATAATATATTTTTTTTGTGCAGCCCTAGTGTTCAGTTGTTAAAAAAAATAAATAAAGAGTGCAGCAGTGAGCTAATGTGACGTTGAGCAGTGAGCAGAGAAACGCTGAGGGGGAGCAGGATGGGTTCACGGTGAGGGCAGGGTGGTGGTGGTGGGGGGTCATACTGTACCTGGTAGAGACAGTGGCAGACGCTGCGCAGCTGAGGTGGGAACTCACTGGACGAACCGATGATGGCCTGAAAGAAGCGTTCTGTGATCTGCAGCAGGTTCTTCTGGTTGTCCTCCAGGACCTCGCCTTGTTCCAATCTGAAGGGAGGAAAGAATACATTAACCATACATTAACCATTTTCAACCAATTTTCCTCGGTTTAAGGTCTACGGCCTAAAGACTATTCTTGTGGCTTTAGGCCTGAGGTGGGTGCATCAAGACAAACACTGGATAACTGCAGAGCTAACACTTAGAGGCAAACATTGACATTAAAACCATGAAAGACCTCGACAACTGGCACTTAAAAAATCTGACGAGTTTAGGTCTAGGTCATTGTGTCCCAGGAGTGCTCTTATTTACCTGCTCTGTACCTCTGGGTAGGCACATGAGTTTATGTTTCTAGTGGGTGCTACGATTTTTAAGAAATCATTTTCCGGATTTTTTAATGCTCATTTATTGTTTTTATCCTATTTTCACGCCAAGCAGACTTCATGTGTAAGCATCACCTCAAATTATAAAATACTACTCTGTCAACTATACTCCACCACTCAAATTTAAAATGGGTTAAATGAAGGACATAGACATGACAATGGATATCACATTGTATGGCAGCCCCCCTCTCGTTCTGCCCCAGGTGTGAATGGAACCATCATGTAAAGCGCTTTGGGTGCCTGAGAAGGGTCAAAAAAGCACTATTTAAATGCACACTATTTACCATTTAAATGTTTCCAATCAGAACAGAAAAAGCTCCTTACTATATACTAGATAGATACTATATATCCAGAATACTTGTACACCATCTATGGATCTTAGTACTTGGTAGGATTAATAAAAGACAGTGTCATAGCACCACCTAGTGGGCAAGAGCAGATCTAAACCTAAGATTAAATGGCAAATTGAGTAAATTTATTTTGTCAGTTTGAATTTAAAAGATTTGTACCAAGGACTTTAAAGTGAATCCTCTCATTTGGTTTTTACACTTCTCCTGTGAGCTGTGATTGGCTGAGGACATACACAATTAAAATCCTTTCTCCCAGATCAACAAAAGAGAAATGCTCTAATACAGGCAAAAAGTTTGTTTTTGGATAAAATTACCTTCATATTATTTTGAGAAACATGGATGTAGTATTATGTTGTTTTTTTTTTTTTGTGAGGATTAGTGCAAAGGTTCATCGAAGTCTTGCATGTTATGTTTAAAAACAACGGGACTGCAGTCAAATTACCCTGAATGAGGGTAATTAGGACTCACCTGGTGGGGTCGACCTCAAAACTAATGTGGTCAGATGTTGCTATGACGCCTCGTAAAAGCGGCTCCAGGAGTTTCTGCAGATACGCCGCACCATAAACCTTTAAACACAACATCATTCATATATTTTAGGAACAACTTTACACAACTAAAACTCAACCTCATTTACGACATTCATCACATTCTGCTGAAGACCCCGTGTTACGAGCAGCAGAGAATGTACTTGGTGTTATTTTTATATCAGTTGCATAAAATGATTTTAAGGCAATGAAGACAGCATATATCTCAAAAGTAGTCATAAAATCTCAAAGATCATAAAAATTCCCAGCTCTACGACCAACATAATATGCAACCAAAATGGCTTTGTAAAACCAACTTTGAAGGGTGTACCTTGAAGCAGAAGGTCATGATCTTGCTGGCCAGACTGTTGCCTCTGAACAGCGTCTGCATTGAGTCGGCCAGCTCCACTTCTTTGGAAAACATGTTCCACAGAAGCTGATAGAGAAGGTGCCGGGAGTCAAACAACGTCACCAGGACACGGGCCAATTCATCCTACAGAGAAACAAGGATAAGTTTAGCACCAAAAAATGCTACACCAAAGAACTACATTTGACTTTAGTTAGACTCAGTTGCAATTAAACACCAGATATTCCAATAAGTACACCCTCTTTTTCCACTCAACAAGCAACAGGTCAAAAATGACAAAAGAAATAAAACCTATTGTTCCAAATAAAACAAAATCTAAGCTCGGTAGTTGACAAATGTTCTGAAACTGTTCCGATTTTCAATAAAAATCGACTGTATGCAACTTGTGGGTTCAGTTCTTAAGTTGCAGACACAGTTTATCAAACACCATTCAGCCATAACTTCTCCTGACGCTTAAGTGAACAGGATTCAACCATTCAACCAATGAATGGTTGCCAATTTTAATGACTAAGAGTCGCCGTTGGTTGCTTAGTAAGAAGCTAAATAGCACTTTAAGGTTACAGTTCCAGCATTTTAAAACCATTTTAATAAAATGTAACCCATTTGAGTGAATTAAGCACCCACCCATTGTGACCCAGGGACGACGTTGGCCAGAGCCATTGCGATGGGCAGCTCTCCTTGGTCGCCCATCATCGTAACCAGCTCGACCAGCCTCTCGAAACGGTCGGCCAGCACCGTCTCGGCCAATGTGTCGAACTCTGTGCCTTGCTGCAGGATCTTTGTCAGGACTTCCATGAACGTGGCACGAGTCTGGAGGTCTTTATGGTAACCCAGACCTGCACAGGACAAGAAAATGTGTTTAGAATTCAGTTGCTCATCCTGACTTTTGCTTTCTTAGCATGTTATGAACAGTGTTACCGATGGAGTGCATGAGCCCGCTGTCCACGTTGGCATTGAGCAGGTTGGACATGGCCAGGACAGTGCAGTGTCGAAGGGAAGCCAAACGACGGGACATCCCCCGTTTACGACCTGCTACAGCCTGCCCGTCATCCTCCACCTCACTGCAGTCGTTCAGCAAGTTCATGAAGAGCGTGAAGTACCTGAACGCCACACGACAGACATTTACTATTGAAGACAACATGTGGGAGCTTAGACAACACTTGAAGGAAGACAATTTACTTGAGGAAGAGCTGGGATTTGGCCTCCATGAGTTCGACCCCGTCTCCCTCCTCGGGCTGCAGAGGTAAACCTGCGAGAAGAGACACCACGGCCTCCATACTGGCCTGGTCCAGATCCCTGCACAAGAACCAAACTGTGAGGACGAATGCAAGGTGGTCTCAGGTCTAAACTGAGATGACAAGACTAGACCATTACCTCGTCAGGCACTTAATATCATCGTCCGCTGCCTGATTTGACGTTCCCATCACCCAGTCAGTCAGGTACTCCACCATCTTGTTCCTACAGAGGGATAAAATCAAGTTAATATCCTCTGATTATCATTTTAATGAAAGAAAGTACGTTTTTGGACATTTCACAGCAATTTATTCCTTATCTATTCGCACCAATTGACTAGTTTGTGATGTTCATCTAGGTATGGTTTTATTAAGTTACATTTAAAAAGGCATAGATTTCTGTAAAAGAGGGTCTATAAAGTAATGAAACAAACTTTGTGTTATAGAGTATATGGTTGTTAATGGGGCAAGGGAAAAAAATGTTTGTAATCATCTACTACTATTAGTGCAAGCACGCATCAAAATAATTTCTTTAGAAAGGCTGTACACACATCATTTCATCATATGACTGCGCTTTATTCTGTTCCTCATTTACACAACCACACAACTTAGCACTTCCAGTTCAAGCTCCTCAATGTTGTCTGGGTCTAAACCAAAAGACATATGTTTATCATTTTTAAAAGATTCAGCAAGTTACCAAGCAGTCTTTTCATATTCCAGTACTAGACAAAAGTTTTGGTAAGTGTGTTAATTAGCGTTGATCATCGAGATAATTTTATTCTGTTCCTCATTTATAAAACATCAGAACTTGCGACTCCTCAGGATAAGCTCTTTATTGCAGTCATCAGAACCAAAGTATTGTATCAGCAGCATATATTGGAGAGATTTTCTCCATGGAGCACACATTTAAATCAACATTGAAATAGATCAGTGTTTCAAATGTAAAAGTGTTTTAAATCACAGGCTCCGTTTACAGCAGTTTATTATTTAGTCATGTCTGTGTCATTGCTCCCGTCTGCTTCTCAAAACTAGGAATGCGCTGATTGTAGAGAATAAATTAGCTCCAAACAAATCCAACGGAAGCAGATTAATAAAATGTCATTCACATTTTACAATAAGGATCAACTATAATGCACCAATCTTAACTTTTCTAATCTTTTTGATCCTTTTCTTCCGCTGACAAACTGACCTGAACTTCATCTCTTGGCAGAAGGAGAGGTCATCCCGTCGCTCCATCATCACCTCCACGAGCTGGCACAGTTTGGTTTTGATCTGAATGGCATGGACAACATTTCCCAAGATTCGCACGTATCTAAAAAGGAGAAATAGTAACACTTTAAACACAATGATTTCCCACCAGCAAGTTCAGAAGAATTATATAAAATTGCAAATATTTAAAATTATAAGCACTGTGTGACAGAATGAATGTAATAAACTCTGAAGTGACTGAATGTGTGTCTTTTGTGAATATAGTGGAGTCGAAGTGTGTGAATGTCCGACCTGACGAGGTTGAGCATCATGGTCTCGATGCTGGCCTGTCCCAGATGCTCCGAGCTGCCCTCTGTGTGGTTGTCCAACAAATTCTTCATGATGGCGATGATCTGCTCCACGAACTGAGTGTTAGTGTCATTAATGGGAACCTGGGAAAAGAGAACAAAAATTCAGTTTAAAGAGTTGAAAGAATTACCGTTAAATCATATAATTATGCTCAACTAGCTTTTTTTTTAGATGTTTCTGACATTAAGAAAAGGATAGTTAACTCTAGGCTTAGGATTGTAAGAGACTGTAGTGGTACAATGAGGAAAATATATATATATATTTTTTTATCTACCACTAAAATAACTGCCGTTTTTATACTTTGATTATAAAATGCCTTTAGGGTGCATTGTGTAAAATGCAGTATATAGTGTTAGGAATAAAACATCAGTCAGGACCGTATTTTTTTTTTTTTAATAGTGTATAATTGTTGTCACTTTAAATTTGTCTAGCTTAGAAAATAGACATTTATAGCTTTCTAAAACCAAGAATAAGTTGCCATTACTTCCATTTCAACAACTACTGCTACAATTTGACCCAACTCTACCGAGCACACTGTCAAAATAAAAGAGGTATATTTATATGGGTTTATACTCACCGGCCCTTGTGCGTCAAAGTACTTCCCTATGCTGTTCCTGAGTTTGTTGAAGAGCATCGGGTACAGCGCGGGGCTCAGCTCTAGTCCAAGCAGGTCTTTAACGTTGGTCCGGACGTGGAGCCCGACCCGCTCATGACCACAGACCAGCAGCGCCAGGAGCCTGTCCAGGAAGCGGCTGACGGGGGACTCACTGGAGGCGGCCGAGCAGGACGAGCTGACGACTGCGGGAGCCTCGCACGGACCCATGGAGATCATGGAGGGTTTGCGCTCGGACATGGGGCCCATCGGGGGGCTATATGTGACCAGGCCGGGGGTGCTACGCTGCTGAAGACACACTCCGCCCAAAGCGCATAGGAAGCCAGTCATGTTGATCCACTCCTGCTGCAGAGGGACACAGACAACACTTTAGAGGCCTCAGGAGAAACTGGTGAGTACTGAAAGGACTAATAGGGGTGTCAAAATAAACCACAATCATTGAAATCAAAAGGGCCATTGTCACCTGGGTCATGTCCTACCAGTACAGTAAAATGCAAACAGACATCATGTAGAAGAATTATGTAAAGCTATTTCAGACGCTGTAACCCTTCCTTTGAGTCTTAAAAAAAAAAAAGCCCTTTAAAATGTTTGTAAGCTTTTATTGCGATTAGTGTTGTCAAAAATATCGATATTTCGATAAATATCGATACTGAAATATCTCAAACGATACGATACTCATTTCCCGAAGTATCGATACCAGCTGAGCTTTGGATTTTACTTGAAAATACAAGTGTTTTTTTTTTTTACTTGCACTATTGGTTTCTGAATGTATGACAATCTGAGAGGCCTTTGAACAAGTGCACAACCTCAAGACATTTTTGTTTTGTTTTTTGTAAAATATACCTCATTGTCATGTTCTATCTAGACATGTTATATTTATCTTTAAACAAAAAATAAAAAATTATAATATTGTGACAGTTGTTTTCCCTTCGGTATCGAAAATGGTATCGAATATCGATATTTTTGAAGGTATCGTATCGAAGTTAGAAATTCCAGTATCGTGACAACACTAATTGTGATATACAGTAAATGAGGCTAACCAGTTTTCTGAGTGAACCTTACACATTCAAAACACTAATCTGGCAGGACTTAAATATACTTGAGGCATTCTTACTTAAAAAAAAAAACATTTCAAGTTTTCTCCCTGTTGACTTCTTACAAATATTCTCAAAATTTTACCTGTCCATCATCTGCTTTGTTTTTGGGGAAGTTTAGTATCTGTTTTGTGACTTGGTCCCATTTGGCGTACGTGTCCTCCCAGGCCTAGAGGAGCCAACAGAGAAAGCATTAAAGAAACTGATATATAGTGACATACAACCATCTCTATTTGAGAATACAGCTGAAGTTTGTACCTCAATGTTTCCTGGTGTGGGATGCTCTATTCTTCTTAATAAAGCCATGACTCTCTTTTGCAACGTAGACCGGCCTGTAGAGACCAAAACCAAAACCTTTAGGAAAAAGTTATGTCCTTCAACATCAATGACCGGAATGTTTTTTACTTCATACTATCCTTCTGAAATGTTTAGTCAAGTCCTGCTAAAACTAAAAATGTCGATAGATTTCTAATGTTAAAGAAAAATCTGACAATATAACATTACAATTACAACTCTCTTTTTAAGCCTTACCAGCCATAAGGGGTCAGTAAACCATTCCCTTTTCCGCCATTTCCACCTAACAGAAATCATGTCGAACCAATTGTAACTTGGGAGCAAGGTTTAAAGAGTGCTTCTGTTTTTCTTCCATCATAACGGACGAATAAACATGCCTTTGTAATTCCATATAAACTGAATACTAACCAGTGCCCATCATGTTGCTGACGGAGGCCAGTTCGCTGAAGGTGGCGTAGTTCGGGAGTATGGTTTGGACGGACACTTCGTCTGCAGTGCTGCGGATGTCTGCCTCCTCACACAGGTGTCTAAAACAGGACATGGCCACCAGCACAGCCTCGGTGTCAGGGCTCCACAGAAACATGTAAAGACACACCTCCAGCTTGGTCTGTGCCTGACGACAGATGGGGATTGCACTACCCATTGTGGCACACTCCTAAAACACAATCGGAACAGAGTAGGAGAAACATTAAGCCCAAAGTCCCAGTGGTCCAAAAACTTTAAATGCTATTTCTCTGAGTTGTTGGGGGTGTCTTTACGTATTAATGCCACTAAAAGAAGGAGATTTTTACCTTGTTCTTGAGCAGAAACTTGTTCCTACAGATGAGGATCTCCCGCAGCCACTTCAGCACCTCTGTCCCATTGACAATCTGTTGGCCAATCAGCTTCCGGCAAATGAGAGACAGCACCTGCGAACTGCACAAAACAAGGATTGAGAGGAGGACACAACATGGCACTTTATATTGCATCAGAAGCTTGTTTAACACTAAAAGCATGACAAGCTTGACTCTTAAAGGCTTCCGACTACGCTCAAGCACTCTCCCTGGGATTTGGCACGGTTGGAGATGGTGGCCCCAGTCACAAGAATTCATATGAACCTGACTGTCTGTTTAATCACCATCACTTATTCTACATGGACAATCTGCAATGCAACACATACAACTTAGCTACAGCTAGTTTTCACAGTCTGTGCTTGTTCGAGGGTCCTTTTGTTAATTAGGTAAACTGTGTCTTTAGCAATTAATGAGATAATTATTTACCTGATGTCCCAGAAGGTTTCGATGGGGGAGTCGGGGTTCCACAGCTCTATGGTCTCTGGCTGGTGTAAAACTAACAGCGCCTGGGGTCAAACAAGAGAAAAACACATACAATATAACCATGTCACCAGTGGAGCAGTAGAACGCTGAAAACGGACAACCCTTAGTCCGGTTCCTGACCTCCATGGCTTCCTGTGACAGCTGCGTGGTGTTGGTGAGAGGCACGAGCTGCACAAGGCCAGTGATGAGCTCCGCTGTGCTGCTCTGCATCTCCGCCGTCTGTTTCACTGGGTTCTACAGAAAACACAAACACACATAAGCAGCAGCAATTTAGTATTTGTTGACAAAAGGCATGCGTCTACTGGAACAGTACAGGTCGGATCAGCACAGCACAGTTTAAAACTCCTCCAAGAGGCTTGTGAGAGATACGTCTGCTACAGTGACGTCAACAAGCGACACCATGTTTCGTTTCTATACGATTAGAAAACCATATTTGAAGCTAACTTGTAAATTGAAACTCTTAATTTATTATGAAGTATACAAAGAAAATTTGCATGTTTTCAATCAAACTTGCAAAAAGCAAGAGAAATATTCTTCTCAGAGATCATCAACAACAATAGTAACAACTTTTAGTGTCCGGTTTGCAACAGATTCAACAGATTGTGAACAGATTAACAAACCCTCCAGCTCCATTTCCTCCAGAATTAGTTTCCACCACTAAATGCAATGAGTTTGCATTGTTTTTCAATGACAAGGTTCAAGGCATTAAACATGCGATACAGTTCAAAGGGCATACAACAACACTGCAGCCATCTAGGAGGCACTTGGTTGGGTTAATACATTTTACACCCATTAATGACAGAACATTTGAAAAAACTTTCTACAGCCTGAGTTCATCCACCTGCTGCCTCGATGTTTTACCCACTAGATTTCTAAAATCCGTACTAAGCAGTTTGTTACCACAACTCACTGATATAGTCAATAATTCCTTACAGTCTGGAACATTTACAAGAGCCTTAAAAACTGCTGTCATCAAGCCTCTCCTAAAGAAGAGCAGTCTTGATGCTACAGTGCTCAACAACTATCGGCCCATATCAAACCTGACATTTTTAGGTAAAGTCATCGAAAAGATTGTATATCAGCAACTTAATGACTTTCTATTACTTAAGAACTGCTTTGATCCCTTTCAGTCAGGATTCAGACCCCATCACAGCACTGAGACTGCACTTATCAAAGTCATAAATGACATCCGTCTGAGCACTGACGCAGGCTTAGTTCTGTTGGACTTGAGTGCTGCGTTTGATACAGTGGACCATGAAATCCTGACACAAAGATTAGAGGAATGGATAGGTATCACTGGAACTGCCCTTAAATGGTTTCAGTCCTATCTTGAAGACAGGAAGTACTTTGTTTCAGTTAGTAACTGTGAATCAGACCAAATGGCCCTGACGTGGTGTTCCTCAGGGGTCTATCTTGGGACCTCTATTATTCAATCTCTACATGCTTCCTTTAGGCCAGTTAATACGCAGCTGTGGCGTATCCTACCATAATTATGCAGATGACACTCAGATTTACATTTCACTCACAGCAGGTGAAAATGGACCAATCCATTCACTCTGTCACTGCATTGAACAGATTGACGTGTGGATGCAAAATAATTTTCTCCAACTGAACAGAAACAAGACTGAACTAATCATCTTTGGGCAACAGAAACAAAGAGAAAGTGTCAGCAGTCACCTCTCGTCTCTTTCTCTAAAATCTAAATACCAGGTTAGAAATCTAGGGGTCATCATGGACTCAGACTTGAATTTCCACAGTCACATTAAGTCAATTACATCATCTGCATTTTATCACCTTAAAAACATTTCCAGAGTCAAAGGGATGATTTCTCAACCAGACTTAGAGAAACTTATCCATGCTTTTATCTCCAGCAGGTTAGATTACTGTAACGGCCTGCTCACTGGTCTCTCAAAACGAGGGTTAAGACAGCTGCAGCTTATTCAGAACGCGGCTGCTCGGGTTTAAACTAAAACCAGGAAGTACAACCACATTACGCCAGTTTTAAAATCTCTGCACTGCCTTCTTGTTGCTCAGAATACCAGACCACTCTGTTGGAACCAAAAATGAAGGAGTTACCAAAGCAACTTGTCAATGCTTTTTGGGACACTTCATAGCCTTTTGGCAAAAAAAAACCGAACCCTACTTAATTGACTCAATTGGTGAAAATGAGATTGAAGTCATGAAAGCATGTTGTGTGGGTGAGGTAAACTCACGTGCAGCAGGAGTTTGGGGTCGGCGTGGATGAGTTTGACCAGAGCGAGAAGGAGGCACTTGTAGCTGCGAGTGTCCAGATCTGTGGCTTTCTCTTTGAACTTAAGGCTGGTGGACATCTTCCCAGATGGTTTTAGTGTAAATATAGACTAATGTATCCAAAAAAATAAAATAAAAAAACACAGAGAGAATTGTTTAAACAAGGTTCAATGTTTCGAGCTATGTTCAGTTCTCGTTTTATCCTAGTCTTAGTATAGTTCTACCTGTGTTGAGTTATATTTGAAGGGGTGGGGTCTTTGTCGTTGGGTCTTAGGGTTGCACAAATAGACTTAAGTCTTATTGACTGTTTATGTAATACTCAACGCACCACATTTAAAAAGCTATTAAACACTTAATAAACTTAATACTGGAGAAAATTAGACTTTGTTGAGACTATTGTTGCTGTTTGGTAGTTAAACGTACACAACTGTTCCTGGGTCTGTTTTCTAGGTCTACGTCATGTGTTTTTTGTCTCTTACTGGCGTCATGCGGAGTGGGGGGTGTGTGGCCAGGCCTTGCATCACTCGGGTGAGTGTGTCTGCAAACATGAAGCGCAGCTCTCCAGAGTAACTGTAAACCGCGTCAATCTTCGGCCACCAGTCCAGATGAGACTGAAAAGAGAGCAGACGGTTTACTAAGTTAATGTGTTTCCATGAACTGTTGCAAAGAAAATAGACTATGGGACGACAGAGAATCAGGGTTTTGAGTGAATATTGTAGAAGCCTGAAAAAATAAATGAATAGAGTAGCTTTTGGGTAACTCTTGGGATACTTGCTCCGTCTTTTAGTCGTGTCTGATCTTTTTTAATGCCATCAAAAAAAATGCACACACAGCAACCCATGTATCACTCTAAATATTGGGATGATATCTGTCTCATGTTTGATAGAGTAATCGTTTTACAATCGTTTTTGCAAATGTACCTTAAGCCACCACTTATAAGCTGCATTGCGTAGGTTAGTTTTGTTTTTTTTAGTTTTTTTAAGCCAAAAGATAGAAAGTGTTGGTGTCAAGCTGTATTAAAGTCTATATTACCTTATACAGTAGACTAATACTATGTTCTACTCATAGATAGTATAATTAGGTTCTACTGCATCTAAGAAACTAAAACAGGTATTTAAAAACAAGGTAAAGAGTTTTGGGCCAATAACAATAACACCAATGGGGTTTAAGTAAATGCTGACTTACGTTGGTGATTATTCTGTGCAAGGAGTTGACCAGAACAAAGTGGAAGGTGGAGGGAGAAGAGGAGGCCAAACAGACCTGAAATAAACACATAAAAAGGCTTGTCAGAAATGTATATTAAGAAAGTGTTATTCTTCTATCGGTACGCAGCACAAGTCTCAGTATAACCTTAAAGTGCTGGTTGTTGTGAGGGTTGATGCGGAAACATGAGACAAAACAGTCCATCATCAGCTCCACATCTGCGTTTTGGCTGCCCGCCCCTCTCCAGAACGGTTTGGACGGGTTGAACAGCAATGCCTGATGGGAAAGGAAAGCGCCTCAGTCATACGTAGTTCTCTCAATACAAAGTGAAATATACTGTGCACTGGGCGAAAAGCAGCTGCAGAGACCTTGAGATCGATGACGATGGACTGGACGAGGAGGAAGATGGTGGAGTGGTCCTCCCAGTTGATGTAAGTGGAGGCTTTACAGAGTTTGACACAAGCGATGGCCGCGCTCTCCGTCAGCTGTTTGTTCCCCTGACCCGATAAAGCTTTACGAAGGTTCTCCAAAAACAGTTTCTGCAGAAGACAGACAGAAGAGTGAGGACTGAGAGGTAGAAACACACAAGCTGAATATGTGTCTCTTTGAACTTGTAAGTTTGTCTCAGACCTTGTTGGCTTTGCTTTCCTCCACTGTGTCTTTGGAGATGGTGTGGGTGATCTCAGGACAGAGGATGAGGAGAATGATCTGCAGAGGCCACACAGCTGCTTTCCTCTTGGCACTCTCGGCAAAACTGTCCACCAAATCAAACAGCTTCTCTGCAGCTTCTACAAACAACAACACCATATTACAGTTAGTTACAGCATTCACTACGGGACAAAAATATGCTTTAGTGTCTTCAAATAAATCATTTTCAGCAGCTGATTGCAAAAAAAGCCATTTGTACAAGCAGAGAGAAAGCAAAACATTAACACGGCTGCAAAAGTTACCTTTTTGCATCAGCCTGTAACTTTAAGTATAAGATGAAGCTGCAGTTTAGTTTGGAGAGGAGAAGACAATAGCAATGCCTAAAAATATTCTAACTAGTATTGTACATAAAGCAACACCAAACACATTTTAATCCATCAAAATTAATAGCGTGTACAACCACAGATTTAATGCAAAAAAAGGCCTTGTGGTGACAAATGTGTCAGTCGTGTTTTCCGTTTACTCTGTGCATTGCTGTTCAAAAGGTCACAGAGTTCACATCGTACCTGCCATGTCGGCCTGCGGTCGCTGGTAGAGCATGGTAAACTCATCGGGATAGTTCTCCACCCAGTTCCAAAACGCCTACAAGAAAAACAGATCAGGAAAAACCTGGTAAGCACTTTAAAGACAAAACTTTCAGAATATTTGCCGTTTCTGGATCTGTCCCAAAACCTTCTTTCACTAACTACTTTGGAAGATTAATTTACTGAGAAATACACAGGAACACATAAGCTTTGACACATTGTGGTGGTGTTCACAAATAAACAGCAGACGTTTGTAGTAATGTTCTGGCACAAAGTGAATGAATTCTGAATTTTGTTTTATGCTCGAACAGTGTGACAGTTTATGTCTCTATACAACCACTAAAACAAGAGTATGACATATAAACGGCCCACAATGGCCTACAGTGAAAACACAATAGAATGTGTACAATTATTAAAACAGCAAACCTTTTCTAAACTGTTGATTACTGCGAGTTGGGCAGGTTTCTTCAGAGCTCGAAACTTCAGGACGGTTTCTATAAAAAAGTATGATAGAATTAGGAGCTAATGATCAGATAAATGGTTGGAAAAGACATAAGTTGAGGTAGGTTTTTTTCCAGTGGGATCTGACCTTGTAGCAGCCTCTTGAGTTTGGAGCAGTCCACGTTGATGTACTGCATCAGCTCTATGTCGTGAACGTCTACATTGTCCTCCGAACACACCGTCAGCTCCTGCAGCCTGGACACACAACAAGACAGTATTACAAAAGTAGTTTTTTTATTGATTACTTTTGTTACAGTGTAGATAAACAGTCATGGGGAGAAAAGGGGGACCCGAGCCAGAATCAAACCCAGGGCTAGTAGTTTGATACCTCGTAGAAATGCGGCTGAAGACGGCGTTGAAGTTGTTACAGCTCAGAGAGAACAGGACGGCGGAGGCAGAGGCGCGCAGTTCGGTCGCGTGCTGCTGGCCCTCTCTGTACGTGTAAATGAAGTGACAGATCTCCGGCAGCAGCTGCTTCACCAGCATCGTCTCGTCCAAACGCAAGCAGTCCTTCGATTGCTGTAGACACAACAAGACTCATCAGCTGTGTTCAGATTGACACCGACTACTTTTAAACCAGTAAACCAGACTTACTTATTATAAAGATTTTAATGGTTTAACTAGTAAATACTGAAAAAGGTTGTAAACAAGTTAAGGCTTTTGATAGGACAATTGATATGCATTAAATACCAAAAAAGAATGGCAGATTAATGGCTTAGTGTTACATTGTGAGGTCACAAAGTAACACAAAAGAGGAAATAATGAACACACCAAAAAGGAACAAACTTTGTCGGCCACAACTGAGTTAGCACAAAACCCAAGAACAAGGCTAAACAAAGTCTAAATGAGGACAAGAACCGGAACTTTATCAAGATAAATACATAAATAATACAACCAGTTGGTCTCAAACTAAAGCCTGAACATCTAGTGCTAAAACCTAGTCTAAAACAGGACTAAACCCTGGATGGAATCAGGACACACTTCCCAAGGGGGTCAAAAACAAAGTAAATTTTTTATTCTACTGTATTTATGTGGGTCGATTTAGGCGGCGTTTAAACCAAAAAATCTGACAAAAAAACTTTCCCACATCCTGAATTATGTGTTCATCAGTGTCCTGTAGGCAACACCTGGTTTACAGAAAAACACAGGTCTTTATGAGCGTTACTTCAGAGGCTTTCCTTTATGTTTTAACAGAGAAAGTGTATGAACAGACCATCATTATTATTCTGTAGCATTACGCTCACCACTAGCAACTTACACAAACTGTTCAACACTTGTCCTCGTGATAAAGGAAACCCGCTCACTGTCACACAATGAAGGGCCACAAGAGAAAACTACTTTCCATTGTCACAGAAATACACTGAAGTATAAAAAATAATCTCTCACACAGCACCCTAAATCTACAGCTAAACCTGGGACTAAAACAGTATTACACCAGAACTAGCCCCCAAGGGCAACTTTATATTGGTGGCATCAAAATATACTGGTCCAGTATTTTACCTTTGCTTTCTTTGACTTATTTTAAACAGTATTAAAAGTGTGTAGCCTAGATAACTCAAGGAAACAGATCAAATGAGTGAGAGAGGTTTATAAAGCTTTAACCCTTTCTGAAGAAGCATAAGACACCTCTTTTCAGGAAGCAGCTCTGATCGGACGATAGACTTCCCACACGAGCAGCGAGGAAATGTCTGCAAATGTAATCCTGCTCTTTAAACTGAACTAACTCCCAGAGACAAGCGGGCGAGGCAGTGATGGATGGAGCTTAAGTACATTACCAGCCTCAGAGAGCTCAAGAACACAGGCTCATATGCATCTCAGTTATCAGGGCTACATCATATCAAACATTTTAATCACACTCCCCTCTGAAAAAACTAAATAAAGTCCCGTTTTAACTACTCACCCCGGCCAGGCACTTCTCCAGTGTGTCCAGGATGATGAGCTGAGAGAGGTAGAGGTTCTTCTCTGAAGCTTCTCCAAATATTCGCTAAAACAACCACAAAGTCAGATTAAACAAGGCTAAACAGTAACACATTTGAAACCAGAACTAAACCAAAATTCAAGATTAAAACCATGATTAACCCTTGGACAAAATCAGGAGTAAACCTATGAATTAAACCGAGACTAAACCAAGACTTAATCTAAAACTAGATCTAAACCAAAGATTAAACCCAGGACTGAAAATAGAACTACATCAGTTTTGTCATTTAAATAGTTAAACAAAGCATTGTGATGATTATTGATTGTGGATATGTAAAAAAGCAGAAAAGGAATAATTGCAATATTGTTTTAAAAAATAAAATAAAATTAAGATTACATATTTTTTAAAAACTGCCCTACTTTAAACCTGGATGAAAAAAAAAACAAAACAAAAAAAAAAAGACAAGCCTAAGTCCAAGAGTAAACCACGACTGAAACCAGGAATTATCCCAGAACTAAGTTTGGAGTTGGACTAGACCTAGAACTAAATCAGGACCAAACTAGAACCAAACTTGGTCTAAAAGTACATTAAAACCCAGACTTAAGCAAGACCAAACCAGGACTAACACAGAACTAAGCTTGGACTTAGAATGAAAATTAGATAAACTCAGGGTTCAACTTGTATCAAACCAAGACCAGGACAACACTTTGTCAAACCAAGAACTAAACTTGGGCAAAACCAGAACTACAACCAGGACTGAACTTGATCTAAAATTAGAAGTAAAACTAAAGCAACTCCAAACCGGAGGACTGTTCCATTAAAGTCTCTCAGAAAAGCGTGGCTATATATATTAGTGTAAACATAGTAGTCGAGGCTTAGCTGTTCCATAAAGACCACTCTGGTCTCAGAGCCAGGCTAACTCTAGTCTCACTTGATAAGCAGCGATTATACCGTTCGTTGGCAGTACACTGAAGTCGAGCATTGATTCAATCGAGCCTCAATCAAAAGATACTGCGAGGAAACGCACACCTCCTGAACATCCCTTTAACAAACGGAGTAAATAAAGACGAGCGGAGAAACTAACACGGAAATACTCTGCATTTCACTTTAGAGACGAGCTTTAGAGGGAACGAGAGAACTGAGACAATTATGTCTGACTGAATTAAATGAGTTTTGCCAAAGTCAGAAAGGGCTACTCATGAGCTCCACAAAAATAACACAACACACACACATTATTTATTCTGTTAATGATGACATAGGTTAAATTAAGAAACGCTCCACAAAAAGTGACTTTGTCTTTCAATTTTATATTTCCAGAAAAATAAGGCTAATCCACAAACCTGTGAAATATGTGATATTTAGAATTATAATGTAATTTAAATAAAATACTAACACAAACTGCCTCAGACTCATTTGAACAATAATCTATGTTGTAATTTTTTATTTGGCTAAATATTTATTTGATGGTTGTAGTCGTTAGTAAAGTTAATTAATATGATTAAACATTAGAGACAAATGAGTAATTTTACACTGACTTTGTGATAAAAGTTCTCCAATTGTCTAAATGTTTGGGCTAAGCCTGAGCCTAAGCTTGCTCCGGACCAGGCTAAGTCACCTGCATGAGTTTCCAGAGATCGACTGAGTCTGTTTTAACAGAAATGACAACAAAATAAGGCAGACTTATCAAAATAAACCTAACTTTGTGTTAGCTAGTTTTATGGAACAGCCCTCAGGAGACTTGAACCTAGACTGAATTAAGGGATAAAATTATCATTTAGGATCTGACCAATCACAGCAGAGTGTGTTCAGGGGACGGGGCATTTAGACGCTCACCATGTTGTTGACATTCTTGAGGATGTTGGTGAGACCGCTGATGACGAGAGAGAACTTGTATTTGGAGATGTTGATCAGACACTCTTTGTTGTGCTCTGTGCTGACTTTAGTGTGAGTGTTCTGGTGTCCCACTTTGATAGGAAGCTGGAAAATATAAAACATGTCAACACATCAAGATGTTTATAAAGCAAATGACAAACACCCAACACCATAAGTACCTTCTTCAGAAGCCTAAAGAACAGTTTTCTTGAAAGTACAACACGAATAAACAGCGTCTTTCTAAATGTATAATTTTTTCCTGGTAGTCCTCCTCGCACTTCGGTAACATGAAAAACAGGTGTTTCTGTCTAATGACGTAAAAATCTGAATTGTGCTATTATTTTACCACAAAGTAAATTATACCACAATAATAAATCAAAGAAGTCGATTGATGAAGATATGTCAGTTCGGTTAACAGAGCACAACTGGGGAGACTCAATGACTACAGTGGGGATCGAAAGTTTGGGCACCCCAGGTAAAAATCTTTATTAATGTGCATAAAGACGCCAAGAAAAGATGGAAAAAACTCCAAAAGGCATCAAATGAGAGATTAGACATCCTTATAATAAGTCAAAAAAAGTTCAATTTTATTTCCATCATTTACACTTTCAAAATAACAGAAAACAAAAAAATGGGGCTGCAAAAGTTTGGGCACCCTGCAGAGTTAATACCTTGTACTGCCCCCTTTGGCAACTATCACAGCTTGTAAACGCTTTTTGTAACTAGCCAAGAGTCTTTTAATTCTTGTTTGAGGTATCTTTTCCCATTCTTTTTTACAAAGGTCTTCCAGTTCTTTGAGATTTCTGGGCTGTCTGTCACGCACTGCTCTTTTAAGGTCTATCCATAGATTTTCAATTATGTTGAGGTCAGGAGATTGTGAAGGCCATGGCAAAACCTTTAGTTTATGCCTCTTGATGTAATCCACTGTGGATTTTGAGGTGTGTTTAGAATCATTATCCATTTGTAGAAGCCATCCTCTCTTTAACTTCAGCTTTTTCACAGATGGCATCAAGTTAGCATCCAAAACTCGTGAAATGTTCCCTGTGCCACTGGCTGCAATACAACCCCAAAACATGATCGATCCACCCCCATACTTAACAGTTGGACAGAGGTTCTTTTCATCTCTGTGCCCTTTCTTCTCCAAACATATGTTTGCTCATTCCGGCCAAAAAGTTATATTTTAACCTCATCGTTCCACAGAACTTGTTTCCAAAATGCTAATCAGGCTTGTCTATATGTTCATTTGCAAACTTCAAACGCTGATTTTTGTGTTGCGGACGTAGAAGAGGTTTTCTTCTGATGACTCTTCCATGAAGTCCATATTTGTACAAGTATCTCTTTATAGTGGAATAGTGTACCGCAACTCCAGTGTCTGCCAGATCTTTCTGGAGGGATCGTGCAGTCAAACATGGGTTTTGACTTACTTTTCTCACAATCCTGCGAGCCGTTCTGTCTGATATTTTTCTTGGTCTTCCAGATCTTGCTTTAACTTCCACTGTTCCTGATGACTGCCATTTCTTAATTACATTCCGAACAGAGGATATTGGCATCTGAAAACGCTTTGCTATCTTTTTATAGCCTTCTCCTGCTTTGTGAGCGTCAACTATTTTCAGTTTTCTAGACACTGCTTAGAAGAACCCATGGTGCTGATTGTTGGGGCAAGGTCAGATGAGTCTGGGCATTTTAAACCTTTGAGATTGACATCACCTGGTCTATCCAGACGATGATTGAGAACAATCCATGACACTGTCTTTTCCTAGCTTGCCAAAGGGGCAGTACAAGGTATTAATCTCTGCAGGGTGCCCAAACTTTTGCAGGCACCATTTTTTTGTTTTCTGTTATTTTGAAAGTGTAAATGATGGAAATAAAATCTAACTTTTTTTGACTTATTATAAGGATGTCTAATCTGTCATTTCATGCCTTTTGGAGATTTTTCCATCTTTTCTCGGCGTCTTTATGCACATTAATACATTTTTTACCTGGGGGTGCCCAAACTTTCGATCCCCACTGTATCTATTCAGTCGTCTCAGAAGAAGTTTTTGTCTTTCCTTGTTCATTTTCTGTCTTAACTAAAAACCATATAATACAGTCTTGTGTGTGAGGTCAAATATGAACAAACTGCTACTTTAATAAAAAATATTGTGACAATAACAATTACGGTGGTTGTTCTATATGCATCTTTGCTGGTGTTTCTTTGAGCTGAAACAAAAAATGAAATTAGTTCAGTCGGTTAAGGTTTTTTAAATTGTTTACTGGTGTTGTATTAATTATAGGCAACATTATTTTCCATTTGTTAAGGTGCTGTCCTTGTATTTGCAATTAAATAAAGTATCCAGGTGTTTAAAAATAATGAATAGGCCAGACACATCAGTGCTACCAGAGATAAAGTGAGTTTCAAGCTTTATACGACTGCATTCATTTATTTCCAAGAATTCTGCTTGGACCTAAAAACCCACAAATAACTTCAGCTGAAAAACAGAACTCTCTAAAAAAAAAGTGCTGTTTCAAGATGCACAATAAGGAGGCACTTGAAGAAAAATGGGCTGCATGGTCGAGTCGCCAGAAGAAAACCATTTCTTCGCAAATGTCACAAAGCCCCCGCTTACAATACGCCAAACAGCACAGAGACAAGCCTCAAAACATCTGGAACAAAGTCATTTGGAGTTATGAGACCAAAATTTAACTTTTTGGCCAAAACCATAAACGATACATTTGGAGAGGAGTCAACAAGGCGTATGATGAAAGGTACATCATTCCTACTGTGAAACATGGAGGTGGATCGCTGATGTTTTGGGGATGTGTGAGCTACAAATGCACAGGAAAAGATGAATGCAGCATGTTATCAGAAAATACTGAATACTGCGCATGGGATGTACTTGGACGTTCCAACATGACAACAATCCAAAACACAAGGCCAAGTCGACCTCTCATTGGCTACAGCAGCATAAAGTGAAGGTTCTGGACTGGCCATCTCAGTCTCCTGACCTCAATATCATTGAGCCACTCTGAGGAGCTCTCAAATGTGCATTTCATGCAAGACAGCCCAAGAATTTACAGGAACGGGAGGCTTTTTGCCAAGAAGAATGGACAGCTTTACCATCTGAGAAAATAAAGAGCCTCATCCACAACTACCACAAAAGACTTCAAGCTGTCATTGATGTTAAAGGTGGCAATACACGCTATTAAGAACTGGGGTATGTAAACTTTGGATCAGGGACATTTGGGTAGTTTCTGTTGTTATTATGATTTAAAAAGAGTAAACACAGTTGACAATAAATGGCTTCACCCAACCACTAACTACGAGTGAAATAAAGGTTTTGTGTCATCATTTATATTCTCTAAAAAATGGCTGTATTTTAACAACCCCAAACATTTGTCTAATTTTTTACCTGGAAATGTAAAGCATCCAATGTTGTAATCTCAAAAGTGTCAAGCTGTCATATAGTAATATCTTTCCTAAGGACACCTCATTTTTATTACCACACTAGAAGTTTGCCATTTTATACATTAACCTTCTGTGATGTTTACAGAACTTTCCTTCTTGATGATTAACAATAGAGACAGTTTACAGCCCCTGCTTTCACTAAACACAACAGAAGACACCAAATTTGACCAAAGGAAGTGCAGTGCTCATGGAAAACTCTCAGGGCAGGAACTCCATCCGGCCTCATGTCTCCGAAATGAAGGCAGCCTGTCACAGCGTCACATGAACATAATGCACAATGTAAAACAGTCCGTGTCTCTGTCTGTCTACGTCCGGAGCTGCGACGCCCCGTAACTGGGCTCTTTGTCTCCCGCAACCGGGACTCACTGCCACAAAGGTCACACATATCATTCCCATACATGACTCCTCGTAACCACACATCTCCGGTTTGGATCTCAAATGGAGGAAAATTGGTTCAAAATAGAGATAGACTACTTCGACAGGACCCCAGCAGGAAAACCATGTTATTTTGGAGAAAATAAATTACACAATCATGATGGTATTATATGTTATGTTATGGTATTGGTTTAATTAGACATTCATTAAGAACGTGATTTGAGTTGGCTAAAATTAGTAAGAAAACCACAACCAAGCAGAAACATGTCCTAATGGTGCATGCTCAAATAAAAGCAAGAGATTTTATGGACACTGACTCAATTTACAAGAGAGAAAGAAAGACAAAGCCCAAATCAAGACCAAACCATGAACCAAAAGTATATTCCATACAAACTACAGGTGTAAAAATATATTGTATTACTGGATTCTTGTGATACATTCTTGTGATACAGATATCGTGATATTTGTTAAAAGTGCGGAGAGAAAAGGACGGTTGTGAATATAGACACGTAAAGGTTATGTGCAAAAGGACAAAAAGAAATACTATTAAAGTATGTGATAGACATTGGTTAATTCTTAGACAAATTACACTAAAATTACATTACAATATATAGAATCCACTTGTCAAACTAGGGTAATCTTTCTGCTTTGTTATTTTTTTTAAATATCAACATTCATTGTTATTATTAATGTTGGCAGAATCATTGTATTGTGAAATTATTTATATAGTAAGACAAGGTTGAAAAATATATTGCAAATTTATAGAATAAAGAAAAGATTTCTTTATTCTTCGTGAACACATTTGCATCAAAATCATTGTCTAAACAGGATTTAATTAAACTGTGATGCGTTCATTCCTACAATTATGCAAATAAGCCACATAGATAAGGATATACAACTAAGGATATAAGGATAAACGTGTTGTTCTGGGTTGGCAGTGAGCATAAAAAGATAGTAAATGTTTTTAATAAAAAAAAAAAAAAATACTCTACATGTCAATTGCCTTTTTAGGACAGATTGTGAAAGAAAGAAAAAAAAAATCGAATGGTTTCAAAAATTTGTTTTCCGGGTCATAACGCACAATTTTTTACAAAAATATATATATATATATATATATATATTAAAAACCTATTTTGACCTGATATTGTGCTGATTATGTATTGTCACATGGGTTTGACTAAATTAAAAATGTCCATGTTTTTTTAAAGGCTAAAGCATAAAAAAGTAAATTGAGTGGAAGGCTTTAGTTGGATTTCGGGCAACAAGAGCCAAGAAGTAGATCTAGTTTCTAATGCCACTTTCTTGTAACTGTAATAATCTGTGCTGAGCCACTAAACCGGGCTAAAATCCACCTTCAGCATCCACTAACACCACACACAAGACTAAACACAGCCTAATGACTTTTAAATGACACACTCTGACAACTCTGCTTTCTCAAATCCAACAAGAACAAAACAACAGATTAACCACAATACAGTCGGGGAATTACTGACCAAACTAAATGTGACCTTACCACACATTTGTCTAAATATGATCTTTTTTGACAAATCCCATGCATCTTTTTAAGCATGTGTTGACTGTTTTTACAGTAATCCCAGAGACTTGAAGTACTTTTCAACACAAATAGCACAACAACAAATAGCTAAACACAAGTAACACAAATAGCTAAACCTCAAAGTTAATGGAACGGCCATATACCAACATTAATTGACAAAAAATTTTATTTTTCAAATTCATTTTTTTTTCTTTTCATGCCTACTGAGTTACTTCAAATCAGTTCTTTAAATGCAACTCAAATTTTGAAGCAAATGTTACAAATCTGGAAGGACTTCTAAAGAATGGGACAGAGCTATTATGAAGTGATTTTATCCAATCAACGCACTGCCATGTTTTTTTGTTTTTTTACATAGTAACAGAAACTGTCACTTTGTTATTAAACCTAGTACAACAACAACATTGGTCCTTAACAGCTGTGGTTCAGTGGAAATCTGTTGTGAAAGTTTTGTAAATCTGTGAACTCTCGCATCTCAAAAAAGAATCCAGCTGATCCCCAAAGGCCCAAAACATAAAATAATAACTTATAATAGACCCCCCCACCCCTTTGTACAGGATTCAGACTCTTGTTCTAGTGTTACGGCACATATACTGAAGTAAAAATAACAATGAGATGTAAAAAAATGCTGTATGACGAATAAGTGGATGAACACCTGAAGGGCAGATTATTTACAATATGATGAAGATTGTCCATTACATAAAGGTCAGACACTAAACTATGTTCTGTGTAAATGGAGCCAGTAAAAAAATCTTCCTTCAAGGTCCATAGAGAATATTTTCAGTCTTGGTCGCTTGCACAATGAGATGTATAAATTTATAGTTCTAGGGTTGAATTAATAGGGAAGACAACACAAATCTATCATTTGATTAATTGTTTAAAAGTATGTTTTCATTAGTCATCAAAGCTTGTGTCATTGCTCCTGTCTGCTTCTCCAAACTGGGAATGACCTAACGATCGTCTGCTTTAGGGAATAAGTTACCTAACCCCGAGCATCTGCTAAATACTAGACTACAAGTACAGAATACAAGTACAGAAAACGGAACATTATAGGCCTTTACTAAATATGGGTTTCCTGTTTTAGCTGTAAAGGCTTACATAAAACATAATCAATAACCAAAACATGACAGATGAATCAACAGATGACTTGCTTTGTTATGTGTAAACTTTGCTCTCATAACTACAGGTAATAAAATAATAAAGACACAGATAAAGCGCTGTAGTGTCTAATCAAAGTTAAATAGTGTCTACTTCACCCAGATTGGGTTAAAATGAGCAGAATGTCAAGGTAATGAAGCATATTTAGACAAGAATTAACACTGCAGAGTCTTAACCAAGATTTTATGAGAAAACTGGTTCAGATAATACTTTTAAACACAAGTCTATTCATAGATTGTTTTTTTTTGTAGCTTCAGGCAATTTTGTAATGTAGGACTTTAGCTTGTTTTAGTGGAATTTGTGGTACTTTGTCTTGAGTAAAGCCCTTTAACAGACCAGAAGTCTTGTAACTCTCTCTAAAAACCTCTCCTGTCTGTCTCTGCTCTGATGAACGCAGCGTGCAGTCACATCTTATTTGTTTACATTAAAGAGCAAGGCCTGCTAATGATAGCTGCTTATCTGACATGATACACAGCTTTATGAGCAAACCAGACGCGTGTGCATCAAACTACAAGCCTTTTAAATGCTGTTACATGGTGCTAAATGTTTGTTGCTGGATGTATCTGTGCGGACAAAGACATGGCTAAATACAGATGTTGGCTAAATGTGCTAATTGGTTGCGCTGTAAAGGAGACACTTCAGCAACTGATGCAAGCAATACTTTCTTATTTGAACCAAGAAATTGATATTAGAAGGTGACTTTTTGAGTTGGATACAGTTGAAAGTTGAAAGAACATAGCATTTGCTTTGCTGGGGCCTGAAGTCCAGTGCAGCTTGCTACACCCATCACTGAATCATATTAGGCTCTTACCTGCTCATCAAATCTGGTGATCACGGCCTGCACCCACTCCACGGGTTTGTGAGCCGCCATGGCGCTGCGCTGCCGAGTCCTGGTGCGAGGGCCGCAGCTCACAGCTTATTTCTGCATCCAAATGTGTCCTGAAACGACGGGGGAGGACGAGAGGGGCGAGTATTTTTCCCTTTCTGCTGGATTCACCATGCCACCGCCATGACACACCACCGGAAGTCTTCTTCAGAGAAACTGATGGGAGACAGTCGCTGCCAGATCTGCGACGCGACACAACGTGCTTCTTCGTCTGTCTGGAGCAAAGCAGACTGGGCATAACAAAGTGTATTGCTGCCCTCTCTTGTTCGTTGTTTGAGACGTTTCTAAAGATGTTGTGGCCCCAAGTTGTAATAACCTAGGGATGAATCCCTAAGGGATCCCTAATACACATTAGACTTGAGGCCTATTGGCCATATTATTATTTTAGAAGTTTTTATGTAAAATGGTAACATTTAAAGTTGGATTACCACAAATCTTTACCCATCTCGTTTTTTCACAGATGATTCTTATTAAAATATGCAACTAGGTCATTAAAAATCTTCAAATCAAATTTTGGGAATTTTCCCACGAGGATAATAAAAGAATAATGATCAAGATTCAATCAAGATTTGGCCCCACCCCCTTTACCTTATGAAGCTGCTGGATTCTCACAAGATTTGTTAATTCACAGACTCAGAAAAAATATCTTGTAGCTCCAGGCAGTCCACGTCCCGACCGGCTCTGGTTCATCCACTGATGGTACGAACTATATTTGACAAGGTTTGACAATGTGGCAGCTATTTTATTGTTACTAATGTAAACAACATAGCATTGCCCTGATTGGATAAAACCAAGGTTACTCACAGATAATAAATGTACCACTGGCCAGTGACTCATTTAAAGCACCTGCCCTTTCCAAACACTTTCTAAGGAAGCCCTTCCACAAGTCAAGTTACCATTTGTTTCATCAATGGACTTGTTGACCTACTGTCAAAAAATCTTTCAGTAAAAAGACCCAAAATCTTAAGAATTACAAAATCCCAGAAACTATTTTCCCCATATACCGCAATGTTAAAAAATATATATATTTATTTATTTATTTGACAGGGACAATGCACAATATATGTTGCATGAACCAACAAATAATCTTCATGAAATTAAATATGTAAATACCTGCTGTATGCACCACTGTGCAACTGCCATTGAAATTCAACTTTGGGTGTGAGCCATGAGTTGTTGTGTAACTTTGTCAGACCCTCCAAAATGTCTCTGCTTTGTCACTGCTTGAGCCACAGTGGCCAGAATGTAAAAACACATGTTGCACAACATCCCACTGGCTATATTTACCTTTTTTTTGTACATATGTGTGTCCTGTTTTTATCTGTCTTGGACACATCTTTCATCCTCTCTGTCCTTCCTGGGAGTGGATCCTCCTTCTGAGGTTCTTCCTGAGCTTTGTTTTATCTAACCCTGATAAAGGCTCTAAAGTCAGGGGGTGTTGTCTTGGACAGTCTCTAAAGCCCTTTGAGGAAACAAGGATGTGATATTATTAAGCTGTCCAAAAATAAATGTTTTGTCTTGAAGCCAAACATTATGGTTATAATGATTATAAAATCACCTTTCTGTAAAAATGCAATATTGAAAACTGCATCATTTTATCTAAAAAATATATATTTTTACACAACTCTCTCTCACCTCCACCAAGAAATCCTGGGTTATCTGAGCCAGGTCTAACTAGGTAGAATAGTCTCAACAAAACAAAACTTAAATATTAATAATTTACTCCAAAATTTTCCATTTACTAACATCTCTAAAACCGATACTTACATAGATGTACTTTTACACTGTACATGTAATTTTTCCCTGTTCTGCAATAGCGATACAAATATACAGTATAAGTCTTAAAATCCCTACAAATAAGTTGTTGCGATGTGAAGAATCTCGCTGTTTGTCCAAATGGTGTTTCCGTAATCAAGATGGTAGACCGGCTCACGCATGCGCAGATCCCTTTTTGAAGCAAATTGGGGAGCGACGGTAGCGACTCAAATTGGGCAGTGACCGAGTCGCTGGAGAAGAGCGTCAAGGTAGCGCCAACGAAAAACACTTTGTCAACTCCCTAAATACAAATTAAAAATGTTTATTTTTGGGTTTACATTTGGGACATTACATTAAAACAATAGAACTTTTAGAAATGACTGCTTCACTCAATACTGCAACGGGGTTTATGAAACAGACGAAAGATGGTTAAAATATCAGGCGGACTTTATGAATTCCAGTGCAGCTGTTATCAACAACCCTAACAAAATTTAGACACAATAATTAGTAATGCAAGGGGCCGGGCCTTCACACCTGTCAATCTCCAAATAAGATTGACAGGTGATGATTGGTGATGATTGGTGCTGTGGTCACATTGTGCTTGCGCAGTAAAACCTAATGGCATGAGAACAAAATAAACACTCGTCTAATAAAGGGTTCTGTATTAAACTATGTCATAAGGCTTCATCAAATATCAAAGTTTAATCAAGAAGTTGTGAAAAAGATAGTCAACAAGTTTTTTTCAAAATCCTTGATTTAAAGTAAACAATATGTATATTTCTCAAAATACGAGTTACTGCAAATTGAAAACCAGGGTTGCTCTGAAATAGGACACAATTGAGACATTAAACTTATAGATTACTCAACATTAGCCACTTGTAATATGGCTATAGTAATAGTCAATACCATAATAAAATGTGTATGCAAATACTTTTGATCTGCTGTAATAAATTAAGTTTAAAGGCCTAGTTTACCGCTAGATACAGATAGTATTTGAACAGACATTTTATTCAGTGGTTATTGGTGTGAAAAGTTTGAGAACCACTGATATAATTAATATAGTAAACATAATATGTGCATTATATGTCCTTTTTTCCAAGAGTCACTACCCTCAACCCCAAACAGCAAGGCAGTAATAATCCAGAGACAGCTTAGAAAATACAGACATTATATAAAGTAATAAATACAGTAAAAATGTCTTTATTGGACAGAAATAACACAGTTTGAAAACATGTTAAGGCACCTTTTTGACATCTTCAGTTAGAAGATGTGGTGAGACTCAAATCTATGGCTGTCAATAACTTAATAGAAGCCTTTGAGGAACAAACACTAGCACACATTAAACATTCAGTGAATACTTTGGGCTCCGCATCTTGTACTTGTAGTGTTAAACGAAAGATAAAGCTCGAGTGCTGTCCAAACAGTGGTAAACATTTGATGACTTGAATCTAAAGAAACACTTGTCAAATCAGTGCTACTACCTTTTATGTTTGGTTCAGCCATAGTTTGATTTTGACTGCGATTGGACAATAATTTTGACATGTAAAGTGTGATTATCTGTCACATGGAAGGCCATAATATAACTGCAATACATTTATTACAATCATAGCTGTAAAAATACTTAATCAACGGGGGACATATTTCTTCTTGGAGCCAGCCCTCACTTCCACATGTTCAGACCCATGTCCATTAATTCTTACTGTCTATGTTCACTTTGCATTGACTTTTAGAACAACACTGAGTCACTTTAAGCAGACTTTATTCCTTTGTTTCGCCAGACAGTGACATCTCTGGTTGACCTTGGCAAACTTTGCTTAAGTCCTTTGGTAGTAATGAGTTGCTTTTTAAAAAAGTTTGGGGAAAGACATCATTAGTGCCCCCATGCTTCGAAAAAAATTAAAGACACAGATTTTCTTAAGGCGGCAAGGAGTTAGTTCAAATCCTTAATTTGGCAGATTTTTTCAAAGAAAAGTGCCGTTCTTTGGAGGAAGCTTTGATTTTAAGACAAAAGGTAGAAATCCAAAGTTGAAGAGGAGGCCATTTACAGCCTAGAGATGGACGGTTGAGAGTCATTTTAAGAGTTTGTCAGTACGGAGCACAGTGTCTTACTCAATAGCCTCGGGTCTTGTGGCTACATATACAAAGAGTACGATGAGCAGGACGACCACGGCCAGCGTAGGCAGAACGACGGTGGCCACCTGCTGCCGGGCCTCCTGTATGGCCTGCTTTCGCTCCTTCTTGTCCTTTGAGGTCTCTTTCTTGGGTTTGCCTTTGAGCTGCCTCATGGTGTCGCTTTGTTGGCAAAGGCAGTGTCTCCCAGGAACCTATTGGAGAGAAAAGAAACATAAAACAGTAAAGTTGCATTCATTAAGTCATTAAGGAAAAAAAAAATTGATAACTTGTGTTAATACTTTGTTAAAAACGTTTGCGACAACTAGGTGATTACCATTAGTTGTTGTCTACCCAGAGACGCTTTCACACCTGCACGGTTTGGTCCGAACTTTCCAGTTTGGTTTGAACCAAATAATTAGGTGTGAATGCTTCGAGACCGAGACCATGGTTTGTTTTGTAGAGTGAAAGCGCTATAGTTTGGACTTTTGGATCAAATGCAGAAATCACGGCCAATTAACACACAAACAAGAGCAAACTGAGGGAAAAATAGAAAACGGATATCATCGAGTTTAAAAATACATAAAACACAGATTACATTGTTTTATGTTTTGTATAGCTTTATTTTTCTTGCTACTCTAAAACAGATGCTTCATGCGATCCCGACCGTTTTCTAAAAAGCATTATAGTGATTTAAATCATGTCTTAAACAATGCATCTGAAGTTTAGGGTGTTTGTATTAATTCTATATTAATAATAATAACAACAACATGGCTCTATAGGCCCTACTCCAGTCTGATTATTGTATTTCTCCAGTTCAACTGTAAAACTTTTACCATAATAAACGCAGTCTATGTGAGGCATGTTGTGCTAAATTTTGACAGGACGCACGGTCGTGTCCGCAGTGACGTAACGCAGTAACATGAAGACTTTCCCAGCTTTGAGCCTTGTAAAAGCTAGCTAGCTTCTCCAAACAACACACCTGTCCATTTAAGACATTTATTCTCATTTTAAAACATACTTAGGTGAGGTATTTATGCTACAGGATTATATCAACTGTTGGGAAATGGACATCTTAAAAACTAACTTTGAGAAACGTCACACACGTCGCTGTCAAAATCTTGCTGACGCTCGAATAAATAAACGCCTCAATTAAAAACGGACTTTTAGCTCAAATGTGATGTTCGTCTCGTATTTTAAGGTTCATTAAAGTGTCGTAAAGTCTTATTTAAAAAGAAGAAAGTAGAGTAAGTTACAAACCTGCTGTTCCTTTCCAAACTCGACGTGGCATTAGCCGCTGCCACCAACGGGCAATAAAAGCTTCCGGCGGAGGCCTTCAGAATAAAAGCACACCAGAAGCAAACTTTCATTGAAAAAATAACACGACAAAATATAACATTTTACTGTGTTTTTTCATTAAATTGAGTAAAAGACAAAGGAATTATTTTTAATCAACTATACACTGTAAAGTGTATATATAGCTTATGGTCTAAGGTTAAGTGTTAGATCAAAGTTAAATTTTTGGAACTAGTATAAGTGATGTATTTGTGGATATTCTTAGCTACCTAGGCCTAACATTTAATTTGTTTCAGTGGTTTAATTTAAAGTTAGGCTCTAGGTTAGTGCAAAACAATTTTAAGTCATGATATTACAAGATTATAAATTAGGCCACTTCCTGTTTTCCCCTGAGTTCTGCAACTAAATTGAGAACATTTATTTTACTTAAATTTTAAGCAAAATACCCTACCTATGTTTTTGTTGGGTAGGGAGAGTGAGGGGATGGGTTTTGGGCTACTGCAGCTTTAAGACAATAAAATCTATTGAACACCATTAAACTTTAGAAATAACATTGAAGGCGTTGCCTGCTTTCGTGTTGCTAAAAAGCAAAACACATATCGAGAACTGAAGTTTATAGCTTACATAAACTTCTAACTCGGTGTTAGACTGTACAACAATCAATGAGAGTGTCCCTAAAAGGGATTAAAAAAAGAATGCTCAGGTCTTCTACCAGATGCAATAGGAGATTATTTATGGACATAGCAACAATAATTTCAAAGTAATACATTTCAAATAGAATTCATTCATCCAATCATTTGATTTTCTACCACTTTGTCCCCTTAGGGGTCGCAGGTGACTGGAGCCTATCCCAGCAGCTTTGGGCCTGAGGCGGGGTACACCCTGGACAATGACCAGTTAGTCGCAAGGCTAACATTTAGAGCCAGACCATTCACTCTCACATTCTTTTACTAGGGACTACTTTAGAGTTACCAATTAACCTATACATCAGGGGTCTCAAACTCAAATTACTTGGGGGCCGCAGGAGGCAGAGTCTGGGTGAGGCTGGGCTGGATCAGGTATTCCACAAAAAAAGCTTTGTTAAATCCTCTCAAACGTCATTACTAACAATTATTTAACTTCAATGGGTTCTTCTGAACCTGAGCTATCCTGAACTTAAATGTAATATTGAAGAACATGAATGAGCTGGCTGAGTGGCCCCATTGGATGTCCACTCCCCTCGATGATATTGTCAACAGAACATTGGCGTTAATTTGCAGATTTGTCATGATAACAAATCCGCATGGATAGTGGCGATCAAATTTCCATCAACTTTCAAACAAATCTGCCCATTTCAAATGATCCAATGCCGGTAACATTGACTTTGTCCAGCTCAAGGTCAAACACAGTAAGAAGTAGTAATTTTATGACGGCTATGTGATGTTACACGGGCTCCTCCATATTTGTGAAATGTTTCTCTGCCTGCATCAAGCCCAGCCGATGGCCTGCCCCCAGGAGCCATATACCCCCTCTTCGCAGAAAGCCCGGATTTGGGCGAGGATGTTTGAACTCACAACCTTCTTGCAGTGAGGCAGAAGTGCCCAAGTTGAAAAAAGGTTGAAGTAAAAGCATCTGGACTCAGTTTTCAAGGTGAAGACGTTTTGTCTCTAATTCCAAGAGACTTTATCAATTCTGAGATTAACTGGTAAGAGAGCTGAGCTTATATCTCTAGAGGGAGGGGTTTGATGGACCAGGCTGTTCTGGTCTCATGGTCAATGGCTCTGAAAGGGAAGGATGACTCCCGATATGAGAGTCGTTAAGGCTCAGGAGAGTTGTTAGTGACACTGCTCCATTCAGGTGCTGTGTTTGTTGTTCTAGGGTGCAACTCTTTTGTTTTAGGTTTTAACACACTGTTATAAATAACAGGCAACATGAATCTGAGGCCACCTCCACTGTTCAAAGAAGGCTTTTCCATTTTCACAAAAATTGCTTCCTTCACCCCTCTCTCAAACTATCTGGCCTCTCTGGCCAAAATGGTTTTATTTATTTAATAAATAATAAACTGAGTCGAGATGCTTTTACTTCAACCTTTTTTTCAAGATGTCCTGGATGACTTGAGAACCTTTACAGACAAGTGCTCAAGTTAGTACGTTTTTTTTTTTTTTTTACTAATAATTAATTATATGACAATGATTGCTCAGGCATCATAAAATGCAGAGATAATTGTGTCATCCCCTAACTATCTTCTTTTTGGTCCATGTGTGCCATAAACATATTATTTGTCTTTATATGCAATTAACACTTTGAATCTTGAATCCTCGGTTGTGAAAGTCCCGACCAGTTTCAAAATCATGTCTGTCTGTTTTCCCAGTAGAGCACCTCTGGAAACATTTCTTGCACTTGCCCGTTTATTCCTGTGGTTCAGGACCAAAGCCTGGTGGTGTAATCCCTGTTTTTGTGAAAACTGCGCCGCGCTCAGCAGCACTCAGCGTGTCCGCACCGCTTCACTGGCTCCTGGCGCTGACAGTCATCGAGATCACCCCGTGCGTCACTGCGCCGCGCCTTCTGATTGGCTGAGCGCGCTGCATAATCTCACCGCCGAGTAGCTCTGGGTTTGTTCACCATGTTGGATCAAATCTAGTTGCCGTAGCAGCCCAGGACTTTTTATTTTTTTGAACATGTCAGCGGTAACAACGCGACGTGGGCTCGGTTCGTCTCTACAGGACTAACCCACTCGACTTGCTTCTTTGGTCCGCTTCACTTCCTCCGTTGACAGCTGCGAAGAAACGGAAGCACGGGGCTTGTTTTGATTTGGAGGCTCTCGCTACAAGCTGTCATCCTGTCTCTCAGCTTCGCTTTAGGAGTCCAGTGTCCAGATTTCCAGCGGCATCCGAGCCAAACCACTCAACTTTCCCCCCGGTTTGGACTTCTCTGCTTTCGGATACGAGCGTAATGGCACTCCGGGAGCCTCTCTGAACACTCCAGAGCGGTCTATAGGGAAGAGAAGTTGTTCTGGCGGGCGTCCCTGAGCGTTTCCCTCGTCGTGCTTTTGCGTCATGGCCGAAGCCTCGTCACTGTGTCCAAATGATGGGGGTTTGTTTGTGATGTGTGCTTAATATGTGAGAGCGGTCAGCGGATGAACGAGACTTGGGCCTGCTGCTGCTGCCTGGCTTTTTCGTGGCTTGTATTGTGGCCTGGGCCAAGGGATACGCCTCCTTTGCACCGGATCAGCAGCGTTAATTACGCCTGGAAGATTAGCCTCGCTCACTATTATCGCCGGAGTCTTCAATACACGGCCGATTTTTAGATGCTTTTTCTTCAGAAGAGCCACTTGTGCGTGCGGGAAACTTGGACACTTGTCAAAAATGAATGCGCTGCTTCCCATGTGACACGCTTTGGATCACACTCTTTTCTCCAGAGGCGTTTCAGCGGGGGTAAGGGGGCGCCACCTCGGCCATGATGGACATCTAGGGCTTATTTATCCAAAGGGGGGAGCGGGTTGTTTTGTATCGGACACTTTTCGTTGCTTCGTTGCAGGTGCACTCGCCTCTCTAGACTTGGCTCGGTTCATTTCTGCGGAGAATATTCATTTAAAGAAGTGGGTCAGATCTTAGCTGGCGTTATGATAAAAAGGCACTGCTTTTTCTCCTGGTGGATTTGAAGAAATCTCATGTTGGATCATTTCTCCCCGCAGCGTTTTCTAAGTTTGGTCACGACAGAAGGTCATGCTCCTTAAACCTTGGTCTGTCAGTTTTTTGTGACCATTTAAAGTTTTGTCAGAGAGGGATATTTGGGGATTTTCTCGTGAGATGAAGTTGAATTGAAGATGTATTGTCTGAGTTTGGTGAAGTTCGGGTCTGGTAACCATCATCAAGTTTGACGCTTACTCTTGGATGGCTCTTGCCAGTTTGTAGCAAAGGTAGGTGGCAATGGAAGTAATATTATTATCAACATGATCATTTTTATGGTTCCCTGACATAAAACAGGAAAAATGACAGGTCATTCATAGACTTACTCTGTAACTTTGTTTCTTGGTTTAAAAAAAAAAAAAAAACTCACCAGTAAAAGTCAAAGCCAGGAAAGAACTTCGGTCATGTCATATAGTTTTTCAGTGAGCTGTGATTGGCTGAGAGCTACAACTCACTGAAAAACATCCCAATGTAAACATGGTAGTAAATTGTGAATTAGAGGGAGGAGGGCAGTTAGTTTAGTGACAGTTTGTTGTTCCAGGTGGCCAAAGGTGAATAAAATATGTATTTTGTGGAGATTTACTTTGATAATACTGTTTTCCTCTGTCTACAGTTCTCGGCTCTGGACCCACGTCTGGCTGTAGCCGTCGTCGTCTGAAGCTGACTCTCGTTGCATTGCTCTTTGTGGAACCACAGCGACAAATGCTACAAAAATGATGGCTGCCTACAACGGAGGCTCATCGGCCGTGGCCCACCATCATCACCACCAGCTGCAGCACCTGCCACCACCTCACCTGCAGCACCATCACGCGGGGCAGCACCCCCTGCAGCCCCCGGGCTCGGCTGCCGCAGTGCACTCGCTGCAGCAGCACGCCTCCACGGGGGCGGCCGCCGTCATGCTCAACCCCGGCCAGCAGCAGCCCTACTTCCCTTCCCCGGCCCCGGGACAGGCTCCGGGCCCCGCCGCAGCTGCAGCCCCCGCTCAGGTCCAGGCCGCCGCCGTCAAAGCTCATCACCACCATCACCACCACCAGCAGCACCACCTGCAGCCGCAACTCGACATTGAGCCCGACCGGCCAATCGGCTACGGCGCCTTCGGGGTCGTCTGGTAAGGGCCACCTGCTTACATCATTCATCCATTTCCCAAATCCTCCATAGGACACAGATATAACTGCTGTTACACATTACACATCTGTTTCCAGAAACATACTTTACATAGCATTAGTTACTCATCCGGTCCACTAGAGGGCACAGTGCAGATATTACACAATAGTCACAAATGTACTGCTTCTGGTTTTCAGCCCAAATTTGACCCAATTTCTGGTCAAATTTGATGTTTGTTGTCCATCCTTGTCTTGCGCTGTGTTCAAGGGGTTACGAAAGGCAATTAACCCCTCCTGACACGCTCCTGGTCGGATTCACCTTTACAGTGTGTTATGGCTTGGTTTCCTCTGGGTACTCTGGTTTCCCCCATCAAAACATGTTGGGCTCCCCTTAATGTGCCTGCTAAGTAGGAATTTTCCCATTAGGCTTTTACGACACAACCGTAATCCCAGCAGTGATATGACTATTGCATCTCAAGCCCCCCTCACAATAATTTTTCTGCCCTACTCCACAAACGCATCATGTGGTGGATAGTTTATCTCCGGCCAACCTTGTTCATGTTTGCTCATGTCTGGCCGATGAGAGGCTAACGCATATGTTTGACTTCATTTACCTATTTATCAGACTGTTCAGCCAGCTCTCACACTATGGAAATGGAAAGTCTCTTTGCATTTACTTGCATTACTTTCCATTTATACACCTGGAATTTTTTTTCGCCTTCTCTTGGTTTCTTGTGAACTATTTGAACATATGTATGTACACTGTAACTCGTGTGAAATAATTAAGACTGTGATACAACCTTAGACAGAGCCTTTTACGGACACACCACATGGCACAGTCAGCGGCAAGTGTGGATTATTTGAGGTTAAGCCTTAGTAAATTAAACAATTAAGATGGTAGCTGGTTGTTGAAGCTTTTATTTCTACATGTTCTACAGCTTGAATTTAATACTTCTTTAACTTTTTAACACCTGATCTAACCAACACAAATAAAGCACCACATTAATGTTAATTTATTATAGATTTTTAGATGCTTTATGTCCTCCTTAACTATAGTGTTGAGGGAAACACTGTCAGTGACATGGGAACAAACACTAATAGGCATTTATCTATTTGTTGTTGCCTTTAGGAAGAAGTCAAGTCATGTGATTTTAAACCTTTGTGATCAGTGTGACTTTGACATTTCAATCTAATCAGTCTAATCTAATAGTTCAGTTGGTAGCTGACCCCATATCCACTTTTTTTGAACAGACACTCTTGGTTGCTGCACACTGAAGTTTTAATGGCAGCATTCACACTTTTCCAAATGAGCCACACTCAGAGTAACCTCACCAGAGATTGTTTTCAACCATAAGTGTTAACAAATGACTTTAGGCTTAATATTCCATCTGTTTTAAAGGTTATGTACTTTATAGTTAAAAGTTACATACTAATACTCCAAGGCTCCAAGCTTTGGCTTTGAGCAACAATTGTACGTTATGCAAAGTTTTCTACAACGTGAACCTTGTGGTGAACCCAGCACCTGCTGTTTTTTTTTTTAAAGTGGCCAGAGTCAACCTTATTTGTCCCAGCAGTGACTCACAGACACCTGCAGAGTTATACCACAACTGCTTTAGTCTGATCTGTCATAAAAAATACCTCACATGACTATTATCAGCTGTCAAAACGCAGTGATAAAGGAAAGGTAGGTCGCTTTGTGCTATGTGATACCAGCCTCCCACTCAACTTTAACAGCCTTTAGTCTTTGTACAAAAGCCTTTGGAGTGGTTGAGCTGTGTTTAACTCATATTTTAGTGTTTTGTCTTCAGGAAAATGAGCTCAGGATCAACCTTTGTCAGCATTGTCTCCGTTCATGTTTGCTTCGGAGGTAAATCCATTGTGGGCCGTGACATTATTTCTTGCCTGAAAAGCTCGGTGGGAGTCTGGGTGTGTAACGTCTTCCTGTCGCTGTTCACACTGAGATAAACATTAGGCAAATACAAACATTTAAAGCCTCATGGGGGATGTATGAATGGCAGGCGACAGAGAGCTATTTTTAGATGCTGAAATGTCTGGAACAGAGGCTAATCACGAGCACAAAACGACCATGTTTTAAGGTGATTCATAACCATAATTATTGCTGCGTTGCTGTGGATGCACTTAATTGATTCTGTTTAGTAGAGAGTGAATATTCTGATGTTTTTAAGACACTTCCTCAATTTGTACAAGAGCAGCTCAGAGGTATATTACTAAACTATCAACAGGAAGACAAAAATCCAAATAAAGAATGTTTTTAAGGTCAGCTGCTGTGACAGAGAGCGGTTTTGGTTTTGAATTTGAACATGATTTGTTTGTGTGGACGAGATCCGCCCTATGTGTCGAGTGAGGACATTTGCAGATGCACCAAATCTTTTCCTGAGGCTGTTTGCTCATGTCATTCACATGTCTAATTTCTCATCTTGTCCTAGAAAACTTCATGCCCTGCCCACACCAAGTAGGGTATCTCTGAAAATGGTGTGCTTTTGTATCTGTGCAAACAGTATACCTGCAAAAGTGAGGACTTCCAGCAACTTGTGTCTATGTGTAGATGGAGAAAACTAAGCTTTTTCTAGGCAAAGCTAAATTTAATAAGCAGTGTCTGAACCTAGCAACAGTTTTCATTAAGACAGTGCTTAAAACAGTTAAGCTCCATTGCCTGTCCATGTAATGACTTTGCCAAAACTTCAGTGTTCACAGTTATATCAGAGTGGATAGAGATTTAATAAATATGCTTGTGCGTTTTGTTGAATAGTTTCCATTGTTCTGGAAATAATGACTTGTTTTTTTAAGGCTGGAATTGTACCTCTGTAATGACTTAGCACAGTGGAAGGAAATTTACATAAACAAAATCAGCGTAGAGTCTGTGATGCACCAGCGAGTTGTTGAGCAAATTAGCCATGTGCTTTTAAAAACAAAAAAAACGTTTATGGTTTTTAAATTATACTAGAGCAGTGGAAATGCAACGCACTAAAAGTAAAATGTTCCAACATAAACTGCTTTATTATCACTCTGAGGGTAACGCACACTGCTGCTACTTTTTAGGGTTTTATAATATATCGCAAATGTATCGTTATTGTGATATTATCTCATTATTTGTATCGCAATAACGCTATACACTAACATTATATAGGCTTTTCTGTCAAAATCATCCAAAATTGTCCAAATAAAATTAAACATCCAAAAAAAAGTCCCAGTTTAATCCTGATTTAGTCCTAGTTTACACCTGGTTTAGTTTTACTATAATCTTTGACACTGTTTTAGCTCCTGCGTCGAAGAATGGATATTAGTCCAGAGTGTTATTTCTTTAAAAAAATCCAAAAAAACTTTATTTTTCAGTTGTATTGCCCAGCCCATTTGGTTATAATATTGATTTAGGGTCAAGTCAGCAGCCCTAACCCAGAGATCTGAAGATGTGCTGTCTGTGGTTAATTTGACGTGTTGTGGCTGTAAATTGGGAGTGTAGTGTGAATTGTGGTGAGACGTGGTTCTTAGGACATGGCCACCTGTTCGTCCTGACTGATCCTATTTGGAAAAGGTTTACTGCTCAGAGAAAGCTCTTACCACCGGACACTGCTGACACGAGGCTCTGATCTCTGTACCACTGCTCCTAAAACGGTCCCGGATTACACACTGGGAAGGGCAACACTGGTTTCTCCTTTTCATAATCCACTGTAGGGTTTTATCTGAAAGTACCGGCCATCTTTAATCTAACTTCACCTCCTTCTGGAGCTACTTTCTTTGTGTGGTCTTGTGCAGTGCTGACCTCAGGAGTGGGAAGTGGTCTAAAATGTTCCTATACATCAAAAACTGAGTCATAACTTAGTCTTGCCCTGTTCAGACTAAATCTGCATAATATAAAAAAAACATGCATTATGCAATAACTATGTTGAATATTGAAATATAACAATATACGCTGAGATATTTGAATGCTCTTTGATTTTAAAAAATTTTAAAGTATAAAAGAAAATATAAATAAATGCAAGGCTCTGGACTAACTACCACTCGTCAAACCAGAAGCTAAATCAGTTTAAAACATTGAACCAGAACAAAAGATTAAACAGGTCTAAACTAAGAATCGGGTCTAAACCACAAAGAAGACCATAATGTTCTTGCAATACAAGTCATTCTTTGCGATACCAATACTGCAATAACGATAAAATTGCGTTTCTGATAAATTGATCACGTATTGTAGTCCTAGTAAGTTGCTTTAATGCTCATACTACACAACTGTCTGACACACAAGAAATAAGAGTTTTGTTTTAAAATGAAAACTAATGCTTTAAGTTCTCAAACTTTGTGGAAATATGGACACTTTTCTAAAATAGTTCTGACACTCACACTTACTTGTAAAGCATTCTGGGAAACGTAGTAAGAGCTGATGACAAATGAAAAATTCTTGGATCCGTTGCTGTCTGTGAGGTTAGTATCAAGGCCAATGTAAAGAACATATGGAATAATGTGGACTTAAACACACAATGTTGGGATTATTTGTGTTGGTTATGGAGTATTTAGAACATCAAAAAAGTTTAAGGGGTAAAGTGTTAACCTGACCTGCTAAATCTCAGAGTCAATGGCCCCTTTTGTGACTGCTCATTGACAATCAAATAGAGTTTTCTTTATTCAGTGTTTCCACAAAATGTTTCACATAAAACACAGGCAATTAATTATCTCTTCCACCGCTGCTCTAATCTGTGCTGTTTTATTCTCCACAGGTCGGTGACAGACCCTCGAGATGGAAAGAGAGTTGCCCTCAAAAAGATGCCCAATGTCTTCCAAAACCTTGTTTCTTGTAAAAGGGTGTTTCGGGAGCTGAAGATGTTGTGTTTCTTTAAACATGAAAATGTAAGTCACAGGGTTGCACCACATCTTTATGTTCACCGTGTGATGGCAGTGGTTTTAATGCAAGGCTGATAGATAAAGTGCTTTTATCATGAACTAGACTCCAGGTATAGGTAACTTATTCCTGACAGTAAATAGTTTTTAGTAAACTCTGATTTGAATGTGCATGTATGTGTGCTAATGGCGCCAGTGAAAACCCACACTTCAGTGCAAGTATGTGTTACATGCATTACTTCTCACGTATTATTGCTTTTTATTCTGTTCCTCATTTAAACAACCTCAACACGGATCACTTCCCAGAACAAGCTCCAAAAAATACAGAAGAAGAGGAGGAACTATATTAGTCCGGAATAGAAATTGTAAAATAAGAATCTGGAACACATTTGTTTGTACAGTTACAGCTACTATCTATCCATTAACCAAACAGAAATTAATTCAATTCATTTTTTTCCATCTTTAATCACATGATGAAGTCTTTGCTGTACTGGTTTAAAAACAGAGCTGTCTCTTTGTGTTCACAGGTTCTCTCTGCTCTGGACATTCTCCAACCTCCACACATTGACTACTTTGAGGAGATGTATCCTTCACTCATCACTTCATTAAATTTGAGCCTCATCTCAATCAAAATGGATTAAAGTGCCACAAATAGAGAAATTCTTAAAGCAGCACGTAACTTTGAACCAGTAAAGGGCGTAGCTCTCTCTCTGTGCAACTGCACTGTTAGCGGCTCAGTATTTGTTGGGGAGACTAGGGTCAGTTTAGTATATTTTGGGCAAATATGATTCTGCTGGGCTCCAGTATATTGTCCTATTTTCTTTATCTTTCAGATGCGTTGTGTGGTAGAGTGCCAGCAACAGGAAGTTTACACAGGAGGTGTCTGTCCAGCTGAGGGGTCTGTGTCAGTGAGATAAGCATTATTATACTGATGTCATGGTTAGGAACCATCAGAATGATTTTGAGAATATATATTTTTGTGCTAAAAGTGATGCAGTGCTACTTTAAATTGCCTTAGTCTGACTGTAATTGGGGTAATTCAGATTCCTCTTAGCTGGACCTGGATAAAGCCATTCCTATTGAGCTTAACTGAGCTAGGGTCAGACTGAGCGCTCTGAGCATGCTCCAGAGCCAGCAAGAAGTAACACATGTAGGCTACATGCATTTAGAAGAAGAAAAACACAAAGTTCAGTGTTTTTGATCAAATGAAAACGCATAGTTTAACCCAGGGGTTCACAAACTTTTCAGACCGCGACCCCCAATATTAGACTGCTGAATATTAGACCCCGGGTATGACTGACTTTTCATTTTTTGTTCCTCTTTTCTTCTTCTAAATGCATGTAGCCTACATGCAAATTATTATTATTTAGCCTATTGTTTTTATTTTTGGAATGTATTTATTTATCTATTATAATTTAATTTATGATTATAAAGGGGTGAACTTAAGACAGTATGTTTATTATAAAATAATTAATGAATGTTTTATTTAAAAAAAAAAAAAGAGACAGTTTTTACAGTTTTAGAAATGTTTGTGTACTTGTTTTGGTGATTTTATTATACTATGCTTTTTGCCCAAAATGGACTTTAAAAGATAAAAATAATGACTAAATAACAAATCTCTCTCTCTCTCTCTCTCTCTATCTCTATCTCTATATCTCTATATCTCTGTCCATCCATCCATCCACATGAAAAACAGCCCGCGGACTTGGCAACACACCGTAATTAATATCATAATTAATCGGAGCAAACAATGTTTTACTAAGTTTGACAAAGTTTTACTTTCTGTTTATTTTAATTATCCTAAATTTATACTCGCATCATTACAACCTTTTTAAAAATATATACAAATAATAATAATTAAAAAAAAAAAATCATAAAATAAAAAAAAATATCTGGAAATCATCTCGCCACCCCCGCCCACCACGTCGCAACCCCCACTTTGGGAACCAGTGGTTTAGCTCACTGTGTTTACCAAATAACATCTGTTTTTGACCCTGACACAAAAAATAAAGGCAAAAAACTAGACTACTTTAGTTCATGTGCCATTAACTCAGTAAATCTGAAAATGAAATAAGGTTTACATATGAAAGTAGCGTAGTTTTTTTTTTTTTTTTTTTTACATTTAACGCTACAAACTAGCATTATATAAGTAAGGTTTAATGTTATCTCCTTTTTTTCTTTTTAACAAATGCTTAAATATGAGAACAAATGAATGCAGCATTGGTCTGTGCAAAACACTGTAGTTTAATTTTCTACTGTTCATATAAATTTGAACAAAGACAAAAGTCCAGTTTAGATGGCTTGTTCGAGCTGAGCATGTACTGACTGTCACATTTCAGGAAATACGTAAAATTTATAAATAGGAAGTGTGAAAATGTGTTGATTTGGCCAAACGTGTTCTCACAAGATTGTGGAGTATTGTAAGCTGGAGCACTGTTTATGAAAGAATGGTTATTCTTCACACTATCCTTTTTTACAAACACTATGTGCCTCACAGTTTTTAAGGGATAATAAACCAAAAGTAAAGACGGAAACTACAGAATTACCCAAAAATATATCATAACTTTATCAGGTATGAAGTTATTGAGCACAGAAGAAGTCCAGTTTCTTTTGGTCCCATTGGTTTGTTCCTTGATTCTGATTGGTCAGATATGTGGTGACTGAACTGATGCAAAGTGATCTCCATAAAATCATTGTGTCTCCACAACCTCTGAGCTCGGACCACGCCAAAGTTTTCCTTTATCAGATCCTACGAGGTTTGTCTCCAACACTCAGACTTCCATTAAAGCTGTGGTAAACATTAGATTCAGTGTTATTAAGTACATTTTCAACCTGTATTTGTCTCTCTTTGATCCCAGGACTTAAATATCTTCATTCTGCGGGCATTTTACACCGAGACATCAAACCTGGGAACCTCCTGGTCAACAGCAACTGTGTCCTCAAGGTTTGAATAATAAACTAAAGTCATGTCTCAAATAAAAGGAATAAGATAACATTAGTTTGAATGTTTAAAACGCCTCTTAAAGGATTTGTGAGAACATTTGAGAACAAAATGACTGCGGGTAGCTTCTTCCCCCTCCTCCTTTACACACTTCTTGTCCTTGATTGGTCTGTAGGTTGTTTCCATTAAGGTCTAACTCAAGTGAAGTAAACCCGGTTTGTGATACACAGTTAACACTAAAGATACCTTGCTAAATTCCTAATCCATCTTCAGAGAACAGGGTCCAGGTTGATCTTAAGTAAAAAGTTCTAGTGCAGTATTTTTTATTGTCTAGGCGTTCATTTGTAGTTTTAGACTTGGAAAGATTTGATGTAAACTCCAGATGTTTATCCGAGTTAGTGAATTGCCACTGACTTTTTGTTATGTACTTTCTGAGCCGTCATTATTTTTGAACCCTGTTAAAGTGAAGTCTGAATTGTCCCATACAGATCTGTGACTTTGGCCTGGCTCGTGTGGAGGAGACGGACGAGTCGCGTCACATGACTCAGGAAGTGGTGACGCAGTACTACAGAGCGCCTGAGATCCTGATGGGCAGCCGTCATTACTCCAACTCCATCGACATCTGGTCCGTGGGCTGTATCTTTGCTGAGCTGCTCGGACGACGCATCCTTTTCCAGGCCCAGAGTCCCATCCAACAGGTAACCACTCCACCTGAGGCCTTTCTTGTTTTGTTGCCATTTGCTTTGGATAAAAGCGTCTGCTAAATGACTAAATGTAAAAAAAAAAAATGTAAATATTATGTATATAGTTTTTATTTTTGTATTGATACTAAGATTTTTTTGGATGACCCAAATAAAATGTCCCCAACCAACATGTTGGGTTTGGGGTTTATCCAAAGCCAAGATGGAAATTTTAGTTTGGAGCATTTGTCTAGTAAAATTTAGTAAGTAAGTAAAATTTATTTGTATAGCACATTTCACAGATAAAAATCACAAAGTGCTTCACAACAATAGTTAGAATACACAGTATATACACACTGTATAAAACACTTATAAATACATTACAGCACATAATCAAGATAAACAGAAGTACACATAAGGCCACCCTACAGTCTAGTTAAAACAAGATAACAACAACTACAAGATAATTATCATTTAGCGCTACAAATTATTTTGAGTAAATTGTTTTAAAGACATTTTATGATAAATATGTCATTATACAGTCTCACTTTTTAAAAGTCTGATCAACAATTTTGCACAGAATCTATAACTATAGATGGTTCAAGGTGTGCAATAAGAGTGTCTCTGTGTGAGTAAAAAAAATATATTTCTGCATATTTAAGTGTGTTTTAAGTGTTGTTTTATTAAGGCAATATTTTTAGGCTCTTCTAAAACATGCTCATTTTCTATTACATTTTGAACAAACCTTTTGAAAAAGGGTTTTGACATGAAGCTTTCTCACAGCCTCAGTTGACAGCCCTGTTCCATAATCAGGGTCTAGACTGTGTCTGAGTCTAGTCTGAGTCAGTCCTTCTCTCTTTTTCAGCTGGATTTGATCACAGATCTGCTGGGGACGCCCTCGATGGAAGCCATGAGGACGGCGTGTGAAGGAGCTCGAGCGCACATCCTCAGAGGACCACACAAACAGGTAACAACAAATCAACAAGAGGTCTACTGTTCTTATGTAATGTAGAGCATAAAAGTATTGCCAAAACTCTAAAAATATCAGTGTGAAGCACAAAACCTCCTTTGCTGGACCGCTTTGTCACCAACTCAAATGAACTAACTAGCAAACCAGACTTGATTTTGTTTTAATTGGACTAAACGGGACAGCTCCCTTAATCAAATATGAAGTGTTTAGTGCTGTCAACAGACATTACCTCGGCTCTTTAATCCACACCACAACTTGTATTTCAGTGTCAGACACTCCTCAATCACAGTAAACAGTTGGTAAATCAGTTCAGTCAGCAGTGGTGCCTTTGCTAAACTCTGCTAAAAGTAACATGTCTCACTTTTTGACCAATGAGATTTTAGTTTGGTCTGTTTGGTATGGTCTGCCATATTTAAAACCACTGATTCTAAATGAACATAAACATGAAAATATCCATGGCTCTGAAATCTGTGCATGAAGTTTTGGTATCGGGAAGCAATAAATTGTAGGTACTATTTGGACAGCCCTAAATGGAAACACAAAGAAACATCAGGGGATTAAAGGAGAGACTGAGGTTGGACTTGAACTAAACTCCAAAGTCACTGAGAAGGATTTAAGTGTTTTAACCCCAGGGCAGTGGACCTGTGCCCTGAGTCCAGATTACTGCTATGTTGATGAGCCTTACAGGCAGCGGGTCGATGTCAAACGTGACACGGACTCTCACATGTGCAGCTTTTCTAAGAAAGGCTTTAACTTCTTCAAGTATGTTATCTATGGAAAAACTTGAAAAAGACAACAGACTAAGCTTATTTATGCATTAATAAGAGAACTTCTACAATAGGGTTTATCATTAGTTGGCATAGGTGTTATGCAATGGTTGTAATGTTAATTTACATTATAATAAAGTGTTAAATATCTTTTTAACACTATCTTTACATAGACTGAAGCCTATGTCTATTAAACCTAAGCCAGTAGCACTGCAACATTTACAGGGACAGCTATCAAAATATCTGGTCTAATACAGTTAATTCGGATTGATTTATTGCAGTTAAAACAGCTTTTTGCATTTTTTTTTTTAATAGTTGTGTTGTAAAAATGAATTACCCCAACTAATCTTAAAAGAAAGAAACGAGTTTGTTTTAAATGTGTAAGCTTTGTCTGGATAGTAACACAAAGTCCACAAGTTATTGTAACACCCAATATGACAGCACAAATGGAGGAGGATGTTTTTCACAGGCCTTAAGACCAGTCTCAAGTACTACACAATGGCATCTTGGCTCTTTCACTAGAATGGATTAATAGGTATAATTTCTAAGCCATAACTCCGGTCTAAGAGTCAGTTTAACGATCCGACAGTAAAGTGTGATTAATCCTGTGTGTGCTTCTGTTGCAGCCATCTCTTCCGGTGCTCTACACTCTGTCTAGCCAAGCAACCCATGAAGCTGTGCACCTCCTGTGCCGGATGCTGGTTTTCGATCCGGTGAGTCACTCCCGACGGCCGTCCTACATGCGGTATTAATAACTCACTTCATTCAGAGAGGTATAATTAGTGACAAGACGGCCAGCTTTAACCTGCCTCTGAGTTAACGCCGGCTCTGACGCTGCTTCACTGTCTGACTCTGCCAACTTCTCCTCCTGCATTTTTCTTTTTTTTTTTGTTTTATTCAAATCCTCTATGTCCACAAATAGTCTCAGTAGACGTTTTGATACGTCTCAAAACCGGAAACTACCAAACCTGTCTCTTCAATCTCTTCTGAAATGTGGACTTGTTTGAGTGCAGTTTATTTTGTCATTCTACAATAAAAGCACATACAGAAAAATAAATCTCGTTCAAATTAAATTAAAAACAGAAATGCATGAAAAGATAAAAAGTAATGCGGTGAAATTTATTTGATACATTGCCAAAAGCATTATGCATTCTCATGTAACCTTCAAAATAAATTAAAAGCCCTCTTGGCGACAGAGAAGAGCTTTGACTGTATATAAAGATGGATAGTGTGCATGAGTGTCATGAATGAAGTAAGATGGCAGGTTTTGTACATCTTTTCCTTTTGGTAAGCTAAAACTAAACATTAAAATTACTGCTCCAAGATTTTCATCTCCATTAACACATTATTTCAGCAGATTCTAAAGATAAATGTTATTTTGTGTCGAAAGCTGTTGAGGTTGAACTGTTTATTGTTAACCCTCTGGTAATTCTGAAACACAGTAGCATGGTCACCATTATTGTCTTTACAAAATCATGGAAGGCCTACCACGTCAGACCTCTTCAAGAGAGACCCCATTAATGAGTCCTTGAGTCAGAAATGTTTTAAATGGAAGGCAATGAGGAGCAGCAAACCATTTTTATTATTCTTTTTGTCTTATCCTGTCACTGTTGCGTTGTTTCTTGGCATAAAAGATCACATTTGACACCAATTAAGGCATTGTTTTGCAGTAGTCACTAAAAATATCACCTGACAGTGCGCTTGTTTAAGATGACAGTAAGCAAATCCCCTTGTCTGCGAGGACGTTGTGACTTTAGACATTACGCACATCTGAACAGTAGAGGGCTCTGTCGTTCTGTTCTTTCTCTTTTACACAATATTCTTTTATTTTGTTTTGCCAGTTTCTTTAGGAAACTTACTTAATACTTAATTTCCCTGACGTGTCCCTCCATGGCAATAATTACTATTTTAATTATTTTACTAGTTTTTAACAAAAAAAAAATTTCACATTTGATCTAATTGAAAATATTCCAGTTTATTTGTAAAGGAGCACATTACCAGTACAAACCGGGGAAAAAACATATCCCTGGCCACATTAAAGCACAAGTATTGAATGAAATGTTACCAGTGTATATTTTCTAACCCCTGGTGTTTGTTGTGTTCAGTCGAAGCGTATTTCGGCGAAGGATGCGCTGGCTCACCCGTACCTGGACGAGGGCCGGCTCCGGTACCACACCTGCATGTGCAAGTGCTGCTACACCACGTCATCTGGCCGAGTTTACACCAGTGACTTCGAGCCCGTCACTAACCCCAAGTTTGACGACGGCTTTGAGAAAAACTTGAGCTCCGTGAGGCAGGTCAAAGGTCAGTGAACTCCAAGTAAACTCACACAATGTATCTTGCTTTAATGTGTTTCTTAAATAGTTTCAGTTTCATTTTTAGAATGCATGCACATTCTGCAGTCCTCAGGCATTACGTACTTCCTGGGTTTGTGTATGGTCTATCATTAACAGGTTAATCACAGTTGGAGACATACACTGACTATTCACTGCTACAATCGTTCAGGTGTGTGCCTTTTAGAGTCATGTAGACAGAGAGTCTGTCAGTAGCATTGAGGCGTTATTATCTTCTTTAACACAAGTCTGACTGCAATTAAAAGTTGCATCTGCTGCTTGAAAGTGTGTTCAGTATTTTTTAAATTGGCATTTATATTATTAATACACATTTTATTAATATATTCTGCTATAATTTCAATATGCTCAAAGCTAATTTTTCAGAACCCATTTTTGAGGCTAGATCCTCTCAACAAAAGTGATGAGTTTAATCAGTCTATAAACTCATTTTTCTTGTATTGTTCACCAGAGATCATCCATCAGTTCATTTTGGAGCAGCAAAAGGGAAGTCGAGTGCCGCTCTGCATTAACCCTCAGTCTGCTGCTTTCAAGAGCTTTATCAGGTAAGGGACTTCCATTAAAAAAATGTTTTGTGTGGACAACAGCTTCTTGCAACATTTATAGACCTTTTAAAATAACAGTGATATGTCTTGCTATTATTAACTTCACCCACTGTTGGCCTGCGTTACAGCTCCACGGTGGCGCAGCCCTCAGAAATGCCTCCGTCTCCGCTGGTGTGGGAATAGCTGCTGTGCTGACGATGCTCTGGACCGGGAACAGAAGCATCTCAACGTCACTCCCTCTTTTCCTCCTCATCCATCTGCGTAGCATTTCACTGGAGAGGTCTGCTCTGTGTCTGCTGTAGAGAACAATGAAGAAGAACCCACTAAGGACACTTTACGGGGAGTGTTTTAAAAAGGGTTTGGTCTGAAGCTGGTTTCTGCTACTGGGATGAATTTATTAAAATATTGAGAAACTTTGAGCAAAATATTAAGTAACCAACCACTTATTTTATTTTTCAGATGTAAAATCATGGCAACTGGACCTAGTTTTATCACAAAACTAATGAGAAACTTTCAGAAAAGTCTTAGACAAACAGAAAAGAGATGACAACAGGGAATGTAAATGACTAATTGCCAGGATTTAAACCAGGTTTGCTTCCACTTAAGTGTCCCAAATATGTAATTTTCTTGTTCTTTCCAAAACCTAAGTTATAGTAACTGGTATTTTGATGTGGTTATTTTAGAAAAATGACTTTTAAATCTGCTTTTACTGGCATCACTTTTACTCGGTAGAGTTGTATTGAAATGTGAACTTTACACAGACCATTGACGTGTTGCTGCCATTATTGTTTTGGATTTTAGGAAAGCTCTATATAGCATAAGTTAAACTGTAACTCAGGTCTTCTTGCTTCAATGTTTCTCAATATTTAGCTTTTTATTTTTCATCACTTTGGCAGAAACTGGCCTTCGTAGTTTGCAATGAATGAATGCTTTGTCGACCAAATCCAAATGTTTATTACTGTCACTTCCACAAGACGAGGACCTTATTGCATCTAAATGAAGTTGGTTTGTTTTAATATATTCAGTATTATCCATAAAAGAAAATTGTATATTAAGTAGAATTTATTGATGTTGACCCCCTCCCAATAGTTGACGACACTGGGAAGTTGCCAAATGAGCTTTCAATTCAGACAATCAATTGTGTTAAATATCCCCCTCTTTTGTATTTTTAATCAAGAAGCTAATGGGCAAATTTGAGAGCTTTTACATTTTAAAAACCCCTGCACATTGTTAAAGTTACAGTTTATTTGCCAAAGACTTAAGCCTTGTGGATAAATGGTGCATATCGTGTGAAATGCTGCGGATTTTATAAAAGATTTCACCAGGTTTTATATTTGCTGATTTCCCATAAGAGCCTATGTGTTATGCTTCTAGGCAGCTAATGCTAACAGTAGATTGGCTCATTCTCGAATTAAACTGGTATGAAGCAACATAATAGCCAGATTGAATCCATTCTTCAAATTTATAAAAAAATGTCCTAGCTTTTTAAGTTAAGCTTAGAATTTTCTGTAAAGCCAATGAATAAATTTGGCAGGTAATGCTAACACTACATTGGCTCATACTCAACCCCATCAAGTAATGTTTTTATTTTTATTTTTTTCCCCCACAAAAAAAAAAAAACCTTTTATGGCACACCTTCAAAAAAGTATATTATTCTTAAATATTCTTTCTATGCGCCAAAGAGCAACATCCCATGAAAATGAACGGCAATCATTATTTTGTCAGGTTCATGGGAGACTTTGACTTTGTTTAAAAACATACTAAGTTGATATTTTATAGGTTATTGTTGAAGAAATGAATGCTTTTGTTCAATTTGCATTTAAATAGGGGTGTTTTATCTCTATACCATTGCAAAGGGCACATTTAGATTTTTTATATACAGATAGAATATGACAAACTTTAAACCACCACAAGGCTTTTTGTTATATCTGTATGCACCAGTTAAACACAAGGCTCTTAAAAATATGATCCTATAAAAATATATTGGAAACCGAGGACGCTAACATTAGCCACATAACTGTTTTGGCTGAACTTGAACCAAATCTGCTAAAATGAAAAATAATGTTGCTGAAAAGAGACTTTTTTAACAAGTGAAGTTCCAAAAGGGAATTGAAACCCAGTCTCAAAAAGACAAATATTTGCATTTTCTTGAAATCGTTGCTACCTGGAATGTCAATGTTTAAGCCAGAAATGTGCCTCAAACAAAAAAAATCTTACTTTGGAGAAATGCCAAATAAAATAATTTGGAAACTGGGTTGAATACAATTAGGGCTGAGTGGCATTTTAGCCTAAAACTTACAGAAATATGACTTGTTTTTAGCAAGTTTTTAACAAAAAGTGCAACAGCTTTTTTGGGTAAAACCTTCAAACAAGAAATGTATATATTTATTTAAAATGCAAAAGACAAGTACAGAATTCTGGTACCCAGTCCTAGAAATAATTATTGGTGTATTCAGATCAAACACATACTTTTCCTTTTTTTTTTTTTAGCGTTGATTTCCAAATACCGCTAACTCCTAGGTAGCTAATGCTAATGGTAAATTGGCTCATTCGCCAATTAAACTGCATTAGTAACATATTTAAATTGAAATATTGTTACCAATATACATTGCTTTCATATTTTCTTAGTGTTGTAAATCTAAAAAGTGAATTTTTCATGGCTAAGTAAATAATCTTCTGTAAAGCTAATGAATAAACCCTGGTAGCTAATGGTAATTTGCTCATATTAAAACTGGCATTAACACTTTTTTTCTAAAAATTGCAACTATTCTACATCCTTCTTTGGTTGGTTATATTTTTTTCGCTTTTTAATTTAAGTTTCTTTTGGTTTGAAAACAAAACAAAATTTCTGTCACATCGTGCTTCAAATAACAAAACTTGTACCACTATTAAGTTTGAATTAATGACATATGCTTAATATATTCCTATGTTTATAATTATTGATTGATTAGTGTTTGGGTAACAATAGATTACTGATAAGAATTGAACTGGTTTCATTGAAAGTGTGCTGTTAAATGTGTACCTCTATAATTTTAATAATTTTCTTCCCTAAATTAAACACAGCCAAATTGATTAAGCATTCCAAAGAGAAAAACAATTACTATTTATTTAATATTTTGGATCCCCAAACCATGACGTGGGTCTTTGGTAGCTTTGGCCATGCTCCCAAATAATAGACAATCTCTTTTTCTTTTAAATATTATGAAAGACCAAAAACAACTGACAAATAAGCTAACCAGCGCCACCGTAGCATAAACCATGTCTATTTGTCGGTGTAAAAATGGATGGGACGTATTGTAACACTCTCTTCCTTTGTCTTTTCTCATTTGTATACATCTGTTAGCTCTGTGAGGTCTAGTTTAGCTCCAGTCCCACTACGCCATACGTGTAGCAGTCACTCCAGTAAGAACCACATTATTTAGGTATGTTAGCTTGGCCAAGAAATATTAAAATTATTACGGTCAGATGTAGATAAATATGCATTAAAAAAAGTGTAAGTATATTCTGAGTACGTCCTATAGTGTTATATAAATAAATATAAGTAATTGTAGTTCAGCATTAAAGAGCAGTGTTAAGTTGGAAAACCCTGTTCGAATGCTTCTTTATGTGGGCTAATTATCTGTTGTTGTTTTTCTTCAAAAATAGGGCATTATCTTTTTTCAATGGGCATGATGGCTAAAGCTACAAAGACTCACATTTTAATTAATCCTTCAAAATAAAAGCTAACAAGACTGTGTCTATGATCGCAGTTTGAGATTTGGTCTTCCCTAAGTCTGTGCTATTCTTCCCTGCTGTACATTACATTATCAAAATGTCCAAACAACATGAAAAAGTCCTTTTTAAAACCAGTTAAACCAGCAATATCATCCTTTTGAGAATATATAATGACATCAAGTTTTTATTCATCAACTGCATCCAAGCAGTTTAAAAGTAGCATACAAATATGGCATGGTCTCGACTTGTTTTGGCAAAAGTCCACCCCTCTTCGTCTTCTTCCTCCTATTTCTGTCTCTAGAAAAATAGCTTTCAAGTAAATTATTTAATATATTTTTAGACTTGATTTTTATTCCTGTTCTTTGTCCAACAGTGACATGCTCTCACCTCAAACTTGTGTAAATATGTTGAATAGAGAAGCTAATCTACACTTACCTACCTTCTTTCCTACCTTCGTTCCTTAAGACCTACAAAACAGATGATACCACTGTATAGAAATTGTATTAGCCTGCACATTTTGGAAGGCTGTGAAGTTGATTTTATTTTTAAACTTGCATACAAATGTATATATTTTCTTGATTTTTACCCTGCTACTATAGGATCTGTAGAGGAATCCTGTAACAAACCCGAAGTCATGTCAACTGTATGTCGTGTGTACGGCAGAGTTGTAGATATATCTAAAACAAGAAGCCTTTCTTGTTATTGTAGTTTTGGTGCGACAGCAGTGCGGATATGTACATAACGTTGTTGGTCTCTACCTCTTGAGCTCAATAACTCGGCTTTGTTTAGCCCTGCAGATCTTTGTGGGGTTTCCAAACACTTGAATGTCCATTCAAGCTTTTGTATTGAAATAAGATAACATAAATATATCGGTATGGCAGTGTCGGGCAAGTTACTGAGCACAAGTGATTTGTTACTCTTTGTACCAATGTAATATAACACTGCATTAATAATGGGATTCATGCCTCACAGCAAGAAGCTCATGGGTTTGATTCATCTAATTGATTTATCTAATATTGAAATGGGAAGCAATCACAGGCCAACATTTTTTTTCTTCCAGAAAAGAGTGCAGGTGAAAATCCCCAAGTTCTAAGTTGGTCTTTCAGTAACTAAATGTTTATGGTTTAATAAATAAAACCTTGTTCTTACAGAAGAGCCAGCAGAGGCTAATAGTGACTACATTGTAGTAATCCACACTCCATTATTTTGAATAATTATTACAACATATGAAATTGATAAATCACTGGTGAAGTAAGTTCCCAACACTACTGTATTCTTCCCTTCACTTCCCTGCATCCGTCTCCCGTTTGTACCTAAAACCCGACCGATAGCCAAGGTTTCTGACTGTTAGTGATCCACTCTTTGATCAGTAGGAGCTCGAGAGGAGGCAGAGTGCTGGTCTCACGGCGGCTGTGTTCCACAGTTAACATTTTCACTTAATTTAAGACATGTATTAAATATATTGGACACACAACTATTCCTTTTTTTCTGTTTGATAATAAACTAAAGTAAAATGGTTCCAAGATGAACTGGTTGTGCTGCAGTGGTATGATTTTTCTTATGCTTATGTTGTTTTTTTGTTTTTCTTGCATTGAAACCACTGAGAGTCATCTTTATAATGCAATACAATCCATTTATGGTTTTGTTAGATTTTTACACATATTGGGTAAGTCTTATTTGTTCACCTACTTTGCTTATATACAACTCCTGTGATCTACTCCACACAAAGTAAGATATAGATATTGGCCTGGTTGCATTAAAAAAGTAATAATTTTAAAACATGGTTTAAATTTGTCAATATGTTCGTTAAATGACTTAAAACAAAACCACTATTCTTTTCCAACATTTAAAAATCTGACTTTGGTGCTTTTTATTTTTTGCCAACACAATTACCAGTTTAACAGGACATTTTACTATGTTTTTAATTCCAAACTTAACAGGATTGTTCTCAGGAATGAACGCAGTCGGCCGTGAAACTCTGGTCGCTCTTCCTTCTCTTTGCCTGTATCAACTCTCTGTGTAGATATAGTAGTTTCTATATAAACATTTTTGTGTTGGAATGAAGTACTTGAAGCAAATTATGCTCTTTTTGGAGAAACTTTTAGTGTGAGCAACTAACGGCGATGCAGCGACTACTGGACTATATTTGGATGCGTATAATTCCCTAAACAATGTTTGTATATTTGATGTTTTAATCAGATGCATTGTAATTTGAATACAAGCTGCAGTATATACAGTACAGAGATGTATCTATGAAACTCTGCTCTAACACACTGTAAACAGGAGGAAACATCTGGAAATATGGTGAAAACAATAAATGTCACTTGGAAAGATTTAATTTAGACTCTTTTATTCAGAATCTTAAGAAATTAATAATAAAAATAATCTTTTTTTTTTTTTTTATATAGCGCTTTTCCACCTACTGTAGTAGGCACTCAAAGCGCTTTACATAGATTAAGCTATTTACCAGTGTTACAGAACACTCACTGGAGGCAATGTAGATTAAGTGTCTTGCCCAAGGACACAATGACAGTATGTGGGGAGAGCGGTAGTTGTCAAACTTCTTTCTTACTTTCTATTGAATTACCAAAAAGCATTTTTAATATCAACTGGAAACACTCCAAACTTAAGTCTGAGATACAAATGGATTAATCTTACTCTTGAAGCTTATTTTTATCAGAACGAGACTAACTAAATAGCACTTAAGCTTGTCATGTGAGTTTTTACCCAGTTAAGTTTACATTAACTTTTCTGGCCTTCAAAGGTGGCTTAGTTTAAGGCAGATTTTACATTTACATTTATTCATTTAGCTGACGCTTTTATCCAAAGCGACTTACATTGTTCTAATGTAATTACCAGTGTGACTGCTACTAGAGGCAAGGTGGGTTAAGTGTCTTGCCCCAGGACACAATGACTGCATGAACTGTGAGGGGAGAGCGGGAATCGAACCAGCTACCTTCCGGTTGAAGGACGACCGCTCTACCCACTGAGCTACTGCCGCCCCGTAAGACGTGACTGTAAGACTCACGAGGACTCAGGAGACACCTGCTGTGGTGAAGCTATAGAAATGCTGGTAACTTCCTAAATTTGGTTCAATTGTTGAGGCTCTCAACAAACTAAACTAGACTTTTGTTTAGTTTGGTCCATCTTGAGACCAAGATGAGAAAGTTTAGAGAAAGTGTCAACTAACACTGAGGTTCACGGGTAAGTTCTAAAGATATGTTTGTGACAAAATAAAAGCAGGTATTTCACTTGGTCGGGCTATGATCATACAAAGATTAAAAGAGCCAATTTTGTGATATCTTCAAAACCAGCGACTAATCTAATCTGTAGATTTCAAACATAGATCAAGAGTGAGTTGGTTTGTTGTGACTAAAAAGCAGTCATTTCCCTCAAAAAAGAGGCTGATGAAGAGAAACAATCTAAGTTGAATTTATCCGTGTTTCTAAACTCATACAAAAGAGAGTACAAATGAAAATGAGATTTGTTTTCAACCTCTCCTAAATCACAGACTTCACAGAGACCCAGCTCCTTTATTGTTAAAATCTCCCAGTTTCTTTTGTCTGTCAGTAAAGATTTTAAATTTCTGGTTCAATTTATTTTTACATATAGATTTTCTCTGAAATGTGTCCTTTATTTAAATATATGTCCTGAATTTTGGTTTTTATCATTATACCATTTGATCATTTACCTTCAGTCATTTAGCAGACGTTTTTATCCAAAGCGACTTACATTAAGCTTCTATTCACCAGTGTTACAGCTGGAACACATTAATGCTGCAGGTTTAGTTTCCTGAAAATATTATACGATTTGAGCTTCAGCAAAATCAGCATGGAGCTCTGCAGCCCACAGAGAACTTGTTTTACTGCAGCTGAAGGCCTGAGACTGTTTTCAGACATGATATGATTCCAAAGTCTGGCCATTTCACATTTTCTTTGAATTGAACCTGCTTTTTTCAACTTCTTCTTGAGTTCTCACTTTTCTCACTTCTCACTGTTCTCACTTCCTTTATTAAAGGTATTTTCTTTTATTCTCTGGGGCTCCATAATTTACCTATCACCTTCCAAAAGTGTTGTGGCTTATTTGTTTGATGACTTCCTGCTTCTGAATAGTGCAGACCTCCTCTACTTGCTCATGCCTGCTTTACTTTCTTTTTTAGTTATCTCTATGATCAACTTTTTTTTTTTTTTACATTACTTTTTACTTTCTTTTAACTGGATTTTTAAAAATGTTTTTACTTGTTTCTTACTTTTTAAACAACACGTTGGACCCGCCGAGCGACTGGAGCCTTGGTATCTATTTTTCAACATGTCTGGGGTAAAAACAACTACTACAAACTCTTTCTGCCAAAATTGCTGGAAATATCAACAGAAAATCAGTGTGCTACAAACAAAGATTTTTGCTTTGGAATCTGAAAGAGGACTTCAGGAGACAATACCGATCACACAATGTGTTAAGAATGTGTGAATTTAAACTTGGATGATACAGTGTCATTCCCAAAACTGAGCAAAGCAAAGGGATTTAAACAAAATGATGCCACCTGGCATAAACTTGGTGCCCAGCCAAAGCAACACTGGATTAGAAAAAAGAATGCTGGCATCACAAGAGCATATGTAGCATCACCAGACATCCAGCTAAAAAACAGATTCCAACCACTGACTGAGCTAAAGGTGAATGAACCAGAAAACTCTGCTATAAATGAAACACATGGAGTAAATCAAGCTTATTCTATGGAGAACAGGAGAAATTAATCTGTGGAAAAGCACCAGGCAAACAGAGACAGAGAATCTATGCCAAAAGTGAAGGTCAGAGATATCCTGCTGCTTGGAGACGGTGCTATCAGAGACATAAACAACGGTAGATTTGCTACATGCAGCTTTCAAAGTGCTACAGTCACTGATATAACAGCACTCCTCCCCCAAGTTATGTCTAAACACACAGGGATTAAACAGCTGATGTTACACGTGGGTGCAGTTGACACCAGGAAGGGGGAATCAGAAGTTTTAAAAAAGGATTTCTCCAGGCTTTTAGATAAACTTGAAAACCTGGAAGTGCAATCCTTTATCAGTGGACCACTCCCAAACATCGACAGACGGATCAATAAATTCAGTCGGCTGCTTGCATTGAATACATGGCTGTCCAAGGCCTGTGAGACTAGAGGAGTACACTTCATTGATAACTTTAACTTGTTTTGGCAATGTGACGACCTGTTCAAAGGAAAGGGCCCACATCTAAACAGGGGAGGGGTCAGGAGGCTAACGGATAATCTCCTGCACTCTCTGAGACACCTAAATAGTTCTGGGCTCCCTCTTGAACAAAGAAAGGGTTCTCAGCCACTAAATGAAAAAAGCACTCCTATCATCATCACTAAAAACATCACCCCCAATACCACCCAGGAGTACCACTGCTTCACCTCGGCCACTACCTAGAGTCCAATGCACCCCTGTCAGACCCCCTCCACCTCCTCCCAGACCAGCTCCAAAAGCCTTGACTAGCATCAAGGCTACTATCAGTGATTAGGACACTGAGGGCCTCTGCTGTTCCAGGACTTTTTGTCATAATAAACCACTTATCAACCTTAGGCCCTGGGAGAGAACACTCCCCCCTAGCTCCATAACTACAGTCAGAAGTCACAGATTGGAGAAGAGAATAACAGTTAGATTGTCTAATCAGACAAATCTGATTCAAATCCCCTGCAAACAGATAAAGTCAGGTCCTGCTCAAACAGACTTGAAACTTGCACTGTTCAATGTCAGGTCTTTGGGAAACAAATCTTTTTTAATTAATGATTGTATAACTTCAAATAAGCTTGATTTTATGTTTTTAACAGAAACATGGTTAGACAGCAGGACTGGAAATGCGGTCCTTATCAAATCCACCCCATCGAATTTCATATTTTTATCCAAAATGCGGGAAAACAAAAAGGGTGGTGGTGTATGTGCCTTTCTTAGGGATAATATTCTTATCCAGAAACTATCACTTGGGGAGTTTTCATCATTTGAGTATGTGTCATTCAAAATGGAGTTGAGGTTTTCTCCATCCATTTTATATCTAGTTCTTTACAAACCACCCCATCAATGTCCTGATTTTATTAATGAGTTTACTGAAATGCTTTCAGTTATCTGCACAGAATTTGAACAAGTAGTCATATCTGGTGATTTTAATGTGCATGTGGATAATGTTTGTGACAGAAATGCCAAAGAACTTTCTACTATTCTTGATACTTTTGGTCTTTGTCAGCATGTTAATGAGCCGACCCATAACAGAGGTCACACTCTGGACCTGGTCATTACTAAAGGTGTTCATATTTCAGATGTCACTGTGATTGATGTTGCTCTATCTGATCATCACTTTTTCATCTGTCCATAATTACCAAAAGTTGCTGTTGGACCCACTGCTTCATAAGAGACACACTACCTAGAGTCCAATGCACCAGGACCTGTCAGAACCTCCTCCCAGACCAGGTTTGAAAATGCCTCATCAGGTCAAGGCTGATGATCAGTGATTAGGACACTGAGGGCCTCTGCTGTTCCAGGACTTCATGGTCATAATAAACCACTTATCAACCTTAGGCCCTGGGAGAGAAAACTGGCTAGCTCCATAACTACAGTAATTCATTATGGAGATAGAGAATAAATTTGCATGTTTTCAATCAAACTTTGCAAAAAGAAAGAGAAATATTCTTCTCAGAGATCATCAACAACAATAGTAACAACCTCTGTTTTTGAACAGAAACAAACCCTCCAGCTCCATTTCCTCCAGAATTAGGTTCCACCACTAAATGCAATGAGTTTGCATTGTTTTTCAACACATCTTCAGCCTGAGTTCATCCACCTGCTGCCTCGATGTTTTACCCACTAGATTTCTAAAATCAGTACTAAGCAGTTTGTTACCACAACTCACTGATATAGTCAATAATTCCTTACAGTCTGGAACATTTCCAAGAGCCTTAAAAACTGCTGTCATTAAACCTCTCCTAAAGAAGAGCAGTCTTGATGCTACAGTGCTCAACAACTATCGCCCATATCAAATGCCATTTTTTAGGGAAAGTCATCAAAAAGTGGTGTATATCAACAACTTAATGACTTTCTATTACCAGACAACTGCTTTGATCCTTTTCAGTCAGGATTCAGGCCCCATCACAGCACTGAGACTGCACTTATCAAAGTCACAAATGACATCCGTCTGAACACTGACGCGGGCAAAGTCTCTGTCTTAGTTCTGTTGGACTTACATTTACATTTTACATTTATTCATTTAGCTGACGCTTTTATCCAAAGCGACTTACATTGTTCTGATGTAATTACCAGTGTTACAGCCACTGAAGGCAAGGTGGGTTAAAGTGTCTTGCCCAAGGACACAACGACAGTATGAACAGCGAATCGAACCGCCTACCTTCTGGTTGAAAGACAACCGCTCTACCCACTGAGCTAGATTAGAGGAATGTATCACTGGAACTGCCCTTAAATGGTTTCAGTTATCTTGACACTCAGATTTACATTTCACTCACAGCAGGTGAAATGGACCAATCCATTCACTGTGTCACTCACTGCATCGAACAGATTGACGTGAGGATGCAAAATAATGTTTTCAATCAAACTTTGCAACAGAAACAAGACTGAACTAATCATTTTTAGAGATCATCAGATACAAAGTAGAAAGTGTCAGCAGTCACCTCGCTCTTTCTCTAAAATCTAAAAATCAGGTTAGAAATCTAGGGATCATCATGGACTCAGACTTGAATTTCCACAGTCACATTAAGTTAATTACATCATCTGCATTATCCACCTTAAAAACATTTAGTCAAAGGGATGATGTCTCAACCAGACTTAGAGAAACTTATCCATGTTTTCATCTCCAGCAGGTTAGATTACTGAAACGGCCTGCTCACTGGTCTCTCAAAACGAGGGTTAAGACAGCTGCAGCTTATTCAGAACGCGGCTGCTCGGGTTCTCACCAAAACTAGGAAGTACAACCACATCACGACAGTTTTAAAATCTCTGCACTGGCTTCCTGTTGCTCAGAGAATAGACTATAAAACAGCACTTCTGGTTTACAAGTCTCTAAATGGTTTAGCACCAGAATATATCTCTGACATGCTAGTTACTTATGAACCTCCTTGATCTCTGAGAACATCTGGGACAGGCCTTCTGCTCGTGCCCAGAGTTAGAACTAAACAAGGTGAAGCAGCGTTTAAGTTTCATGCAGCAAAAACCTGGAACAGCCTCCCAGATGAAGTGAAACAAGATTTGAGAGCCAACTTGGGAAAGTTACAAGAAAAGACTTGGTGTAAAATGGAAAATGTCTTTTTTTCACCTGATATCTTACTTTATTTATTTTAGCTCTCTTTTTGTTTTGTGTCATTTTACAACTGCCAACTAGTAAACAGGATGTTTATAACAAATATAGAGAAAATGGAAAGAATGCGTGTTCATTTTTTAGCCGCTTCAGTGTATTCCCCATAAGTTAATGCCTCTCGAATGGTAACGGTTTATTTATTATCCTCTTTCATTTGAATAAAATAAAATAGAAAAAGGCTTGGTTCTAAACTGTCAACCACTGTGTCAAAACACATGTCACAGAGGACTTTTTGGTGTTGATATAAATAAAGGATAATTAACCTGGAATGCTGTTTTCTTTTTTCTCATTAACTACACATTACAGTTTCCTTGTACAGAACCAGTTACCTGATCTAAGGTTAATATCATGACTCCAAAACCTTTAATGCAGTTGGTAACTCGATCCCTCTGCACTCAAAGCTCCGACTCGGCACTGACAGTTTTATAACCGACAAAGGTAAGACACGATCATGTACTTTTGTTATTAATGTAATAGCGTTCAACTTATTGAACTTAAAAGTCTAATTTAAAGCAAATTGTTTTTAAAAGTTGAAAAAAGAAATAGGCGAAAATAAGCGTTTATTAACAGTTATGTAGCAAATAAACCTGTGACAAAAAAATGGTTATAGATTTTATTTGGATTTTGCTGAACCCTGGGAAAAATGAAAATAGCAAAATATAACTAGGCCAACATTTGCAGAGCATCACCTTTTTTCACATTTTGTTAAGTTACAGTTTATTTCAAAGCTTTTTTTAAACCATTATTTCAACCAAGTCGCATTCAATTTATTATTTGCCTCAAGAAGGTTGTTTGAAATCTTTACAAATTTATTAAACATAAAAAACAAAAAAAAAGCACATGTACATATGTATTCACAACCTCTGCCATGACACTCAAAAATGAGCTCAGCTATATCCTTTTTGCACTGATCATCCTTGATGCTTCGACAACTTACTGTGGTAAATTCAGTTTATTAAACATGATTTGGAAAGACACACACCTGTTTATTTAAGGTCCCACAGTTAAAAGTGCCGGTCAGCGACAAACCAAGCCATGAAGTCCAAGGAATTGTCTGTAGACCTTTGAGACAGGATTGTATCGAGGCACGTGCCAACATAAACCTCAGCAGCAGTATGTTGCCGTACTGGTTTAACTGCAGAAACTCTTATCTCTGAAGGAAAGTTTCTCTGCTGTTTCTTTTAATTATATGTTATTCTACCTGTACTGGTTTAACTGCAGAAACTCTTATCTCTGAAGGAAATGGAAACACGTTTCTCTGCTGTTTTCTGTTAATTATATGTTATTCTACCTGTCTGTGTCTTCAACTTCTCATTGTTCAATACAATTGTGTTACCAGATATTAATCTTTGAAAGTGGAAAAGGGTGACCAGATCATAATGAACTGTGAGGAGTGAGCATGTCCTCCCTGTGTTAGCGAGGGTTCTCTTTGTGTACTCTGGCTTCCTCCCAAAGACATGCATGTGTATGTAGGTCAATTTGCAAATATAAAGTGAGGGATGGTTGTCTGTCAGTGTCTATGTCTAAATGTCAGCCCTGTAGCTAACTGGCTACTGTCCAGAGTGTTCAGAATTATGTTTCTCTGTTTACGGCTTTGCATTGCAGCATACATGCATGTCCTGTTGTCGGCAGCAGACTCCCTGTCAATTATAATTTATAACCCTGAAAAGGTAAATTTACTTTTTACATTTAGCAGACACGTTTATCCAAAGCGACTTACATTAAGCTTCCATTCACCAGTGTTACAGCTGGAACACCACTGTAGGCAAGGTGGGTTAAGTGTCTTGCCCAAGGACACAACGACAAGTATGAACTGTGGAGAGAGCGGGAATCGAACCACCTACCTTCCAGTTGAAGGACGACTGCTCTTCCACTGAGCCACTTTTTTTAAATCTCTTTTAACCACGTAAACAATATTTGTAACCACCAATGTATAAATGAATGAATGAATGAATGAATGTTAATATTGTAACAAATTAAATTATAATAACAATTTACTTAAGATTGACCATAGAGTAAAAAAATATCCAGAAGGCCTATTTAATATAATCCCTTGAAACAGTAAACAGGGTGTGCAATGAACATTAACATCAACAAAACCTAATTATTGTTGTCAATCTGGTTCTCGTTTACCCTTCGCTTCATCCACGTCACAGTTCTAAATAGGTTATCTTGGCAACAGTTTCATTTACAGTAGACTACATTCCATTCTCAAGATAGCCTAAGCCTAAATGATCTTCCTACACTTCTGTCCTACCATTTCCACCAGAGGCCACTCGCAGCTCTACAGTATGAAGATCTCAGATTCAAGGTTCCCCACAGGCAACATTTTAAAAACGTGGCACGTTCACCTGGTTGTACTTCTTATTGCCTATTTTAATATTGAGCATTTTAACTAAAAATTATCCACTTAATGGCTAAAAAAAAATGTCTACTTTAAGCTGACCCCTCCCTTTCGCTCATTTGTGGCTGTTGGATCATGTTGACGTTACGGCACGTGAAACACAATATTGCATCTGCCAGAGCTGTAACATACCTGCCCTGTGGCTCAAATAATAAGGAAATAAATTTTGATGATTCCTTTCATGAAGGAACATGTCTCAAACACAGACACTATTATTGTAGCCTCTCCAGTAGGGCTTTTACTCCATAGTAAAACAATAGTTTTTAGATAGCATAAACGGACATATCAAAAATCAAGTTGTCACGTAGTAAAAACTTAGCTCTAGAGACCGGAGCCATCTTTTGTACCAGGCTGTAAACATGATTTTTACACTTGTAAAGTCGCCATTGGGTTTCTCCTTATATTTCCGCTTTTGGAGCCTGCCCTCTGGTGGACGGAGGTATATCGCTGTATTTCGCTATAAAATCGCCTTATGGCGGCGCCCTTACATGAGGACCATTTTAGAGGTGCCATGAGAGAGGCTTGGAGGGAACGAGTTAATTAAGACATGCACACTTGACGCCACCAGAAGCAGGATCAAACACGCCAGAGAGAGAGTGACCGATCCACTTCCAGTTTAAATGTCTTAAATTAAGTCAAATACATTAATCTATTACAAAAATGAATGTCATAAGGTGCATTTTAAGAGTAAATCAACCCTTCAGGTGCCAAGGTTTTTTTCAGATGCTAGCAGAGACATGCGTTTGAGGTCGTCTTTTATGGAAGGCAAAACATGGTAAAAGTGGGCTAGAAACAAAGTACAGGGGTCTGACATCTGATGGAAGGGATATATCATAAATTCCCTCAAGATAATTAACTTCTTCCCAGTAAATTTATTTTCTTTATTTTTTTTTACGTAGGAACGTGATAATATCTCGTGGCCACGTGAAAATATTATATTTTAACTGTAACTGGCACATGAGTCCATGATGGAGTTGCTTCAGTCTCTGGCACCAAAGGCAGCTGCAACCCAACACCTACTCTTAATATCTGATAAAGACTAATAAAGTAGTTCTACTGGTTAATTGCTGTTACTATGAAAAAAACCTGTGGAAATAATTTTAATAAAAGCAACAAAGCAAATAAATTAATTGTGTGTGAAAGCCTTTCCCTTTCCTAGTTACACTCTCCCGTTACATAGCAATAACCGCTGACGTAAGCTACCTCTTAAAATAATAGAGTTTATAGATGCATCACCAATATCTAAAGAAGAAAAAAAATGATATCATTCTGTTTTTGGCCTAAAATTTTATATTTTGACATCTAGCACTATGTATATAAATATATATTTTATACACAAACTTATTTACTTTTTTTTTTGCTGCTGTAGCCCAAAATGAGAGGACCACAGGGACTGCTATTGCTCTTGTTCATGCAGACTATGACTGCCCAAACAGGTAAAATGTTTATTTGACCTTTTAAACCTTTGCTTACACATTAACACAATAGTAAAACAACAGCCTCTTTAAACCTTAAATGTGATATACAAATATTACTGTAAGCCTCATTGTCCTATATTTGCTCCATACAGCATTTGAAAAATATATGACCATTTAATCATTCTGTGAAAAATTCTTTAATTTGTAAACTTCAGCTGTACATCCTGTCAGACTGGTCCACTCTCAAAATAGCTGCTCTGGGAGAGTCGAGGTCTTCCACGACGGTCAATGGGGCACAGTGTGTGACGACATGTGGGGCATCAATCATGCCCAAGTGGTGTGTAGACAACTGGGTTGTGGCAACGCTGTGGCTGCACCAAAAGCAGCCCTTTTTGGAGCGGGCAGTGGGCCGGTCTGGATGGATGATGTCCATTGTTCAGGAAAAGAGTCATCGTTACTGGACTGTTCCCATTTGGGGTTTGGAGTCCACAACTGTGCACATCATGAAGACGCTGGAGTCATTTGTGAAGGTAATTTTTAAGTTAATTTAAGCAAATAAATAGGGTTTAGTCATTGAAATATATTTTTATAGTTACATACTGATTTCAATATATATTAATTTCTATTTAAAACAAATTTGAGGTTAGAAACCTTCTTGTCTCTGTCCAATACTTGTGCTGCTGAGCAAGTCTTTCACAAATTATACTGAACAAAACATTTAATGCAACACTTTTTTATGCCCCATTTTTCATGAGCTGAACTCAAAGATCTAAGACTTTTTCTATGAACACAAAAGCCCTATTTCTCCCAAATACTGTTGACAAATCTGTCCAAGTCTGTGTTAGTGAGCACTTCTCCTTTGCGGAGATAATCCATCCACCTCACAGGTGTGGCATATCAAAATTCTGATTAGAGAACATGATTATTGCACAGGTGCCTTAGGCTGGCCACAATAAAAGGCCTCTGTAAAATGTGCAGTTTCACTGTGTCAGAGGGGAAGGGGGAGGGTCGGAAAACCAGTCAGAATCTGGTGTGAATAGAACACCTCTCCAAAATGCTAGACACCATCGAATGTGAGCATTTGCCCACTCAGGTCGGTTACAACAACAAACTGCAGTCAGGTCGAGACCCCGATGAGGACAACGAGCAGATGAGCTTCCTTGAGACAATTTCTGACAGTTTGTGCAGAAAATCTTTGGTTATGCAAACCGACTGTTGCAGCAGCTGTCCGAGCGGCTGGTCTCAGAGGATCTTGGAGGTGAAGATGCTGCATGTGGAGGTCCTGGGCTGGTGTGGTTACACATCGTCTCCGGTTATGAGGCTGGTGGAATGTACTGCCAAATTATGTGAAACGCCCTTTAGAGATGGCTTATGGTAGAGAAATTAACATTTAATTTAAGGGCAACAGCTCTGGTGGACATTTCTTTAGCCAACTGCACGCTCCCTCAAAACTTGCACCATCTGTGGCATTGTGCAGTGATACAACTACACATTTTAGAGTGGCCTTTTATTGTAGCCAGCCTAAGGCACAGCTGTGCAATAATCATGTTCTCTAATCAGCATCTTGATATGCCACACCTGTGAGGTTGATGGATTTTCTCGACAAAGGAGAAGTGCTTACTAACACAGATTTGGACAGATTTGTAAACAATATTTGAGAAAAATAGGGCTTTAGTGTTCACAGAAAAAGTCTAAGATCTCTGAGTTCAGCTCAGGAAAAATGGGGGCAAAAGAAATATTGCTGCATTTAAATTTTTGTTCAGTTTACTTTGGAGTCTAATGTTGTCAAAGTGCATTTTAAACCAGGGAGTGACCACAGCCCCAACCTTCCACTAAAATAGTAACACTTACTGTACTTTTTATATTTTTTAACAGTTTATTTTGGAAAAACTTCAGAAAAGAGTTGAATAGTGAAATAGTTTTTTTAACAATGGTTGACTTTGAGTTAATATGTGTTAACATAAACATCAGACCAATTTTGTTTTTTCTCAATTTGTTAAAGGTACTGCCCCACTCAGACTGGTCCACTCTAACAGCAGCTGCTCTGGGACAGTCGAGGTCTTCCACGACGGTCAATGGGGCACAGTGTGTGACGACATGTGGGGCATCAATCATGCCCAAGTGGTGTGTAGACAACTGGGTTGTGGCAACGCTGTGGCTGCACCAAAAGCAGCCCTTTTTGGAGCGGGCAGTGGGCCGGTCTGGATGGATGATGTCCATTGTTCAGGAAAGGAGTCGTCGTTACTGGACTGTTCTCATTTGGGGTTTGGAGTCCACAACTGTGCACATCATGAAGATGCTGGAGTCATTTGTGAAGGTGATTTTAATAACTTCAAGTTGGTTTAAGCAAAAAAATTGAGTTTAGTCATTGTAATATATTTTTATAGTTACATACTGATTTCAATATGTATTAATTTCTATTTAAAACAAATTTGAGGTTAGAAACCTTCTTGTCTCTGTCCAATACTTGTGCTGCTGAGCAAGTCTTTCACAAATTATACTGAACAAAACATTTAATACAAAACTTTTTTTATGCCCCATTTTTCATGAGCTGAACTCAAAGATCTAAGACTTTTTCTTTGAACACAAAAGCCCCATTTCTCCCAAATATTGTTGACAAATCTGTCCAAGTCTGTGTTAGTGAGCACTTCTCCTTTGCGAGATAATCCATCCACCTCACAGGTGTGGCATATCAAGATTCTGATTAGAGAACATGATTATTGCACAGGTGCCTTAGGCTGGCCACAATAAAAGGCCTCTGTAAAATGTGCAGTTTCACTGTGTCAGAGGGGAAGGGGGAGGGTCGGAAAACCAGTCAGAATCTGGTGTGAATAGAACACCTCTCCAAAATGCTAGACACCATCGAATGTGAGCATTTGCCCACTCAGGTCGGTTACAACAACAAACTGCAGTCAGGTCGAGACCCCGATGAGGACAACGAGCAGATGAGCTTCCTTGAGACAATTTCTGACAGTTTGTGCAGAAAATCTTTGGTTATGCAAACCGACTGTTGCAGCAGCTGTCCGAGCGGCTGGTCTCAGAGGATCTTGGAGGTGAAGATGCTGCATGTGGAGGTCCTGGGCTGGTGTGGTTACACATCGTCTCCGGTTATGAGGCCGGTGGAATGTACTGCCAAATTATGTTTACGAAGGCGTCAGTGGCTCAGTGGTAGAGCGGTCGTCCTTCAATCGGAAGGTAGGCGGTTCGAATCCCGCTCTCCCCACAGTTCATACTGTCGTTGTGTCCTTGGGCAAGACACTTAACCCACTTTGCCTCCAGTGGTGTTCCAGCTGTGACACTGGTGAATGGAACCTTAATGTAAGTCGCTTTAAATGAAAGCGTCAACTGTAAAATGTAACACTGGTGAATGTAAGTCGCTTTGGATAAAAGCGTCTGCTAAATGACTAAATGTAAAATGTAAATGTAACGGCTTATGGTAGAGAAATTAATATTTAATTCAAGGGCAAGAGCTCTGGTGGACATTTCTTTAGCCAACTGCACGCTCCCTCAAAACCTTCAACATCTGTGGCATTGTGCAGTGATAAAACTGCACATTTTAGAATGGCCTTATATTGTAGCGAGCCTAAGGCACACCTGTGCAATAAGCATGCTCTCTATTTAGCTTCTTGATATGCCAAAACAGTGAGGTGGATGGATTATCTCGACATAGGAGAAGTGCTTACTAACATAGATTTGGACAGATTTGTGAACAATATTTGAGAGAAATAGGGCTTTTGTGTTCACAGAAAAAGTCCTCTAAGTTCATCTGAGGAAAAATGGGGGCAAAAGAAATATTGCTGTGTTTAAATTTTTGTTCAGTTTACTTTGGAGTCTTATGTTGTCAAAGTGCATTTTAAACCAGGGATTGTCCACAGCCCCAACCTTCCACTAAAATAGTAACGCTTACTGTACTTTTTATATTTTTTAACATTTTATTTTGAAAAACTGCAGAAAATAATTGACTTGTGAAATAGTTTTTCTAATAATGGTTGACTTTGAGTTAACATAAACATCAGACCAATTTTGTGTTTCCTCAATTTGTTAAAGGTACTGCCCCACTCAGACTGGTCCACTCTAACAGCAGCTGCTCTGGGACAGTCGAGGTCTTCCACGACGGTCAATGGGGCACAGTGTGTGACGACATGTGGGGCATCAATCATGCCCAAGTGGTGTGTAGACAACTGGGTTGTGGCAACGCTGTGGCTGCACCAAAAGCAGCCCTTTTTGGGGCGGGCAGTGGGCCGGTCTGGATGGATGATGTCCATTGTTCAGGAAAGGAGTCGTCGTTACTGGACTGTTCCCATTTGGGGTTTGGAGTCCACAACTGTGCACATCATGAAGATGCTGGAGTCATTTGTGAAGGTGATTTTAATAACTTCAAGTTGGTTTAAGCAAAAAAATAGGGTTTAGTCATTGAAATATATTTTTATAGTTACATACTGATTTCAATATATATTAATTTCTATTTAAAACAAATTTGAGGTTAGAAACCTTCTTGTCTCTGTCCAATACTTGTGCTGCTGAGCAAGTCTTTCACAAATTATACTGAACAAAACATTTAATACAACACTTTTTTATGCCCCATTTTTCACGAGCTGAACTCAAAGATCTAAGACTTTTTCTTTGAACACAAAAGCCCTATTTCTCCCAAATATTGTTGACAAATCTGTCCAAATCTTTGTTAGTGAGCACTTCTCCTTTGCCGAGATAATCCATCCACCTCACAGGTGTGGCATATCAAGATTCTGATTAGAGAGCATGATTATTGCACAGGTGTGCCTTAGGCTGGCCACAATAAAAGGCCTCTGTAAATTGTGCAGTTTCACTGTGTCAGAGGGGAATGGTGAGGGTCGGAAAACCAGTCAGAATCTGGTGTGAATAGAACACCTCTCCAAAATGCTAGACACCATCGAATGTGAGCATTGCCCACTCAGGTCGGTTACAACAACAAACTGCAGTCAGGTCGAGACCCCGATTAGGACAACGAGCAGATAAGCTTCCTTGAGACAATTTCTGACAGTTTGTGCAGAAAATCTTTGGTTATGCAAACCGACTGTTGCAGCAGCTGTCCGAGCGGCTGGTCTCAGAGGATCTTGGAGGTGAAGATGCTGCATGTGGAGGTCCTGGGCTGGTGTGGTTACACATCGTCTCCGGTTATGAGGCCGGTTTGATGTACTGCCAAATGATGTGACACGCCTTCGTAAACGGCTTATGGTAGAGAAATTAATATTTAATTTAAGGGCAACAGCTCTGGTGGACATTCCTGACATCAGCCAACTGCACGCTCCCTCAAAACTTTCAACATCTGTGGCATTGTGCAGTGATGCAAATACACATTTTAGAGTGGCCTTTTATTGTAGCCAGCCTAAGACACACCTGTGCAGTAAGCATACTCTCTATTTAGCTTCTTGATATGCCACAACAGTGAGGTGGATGGATTATCTCGAGAAGTGCTTACAAACATAGATTTGGACAGATTTGTAAACAATATTTGAGAAAAATAGGGCTTTAGTGTTCACAGAAAAAGTCTAAGATCTCTGAGTTCAGCTCAGGAAAAATGGGGGCAAAAGAAATATTGCTGCATTTAAATTTTTGTTCAGTTTACTTTGGAGTCTTATGTTGTCAAAGTGCATTTTAAACCAGGGATTGTCCACAGCCCCAACCTTCCACTAAAATAGTAACACTTACTGTACTTTATATTTTTTAACAGTTTATTTTGAAAAACTTCAGAAAAGAGTTGAATAGTGAAATAGTTTTTCCAACAATGGTTGACTTGTGTTAACATAAACATCAGACCAATTTTGTTTCGCTGCCTTGTACCTGTACTTGTGTAATGACAATAAAGTTGAATCTAATCTAATCTAATCTTTTTTCTCAATTTTTTAAAGGTACTGCCCCACTCAGACTGGTCCACTCTAACAGCAGCTGCTCTGGGACTGTCGAGGTCTTCCACGACGGTCAATGGGGCACAGTGTGTGACGACATGTGGGGCATCAATCATGCCCAAGTGGTGTGTAGACAACTGGGTTGTGGCAACGCTGTGGCTGCACCAAAGCAGCCCTTTTTGGAGCGGGCAGTGGGCCGGTCTGGATGGATGATGTCCATTGTTCAGGGAAAGAGTCGTCGTTACTGGACTGTTCCCATTTGGGATTTGGAGTCCACAACTGTGCACATCATGAAGATGCTGGAGTCATTTGTGAAGGTAGATCCATGCAGTCACAGAGTTATCTCTTTTTAGGTAACCCTAATGTTATGATCACTTTCTTGTTTTAGATCAGGGGCCCCCCCAGACGTCTGACCTCATTTGCTCCCCAAATGAAATAGAAGTTGGTGTGCGTTTGGCGACATTGCAGGCAGAAAAAATAGATGCATTCAGCGGACACCTGGCTGACCCTCAATGTTCCACACACAGAGTCAGCAGTGACTTTGTGTGGTACAAAACACCACGTCAGGCTGGAGTCTGTGGAAATGTGCTCAGGGTGAGTGTAAACTGCTGCTTCACTTTGGGTCTTGCTAACACAGACACTAGATGACAGTACTGTGTGAGGAAGTATTACAAGAGTAAAATATAAATAATGTCTGATTATTATTCTGTGTACTTTAAGACTTATGGCACCAATGATGTCTACATCAACTCATTGTTCCTGTACCCTCAAAACAACAAATCATTTTCTTTTCCTGAGATTATCACGTTCTTCTGTGTCTATTCCACGTTAACCAATGCTTCAATCAGCAGTGGGTCTAGTGTACTACGGTGAGTAGATCATTGTTTTTTATCATATACATCAGAAATCAATTTTTGTATAATACAAGTCATCTTTCCTTTCCCCTTTACAGTAACATAGGTCTGTCTGGAACGGGCTCTATGAATACACCCTCCATGGGCCTGTTTGGTGACTCAAGTTTTACACAGAGGTACCCAGAAGGATCACTTAGTATGATGTTGGGCTCTGCTCTTTACGTCAACCTGTCTGTGGATGAAACAGACCCCAGCTTTTCTCTGGTTTTGGACACTTGCTATACCTCCAACTCGTCAAACCCAGATGACCCTTCTCAAAACTATCTCATCAGTTCCAGGTATTTCTACACATTTATTCTAAAAGTGGTAGAAATAAAGACAAATACATATACTATAGTTCAGAAATAATCAGTATCATTGTAGTCTTTGGTTCACTTAATTTTAATTGGAGTCTTAAAGAGATAGTCCAGTCCATTTATTGAGCTCACTCTCAGTTTGGAGAAGCAGACAGGAGCACTGACACAAGGCTTTTAATACTTCAAACACTTCTATTAATACAAGTGTAATTTTATTATACCTTTACTTGTATTTATTTTGACATATGACTCCAAATAAATCTCCTCAAAGTGCCCTGTGTCTGAACCAAAGCATCAGCACCATATAATGTGGAATTACACATTTAAACTTACAATAATTTAATTTAAAGTATGTCATATTTTTAAAGTAATTCAATGTTTTGAATTCTCAGCGTTTAAAAATTTTTACTCTTTACTGGCCTCTTTAATATCAGTTCACAGTCTGCTTTTTCAAACGAAGAGCAAGCTGACAATTGCGAACTGTAGCAAATAAATTACCTCCAAAAATAGTAATACTGATATATTTCTCAATGTATTTGAATTCAATTAAATATTTACTATGCTAAAGAAGAAGAAAATATTGCAAGCCACATCCTCATTTCAACATTCAGCCTAATTATCCTTACATAATGCAATCCTAATATCTTTTTCAGGTGTCCTACTAACCACCAGCGTGTGTCAGTCATTGAGAGTGGCAGCTCCCTCGAAGATCGTTTTTCTGCCCTGCTCTTCCCCGTGGAGGGCGTCGACCCCTTCGTCTATCTTCACTGCACACTGAGTTTGTGTGACAAGAGGCTAAAAAGTTGTGTGCCTGTGAGTCCCAAACTCCTCTCGATAAATGTGAGCATCATTTTTAACAGTTAATACTACATATAACATATTTTTGTGTTTCTTTTTATAGTCCTGCACAGGGAGGGAAAAACGTTCTGTGCACAACTCTGCTCAGATCTATCCGCTCACTGCAGAACACACTTTCAGTAAGTACAGCTTAAAACACAGTATTACTTTATACTTTTTATATGTAGAGAGTTTAATAATAGTTTTTTATGTTTACTTTTCAGGGTGAAAAAGGAAATCATCTGAAATCGTCTGATGAAAAGACATATGTTTTCAGTGTATTTATTTTTATATTTAATGGAAACAAGGCTCATTGTAGTTTTAACCAGTTCATCTTTAACATTACTCTTTGCTGAAGCACACAGATCAAAGTGTGGATGCAGCTGCTGGTCAAATGAGAAGCAGAGACAAAGTTAAAGCTCCACTAGCTGATTTTCTTTTTGTCTCAGACCGCTCGCCTCCAAAAGGGACTAATAAAATCCAACTAGTTTTTATACGTTACACCAAACGTTTAGCGGATTTAAGCTGCGATAGGCCAAAACCTCTGTTCAGGAGTAAAATTCTCAGCTAGTAAAATCCTTGATAAAAAGCCTAGATAACGTCTTAAGGTCACAGATGATTCTTGTTACAATATACTGTTAGAAGATTCCACTTTTTCAATTCCCCCAAAAATTTAACTTCTTTTAACTTACAAAAATTTGAAAGGCACAAGTACAATTTTATTACCTAAACATTAAATAGTACTCTATGCTACGCTTCAATGCAACACACATAGTAACAATACAACTAAACGGAGGCATGTAGTGTGAAGGACATGCAAAAAGCAATGTCACCACGCTCTACTCGGGCCTTTTAGTCTCAGAAAAAGAGATTGTAGGCATCTTGAAAAACTATTAGAGAGGGCTGGTTCTAGTCTGAAGATTGTGGATGAAGCAGTGGAGCAACAGACACACAACAGGACGGATGCTATACTGAACAACGTCCTACAGCAGTAGAAGTATGACCACTAGGGGTGATGTCAATATAGACTGTAGACCAGCAAAGAGGAAAACTACATTTGGTCAGAGATCCTTTACCCACACATTAGGAACACATAATTGAAATAAAAACAATTAACGATTTCCAAATGTTCAATTATAAAGTAAAACAGTGGCTCAGATCTAAGCAGATCTGTGAACACTAAATCCTCATTAGAACTACAGACTGAGCCAGGGTCAGATGTAAATAGCCTCTATATTTGTATCTTTTATTGTTCCATGCCCTTTTTTATTGACTAACTGTTTGTATTTGTGTAATATTGTCTTTGTTTTTTTTTTTGTCCCTGTCTAATAAACGTATATAAATAAAGAAATCCCCTGCGTTGGGCTTTTGAACAGCAGAGAGCAGTCAGTGGACGTCAGAGATTAGTGAGCTGCAAGACAAAATGCCACAAGAACTCCTAGGCATTGTTTATATAACATTAAGGGCAAAACCTGTATTTAAAAATAACATCAGACAAAGGGAACAATTAACTGCTTGTGGATTTGTGGACGTGACGGCACGTGAAGCCAAAATTGCATCTGCCAAAGATGCAACATACCAGCCCTGTGGCTCAAATAATAAGGAAATAAATTTGATTCCTTTCATAAAGTCACCTGTCCTTCCTCGTGTCTCCACTGTCACCACAAAGTATCATGATGTCAACTGGGGTAAGCAGGTTGGAAAGCACAAATCTGATTCCAAAAAAGTCGGGACACTGTACTAATTGTGAATAAAAACAGAAAGCAAAGGTTTTCTGGCCTTGACCCTTACACACAGAGATTGTTCCAGATTCTCTGAATCTTTGGATGATATTATGAACTGTAGATGATGATAACTTCTAACTCTTTGCAAATTTATCTGAGAAACTCTTTTCTGATATCGCTCCACTGTTTTTCACTGCAGCATTGGGGGAATACCCATCTTGACTTGGAATGTGTGGCTCTCATGACATTTCAAAATGTCTCACTTTCAACATTTTTATTTATTTTTTATTACAGGGACAATGCAATCATAGTTACATAACATAGTTACAAAATAAATATTGCAGCTGATGTGATGCATATAACGTTTATAGCAAAGGCTAATTCTCAACTCTTGTCCCTGGTTGGGCTTTTCTACTTTACACTAATATTATAAAAACAATGGCAATACACTAAGAAAGCAAAACTATGAATACCAATCCATGAATAAAGTACATATCATCCACGCCATTTCCTCACCCATCCAATCTTCCACTCCAAAATACAAGATTTAAAAATTGGTACATTTTTGTTTTATTTTTAGCCAAGATTTAAGCCTAAAGGTAAACAATTAAAAATCATATATAACCTTAATATCAGTGTGTAATAAATTCCACCGTTTGCAGCTCTTATAAGAAAAGGCTGTCTGTCCAAAAGTGGTCCTGCAGTTTGGGATTTTAAGATTATGGTTTGAGGAACTACTGGTGGCTCTGTTGCTGTTCTGTCTCTGAACAAATGAACTGAGTGGCTTCGGAGCTAGATTATTAATGCACTTGAACATTAATTTGAGAAAGCATAAATGATCAAAGCTTTCAAAACTTAATAAATTGTGTTTTTAAGAATGCTACAGTGATGGTAACGAGCTGGCTTTTTATCCATAATTTTTATTGCTTGGTCGTATAATGAGCCAATCCGTTTTGTGGCTGTGGGAGTGGCCTGTGCCCATGATGTCATACAGTAGGATATTTGTGAGAAGGCCAGCACGTGCATGAACAGCAGAGCTGCCTGGTTTGGGATGAAATGTCTGATTAATTTAAAACAGTTTAAGTTGTTTTGTATTGTTTTAGAATTTTTTTACATGTTTATCAAATTTGAGTTGAGGGTTTGATATTCTATTGTGAATAAAACAGAAGTTTATGAGATTTGTAAATTATTTCATTCCTTTTTTATTTACAATTTGTACAGTGTCTCAACTGTTTTGGAATCGGATTTGTAGATGTAAGGAGTCCTAGAGGGGGGTGAGAGAAATTGACCAGCACTTACCAATTTGGAGCATCATTAGCACTGACAGCTAGCTTCACAATTAGTGTCTACCTCTCCAATAAGGTCGTAATGATGTTGAGTTTTAGACTAGTGCGAACATCTTTTTCTTCTGGAGTTTTATTAACCCCGGACTACATTTTTAGGGGGCCGGCCCAGGTTTTAAGCGAATGGCTGCTTAGGGCTCCGCGGTCGTTTGTTTAATTGAACTAACAACTTAACTGCAGATAATATTCAACTCTAGAGGTAAGGTAATGCATGTTGAAGAAGTTTTTTTATTTTTTTATTAGTGCCGTGTTAATATTTAATAATTCACAGAGAAGGAGAAACGTCTGTGACAGAGTTTTCTCTGTCTGTGTGTTTGTTCTCCGCAGGCTCAGTGTCGGAGAGACGCCGGTGCACAGGCCACAACCACCTCTACGGTCTTAGCCGTTATGAATACTGCTCAGCCGTCCGTCACTAGCCATGCCAAGGTTTTAGAGTGCATTTTTTACCTGTTTATCTGAAAATGTGAGGAAATATATTATGGTGTATTACTTAGATATGTTCATTGATCAACTATTCACCATCAAGGACTTTCTAATTATTTTTTTTAACAGTGTAAGATATTAAAATCTAAACCTAAGCCACTGGCCTTGTCAAAACGCTTGGGCTGCATTCACCTTGAGCAACAAAAAAGAAACAGCTCACACACTTCCATCTCCAGGTGAGGCACACAGTGGGGAGCTATAGATGCCCTGGAGTTTGCCCTGCTTTCCTTTACCAATACAACCTGGAATAAAATGTAACTTTCTTTGTTATTTCTTGTTTCTTTTCAATTAAAATAGTCTCCGTGTCCCTTAGTTACTCACAACTTGACTTTGTAAAGCACTTTGTGATTTATATCTGTAAAAGGTGCTATATAAATACAATTTTCTTACTTACTTACTTATTAAGATACAATTACTTTACTGTCCAGTTTATTCTGGACGTCAAAGACAAATTGACAAGACGAGGGAGGGCTTACCTGTTAAAGTATTGTATTTTGTATGTAAAAACAGGAGTCCATACTCTTTGAACTGGCCCAACTGGGTCTCAATTTATTGAACAGTCTGCAAACACAGTGTGCCCACCGAGCGTGACTTCCTCTCTCAAACCCTGCCTCACCCCTAGACTGGCCCTTGTTCGCCCCCTAGTGGCAGGTATCTCCTGAACCGACATTATAATAATTCCATATTGTTATATCCTTTCTCTTTTAGAAAGTTTTGTTTTCCCTGCAACACATTTGCAAACATTACATACACCTATGATTTTTTTTTTTTTTTTTTGAAAGTCCCTTGAATGCCTGTTTAAGTAGTAAAGTCCTTGTAGCGTTGAGGCTGACGAACAACTCTACCACATCTGGTTGTCTTCGTCACATCACTGTCACAGGCATCACTCTGAGTTTGAGGGCACTGCTGGGATCTTACAGTGTCCGTATGGGTTCCCGGAGTGTTTACTGCCTCTATATCAACAACCTCTGTTTGAGGAACACCATGGGCGCGTCTGAGGTGTCTGCGGTTCCTCCTGAGAACTGCACCCGAATCCATTTCAACCTCATAGGATCTAGAGTCAACTGGTCTTTTCACCCTGCCCTGCTTCCATTTGGTGTGAGGCTCGAATGTCTGCACTCTGACAGTGTCACCTGATCGTAGGGTATCTAGATCCCTGGCTGATCCTCGTTCGGCCAGATTGCAGCAGTCTTTGAGCTGGGCTGCTCTCAGTCCTTGTGACGGGTGTTACGATGGTCCAAGAGCGCAAGATAGGGGTCTTGTTCAGAAGCTTTGGCTTTGTGTAACAGTCTCTTTGCAGTTTTAACGGCAGACTCTGCTTTGCCGTTACTCTGTGGGTAACCTGGCGATGAGGTTTTGTGGTCAAATTCCCAAAGTTGGCTGAATCTTTGGAACTCTAGCGATGAATATTGAGGTCCGTTGTCTGAGACTACTGTGTTGGGAATGCCGTATCTAGCAAAATGTGCTTTTAGCTTCTTTATCACTGTAGTAGCTTTTGTGTCTGGCAAAAAGTCTATTTCCCAAAAATTGGAATAGTAGTCGACTGTTACATGGTAGTTTTTGTTATCAAAGTGAAATAGGTCAACGCCTACTTTGGCCCATGGCCTGCTTGGCACGTTGTGTGGGTTGAGCGTTTCTCTGTGCTGTTTGTCATCCACTGACCTGCAGATGTCACAGCGAGCTATGTGTGTCTTTATGTGGTCGTTCATGCCAATCCAGTACGCATTCTCTGGCCCTTCGAAGACATCCTTCTGCCCCGAGATGTGAGGAGTGCAGGCGGCGGGTGATGTCTTTCTGCAGTGATAATGGAATAACAGCACGTTCACCTCGAAACACAATGCCGTCCTGATAACTTAATTCTTCCTGGAATGAGAAGTAGGGTTTGATTTCCTGAGGCACAGCCCTTTTGTCCGTTGGCCAACCCTGCTTCATCAGTCGGATCATAGTTTGCAGAGTTTTGTCATCTTTTGTAGCTGTCCTGATCTGGCTTAAACTGTCACCTGAAATGGGTAAGTGTTGGACCATATTAACCGTCTCTATTTCAGCTTCTCCAGAGCTCCGAGATGTGCATTCTGGGAGATATGCTCTGCTTAAGGTATCTGCCAGTAGCATGTCTTTGCCAGGAACATACACTACCGTCAGGTCGTAATTCTGAATACGTAGCATCATTCTCTGAAGTCTCTTGGGCGCGCTCAAAAGAGGTTTCTTAACTATGGACTCCAACGGCTTATGGTCCGATTGCACCGTAACTTTGCGACCATAGGTGTACTGATGAAACTTCTCTACACTGAACACCATGGCTAGGAACTCTTTCTCAATTTGGGCATAACCCCGCTCCTGTGTGAGTGCTCTGCTTGCATAAGCGATGGGCCTTCCCTTTTGCATGAGTGCAGCTCCCAACCCTGTGTCCGATGCATCACATTGCACTACGAGGTCCTCCTCTGGGCAGTAGTACTTCAGAACAGGAGCATCTGCCATAGTCTTTTTTAGTTTCACAAAAGCATTCTCATGCTGCTCCGACCAGTGCCAGTCTGTGTCTTTGTGTGTCAACTGCCGCAACACTTCACACTGGTCTGAGAGGTGTGGGCAAAACTTAGCCAAGTAGTTTATCATACCTAACAGTCTCTGTACTGCTTTCAAATCTGTGGGTCTCGGCATGTGTTCAATAGCACAAACCTTGTCTGGATCCACTTTCAGTCCGTTTGCTGTCAGGCGGTGCCCAATGTATGTACACTCCCTCTTCCTCAGCTTGAACTTGTCTGGGTTCAGCTTGATGTTCTTTTGCCTGCACCGCTCCAGGAACATTTTCAGCTTCGCATCATGGTCTCCTTCTGCCGCTTCCTGCGTCTCTCCCTGACCTGTAATGAGCACATCATCCGCAATAATGTATAGGCCTGGTAACCCGTCCAGTGCTTGTGTCAGTTTACGCTGGAAAACTTCCGGTGCTGGACTTATTCCCATGGGCATCCTCAGCCATCTGAAGCGGCCAAACGGGGTGGAGAACGTAGTCAGATAACTGGATCTCTCTTCAAGCTTGACATGCCAAAACCCGCTTTTGACGTCACACACTGTGAACACTTTAGCTTTAGACATATCTGGGAGTACGTCCTCAATGGTTTGTAGTGGGAAGTGACTGCGCTTGAGTGCCTTGTTGAGGGGCTTTGGATCAATGCATACTCTAGGTTTACCGTTTTGCTTTTGCACCACCACCATGCTACTGATCCAGTCCGTGCTGCAGTCTACTGGTGTGATATTACCTCTGTGTTCAAGGTCCTGAAGCTCCTCTTTCAGTGGTTTCATCATGGCGACCGGAACACGTCGCTTTGGGAGTTGCACAGGTTTCACACTCTCATCTACTTCCATTTCGTATTCTCCTTCCAGACAACCGTCTCCTGTGAACACATCTGCAAAATCTGTCTTTATTTGTTCCATTGTCCATTGTCCTTTTGTGTCTCTCACTGTTGTCACAATGCTGTCAATAGCCATTATGTTTTCGTAATGTACTTTTATGAGTTTCATGGCCTCACTGGCTCTCTTACCAATCAGTGGTACGGTACAACCTTTGTCCACAACCTGAAACTCTAGCTGGTACAGTTTTTTGTTTCTAGGGTTTCTTAATTTCACTTTACATCTACCCAGTGGCTTCACTTTGCTTCCATTGTACATCACTAACACAGAATTTGTCTCCTCAAGCTTAGCATCTGTGTTCAGCATGTTAATAGGCAAAACATTACATGTAGCTCCACAATCGATCTGAAATTTTATAATATCTTTCCCTAGGAGCATGCCTGCAAACAACTGGTGGTCATTACTTTTGTTAGAGTCAACAGCGTTCACATTTTCACTTTCTGCTACATCTCTAACCCACAGTATGTCCTCATATTCACTTTCACATTCAGTAACCTTATGTACAGCTTTTATCTTCTTTGGTTCGATGAGGGCCTTACACTTAACCGCAAAGTGGTTTTCCTTACCACACTTTTTGCATTTCTTTCCAAATGCAGGACATTTCTGTTTGCTCCTCTCATGTGTCTTGCCGCAAAACTTGCAATCCACGGTGCTTTCTTTCTGTTGTAGGTGCGAAGCTCCTTGCACTGCGTGAACTTCTTCCACTGTGTGTCCCGCTATGGTCTTGCAGTTTTCCCGCGACCACTCAGCAGCTCTGCACAGTTGAATGCACGTGTCCAATGTCATGTCTTTCTCCCGTAACAGTCTCTCTCGCATGTTGCTGCTGTTAATCCCACATACGATCCTGTCGCGAATGAGTGAGTCTCTCAATGTTCCAAAGTTGCATGTTTTGCTAGCAACTTGAGTTCAACATAGCCATCTATGGATTCACTGGTACCTTGGTTTCTTGTGAAGAATTTGTACCGCTCCACTGTCTCGTTCACTTTAGGACTGCAGTAGTTATCAAACTTTTCAATGACATCCTTAATCTTCCAGTCCGCCTTCGCTGTGTCTCCCATTAACGTATCCAGTAGCTCTCTGCCACTCTCACCGACCAGATAACTGAAAAGCCTGACCGTTTTCTTCCCGTCGTCCTCGGCAACAGTTAATCCAATGTACAGTTCAAAATCGTCTCTCCAAGACTTCCACGTTTTAGACAGGTTACTGGAGTCAAGACACAACATCTGTGGAGGTCTAAGTCCGTCCATGTCGATAGCGTTAGTTGTTTACTACGATGCTAATCCACGCTACACGTTAGCACTTTACCGTCTTCGGACTTCGCCGGCCTCTCCGCGGCAAACCACTAAACTTGATCAAAAATCCACTTTCGCCACCATGTTAAAGTATTGTATTTTGTATGTAAAAACAGGAGTCCATACTCTTTGAACTGGCCCAACGGGGTCTCAATTTATTGAACAGTCTGCAAACACAGTGTGCCCACCGAGCGTGACTTCCTCTCTCAAACCCTGCCTCACCCCTAGACTGGCCCTTGTTCGCCCCCTAGTGGCAGGTATCTCCTGAACCGACATTATAATAATTCCATATTGTTACACAGCAGAGAGCAGTCAGTGGACGTCAGAGATTAGTGAGCTGCAAGACAAAATGCCACAAGAACTCCTAGGCATTGTTTATATAACATTAAGGGCAAAACCTGTATTTAAAAATAACATCAGACAAAGGGAACAATTAACTGCTTGTGGATTTGTGGACGTGACGCCACGTGAAGCCAAAATTGCATCTGCCAAAGATGCAACATACCTGCCCTGTGGCTCAAATAATAAGGAATTAAATTTGATTCCTTTAATAAAGTCACCTGTCCTTCCTCGTGTCTCCACCACAGACACACCTTCTGTCACCACAAAGTATCATGATGTCAACTGGGGTAAGCAGGTTGGAAAGCACAAATCTGATTCCAAAAAAGTCGGGACACTGTACTAATTGTGAATAAAAACAGAAAGCAAAGGTTTTCCGGCCTTGACCCTTACACACAGAGATTGTTCCAGATTCTCTGAATCTTTGGATGATATTATGAACTGTAGATGTTGGTGTCTCTGTGTACTGGTAGCTTATGTCACTAAAACAAATTCCTTGTATGCGCAAGCATACTTGGCAATAAAGCTCTTTCTGATTCTGATTCTGATAGATGATGATAACTTCAAACTCTTTGCAAATTTATCTGAGAAACTCTTTTCTGATATCGCTCCACTGTTTTTCACTGCAGCATTGGGGGAATACCCATCTTGACTTGGAATGTGTGGCTCTCATGACATTTCAAAATGTCTCACTTTCAACATTTTTATTTATTTTTTATTACAGGGACAATGCAATCATAGTTACATAACATAGTTACAAAATAAATATTGCAGCTGATGTGATGCATATAAAGTTTATAGCAAAGGCTAATTCTCAACTCTTGTCCCTGGTTGGGCTTTTCTACTTTACACTAATATTATAAAAACAATGGCAATACACTAAGAAAGCAAAACTATGAATACCAATCCATGAATAAAGTACATATCATCCACGCCATTTCCTCACCCATCCAATCTTCCACTCCAAAATACAAGATTTAAAAATGGGTACATTTTTGTTTTATTTTTAGCCAAGATTTAAGCCTAAAGGTAAACAATTAAAAATCATATATAACCTTAATATCAGTGTGTAATAAATTCCACCGTTTGCAGCTCTTATAAGAAAAGGCTGTCTGTCCAAAAGTGGTCCTGCAGTTTGGGATTTTAAGGTTGTGGTTTGAGGAACTACTGGTGTCTCTGTTGCTGTTCTGTCTCTGAACAAATGAACTGAGTGGCTTCGGAGCCAGATTATTAATGCACTTGAACATTAATTTGAGAAAGCATAAATGATCAAAGCTTTCAAAACTTAATAAATTGTGTTTTTAAGAATGCTACAGTGATGGTAACGAGCTGGCTTTTTATCCATAATTTTTATTGCTTGGTCGTATAATGAGCCAATCCGTTTTGTGACTGTGGGAGTGGCCTGTACCCATGATGTCATACAGTAGGATATTTGTGAGAAGGCCAGCACGTGCATGAACAGCAGAGCTGCCTGGTTTGGGATGAAATGTCTGATTAATTTAAAACAGTTTAAGTTGTTTTGTATTGTTTTAGAATTTTTTTATATGTTTATCAAATTTGAGTTGAGGGTTTGATATTCTATTGTGAATAAAACAGAAGTTTATGAGATTTGTAAATTATTTCATTCCTTTTTTATTTACAATTTGTACAGTGTCTCAACTGTTTTGGAATCGGATTTGTAGATGTAAGGAGTCCTAGAGGGGGGGGTGAGAGAAATTGACCAGCACTTACCAATTTGGAGTATCATTAGCACTGACAGCTAGCTTCACAATTAGTGTCTGCCTCTCCAATAAGGTCGTAATGATGTTGAGTTTTAGACTAGTGCGAACATCTTTTTCCTCTGGAGTTTTATTAGCCCCGGACTACATTTTTAGGGGGCCGGCCCAGGTTTTAAGCGAATGGCTGCTTAGGGCCCCGCGGTCGTTTGTTTAATTGAACTAACAAATTAACTGCAGATAATATTCAACTCTAGAGGTAAGGTAATGCATGTTGAAGAAGGTTTTTTTTTTTATTAGTGCCGTGTTAATATTTAAGAATTCACAGAGAAGGAGAAACGTCTGTGACAGAGTTTTCTCTGTCTGTGTGTTTGTTCTCCGCAGGCTCAGTGTCGGAGAGACGCCGGTGCACAGGCCACAACCACCTCTATGGTCTTAGCCGTTATGAAAACTGCTCAGCCGTCCGTCACTAGCCATGCCAAGGTTTTAGAATGCATTTTTTACCTGTTTATCTGAAAATGTGAGGAAATATGTTATGGTGTATTACTTTAGATATGTTCATTGATCAACTATTCACCATCAAGGACTTTCTAATTATTTTTTTTAACAGTGTAAGATATTAAAATCTAAACCTAAGCCACTGGCCTTGTCAAAACTCTTGGCCTGCATTCACCTTGAACAACAAAAAAGAAACCCCTCACACACTTCCATCTCCAGGTGAGGCACACAGTGGGGAGCTATAGATGCCCTGGAGTTTGCCCTGCTTTCCTTTACCAATACAACCTGGAATAAAATTTAACTTTCTTTGTTATTTCTTGTTTCTTTTCAATTAAAATAGTCTCTGTGTCCCTTAGTTACTCACAACTTGACTTTGTAAAGCACTTTGTGATTTATATCTGTAAAAGGTGCTATATAAATACAATTTTCTTACTTACTTACTTATTAAGATACAATTACTTTACTGTCAAGTTTATTCTGGACGTCAAAGACAAATTGACAAGACGAGGGAGGGCTTACCGAGTGTCGGCAGGACTACAGCCCCAGACCAACATTGATACATGGAGTTGTTAATAAGGTCTTTGTCGCCCTCTTCTGGTGAATATAGAGTAGAGTTTGAACCAAGAAGAGCACATTTTGTCTAAATACTATTTCATAGAAAGATATTATAAAACTGCATGACTAAACTTTAAGAAGCCATTGTATTTGACTGTCGTCTCTTTGAAAGGGACCTGACCTGTGATTAAAATGGAATAAAAAGGGGGGTGACATTAAACAGAGAGCACAATAGAATCCTGTTTTTCACTGCTTTATTTCTCCCCAAACGTGAAAAGCATATTTAAAACCGTACAAATTACCATCTTAACATGAATGACAAATAAATGGTGGTTATTTTCATATTAACTCCAGTACTAACTATGAAATCAATTAGGTTTCCAAAAATCACTTGGTGCCAGTGATGGGTTGCTCACGAATGAGTCGGCTCTAAGTGTAGTTCTTCTAAGAGTAGTTTTAATGCACCATACTTTTTACTTTTACTTGAGTAGTTTTGTGAAGAAGTAACGCTAAGGTAAAAGTTACATTTCTTTTATTTTTTTACCATTTATTACACATTTTATGCTTTGTTTTTGCATAGCGGCACAAACTCTTCACACGCAGCAAAAACATGAAAAATGTCAGAGGCTACTGTCTCCAGTGTTGAAAGGGCGAAGTGGCTCAGTGGTAGAGCGGTTGTCCCTCAACAGGAAGGTTGGTGGTTTGATTCCCGCTCTCCCCACAGTTCATACTGCCGTTGTGTCCTTGGGCAAGACTTAACCCACCATACCTCCAGTGGTGTTCCAGCTGTAACACTGGGGAATAGAAGCTTAATATAAGTCGCTTTAGATATAAATTTAAAACTAAATGACTACATGTAAATGTTTGGCTCACACACAGAGCAAACAACAGACCTACTGTAGGGTTTGGTTTCAAAAGCTTTATGTTGTGAAAAAGTGAGATTTGGAAATGTGTTTCTTGTTCCTTAATTTGTTTATTTATAAAGATTTTATAAATTTTTATTACTTTTTATTTTATTATTTGGAAATACCAGAATTTGTACATTATTTTATATTTTTGTCCGATTACATCATTTCTAAAAAATAGAAAACAGCCATTAGAATCAAACAGTTACTCAGTCCTTAAGTAGACTTTTAACCAAATAATTTTTTACTCACTTGAGTAATTTTTTGGATGACTACTTTTTACTTCTACTTGAGTAAAAATATTTTGAAGTAATGCTACTCTTACTTGAGTACAATTTTAGGCTACTCTACCCACCTGCAAATAATGACAAAACACTTCAAATAAAAAAGTCATGTATTGTGAGCTCTATTGACCATATCACGCTGTACCTCGGTGCTGTGAGTGTTCCATTCTTGCAACAATTAAAAGTGACCATCCTTTTTAATTTTACCTGCTGTCTTTGTCATCTTATTTCAACTTAAAAGTTCTTTGAACAATTTTTTTTAACAGATATAACATAAAACAATAACAATAATTTGAGTGATTAACCTAAAAGTAAAACAGTGGCTGACTGCCTGGTTGCAGAAGGTTTAACACTAAAACAACAATAGAATAACTCAAAATACAAAACACATAATTTAATTATATTCTTTTAAATTACAGTAAATAGAATACCTTAATCCATTAACAAGACAAAAAACATTTCTTATTAGACCCTCCAGTGCGAGTCCAGCAGTGGGGCGGAGTAAGCTAGACAGACTCATCAGACCCAAACGTACTGTGAGTGTCTGTTAGGAACTTTTGGCCGAGTCCCCTGTCAGAGAGATCCACCTCCAGCAGAGCTTCGACCAGATCCCGAGGGAGGCTGGAGACATTGAGTCCGAGTTGTGCCAGGACGTTGGCATGATTGGCGCAGTGAGTGCTTTGATCTGTCTCAGAGGGCTGGTGCCAGAGAGGTAACCACTAGCAAAGCCTGTAGGTGGGCTACGCACACACTCGTAGAACTGTAGTTACATCAGGTAACTATAATTTGTTCCTCCTTAATCCGAAGTTCAACTATTGGCCGAATTCTCCACTCCAGTACCCCAGGGAAGATGAGGAGTGTGATCCCTCTGTAGTTGGAACACACCCTCTGGTCCCCCTTTTTAAATTTTGGTGATTTCTTAGTGATAAAAGTATTAAATTTTTTTAAATAAACATGCAAAGTGCAGCAGGGGCAGGAACCTCTGTCCCTGTGTTTGTTTTACTAAGCAATTAAGGCAAGTAAACTGTGCGCACACAAAGTTCCAGCAGTGTCAGAGTCTCCTCCTTTAGACGCTTTGTCCTCTGACTCTAGTGTCTCAATCGTTAGTGGCTGTGTGTGACTCCCCAACAAAATCTGGACATAATGAGACTTACAAAAGTAGATGAAATGTTTTGGTTTTTTTTTGTTTTTTTTTAATGAAAATACAGTAAGGTAAGCAGAGAATAAGGCTACAGCCGCAATTGGATGCTGGATATCCCTCTCAATGAAAGTGGTATAAACAACACAAAACATAAACCTAAAGAGGAACACAAGCAGCAGATTGCCCTAGGTAATATCATTGATGATGACAGTTTTGTTTTGTTTGCTAGTTTAAGCTACATACTATACTACTGTGAAAACAAAAGTTTTAACAATACATGATCATGGCTTAATAATAGAGCACACACATTTTTATAGATTTGAATGTAATTTCTATAGACAATTATTAAGTTGCATGTATTTAAATAAAATCATTTTTTGTATGAAAGGTTATTTCTTAACGAAGTCATCTGCTTGGTGCAACATGTATTTCAGGGTAGTCAGGATCAGCGTGTCCATGTCCTCATTATTTTCTATGCTTCCGCTGCTGTAGTTCCACACGGGATAAATGCAGTTCCCAGGGATCCCTACTGTTGAGCTGAGTTCATCCATCTGCACACAACACAAAACACATTTCAATTGGGGTTGTCCGGGTAAAGGAAAGGTCAAATAACAAAATTAGATTCTACCCATCTCATGTCTAAGCACCTTTAAATGATTATAAGTATATCCGTATATTTTTTGTGCTAAAAAAATAGAAGTTATTAAGTTGTTCATTTCAAAATAGCATAAAATGTCCTCTAAATCTGATTCAGATGACATGTCACTGTTCTGGGGAATGTCCTGCACAAGCTCAATTCTGTTTTAATTTAAAGTTGTTTTTTAAAGAAAACCACAGTAACAGAGTTTCTTGATGTTCTTGTGGATTGAGTGGATTTATATGTATTTGAGCTAAACTCACCTTTTTCTCCATATATTCGCTCTTAAAGACATTCTTCACATCTCTAGTTTCTTTACTGGCAAGATCAGCGTGTGTGGCAATGGCCACCTGAGGAATACCTGAAAATATCACAGAAATTTACAGCCAACTCAAATGTAAAATACTAATTTACATTTAAAGTATTGTCCATTTACAACTTCAAAACTAAAGAATAACTGACTTTAAACCAGTGTGTGTAATAGTTTGTCAGAGCACATCTACTGGTAATTTATGATTATTAAATAGATATACTGTATCTTGAATATTATGTTATACATGCATGTCTTTGGGTGGAAACCGGAGTACCTGAAGAGAATAATAACAAAATGCAGAATTTCTTCACAGAAATTATAACCCAGCCTGTGTTTGAACTCACAACCTTCTAACCGTGAGGCAGGTGTGCTAACCACTACATGTGCAGTTCAATTGGCAACTCTAAAGCGTCCCTCATGCATGAATGTGAGAGTGAATGGTTGTCTGTCACTGTCTGTCTCTAAATGTCAGCCCTGCGATTAACTGGCCATTGTCCAGGGTGTACCCCGCCTCAGGCCCAAAACTGCTGGGATAGGCTCCAGTCACCTGTAACCCCTAACGGGACTAGGTGGAGGACAATAAATGAATGAATAAATAGATTAACTAATCTTACCAAGATCTCGAGCTGCTTCTCTGATTTCCTGTATCTTCTTGATGAGAGGCTCTGTCATGTCTGCAGAGCTGGCATTTAGGACACACACCAAAAGATGTGCTTTGTCATCTGCAGACGGATCTGGATTGTAGAACTGGGTGTTGTTCTCTGACAGAGTAGATTCAGGTTTGAACTGCAAAAAGAGGAAAAACAATGGAAAAGCAGACACAAACAGTTAGCTGTTACATTGCTAACTGGTCTGGCCCTTGTGAAAATAGAGTGGGCACAGAGGGGCTTAAAAGGCTGTCAAAGTGGATTGTTTTTAGCTCTAACATTGTTCACTGCAGGATATTTTGACGATATTTTAACATCAAAACTCCTAACATTGTAGGTGTAAAAAGTATTTGTTAAATACACATACACTTTTTATTTTTTTAGTAAATGCTGTATGTGAGAATTGTTTCATGAGCTGTATTGCTGTATAAGTAAATAGTTATACCCTGTAGCCGTCCCTCACGTGACCCTTCATGGCCAGTTTGATGTCTTCTGTCTGAACTCCGATGTTTTCGCCTCCTTCCAGTCCCATGATGTCATTGAACACAAATGGGTAGTACTCTCTCTCGTTCTCGATTTTGTAAGTTTTGTACTGCAGCAGAGACAAATAGACATAGTATTTCTATTTTGTATGTGCAAGAAAATGCATCTCTTTCAAGAGCCTCTAAATGTAACTTTGAGTGAAGTGCCTGTTGCTGTGTCTGAGACACCTCTCCTAAGAGTGCAATGGTGCAGCATTGAGAGGAATAAGAAAAGGGAACACATGCAACACACTAAAAAGCACCCCAATGCAATCCAAGCACCGAGCTTATGCACTTAGTGGACAATCAAACCAACAGCCATGTGCCATTGTGTCACCCAAACCTACCATAACACTACGTCCTGAGATGCTACATAGTAGGGGGGTGAATCTTTCAGTGTCTAGCTATTCGATTACATTTTTTGAGGTCACAATTCAATTCAAAATTAGTTTTTGATTCAAAACGATTTTCGATTTAGGGTTTCTGTAAAAATTCAAGTGAATGCACATTGCTAAAAACAGAGGAGACCCCATGTTGCACATGTGCTTCATGTAGCCTGGTGAAACCATCTGTCTGGTTGTGCTAGTGAGGTCACCTGGAGAGCCTCGTGTGGATAACCAAGTCCATAGTAGCACATATCAAACAAAATATACATTACACACATGCAGATATTTTATGGAGAGGGAGTAGATGCCACTGTGTAATTTCAGGAAACCTTTGAAAAAGGCATAGGTTGACTGTGGTACCTCCTTTGAGCATTGTATTTTTCAGCAGAATTACAGCTTTTACTGCTTATTGTGAGTTATATTGTTTCTTACCTCGACAGTAAAACTCTTAACACCGTCTGTGTTGGTGTTGCATTGAGCACGATTGACTGATCTGCCGAGGAGCGCAGTGCTCACAGAGTTGATGAAGCTGGACTTTCCTGCTCCGACAGGTCCATACAGCAGGATACGCACATACTTCACTTTATCATTTGAAGGTTTGAACTCTTTCACAAAACTGAGAAGGTCCTGTTTCTTTCTGTTAATGACAGTTGTATTATTTTTGTTGTTCTTTTTAAGTGATGCAAGACAAGGACAAGAACACAAGTGAAAAAAGAAGTTAATTAATTAAGTTAATATTACAAAAAGCAAGCTAAAGGAATACAAAACAAATAAAGACAACGAGTGTGTTGTGTGTGTTGTGTAAACAAAGCTGGGGATGGTAAAAGGAACTTGGAAAACAACTAAGACAAAATACAACTAATGGTGCTAATAAATGCATTAATGTTTTTGTAATAATTTTTAAGTTGACATTGATGAGAGATATGGGGCGTTAACTTGAGGGGATTGTGGGATCTTTATTTGGTTTAAACAGGAGTGAGATTGTGGCGGGGATCATGTTGAATGGAATTTTTTTGGGATAATAATCTATGAAAGACTGGTGCAAGAAGAGTCTAGAAGTGTTTATAGAACGCAGAGAATCCATCAGGTCCGGGTGCTTTATTATTGGGCATTTGTTTTTAGAGCAATGGAGAGTTCCTTTCCTGTTTTGGGTGTATTTGTTTTTTAGTTTCACTTTATATTGCTCAGTGTAAGGTTGGCTCATCCATTTTTTATGTTGTAATAAAACAATGCTTTCTTGTTAACTAATATAAAGACAATGTGTCTACATGATTCTTTTTTTACTCTGTTGTGGGGGCTCAAACAACATGTGCAATGCTTCAGAAAGCATTAAAAAGCAGCCTCTCTGGCTGGATGACTGAAATAGATTCTCTGCTGCCATAAGGCAATGAAAAACTGTGGCAAACAAAGAAAAATGCCTTAATAGTATAATGATATTTCAATAATCAACAATAGTATTCAGTAAACTTCACAAGATCCTACTCAGACAGTCAGAGACCTAAATCAAAAGGCAGATCTGCAGCCTTTCCCTGCTTTCTGACACATTTCCTGTAATATTTTCCTGTTAAACTTTGTGTATTAGAGAACGACATGGGCCACAGCACAAACAGCCTCTTGTCCAAGAATAAGAGCTTACCCCCAGTCGATCTTCCTCCACGGCTCTTTGTAAATCACAGATAAGACTAAATAAATGAATAAATGAAATCAACATAAATAATAGCATAAATTCATTTAAAAACACAGCTAAACTGTTTAAGCTCTTCATGCAACACACATCAAAAGAGAAACAGTTAAAACATAAAGACACATACTTGTATTAAGTCCTTATTAAAGTTATAACACTTACCTTTGCTGATCACCACTCCCATGGTCAAACTTCTGTGATTCTCAAACTAAAGTGAGTACATAAAAAGTGATTGTTCAAATACAAAACACAGCAATAACAAATAGAAGACTGCTATCAGCATCGGATCTACCTCTCAGTCTTCAGTGAGGAGACGTCTGAACACAGGGAGACAGGCGCTGGACTTTAAAAACACACAGACGCCTTAAGAAATCATCGCCTATTTTGCTCCAACTGTTTCCTGTTGCTGCACCCTGTTGATAGCAAACTTTCACTTTCAGTATGAGAGAAGACTTTATTGATCCCACCCAGAAGAAATTCACTCACCATCATCATAAACTAATCTGGGTCTTCTGGGTTTTACAACACAAATAAAGGAAAAACACAGTTTTTTGGGGGTTTTGGTTCAACTATATGCAATTTTAGATTTACAGTACAAAACAGGAAAGGAACTCTCCATTGCTCTAAAAACAAATGCCCAATAATAAAGCACCCGGACCTGATGGATTCTCTGCGTTCTATAAACACTTCTAGACTCTTCTTGCACCAGTCTTTCATAGATTATTATCCCAAAAAAATTCCATTCAACATGAACCCCGCCACAATCACACTCCTGTTTAAACCAAATAAAGATCCCACAATCCCCTCAAGTTAACGCCCCATATCTCTCATCAATGTCAACTTAAAAATTATTACAAAAACATTAATGCATTTATTAGCACCATTAGTTGTATTTTGTCTTAGTTGTTTTCCAAGTTCCTTTTACCATCCCCAGCTTTGTTTACACAACACACACAACACACTCTTTATTTGTTTTGTATTCCTTTAGCTTGCTTTTTGTAATATTAACTTAATTAATTAACTTCTTTTTTCACTTGTGTTCTTGTCCTTGTCTTGCATCACTTAAAAAGAACAACAAAAATAATACAACTGTCATTAACAGAAAGAAACAGGACCTTCTCAGTTTTGTGAAAGAGTTCAAACCTTCAAATGATAAAGTGAAGTATGTGCGTATCCTGCTGTATGGACCTGTCGGAGCAGGAAAGTCCAGCTTCATCAACTCTGTGAGCACTGCGCTCCTCGGCAGATCAGTCAATCGTGCTCAAGTCAACGCCAACACAGACGGTGTTAAGAGTTTTACTGTCGAGGTAAGAAACAATTAAGTCACAATAAGCAGTAAAAGCTGTAATTCTGCTGAAAAATACAATGCTCAAAGGAGGTACCACAGTCAACCTATGCCTTTTTCAAAGGTTTCCTGAAATTACACAGTGGCATCTACTCCCTCTCCATAAAATATCTGCATGTGTGTAATGTATATTTTGTTTGATATGTGCTACTATGGACTTGGTTATCCACACGAGGCTCTCCAGGTGACCTCACTAGCACAACCAGACAGATGGTTTCACCAGGCTACATGAAGCACATGTGCGACGTGGGGTCTCCTCTGTTTTTAGCAATGTGCATTCACTTGAATTTTTACAGAAACCCTAAATCAAAAATCGTTTTGAATCAAAACTAATTTTGAATTGAATTGTGACCTCAAAAAATGTAATCGAATAGCTAGACACTGAAAGATTCACCCCCCTACTATGTAGCATCTCAGGACGTAGTGTTATGGTAGGTTTGGGTGACACAATGGCACATGGCTGTTGGTTTGATTGTCCACTAAGTGCATAAGCTCGGTGCTTGGATTGCATTGGGGTGCTTTTTAGTGTGTTGCATGTGTTCCCTTTTCTTATTCCTCTCAATGCTGCACCATTGCACTCTTAGGAGAGGTGTCTCAGACACAGCAACAGGCACTTCACTCAAAGTTACATTTAGAGGCTCTTGGTAGAGATGCATTTTCTTGCACATACAAAATAGAAATACTATGTCTATTTGTCTCTGCTGCAGTACAAAACTTACAAAATCGAGAACGAGAGAGTACTACCCATTTGTGTTCAATGACATCATGGGACTGGAAGGAGGCGAAACATCGGAGTTCAGACAGAAGACATCAAACTGGCCATGAAGGGTCACGTGAGGGACGGCTACAGGGTATAACTATTTACTTATACAGCAATACAGCTCATGAAACAATTCTTACATACAGCATTTACTAAAAAAATAAAAAGTGTATGTGTATTTAACAAATACTTTTTACACCTACAATGTTAGGAGTTTTGATGTTAAAATATCGTCAAAATATCCTGCAGTGAACAATGTTAGAGCTAAAAACAATCCACTTTGACAGCCTTTTAAGCCCCTCTGTGCCCACTCTATTTTCACAAGGGCCAGACCAGTTAGCAATGTAACAGCTAACTGTTTGTGTCTGCTTTTCCATTGTTTTTCCTCTTTTTGCAGTTCAAACCTGAATCTACTCTGTCAGAGAACAACACCCAGTTCTACAATCCATATCCGTCTGCAGATGACAAAGCACATCTTTTGGTGTGTTTGTCCTAAATGCCAGCTCTGCAGACATGACAGAGCCTCTCATCAAGGAGATAAAGGAAATCAGAGAAGCAGCTCGAGATCTTGGTAAGATTAGTTAATCTATTTATTCATTCATTTATTGTCCTCCACCTAGTCCTGTTAGGGGTTACAGGTGACTGGAGCCTATCCCAGCAGGGCCTGAGGCGGGGTACACCCTGGACAATGGCCAGTTAATCGCAGGGCTGACATTTAGAGACAGACAGTGACAGACAACCATTCACTCTCACGTTCATGCATGAGGGACGCTTTAGAGTTGCCAATTGAACTGCACATGTAGTGGTTAGCACACCTGCCTCACGGTTAGAAGGTTGTGAGTTCAAACACAGGCTGGGTTAGAATTTCTGTGAAGAAATTCTGCATTTTGTTATTGTTAGTTCTCTTCGGGTACTCCGGTTTCCGCCCAAAGACATGCATGTATAACATAATATTCAAGATACAGTATATCTATTTAATAATCATAAATTACCATTAGATGTGCTCTGACAAACTATTACACACACTGGTTTAAAGTCAGTTATTCTTTAGTTTTGAAGTTGTAAATGGACAATACTTTAAATGTAAATTAGTATTTTACATTTGAGTTGGCTGTAAATTTCTGTGATATTTTCAGATATTCCTCAGGTGGCCATTGCCACACACGCTGATCTTGCCAGTAAAGAAACTAGAGATGTGAAGAAGGTCTTTAAGAGCGAATATATGGAGACAATGGTGAGTTTCGCTCAAATACATATAAATCCACTCAATCCACAAGAACATCAAGAAACTCTGTTACTGTGGTTTTCTCTAAAAAACAACTTTAAATTAAAACAGAACTGCGCTTGTGCAGGACATTCCCCAGAACAGTGACATGTCATCTGAATCAGATTTAGAGGACATTTTATGCTATTTTTACTACCTTTTGTGTAATGAACAACTTAATAACTTCTATTTTTTTTAGCACAAAAAATATACGGATATACTTATAATCATTTAAAGGTGCTTAGACATGAGATGGGTAGAATCTAATATTGTTATTTGACCTTTCCTTTACCCGGACAACCCCAATTGAAATGTGTTTTGTGTTGTGTGCAGATCAAAAAACTCAGCAAAACAGTAGGGATCCCTGGGAACTGCATTTATCCCGTGTGGAACTACAGCAGCGGAAGCATAGAAAAAAATGAGGACATGGACACGCTGATCCTGACTACCCTAAAATACATGTTGCACCAAGCAGATGACTTCGTTAAGAAATAACCTTTCATACAAAAAAAATATTTTATTTAAATACATGCAACTTAATAATTTTCTTTAGAAATTACATTCAAATCTATAAAAATGTGTGTGCTCTATTATTAAGCCATGATTATATATTGTTAAAGCTTTTGTTTTCACAGTAGTATAGTATGTAGCTTAAACTAGCAAACAAAACAAAACTGTCATCATCAATGATATTACCTAGGGCAATCTGCTGCTTGTGTTCCTCTTTAGTTTTATGTTTTGTGTTGTTTATACCACTTTTATTGAGAGGGGTATACTTTTCTTCCAGCATCCAATTGCGGCTGTAGCCTTATTCTCTGCTTGCCTTACTGTATTTGATAAAAAAAAATAAAAATAAATACTTTTGTAAGTCTCATTATGTCCAGATTTTGTTGGGGAGTCACACACAGCCACTAACGATTGAGACACTAGAGTCAGAGGACAAAGCGTCTAAAGGAGGAGACTCTGACACTGCTGGAACTTTGTGTGCGCACAGTTTACTTGCCTTAATTGCTTAGTAAAACAAACACAGGGACAGAGGTTCCTGCCCCTGCTGCACTTTGCATGTTTATTTAAAAAAATTTAATACTTTTATCTCTAAGAAATCACCAAAATTTAAAAAGGGGGACCAGAGGGTGTGTTCCAACTACAGAGGGATCACACTCCTCATCTTCCCTGGAAAAGTCTATGCCAGGGTACTGGAGTGGAGAATTCGGCCAATAGTTGAACTTCGGATTAAGGAGGAACAAATTATAGTTACCTGATGTAACTACAGTTCTATGAGTGTGTGCGTAGCCCACCTACAGGCTTTGCTAGTGGTTACCTATCTGGCACCAGCCCTCTGAGACAGATCAAAGCACTCACTGCGCCAATCATGCCAACGTCCTGGCACAACTCGGACTCAATGTCTCCAGCCTCCCTCGGGACCTGGTCGAAGCTCTGCTGGAGGTGGATCTCTCTGACAGAGGACTCGGCCCAAAGTTCCTAACAGACACTCACAGTACGTTTGGGTCTGATGAGTCTGTCTAGCTTACTCCGCCCCACTGCTGGACTCGCACTGGAGGGTCTAATAAGAAATGTTTTTTGTCTTGTTAATGGATTAAGGTATTTTATTTACTGTAATTTAAAAGAATATAATTAAATTATGTGTTTTGTATTTTGAGTTATTCTATTGTTGTTTTAGTGTTAAACCTTCTGCAACCAGGCAGTCAGTCACTGTTTTACTTTTAGGTTAATCACTCAAATTATTGTTATTGTTTTATGTTATATCTGTTAAAAAAATTGTTCAAAGAACTTTTAAGTTGAAATAAGATGACAAAGACAGCAGGTAAAATTAAAAAGGATGGGCACTTTTAATTGTTGCAAGAATGGAACACTCACAGCACCGAGGTACAGCGTGATATGGTCAATAGAGCTCACAATACATGACTTTTTTATTTGAAGTGTTTTGTCATTATTTGCAGAGGTGGGTAGAGTAGCCTAAAATTGTACTCAAGTAAGAGTAGCATTACTTCAAAATATTTTTACTCAAGTAGAAGTAAAAAGTAGTCATCCAAAAAATTACTCAAGTGAGTAAAAAATTATTTGGTTAAAAGTCTACTTAAGGACTGAGTAACTGTTTGATTCTAATGGCTGTTTTCTATTTTTTTTAGAAATGATGTAATCGGACAAAAATATAAAATAATGTACAAATTCTGGTATTTCTAGAAAAAAATTTATAAAATCTTTATAAATAAACAAATTAAGGAACAAGAAACACATTTCCAAATCTCACTTTTTCACAACATAAAGCTTTTGAAACCAAACCCTACAGTAGGTCTGTTGTTTGCTTTGTGTGTGAACCAAACATTTACATGTAGTCATTTAGTTTTAAATTTATATCTAAAGCGACTTATATTAAGCTTCTATTCCCCAGTGTTACAGCTGGAACACCACTGGAGGTATGGTGGGTTAAGTCTTGCCCAAGGACAAAACGGCAGTATGAACTGTGGGGAGAGCGGGAATCAAACCACCAACCTTCCTGTTGAGGGACAACCGCTCTACCACTGAGCCACTGCGCCCTTTCAAAGCTGGAGACAGTAGCCTCTGACATTTTTCATGTTTTTGCTGCGTGTGAAGAGTTTGTGCCGCTATGCAAAAACAAAGCATAAAATGTGTAATAAATGGTAAAAAAATAAAAGAAATGTAACTTTTACCTTAGCAATACTTCTTCACAAAACTACTCAAGTAAAAGTAAAAAGTATGGTGCATTAAAACTACTCTTAGAAGAACTACACTTAGAGCCAACTCATTCGCGAGCAACCCATCACTGGCACCAAGTGATTTTTGGAAACCTAATTGATTTCATAGTTAGTACTGGAGTTAATATGAAAATAACCACCATTTATTTGTCATTCATGTTAAGATGGTAATTTGTACAGTTTTAAATATGCTTTTCACGTTTAGGGAGAAATAAAGCAGTGAAAAACAGGATTCTATTGTGCTCTCTGTTTAATGTCACCCCCCTTTTTATTCCATTTTAATCACAGGTCAGGTCCCTTTCAAAGAGACGACAGTCAAATACAATGGCTTCTTAAAGTTTAGTCATGCAGTTTTATAATATCTTTCTATGGCATAGTATTTAGACACAATGTGCTCTTCTTGGTTCAAACACTACTCTATATTCACCAGAAGAGGGCGACAAAGACCTTATTAACAACTCCATGTATCAATGTTGGTCTGGGGCTGTAGTCCTGCCGACAGTCGGTAAGCCCTCCCTCGTCTTGTCAATTTGTCTTTGACGTCTAGAATAAACTGGACAGTAAAGTAATTGTATCTTAATAAGTAAGTAAGAAAATTGTATTTATATACAATTTGAGTCATATCACAAATAAATAAAGTTGTTCTTTAGCAGATGGCATACATTTACATTCAGTCATTTAGTTGACGCTTTTATCCAAAGCGACTTACATTAAGGTTCCATTCACCAGTGTCACAGCTGGAACACCACTGGAGGCAAAGTGGGTTAAGTGTCTTGCCTAAGGACACAACGACAGTATGAACTGTGGGGAGAGCGGTAATCAAACCGCCTACCTTCTGGTTGAAGGACGACTGCTCTACCAATGAGCCACTGCGCCCCCTCATATATACAATAATAATGTTATCACTGGAGGCAAACGCTTAAGCCGAGGACACACTACAAGACTTTTTGCCAGATTGTACCAACAATTCCCAGTTGAGCAAAATTAGCACCAGTCTGCACTAGTTGGGGACAGTCGGCATGGCTAGGCACACATGGCACAATAATGGTCAGGGTTCTGTCTTTACAGAAAATCAGTTCTTTACAAAAACCCTTCAGCGTGTTTTCACAGCTACCACCCACTACCCTGGTTTTAACGCAAGACAAGCAGTATTACTCTACCTCTGCCCAGAACCAATGCACTCAAAAGAACAGCCATTTCACTCTGGAATACACTGCCTCCAACATTAACTCTGATTTTAAACCATGGTACAGCAATAATTAAAAATACATTTAAATAAAATTTTGATTTCATTATTGCTGATACTGAGATTATAGAAAACAAAATTAGTTGATAGTCTAAGAATGAAAGAATTTAATAAACTGTATCCAGTTAAATGTTGTTCTGGTGTTACCTTTGTGGCTGTATCCTTGTCAATATTTCCTTAAACTCATTATTAATGTCAAATTGTACAAGTTAATCGACATTTAACTGTCAGACTTTGAATGTTTATGTGATATCATATGTTGTGTAAATTTGGACACCAGAAAGAATAGTCTTAATTGTGATAAAAACTAATAAGGATCCTTAAATAAACAATTAATCTTTGTTTAGTTAAAAACCTCTTCAGTGAGCTGAAGAAATATTCGAGTTTGGCACCATCTGGTGATTGTAATAAGATGCAGCATGTTAAAATAACTATGATGAGATAATGGTGTGCTTTTGTTTTTCTTATTGATTTTATCAGACTATCATTATATCAAATCAGCTTTTAGCTGTTTTATGTTTCACAGTCTTAATTATAATACAGGACATTGTCCTTCACAAAGCCTGGTTATGTCCTTTATATACAGTATGTGCCTAATTACGCTGTGTAAATTATGGAATGTATTACTTTTTCATCTATAGAAATTCTTCTGCCTTCTTCTGTCCACATTTGAACCATTATATGAATGTTATTACAGTGTTATAAATGTGGCAGTTAGTTGTCTGTAGGAATGACAAATAACTGCATTTACGTATTATTTGATCTAATTGATGTAGACAGCCCAAGGATCAGTTCGGGAGGTCTGACCACACTATTGCCCTCAACAATCATGGCAGGGTAGCTCGAAGGTCAGTCTCACTCTTCCCTCTAATTGGACAGAACAATGTATTTCCCGCCCATTTCCCACTCCATGTGGCTTGTCATTGCTCTGATTGGCCCGCTGACCTCTCACTCTTACCTACGCGCCCCAATCACACGCGTTTGTCCTTTCAGTTGCGTCACACACCGGCAGTGAACGCTATCATCCAAGATGTCGGCTTCGTGTGTCTTTCCCATGTGTGTGCGAGCGAGCCGCGGCTTGCTGCGGCTTAGGAGTGGTGCAGTAGGCGCACTCTGCTCGGCCACGGTGGATCGAGTCCGGACACTGTCCTCGGGAAAGCCGGTGTCGGGAGAAATGAGCTCGACGGGCGGGTTGGCCCAGGCTATCCTCCAGGAGAGGCTCCAGCAGGAGAGCCAGGTAGGAGGGGTCCCAGCGAGAAGCCTCTGTGCCGGGAATAACTACAGCAGGGCAGAGCAGCACGTTCATAGATTGATTTTAGACAGAAATGTATCGTATAGTTTACAAAGATGGCAGAACACATCGTGACTGTCGAGTCTGTGAAGGATAGCAGTTACGCGAGTGTTTCAATGGAAGCTATATGAGCCTCAATTACTCAACAATTTTTTCTAAAGAACATTTAACTACCCGACCATCCACTATCTTTACGTTATCTATATTTTGTGACAACATAACCGTGCCTACATTGGGACATTGTGAATGAAAACAGTCATATTTGACAGTTCCGAGTGCAGTTACGTACGTGACAAACTGCGATTGTATTGGTTCAGCCGGACTCACGTGACCCACGCTGATGAGTGGAACACCAGAGTTTGGTCAATTCATTTTTTAAGTGTCTTGGCGTCGTTAACGGTTTTAATTTTTTCAGCGGTCGAACATTTATTCAGTGTGCAGTAAATTTTAGGTTAGTGTTACAATGTTAAAGTTCAAAGGGGAACATTCAGTACCATCAAGGTCTGAGACAGTTCGTGCAGGTTTTGGTCTCTGTGTTACTCTGTGTAAACGAAAGTAAGGTAAGGAGGCTATTTTCACTTCAGTAACAGAACTGACAAAAAGCATTTTTCTCAGTGTAAATAATGTCTTATAAATATTAAATGCGCCTCTGTGACTTCAATGTTTCATGTAATAAACATTAATGGTGCCATTTTAGTACTGAATGAAACAGTATATGACTAATGCCATGACAAAAGAACAGTATAGATGCAATTGTTTTTTTAATAAAACGTCATCTGGTGTCACCAATGTCAAACATTAATATATTGGTTGCACCACAGTTACATTGAAAACACTCATTGGTCATTTATTCTGAGAGGAAACGGTCTGTCATTAGGAACATGAAAACATTATTGTGAGTCAAGAGTTATGATGTGAGCTGCAACAGCCTCACTGTGACTCACTGTAGGCTATACCCTTGTCTTGACTTTGGTATTAGTCCATGGATTAGACCTTGGTTTGAAGGTCTGAGCTGGGGCAGTCTCCCCTCCCCAACTTGATGTTTTTCTGCAAAATTGAGATTGCTATTGCATCTGTTTCTTGTACATTTGCATAAATAAATAATAATTTCATAATAATGACGGAAAATTCAGATGTTTTTCTCGGACTCTCCTGTATGGCGTCAGCTTGTCAGCAACAGTTAAACTTGCAATTCATTTTTTCATTATTGTTTCTGAGCCATCCTGACCCTGTTTTTACGGGGGTGGGATCAACACCTATTGGCTGAAGTAACAGGTAGTTTGGCCACAGCGGATCAGAAGTTAACTCGACAGAGATCTGTCACGAGAGCTAGATAAAAGCACCGCAGATCCAGCCTCCTGGACACCTGCTGAGAGGATTAGCCGTCCTCTTAAGAGCAGCAAGTCTAGGACCACAGGGACCTGGTATGGGACAGTTTAGAACTGGGCAGGAGGAACTTCTTTCCCCAAAGCACAGATCATTAGTGAAGGCTATAGAGAGGGAGTTCATCAGGACTTCTGAAATTCTGTAGCTAATAATGATTAAACAGGTGAACAGTAAGTCACCTATTCTGCTGCCTTTGTACAGACCACAGACATCATAGTGAGTTCAAAATTAAAATAGTTCCAACTTTACATTTACATTTTATTTTTATTTTTTGTTTACGTTCAAGCTAACCCAAGAAAGCATTGACATTATAAAGAACAAATGGATGGGGAAAACCCACATTAATCAGTCTTAGTTGAGGCTTAAATCAAACTTTTTGTGTTATGCAAATGAAACACAATTTGACGGATATGCTGTATTTTTTTTTTCAACTCCAGTAAACTACAATTTATACAATGTACATATCCAGAAATTGTAACATAACGTAAAATCTTGCTGTATTTGAGCACTTGTAAGCAAACAAAATCATTGTCATAAAATTTGTTGGTAATACGTGTTCTGTGTTTGGTTTAGGGTCAGCCGCCTCCAGATGGAGACACTGAGAAAGAGCAGACAGACGACAAGAAGCAGAAGGAAAACACAGCTTTTGCCAAAAAAATTGTGCTGCGTTTGGCGGGAATCATGGGCATCGGGGGAGCGGTCAGCATCGTCTATGTTTTTGGTGAGCGTCTCCTGTGTGTTTTTCAGATTCAACACCTGATTATTTGTGTTTAGTCTTCCTGGATTTCCTTTGGGTTCAATAAAGTATATAATCTTATCTGAAAATAGTGTGAGTGGTTAACCCTCTGTGATACTAAACTTAAGTTTGAGTGACTATCTTGGATTTTAGGTATGGTAAATCCATTGGTAATTTGTAGTTTGTGTTTTGGCCTTGTTGCCAGGTTTAAATCAAGTATTTTAATCATTTTTCTATTTGAAACATCTGTGACTTTTACTGAAGTGGCCCAAAAGTGAGACATTGTGTTTATTTTTTTTAAAGCTGCACCGACAGGAGACTGCGGTCCAAGTTTCTTCATTTAGACCAGGGTTTGGTACTGGTTTAGTCATGGTCTAGTTCTGGCCTTTGTTTTGCCCTGATCTGTTCTTAGTTTAGTCCTGAGTTTAGATCTTTTTAAGTCTTGCTGTTGTATTGGGCTTACTTCCTGCTTAGTCCAGGTTTAGTCATCTTGTGGTGCTGATCTAGGCCTTGTTGGGGTTTAGTGCTACCTTTTTTTCCAAGTTTCATCTCTAACTCTAGATATGCTTAAAACAAATTTACAAATTTCAAACTACCAACTTTAAATCAACCAATTTTCCTTAAAGTACTGATGTCCTGTGTGTGAAAGCTGCAGGGGGAGAAGGAGATGGGGCTGTGCTTTTGTAAGATTGGTTTATCACTTCTTCTGCAGAAACAGCTGAAGCTAAGTTAGGAGATAATGAAACTCTCCCTTTTCTCCATTTCCAGTGTGACACTGATAGACTCCTGTCTATCAGTTTAATAATCTATAAGTCTAATCAGCAGAGTATCACAGACTGTTACTTTAAACCTGCTCTTGTTGCTCTTACACATGTGGACAAAAATGTTGTAAAAAGACTGTAAATAATGTGACCAAATGGACATGTTAATTCAAGGTGAGTGCACTAATTAGGTGTGTACAATCTTGTAATCAGTCAGTGGGCCTATTTATAGGGCTTCAGGTAGTCACTGTGTTGTCTGCTGACATAGTGTGTACCACACTCAACATGGACCAGAGGAAGCGAAGGAAAGAGTTGTCGCAGGAGAATAGCATAGATAGTATAATTATGGATGATATCCGCCCATTGGTCCCCTATTCACCAATATTGCATTACGAATGGGCAATAAAATGGCCGTTACATCCGGGATTTTCGGGTTTTACTCCATAGTAAAACAATAGTTTTTAGATAGCATAAACCAACGTAATTTTCAAAAATTCACCCCCCCCAGAGTTGTCACGTAGTAAAAACTTAGCTCTAGAGACCGGAGCCATCTTTTGTACCAGGCTGTAAACATGAGTTTTACTCTTGTAAAGTCGCCATTGGGTTTCTCCTTATATTTCCGCTTTTGGAGCCTGCCCTCTGGTGGACGGCTGTATATCGCTGTATTTTGCTGTAAAATCACCGTATGGCGGCGCCCTTACACGACGACCATTTAAGAGGTACCATGGGAGAGGCTTGGAGAATAGAAAGAAAATTATAGACAAGCATGATAAAGGAATGGTAACAAAAGAGCCCAGAAAGACTTCTAAAGAGATCCAAGGTGAACTCCATGCTCAAGGAACATCAGTGTCAGATCGCACCATCCGTCGTTGTTTGAGCCAAAGTGGACTACATGGGGGACTACCAAGGAGGACACCATTGTTGAAAACAAATCATAAAAAAGCTAGACTGGAATATGCCAAACTACATGTTGACAAGCCACAAAGCTTCTGGGAGAATGTCCTATGGACAGATGAGACAAAAATGGAACTTTTTGCCAAGGCACATCAGCTCTATGTTCACAGACGGAAAAATGAAGCATATCAAGAAAAGAACACTGTCCCTACTGTCAAACATGGAGGAGGCTCTGTTATGTTCTGGGGCTGCTTTGCTGCGTCTGGCACAGGGTGTCTTGAATCTGTGCAGGGTACAATGAAATCTGAAGACTATCAAGGGATTCTAGAGAGAAATGTGCTGGCCAGTGTCAGACAGCTTGGTCTCAGTCACAGGTCATGGGTCTTGCAACAGGACAATGACCAATAACACACAGCTAAAAGCACCCAAGAATGGTTAAGAGGAAAACATTGGACTATTCTAAAGTGGCCTTCTATGAGCCCTGACCTCAATCCTATTGAGCATCTTTGGAAGGAGCTGAAACATGCCGTCTGGAAAAGACACCCTTCAAACCGGAAACAACTGGAGCAGTTTGCTCATGAGGAGTGGGCCAAAATACCTGCTGAGAGGTGCAGAAGTCTCATTGACAGTTACAGGAATCGTCTGATTGCAGTGATATGTTGTGCAACAAAATATTAAGTTAGGGGTACCAACCATTTTGTCTAGGCCTGTTCTATGAGTTTATTTTTTTAAATAATTTCGTTGAAGCATGGTTGAAAAGCAATGTCTGACTTTCATTGGTTAACATTCATTTTTTTTATTATTACTTTTGTCAGAATTAAGTTTTTTCTGTGACCATTGTGAGTTTTTCTTTCATTGACTGAAGGGTACCAACAATTTTGTCCACGTGTGTATAACATTAAAGCTACAGAGCCTATAGTATTCAAAATTAAAAAAATCCATAATACTTAACCTATAGTTAATCACCAGGATCTACATCTCAGCACATTTCACTTTTGTCTGGTTTGCTCTCTGCTCTGAGGTACAGTGAGAGAAGACGACTCACAGAATCTCCAGATATTAAAAAAACAAAAACATTTGTACATCAAATCTAATGCCAGTACAAAAAATTAAATTAAAATATGATAGACTACATGCAAGAAGTTACTAAGCTTATTTAATTTTTTATTCTTATTTATTTCTTCTTCATAAACTATACAAACAATATGTAGACCGACCCTCCCCCGTCATTAAGGTCTTCTGTATGGGAACATTTTGCCTTTCTTGTCAAACAATAACGGGCAAAGATTTTGAGATTTGTGTGCCCACATTGTACCGAAATGTGACTTGTGTACTGTTAGATCCCTAGAATATTACCGTACTGTGCTCTCACACCATAGGTTTGTAAAAACAATCTTGCCTCTCAGCTTATTCCGCTTTCCGATGGCTTTTTAACTGAAAGCTTAAATATTAAAATGCAGCTTTACTGTTTTAAGTTGGTCATTTTTGTTCATATTTGTGTTTTTAGGAACCAACTCTGTGGACGAACAAGGAAACACGGTATGTAACTATCATCTATGATAACGCATGATTGTTCTATATGTAATAATATGGTCACATGATGTATAATAGACCATGATGCTTTGCGTTATTTGTTGTCGGAGAGTCATATTATCTTTTGTAGTGCCTTGGTTTTGCAAAATTACGTAGTAACGTTGTGTTCTGTGTAACCTATTGGTTTATGCAAATTAGCAAGTTTTATTCTATTAGCAGCATATAAACTATACCAGACTCTATGGAGACAGGTAGGGCTAAAGCTAAAAGGCGTCAAACCTAAACTGCTCTTTTCACTGAAATGAAGGTAATGCACATTGCTTTTTTAGCATTGATTGTAACGGGGAAGGTATGTGTTTATAAAAATGTTTATTCTTATCTATATTGACCAGTTGTAATAGAAAGTCACTGATGTGAGTTTATTTTTGTCTAAATGCACAAATATATGCCTTATCCTTGTTGCAAACTTTCTTAGGTTAAAAAGGTTGAGGTCTGTCATCGCCCTCCCCAAGTTTAAAGTTCTACTGAGCAACATGACCCTTAGTAACTTACTGTTCACAAAACTGAGGTCTGACAGAAGCTTAATCTGATTATAATAGACATTCTTGTTTTAAGGATTTGTTTATATTTATGTATAAGGTCCAACTGACTTTTGTTTAATTTACACCAGTCATGTGTTAAACAGCAACAGAAAAGCTAGTCTAAAACTGTCCACAATATAGTGCAGCTCAATGTTTGTTTTGGTTAAACACACAGACATTCAACCGTCTATGAAGCTGCCAGTTGGTCAGGTCAGAATGACGGGAAAGACAGAATGCAGTAGATTGGAGATGTCATTTGCATTTTAAACAGCTTTATCTCCTCTTTGAAATTGGATTAGCCAAAAATAATGGCACATTCAATGAGTTTAGACCTGTTTTTGTACCGTCATTGAACCAAATATGGTCTTAGGAATTAACTTATTATTCAAAGTGGATGAAACAAAGCTAAGTGTCTTGTTTGTCACATTAGATATTTTCCCATTGACACCTGGGCACACTTCTTCCTATTGTCTGTTCTGTGTGGCTGCTGCTAGCATCGCTGTTCCCTGTTACCGTCATAGTTGCCCGTTAGCGATGTGTTAACGACGCGGGCCACACTTCACAGGTCAGTGTGACTGGTGGCCACTGCGGGAGAGGAAGCTGCACACTTATCTCACCTGTTGCCTCTTTAACAAGAGTCATGTGACCTAACATCAGCCCGTAAGTGGGAATATTACCACCACTGGAGTAATTGAAGAGTTCCCAGTAATTCTCATGTGTCTGATGTGAGACCAAATGCTGCTACAGTAAACTCTCGAGTGTCCGATCCAGCTCTGTTTCCCGCTGAGCTTCTCGCCTCTGAACGAGAGCGGCACACCCGACGTTTCTCTGCGACTCGGCTGACAGCTAAGACCAGAGACATTAAAGACCATGTCCTGTTGCTAATCACCCCCATTTCCCCGAGTACCACGAGACCAGACCAAAACCAGACTCTCCACAGCCTCAAAACCTGACTCTAATAAGAACTGTGTAATCTCGCACTCAATTCTACAGTACAGGGGTCCAACTTTGAATTAAAGACTAAACTCTGGTAAACCTGGACAAATTCAGACTTAACTAAACTGGACACTGGACACTGGACTAAAACAAAACTGTATCAAGGGGAATAGACCATACCAATAAACAAGTAGATCTGAATGACATCTAATGGGAGGTTTAAAGACGGTCTAAAAGTGGGACTAAACCCCAAAAATCAAAGACTAAAAATGGGACTATACCTGCTGATGCAAGACAAAAAAGTCCCAGACCCAAACAAATACAACCAGGATTAAACCACTACTGAACTCAGGATCAAGCCTAGACTAAATCGAGGCTAAAGCAGGTCTAAACCAAGACTAGATCCAAGGTTAAAATAATTACTAATCCCAAACCATCCAAGGCTAAACAGCAGCTCATCATCAAAAGCCCACGTGAACCTGATGTTAAGGGTCTTCTCAGATGAGCCCAGTGCTGCTGCGGGAGCATTCTTCAAAGGGCACACTTCAGCCTCATTAGGGCCCTTTTGTCTCCTACTTCCTGCTGTAGAGCCTTTTGTAGCTCACTCAGTTCGACATTCACACATTAACGGCACACTTCACTCACTTCACCACTCAATACCACTCTTTCTCAGGGAAGCAACACAGCTTGTCACTTATTTTAAACAAACAGTAGTTAAAACCTGGCAAAAATGTCAAGTGGCATCTGTGTTAATCAATCTCTACTTCTCACAAGCAAGTGTTTTGTGTTTGGTTCTAGCCCTGGGGTAGTCCACGTTGTGTTTTGATGTAGATTAAATCTGGAGTTTTTCAAATCAGGTTTAGATTTACGTATTAACTGGTTAACCCCTGGTTTTGTTGTAGTTTAACCTTGGTCACAGTGAGAAAAAGACCAGTCCATCTGTCATTGTCATTCAAACCAGTGGAGTCTGTGCTGATGGTGAATGAGCTGTCTGTGGGAACTTGTGTTTTTTTTTTTTTTGTCTGCCGGTTGTTTCCTTTCTTCAAAGACACACTCCGCTCACACCTCTTTGTTCTACGACACACTTCTCTCGCCTCTGGTCTATTGGCGTGTGCCACTGGGACTGATGGCACTCGTGTTATAAAACCTTTTAACTTTGGTTTAGCCTGGTTTCAGTTTTCTATTAGTCTAAATTTGATCCAAGGATGAGTCTTGGTTTTAGTCTTTGGCTTAGACTTGGATATTACTCTTCTCCAACAATTCCTCAATATCTTAAAGGTACTTACATGTTTCAATTAATCTTTTATTTGGTCGTAGTCTTGTATGTGCTCATTAGCTGTTTATTTACCGTTGGCAGTAGTCTGAATGGTTTTACATATAACGTTTAGGGCTGTTTCGAATGCCATTTTTTGAGCTTCGAAGCTTAGGTGGCAATCAATATCGAATATTCGAAGCTTCGGTGGGTGGGTTAAATATATATAATAGTGTCGGTTTGCATTTGTATCATCTTTCACGACTTCACGTTTCACTCTTCGGCATCGTAAATGTAGCAGACCCAGTGGAGTGCAGTGTTGCATTTGCTGCAATATGATCAGGTGGCACACATTCTTTAAATATTAATAAACATTTAATAATCTTTTAAATAGAACAGTTTCCGGTACGCATTACACGGGCAGGTTTATGCTCCGAAAACGGACAGTGCATAAGTGATACAAAACAAACACGTATTTGCAATTAGCCTATTTATCATAGCAAATTAAGCGCATAAAAGCAGTTTTTTTTTTTTTTTTGCCGCGTGCTACTTGCAGAACTCAGGTGATTTTTCAAACTTGTGGTGCTGTTGTGGTAGGCCAGTTTCAAATCGCATATTTGACACACTGCCTTTGTCTTGTCATCCTCACTTAATTTAAAGTGCTCCCAAACAGCTGAGGTCTTGGGCATTTTGTACCTATTCAGTATGAGATGAAATAAATCCCAACGTTCGCCAACGTGCGGTTCAAGCATGATTGAGAATGAGTCCGCGACGGAAGTCACGTGTTGAAAAAAAAAAAAGAATATTCGAATCTCAAAACTGAAAATCGAATGCCACCCCACCGAACGAATATTCGAATATTCGATTATTCTAGTACAGCCCTAATAACGTTTTAAAGCCATTAGAAGGTTTTACAGAGAGGCCAGAGGTTATTATGATCTCTTGTGCATTTGTTAAGTCTTTGGTTCGATGTGGGAATATTTGCATTCTGTGTGCCCCACTTATACACTTAAGATGGCAGCCTCGGTGTGGAGCTCCTCAGTTACTGTAAATGCTCATAATCTGTCTTTTCTGACTAAACATAACCGTGACCTTATACTGTTTATATTTTTCTTCGTATTTTTATTCTTAGAATTTTCTTTATTACTGTGTTGTATTTGTATTGTTTATGTGCACTGGAAGCTTCAGCACCAAAACAAATTCCTTGTGTGTGAAAGCACACTTGGCAATAAAGCTCTTTCTGATTCTGATTCTGAAAAGAGCGGCACACTTCAGCTGTCAAGAGTGCTAATGTGAAACCTTAAGGTCTTTATACATGCACTATTGACTTTATATAGAGGGGCAGCGTGTATGAACTCAGGTGGTTGTCGTGTACGAATAGGGATGGCTCGATACCACAATTTTGGCTTCGGTACGATACCACAATCTAATACCTCGGTATCGATACTAAATCGATACCACAGGTGACAAATAACCAGCCTCAAAAGTGAAATGAATTGACTGATTCATCTAGATTAATAAATGTTATAATACTGTTAGGTCAGGTTACCTTATGAATGTTTACACATGTACAATTGTAGCTTATCAATTGAGTAAACTGGTATTACTCATCTCTTTATTCATTCAAATTCAATTAATATATTATTGTTTGAAAGTGCAAAAATTACGAGACCTAAACTTCATTCATTGGTTCTAGCATGTCATTCAAGCACATTTGAGCCTTCGTGTTTACCGTATCTTATAAGTAGGCTATGTGCGCTGATCTGTGTTGTAAATAAAAGTCTAAATTAAATCAGTTGAATGGTGGACTCACCTGTCGATGTCTGAACCCCTTGAATAAGTCAGGATGAGCTAAAGACAAGTGCTTAGCCAGGTTTGAAGTGTTGCCTCCCGTTGCTACACATGGTTTCAAACAGCGTTTGCATAGTGGTGCATTCACGTCTGTGGCTTCACCTTTCTCATTACCTTTGTAGGCAAAGTAATGCCATATTTCACTCCTACTGCCTTCTTTATTGACTAATTGTGGGCGTGTAAAATTAGCTTGATCCATCTTGTTTCTCCGTTGTCACTTTTTGCCGGTTTCAAGTGACCTGCGTCTGTTTGAGTAGCGCACTGCCACCTAGCGGTGAACTTCGAAACTGCAGCGCATCAAATACCGAATTGAGCAAAATAATGATATTGTACCTTTTGAAATATAACATATAACGGTATTTTTGCAGTACCGGTATACCGCGCATCCCTATGTATAAACAATGTATGAAAGTGGGCATGTTGTTGATGTGCTGTTTGTGACCTGTGCAAACATGACACGAGACGTTGTCAGACTTTAACTGGACTTTAAAAATCCATGTCAATGTTTTAGTTTGACCCAAATTGTCTCTTTAGGCTAACAGGGGAATTGTGTTCAAGGCTTTGGTTGGTTTATAGTGGAGCTACTTTGACTTAGTGGGACTGGAGCTGGACTAGGCCTTTGCCCTGCACATCACCAAGTTCCTTGTTGTAATAAATCTTTTAAAACGGAGCATTACCTTCCAATATTACTGTGAAAACCTGCTACAGCCTGACATTGAACAAACTAAGAACTGAGCAGTGTTGAATCAAGCTGCAGTTCTGCATTTGGACACCAGGCGGAGCCATTCTCCACAGTTTTGACTATAAATATTCTCCAGCACTAGACCAGGCTGCAGTGTTTCTATTAGATACTTTTGGATTGCTAATTAATTAACTTCAGAATAAACAATGAGTCTAATTAGTCTGTACAAAGTAAAGACATTAAAAAAAGACAAAGATGACCAGAGCGTTCAGGAATTCCACACATTTCTGGACCAATGTAGAGAAATAATTGATGCTACTACACTGCTAAATGGTCAAAAGTAAAATAGAAAAACAACCTCTGAGCAGACTGTAGTACAGCTGGTAGTAAAAGTTTCCATGTTAACATAATGATTAATCCCTGGTGTCCAACAGTAATGGCAGGTTGTTTTTTTTTAACGGGCTCTCGGGTAAAGTAAAGTCAAAATTCTGTAGTTTGTTGAAACCTTAAACCTAATTACTTTTCAGAAAATAACCCACACAATGAAACTCTATTTTCCCACACAAATAGGCCTCTAAATTCAATCACTCCAACACTGTGGTTTTGTCACTATACGCACACGTAGATTTTAAAATATAATATGAAGCCACAATGTGACCTTGTATAACTTATACACCATAAGGTTAGTTAAATGTTACTGGCAATAGTAATAAAGTACACAGACACAATAACAGGAGCTGTTAACATACATTTACATTTACATTTAGTCATTTAGCAGACGCTTTTATCCAAAGCGACTTACAAGTGAGGAAAACAATGGAAGCAATTTTAACAACACAAGGTACAAAAAGCATAAGTGCACAAAAATCAGTTTAAACCCAGCGCGGTATACAATGCTAAGGATAAGAGATTTTTTTTTTTTTTTTTTTTTTTAAAGAAAGGAATCGATAGAAAGGCAGTAGAACTCAGTGTTTGTCAGTCAGGTGTTGACGGAAGAGATGTGTTTTCAGTCTTATAGCAGCTGGAATGAACGATCTCCTGAACCTCTCAGTTCGACAGAGCAGGGAGAGGAGTCTGTTACTGCAGCTGCTTCTCTGAGCTGAACGAGGATAACCTGCATCATACTCCTCATCCTCCTCCATGATGGTCCCCACTGAGTCCACCCTCCCACCCATCACGGAGACACACTTCCTGACCAGCCTGTTACTGTCTCTGACATACTGCTCCCCCAACAGACAACACTAAAGAATATAGCAGTGGCTACAACGACTGCAGGGCTCGGGCAGGCACATGGCATATTTTAGTAGCCCAAAATAAAATGAACACGCCCAAATAAAATACAATTACAATGTATGTGGTGGTGTTTGTCACGTTAAGCATGGCGCTTATCATCTTTGCTTTTTTGGTGGCATTTTTACCTATTACTAAAATAATTAACAGCATTATTTAAGAAGACCAGATTTGGCCTGCAGATCTCAGTTTGGACACACTTCGGCTTTACTCTGTGGCTTCAGCAAAGACATAAAACAGACTCCTGACCAAACCACATTAATGCCTCTGAAACAAAGGCAGGCCACAAACAGATGGAGACAAGTCTGACTTATTCTTAAATAATAATTCGTTGCTCAGAGATGGTTCAGACACGGTCCAAAGCAGCCTAATTCATGGATTCTCCCTCTTTTCGGTAAGTTGACAGTACATTTAGTTATTTTTGTGAGCACGGGACAGCCAAGGAGGCAACACACCGTAACTCGTGCGCAAAGTAGAGACGAGCGACTGAACTGTAACTGTAACTGAAAAATGTTAAAGGAAAAGCATCTGGACTCAAACCACTCCCTCTAGAGATACCAGTTGAACTCAAAATTTATAAAGTCTCTTGGAATTAGAGACAAAACATCTTCACCTTAAAAACTGGGTCCAGATGCTTTTGCTTTAACCTTTTTTCAACAGATAACTAGTTAACACAGTAAACAATTCAAATCAAATTTAATTTATTTCATCATTTAAGATGGCTGTCGGGCAGGGACTTTTTACATTTTGGTAGAGCGACTGGAACAAGCTATAGCCCCGGGATGTTGGGCTAGCGATTCTGCAAGCCCTGGAGTGGTAAAAAAGAGTTAAGGACATAAAGTTATGTCTGAAATCAAAATTATACTTTTCCCTCAAGTTATTGCATGTCATGAGGTAGATGAAGAAAGTCAAATGTAATAAAAATAAAGACAGGTTTGTCAGTATTTGGAAAAGTGTAGTTCCATTATAGCTCTTGGATGTGAGCCAAGTATTGTTCTTGTCAGCAATGTTATTTATTCTGGAAGGACTTTTCAGACAGTTTAGCTCTGAGCCAATGAGAAACAAAAAATTACATATGACGGAAGCTTCATTCAAGTTCATTTAAAATTCAGAGTAATCCTGAGTCTGGCAGTTGCCCACACTTGCGCAGTTTGTGTTTCATATTACCTCAGTAACCTTTTATAGTGTCAGTACAGAGACTGTGGGAACCCATCCTCCTGTAATTTTCTCAAACAGTAGCTGTCTTTCTGTACGAGGTGTGAACAACCCTTTTCACACCTCAAAGAGAAGCTCTAACAACACAGCAGCTGAGCCCCCCACCTCCTCGCTTCTGCTCCCAGAAACTCTGACGGTCACTCTGATGTAATCCTAGATTTAGCCCTATTCAGTCCTAGTCAGGACTTCAGTAAATCAAATCAACCTAGTCAGGTTTACAGTAAATCACTATGGATGCATTTATGTTAGCTTGAGTTCTATTTAGTTTGAAGCTCATTTTGCACTGGTTGGAACAATCTATTTACTCATTCTGTGATAATTTTTTATTACATTGTATACAAATGTTAAGATGCTTTTATTTACTTTTGCATTTAGTCATTTAGCAGACGCTTTTATTCAAAGCGATTTACAGATGAGGAAAACAATGGAAGCAATTTTAACAACACAAGGTAACAAAAAGCATAAGTGCACCAAAAACGAGTCTGTTAAAATCCAGCACAGTAAACAAAGCTAATGATAGGAAGTATTTTTATTTCTTTAGTTATTTAAGAAAAGGAAGAGATGGAAAGGAAAATATTTCAGTGTTTGTCAAGTGTTGACGGAAGAAATGCGTTTTCAGGCGTTTTTTAAAGATGGCTACAGAATCTGCTGATCTTGTAGATCTTGTATTCAATGTCCAACTTAAGTTACAGTGTTGTAGTTAAGAGAGCACTAACCATAACTGCACTATGAGCAGGTTCTCAGAAAGGGTCCACGTTTCTTTTTAAACAAAGTCCAGAGTCCTGAAGGTTTGTCATAACAAGGTTTTGTTTCCAAGCCCAAGAATAATGTAGACTTATTTTACAAAACCTAAATGAGTGTGAGACATCCTTGGTTAGTGTTGATGGGTCTAGTGTAGAGATCCTCAATACTATTAAGATTATTGCTGCACAATAAAAGGAAAACATGTTTTATACAATAATTATGTTCAATAAGGAAATGACAATGCAATATTTGAATTCACTTTGCTACAGTGAAAGTTCAATTAAATTATATAAACAAGTACAAGGCTCCACACTGGCTTCCTCTTGCACTAGTCAAACTGCTTTCACTGCTTTTTATTGCTTTAGTCATGCCTCAGTGGCATTCGAAGCTGTGATTGGTCAATGGTTTTTCTCATACAAACTGTCAAATGTCAATCACACGCAAGGCCATGTTTTTAAACCAGTTTAAGTAGCAGTGTGTTAACTTTATTGTTTAATGACTTTTCACAAGTCCTTTTCACTTTGAAAACATTCTTTAATAAACTTAATAAATTCAAATATTTGCAAAAACTATTTACAGTCTGACAACTAAAGGGCTAAGACCTGAACAGTATGCATTTTGTAAATTAAGTCAAATAAATCTGTCTTCAGTTGCCAATGGTGACACCAGGTGGAGTCCTACACCACAGCCTTCCAGCATTAGACCTGAAACTTTTTACATTTTAAAAGGAAAGTCATGGAAAACACTAGAATAGGTCAAATGTTCCTGAAAATATTTATTAATTACGGTTTAATTAATCCAATAGCATCACAGTAAAGTGCAATATACTGAAAATGCTTCCAGACACTCTTTATTCTTTCATTCTCTGCCAACCACTGATATGTATTTTTACTTTTCACTTAAGAGTTTATCTAAATTCCTTATTTAAAAACACAAACATTGCAGCTTGCCATAAGCAGCTGAAAAGAAAAAAAACGCAAAAAGGATTTTCAGGCCAGCTGACTTTACAGAGACATTACACCATTTATCAGTTTAATTGCTTGTGGGACAAAGGGAAACTTAGTCCTATTTCTGGAAACAAGAGGGAGGCAGAACTTGGACCTAGAGGGCAGCAGCTCAAAGGAGGAGCTGAGTGGATGTCTAATATCAGCCACAGTGTTTTTAGCCTTTTTTACTCCTGTCTGTGTAGAGTTTTTCCAGGATTGGTAGAGTGATGCCTAGCAGTGTACCGGCTGTGATTACTGTTCAAAAGGTTAAAATACCAAACAAAACATTAAAAGCTGTTTGTTGCTTGCGTTAAAAATTGTCTCTTTTGGGGTTTGGTGCTGATATTGTCGGCCCACTCATTCCATTTCACAGTCCAATAAAATCCCAAGATATTTGTCGATACTGTAGCTTTGCTCTCAGTTGATGAAAGTGGCTGAGAATTATTTATTTTTTTCTAAAGTCTATTGATATTTCTTTTGTCTTTGTGGTGTTTAGTGTACGTTTTATTTATTTTTTTACACCAGTTTGTGAAGAAATCCAAATCATACTGTCCAATGCTCCTCCTCTTCATCCTGTCATCAGCATTTTTGCAAACAAGTGTTTGCTTGTGCCTGAGTTTGTGTAAAGAATAAATAATATAGATGATTAAACACACCCCTGTTAAAATACCAGGTTGAATAGTGTTGAAAGCAGATGAGAAGTCCACAAATAAAAGCATGAAACTGAGTCAAATATAAATGTTATAATACTGTTTTTTTTCTTCTCCTTTGTTTCCCATAGATTCCAGATGAGTTTGATTCAGGTGAGTGTTGTTCCCATTTGATCTTGACCTCAACAATAATAAAACTAAATACAATATGGTAAAACAAAGGCTGGGTCAGTTTTCAAAAGGGATACAAAATGTCCCATAAAGTGCACAATTTTGTTCTATCAGTGTTTGCCGCTTTCCAAAAGGTAAAGCTAAACATTAGAAAAAAACAGAATTTGACAATGTGTTCTCAGACTAAGCTTGTCTTGCTCCTTTGATAACACTTGTATAAATTAAGGAAAGAATGCTGTGTGTTGTACTTTTATTTCTAGAACAAAGCTAGCGTTTATTAGCAGAGCTGCTTTTCCCAGCCCTAGATGTGTTTGGCATCGTATAGTTCTTGCTTCATAAATGAAAAACATGAGCATACCATGTGACATTTAAGAGCTGATATGGTTCAGCGTTTTTAATTAACAAGACACAATTGCCATCTTTTACAGTGTACCTCTAGCTGATGTTTTTCATTGTAATTAGGGAGTTAGCCCTTTGTAAAAGGATTGTGTTCCAATAAATCAAATTACTGCGTTCATTTATTTTGTAATTATTATGTGAATTAGCAGTTGCACATGGAGTCACGGTGTTGACTTAATTTGCCCAAAGCCTGGTGTTCCCAGACTCTCCTCCTCCCCTCAGACTTAAAGTGGCCCGATCCCTGCCTCGTGTGGGGGCAGCTGTCAGTTTGGGTCGATCCGCCGCGACAGCACTCTTTTCCTTTTAAACGAATCCGGATTGGTCGCTGATACAGAAAATGCCTTCATCAATACCTCTCCCTCCCTTAGACCGATCAGTGACCTTCTGCTGCTCGTCAATCAGTCGATCCATAAATCCATGACCCTGTTACAGCTCAGGGTTTACATCCATCACTCATCCCTTGCCCTCCCTTTGAAGCAGGTTTCACTGAAGCGTTCAAATAATCCTTGACAGTTCTGGCACATTTAGACAAGTGTAGTTTTCAAAATTACTGCATGATATGTTAGAAACATTTAGTTATTATAATATTTAGGGCACTTTCACACCTGCACTGTTTGTTTTGAGCCAAATCTTCAGGTGTGAAAGCTTCAGGAACAAGGTTCAGACTAAACAGCTGCTCTTTGGTCCGTCAAAAAGAGCTGGTCTCGGTCCAGACCAAACTGAATCAAGGTCTGGTTTGTTTGTGAAAGCGTGTTTGGTGATAGTTAGGACTTTCGGACCAAATGCAAGAAGTCACGGCCGATTAAACGCATAAAGAAGAGCGAACGGAGGAAGTAAACGGGAAAAACGGATATCAGTCGGGTTTAAATACAGATTAGTAGATTAGTCTACATTGTTTTCCATTTGTATGGATCTAAGCCTATATATATTGCTACGCTGCGACAAATGGCTCCTGCGAAGCTGACGGTTTCTTAAGTTCAGAAGGATGGGAAAAAACAGAAACTGTCTAATAGCGTCACCACACAATAGGGTTTACCCTGTTCTTTGTATTAATTACTAAAAATACTTCCAAAAAAATCTTTAGTTGCACTTTTGTGATCTTACTGTGCATGTAGCATTCTCCTTTGGACCTTACACTGTGAAAAATGGAGCCTCTTTGACATTACCCATATCCAACTGTGCTTTACTAAAAGGAGCTAAAATGAAAACCCTGCCCTTTTTTAAAAACAATAAAAAAAAAAAAATGTTTTTCTGTCCATCATGTAACAAAAGAGGTTTATGCTGTAATTTGATCATCATCTACAAGCCAGATATTTGCAAACAGTGCTGTATAGAAAACAAAGAGAACAGAAGAGCAGAGCACTATTACAGCAGTGAAAACTGTAATGTTTGTGAGGATCCTAAACAAACTAAACTAAACGAGGCTCTATCCCATTCAAGTCAGACTTCATTCACTTTCCTTTGCTGCATTACGAGCACCGGCGAGACAGATGGACCGACCTAGAGCTGGAGAGGGACATGAAAACTAACGACAGACTGAGGTGGCCAGACACAGACAGAGTGGGCCTTTGGGAGCAATTTATGACGAATGGACAAATGCACTTAAGACAGAAGTGCCGAGGAGGGAGTACTCAAACCTAGGAGTATTGACGAAGTGATTATTAAAAGCAGCATGCGATCAGAAGTCGTTTAGTGAAAAAGACAAATTCAAAGCTCAATCTGACGGAGAATCCAGAGGCCAAACAGTTATATGATATTACAGCCAATTAAGTCGTGTTTATGACCTGGTTTGAAGCTTGGTTTAGTTGTTTTAGTCATGGATTTAATCTATTTATTTTTGGCTTTATTGTTATGTTAGTCCTGGCTTAGTTTCAAGTTTTAACATGATTTACTCCTGTTATTGTAAATCATGGTTTAGCTCTGGTTTTATGCTGGTTTATTTCTGGTTTGATCTTGCTTTTCCTCCTGTTTTTGTCCCGGTTAATTCCTAGTTTTAATCTTGATTTAGTCCTGGCTAGTTTTGGTTTAGTCTTAGTTTAACCCTCTTTCAGCTGTGGTTTATTTGCTGTTTAGTCCCATTTTAGTCCCATTTTAGTCTAGATTTGATTGATTTACTCAATTGCTTTAATTTCTTTATCCTTAATTTGAATTGTGCTAAAAATAACCCAAAATTAAATGAATGTCTTTCAAAGCAATTACCTCTGGGGCCTTTGGGACCAGGGCAAAACTGTCAAGGAGCTTAGGGACCAGGTTAAAAGTTCATCACCCCACTGGGACCACTGTCGGACCTCCACATCCTCCTCCACGTGGCCTCTGTGTTTCACATTAACATACTCAGGATCTTTAGTTGCACATGAAAGACGCTCTTATCAAATTTTCCCACAACCTAATACCAACTAATGGAAAAATGCTGTCCACATTTTCTCTTTTGACGACCATCATCTTGTTTCAATCAAGTTTCTTGCATTTTTTCTTTACTTCTCCTTCATTCTCAGTAATGGTCACCATTGCTGAGGAGTCAGTATAATGACTCACTCAAAAATGGTAAATTGAGTAACTTTTTACAAGAACTAAAACTGAGGTTAACCCAAAGTTAACCAGCACTAAACCAGAACAAAAGCAAGCTAAACTAAATCAAGTCTGGTGGTGATTCTGTTGAATACTTTATTTACTTTAACTTTGTTGCCCAGACTGTGACTGCTCTACATAGTCCAATAAAAGCAGTCAATTACAACAAACCTAAACTCCTGAGCTAACAAATATCCATATGGTTACTTTAGAGTCAAATACTGCTCTGTACCTGCCGCTAGTTTTCACCTGCACCGCCATTATTTGAACACTCAGCACACACAGACTATTTAAGGCTCTCACTATTGGATAAAAGAGGATGCGACACCAGAAAATTGGTTATATGTTAAAGCAGAAGGATTGGGACAGACATGTTACTGGTACAATTGTGCTCATAAGTTGACATACCCTGGCATAATTTGTGATATTTATTAAAAAAAAATTTTTTTTGCATTTATTTATTTTTTTGGGGCATTTGGAATTTTAACCAATAAAAGAAATGCCGAACGTGAAGCAAAAAAGGTGACGATTCACAACCGGTTGTCAACAAGAAAGCCACGTTAGTTAACACAGTTTCATTGTTTATACTTTTGCTGGTTATTTGAAACTGAGGCAAGAGCAGATCCCCAAAACATTTGCAATCCGCCTCCATGTTTCACAGTAGGAATGTTGTACCTTTCATCATAGGTCTTGTTGATTCCTCTTCAAATGTGACCAAAAAATTAAATTTTGGTCTCATAACTGTTCGGCGTATTGTAAGCGGGATGCTTTGTGGCATTTGCGTAGTAATGGCTTTCTTCTGGCGACTCGACCGTGCAGCCCATTTTTCTTCAAATGCCTCCTTATTGTGCATCTTGAAACAGCCACACCACCTTTTTGGAGAGTCTTGTATTTCAGCTGAAGTTATTTGTGGGGTTTCTTCGCGTCCCAAACAAATTTCCTGAAAGTTGTAGCTGAAATTTTTTATTGCTGATTGGCATTCTCAATTCCTTGGATATATTTTTATATCTCTTTCCTGTTTTTTTTTTTTTTTTTTTTTACAGTTCAATTACCTTTTCTCACAGATCCTCACAGATAGTTCTTTTTCTTTTCCCATGACTTAGAAACAGAAACATCAGTGCAGCACTGGATGAAAGATGCAAGGGTTTGTCAGGAGCCCATAAACTCACTGACCTTTTTATAATCACACACTAAATACAAGCAAACAGATCACAGGTAAGAGGTTTACCTTTAGCAGCCATTCAAACCTGTTTGTGACACTTGTGTGAATGTTATCAGGCCTAAAACTTTTGATCAAGATCATTTGGGTAGTTTCTGTTGTCATTATGATTTTAAAATAGTAAACACAGTTGTTTTACAATAAATGGTTTCACCCAACCACTAACTATGAATGGAAAAAGGTTTTTCGTGTTGTCTGAAAAATAGCCTGGTTATGTAAACTTATCTAACCCTAATTTTTTTAATCAAAAAAATAGTTTATCTAAATTGTGAAGAACAAGACAATGAGAGCGGATTTAAAACTGTAAAAAATAGTGACCTAGTTCTTCTTAGAACTTCCTATTGCTAAATGGTTTATAGGAGGTACATTTCTTGGAATAAGGCTTCACTTTTGATTTTACCAAGTAAAAAATAATAACGCCAAATATCTAAGGCGTGTTTGAGATTCCTGTTTGTGGGTGGTGTGGGACGTGTTCACGTCCAATTCTTCAAGGTTTTCTCTTGAGTCTGAGAGGCCCATATTAAACATCAAGTCTGGGTGGTCCGCACTGGTCCCCCTTAAGCACGTCTATAAAAAAACATTTTTGAAGCATCACTAACTTCCTGCCATGAAAATAAAAACTGTATAGCCTCAAAGTATTTACAGTGCAGTTGCTGTGGCATTGACTCTATTTTGTTGCAGTATATTGTAATTTTCAATAATTGTTCATCTTAAAAAAAAAATATCTCTACCATGGGCATGATATTAATGTGAATCAAATTTTCTAGATTACATTATACAGTATTTCTGTGACCTCCAAAATTACATTTGGTCATTATTGGAAGCTTAGTTAAATGAGGCGCCAAAAAATCAATGCCTGCTTTATTTATTGGTGACTTCCTGTTGATCAGATGGCACTCCTGTTCTCCATTATCCCTTCATTTGCAAAAGAAAAGGCACACCTCCTCCACTTCTCAATAGCTTAAGCAAAACAGGAATTCGCTGCTTTTTTTCTCCAGATTCTTCTGCATTGACACACGGGCATCTGCACGAATCACAGAGACAGTACTTTAACGCTCGAGGAAAGTCTGAGGAAGCCCTAAAGACTCTTGTCTTAAGGCCAACAGGAATAAAAGGCCATATATTGTTGAAGATATTGGTGGCAACAACTTGATAGCACTTTTACAAATATACAAAATAAAATAGACTAATAAATGGTCAAATTTTTGAAACGGAACCCTTTCACTTTTTAAGACGGTAAAACTATGCATTACTTCTTTTTCTTTTGACAATATAAACATTCTTTTCTACTGTGTGTCATCCAAACATTGGGTTTGTGGCTACTCTTTGACATGTCAGTGTTGGATTCTGGCAGATGGCGGGGCTTCCTGCTTCAGCACGCTGCTATGAACTCTGGGGGATTGAGTCCCCCGGGAGTGAGGAGTGTGTTAGAATTGGAGAGGTTTTTGATTATTCATTTTGGGGACACCTCTGTGGCCCACCAGCTTTATGTTATCCTTATCCCTCCCATGTTTCCTGTCCACAATCAGAATCTGTCCTGTATTAGCTTGAATTCAACCAAAGTTTTTAAAATATTTTGAATTATATTAACAAAAAGCATTTATTCATTTTATATTTAATAATTCAAAAGATTTTTTTGCAATTTACACCAACTATAAATTATTTTATCTTTTATACATTTACTATGAATTATTGAAAATTTTGTCATTTTAAAATTGACTTTCTTTTTTTTATTGTTTTTAAGACGGTTGTTTAAAAAAAAAAAAAGACATGAATATAATTTTGGCATGGCCAAGATTTTGTAAAAAATTCTAATTTAATGCTTGTTCTTTCCTTCAATGATAAATGGCTTTTCCTTTTTATTTTTAATCTTTTTCCTTCTCCTTAAGTCACATGACCGTGGCAGATGGCAGCGCTTCCTTCTTTAGCACGCTGCTATGAACCCTGGGGGATTGAGTCCCCCGGGAATGTGGCGTGTGTTCAGAAATGGGCAGGATAGAGAGGCACGCGCACCGCTCTGTATCTTGCTATTGTCTTTACTGTTTGCCTGCGGCCCCATGGGAAATGAAGTCTTTATTATTATCAGTCATTAGGCGCTGACAGCTGGGTGTTGATTTTATTTTTTTTTAACACAACGTGGCCAGATTCCTTATCAACCATCGCCATCAACAACTCATCCATCTCAGTATTTTTTCTTTACGTCCCTAAAATACATTAAAGTCAGGAGAGACCCAAAAGACTCACCTAAATTCAAACCCATAGGTTCTGTAATTGGCAAAATGTTAAATAGAAGTTGGTGATTTGCTTTTTGTTTTTATTAAAACAAATAGATTTCCACAAATTAACCTCAATTAAATAAAAATGTAGCAGTGCTTTTATGTAACCCTAGAAAAAAAAGACTCCTATCATTAAACCCTAGCTACATTTTTAGCAACTTTGCTATTGTTTTGCTAATCCTTCAGCTAATCATGAAAACTTGCGTATTTAATAACCACTAACGGACAAACTCATAGATTTATTTATTTTTTTGGTTAATTTTGAGACCACAGTAGGTAAAATTAGACTACTGTAGTTCAGCTAAGGTCTCATCAATTTGAATAAAACATTGTGGATAGAAAATAATTTAAAGAAAGTGTCAGACCTGCTAAATCTGCATCTATCTATATCTACTAGTTTAAGCCACAGAAGTACAGTATGATAAAGTTACCTCATACCTCAGATTACTGCTTTTGTTTAAGCAAAGATATATTCGTTTGCTTTGCTGATGGATGTTTTTTGTTTTCTGTTTTCTTTTTTTAGAACCTCCCGTTGTTCAACAGTTGAAGAGGACGGTTAAATACTTCAAGGACTACAGACAGGTGAGGACTTCAGCACATGGTCTTTTAATGGAGATAGTGCTATAATCTACAAACTATAAAACAGTTACTGTACATTTTAAAACCATTTCCTCTTTAATGTCCTGCCACCTCTTGGGAATTATGCTGTAGAAATAGAGGATTGAATATGATGTGACGATAATACTGAATATGTCTGTGCCTTTGTCAGATGATCATTGAGCCGACGAGCCCAAAGCTGCTCCCAGACGCCCTGAAGGAGCCGTACTATCAGCCCCCTTACACTTTAGTCCTGGAGCTCACTGATGTGCTGCTGCATCCAGAGTGGTCGGTACGTAACATACACAAAAGAAAGGCAAGAGAGTGTCAGCGCGTGGATGACTAGTCCTGGAACATTCGCACATCCATGGTTGCATATTAAATAAAGGGATACACTAAATAATTGTTTGCTCTGGGTGCTTGGAGTTATTTGCAGGTACCCGATGCTGCCACCTATGTAGCATATCTTATGCATTTTAAATATAAGCCATACATAAATAGAGGAATAAATAATAAATATATTTGTATTTAATTATTGTCAGAAATCTTGAGGAAGCTATCAACTATAGTTGGACTCATACAGTAATGTATGACTTACATTACTGTAAGTCATACAGTAATGTATGACTTACTGCATTTGTGTGACTTACAATACATCTTTGTGGTATGGCATAAACAGAACAGCATAATTCACACATTGTTGAAAACCTTAAAGACTTTAGCTCTCTTTTCAGCTGTAGAAGTGACCAGGGAATAAATTAAAAAGTGTAATTGAGTGTAAGCCTGAGGGATTTTTCAAGATTGTGAAGTAAGCATTGGTGCAAAACTCCACTGACTTCAAATAAATGCAAAATGACACATATGCCACAGGCCAGTTTTTGCACAGCCAGCAGTTAAGACGGATTAAGTCCAAGGGGAAGTCTTTAAATAAACTTGGTATTTGAAAATGACGTAATAGTAATGGGGGAGTTGTAATGTATGTGATCTATGTATAAATATTCCTAAAAAAGTCCCACAACAATGAATACATCTTTTTTGGAAAAGGCTGCCTAAACCTATAAAAAGATTGAACTCTATTTGGCCTTGTCCATCTGCCTTTCTGCTATGTTTACTATTCAACCATTAGAAAAGTTACACATTAGAAATGTAAACAAGCAGCAGTTTAGAATGGACAAAGAAAAGAATTCATAGAGGAAAACCAGGTGTGTGTTGTTAAAGAGGCGTGTCCACCACCAGTCGTAACACGAGTCCTGCTCCAACGGTTCTTTTGATTGACACAGATAGGGCAAAGTAACACCCCTCTTATTACATTTAGACATTTTTACGTTTTATTTTTTTCTCCTCAGTTGTCGACAGGTTGGAGGTTTAAGAAGCGTCCGGGCATTGATTACCTTTTCCAGCAGCTCGCACCGCTTTATGAAATCGTCGTCTTCACAGCTGAGACGGGAATGGTTAGTCTCTAACAAGTCAACTCATTTTCCTGATAACTCAAAGACGTTAGTACTGTATGAGATATTTATTTATTTATTTATTTTTTTTTTTAATGCCCTGGAAAAGTCCAAGCATCCTCATAATAAATATTGTCCTGGAAAAGTGGATTTTTTTTTTTTTTTTTCCTCACAATACAGATTGCTCTGTATAGTCCAGTTTTATTACTCAACTGGCTTTAAATAAAGACTAGAACATTAGCTGTGTGCTCTTTGTCAAGTTTTATTTTGACCTCCTGAGTTGTTTTGTGACTGAAAAAATACTTGAATTGTTTTAATTGTGTTATGTTCATTTTGACATCATTAAAAAACCTCAAAGTGATTACATTTATTGCCCAGCCCTTTGTTTATGCAAGTGACCAGTCAAAGCCTTGAATATTATTGGTGATACCAAGAGCCTTGTATTTCTTTATTAATTTTATTAAAATTCAAAAACGTGTACAAATTCAATCTTTCATTACAAATCACATTGAGTTTTTTTATATAGTTTTCCTAGTATTGTGCCACCCTACAGTACTTTCATTGTAAACAGCGCTGACTGCAGTGTTTTCTTGTTCAGACGGCATATCCTCTGATCGACAGCATTGATCCACAAGGCTTCGTCATGTACCGCCTTTTCAGAGACGCCACACGCTACATGGAGGGACACCACGTCAAGGTAAAAGCTCTGTTCAACAAACGCACCCAGGACAGCATAATAACATTTATATTGCAAGAATTTTATTGATTAAAACAAGTTTGTTACCAAGTGCTTTACAGGACAGTCCCATAAAACTAAGAGACTTATACAATTGTTTTCCATTTGAGTTCTACGACTATTGTAAGGATTGGTAAATAGTATGAAGTTCTTGTTTATGTTCTATTAACTTTTGGTCTACTCTCGTAAAACCTTACCCAGTCTTACTATGGCTTTGGGACTTTAAACTTTAACTTTGATAAAATGGGTTTATAGTGCATATATATATGCACTATAAGATGCCTACAGAAGGTACAGTGCCTTGCGAAAGTATTCGGCCCCCTTTACCACATTTCAGGCTTCAAACATAAAGATATGAAACTGTAATTTTTTTGTGAAGAATCAACAAGTGGGACACATGCCACATGAAGTGGAATAAAATTTATTGGATATTTTAAACTTTTTTAACAAATAAAAAACTGAAATACTGGGCGTGCAAAATTATTCAGCCCTTTTAATTTCAGTGCAGCAAACGCTCTCCAGAAGTTCAGTGAGGATCTCTGAATGATCCAATGTTGACCTAAATGACTAATGATGATAAATGGAATCCACCTGTGTGTAATCAAGTCTCTGTATAAATGCACCTGCACTGTGATAGTCTCAGAGGTCCGTTTAAACAGAGAGCCCCATGAAGAACAAGGAACACACCAGGCAGGTCTGAGACACTGTTGTGGAGAAGTTTAAAGCCGGATTTGGATACAAAAAGATTTCCCAAGCTTTAAACATCCCAAGGAGCACTGTGCAAGCGATAATATTGAAATGGAAGGAGTATCAGACCACTGCAAATCTACCAAGACCTGTCCGTCCCTCTAAACTTTCAGCTCATACAAGGAGAAGACTGATCAGAGATGCAGCCAAGAGGCCCATGATCACTCTGGATGAACTGCAGAGATCTACAGCTGAGGTGGGAGACTCTGTCCATAGGACAACAGTCAGTCGTATACTGCACAAATCTGGCCTTATGGAAGAGTGGCAAGAAGAAAGCCATTTCTTAAAGATATCCATACAAAGTGTAGTTTGCCACAAGCCACCTGGGAGACACACCAAACATGTGGAAGAAGGCGCTCTGGTCAGATGAAACCAAAATCGAACTTTTTGGCAACAATGCAAAACGTTATGTTTGGCGTAAAAGCATCACAGCTCATCACCCTGAACACACCATCCCCACTGTCAAACATGGTGGTGGCAGCATCATGGTTTGGGCCTGCTTTTCTTCAGCAGGGACAGGGAAGATGGTTAAAATTGATGGGAAGATGGTTGGAGCCAAATACAGGACCATTCTGGAAGAAAACCTGATGGAGTCTGCAAAAGACCTGAGACTGGGACGGAGATTTGTCTTCCAACAAGACAATGATCCAAAACATAAAGCAAAATCTACAATGGAATGGTTCACAAATAATTATATCCAGGTGTTAGAATGGCCAAGTCAAAGTCCAGACCTGAATCCAATCGAGAATCTGTGGAAAGAACTGAAAACTGCTGTTCACAAATGCTCTCCATCCAACCTCACTGAGCTCGAGCTGTTTTGCAAGGAGGAATAGGCAAAATTTTCACTCTTTCGATGTGCAAAACTGATAGAGACATACCCCAAGTGACTTATAGCAGTAATCGCAGCAATTGGTGGCACTACAAAGTATTAAGTTAAGGGAGCTGAATAATTTTGCACGCCCAATTTTTCAGTTTTTTATTTCTTAAAAACGTTTGAAATATCCAATAAATTTCGTTCCACTTCATGATTGTTTCCCACTTGTTGTTGATTCTTCACAAAAAATTACAGTTTCATATCTTTATGTTTGAAGCCTGAAATGTGGCAAAATATTGCAAAGTTCAAGGGGGCTGAATACTTTCGCAAGGCATTGTAACTACCTGCACAGCCTCAGTTTGGAGAAGCAGACAGGAGCAATGACATACTTTGGGTTATGCGTGTCTGGTAATGGGGCCCGTGAAAACAGACAATAAGTCTGTAGAGCTTTTCAGTCAGTCAGGTCATAATAAAAAACTTTTAGTGTCTTCTAGCATAAAACACTATACCCAGACTAACAAGGTTTAAAAGGTATTTCCATGGATTTTCTTTTTCATAAAACTGCCCCTTTATTCTCTTTATGTAAACAACCCTTAAATTTATCACTTTCTAGTGACATGACCTATATAGGGTCATGTAAACCACATTTAGCATAAAAACATTGCCAAATCAATCGCAGTTTAGTCCGCTGTGGCAGGGAAAAGCCAAAAACGTGTGAAAATATCCGCAATGGACTTAAATGGACACTGATCTGGTGTTTTTAAATGTTATGTGTTGCACATTTTCCATTTGTCTGTTTCTCCAAACAGTGTGCTGACGATTATCTACTGTAGGGAATTAGTTAGCTTCAGAAATATCCAATAGCATCATATTTACAAAAAACTGAGCTATCCTTCAAGGAATTTACATAGACTTACGTTTTTATCCCTAAAGTGGCCAAACACTAAATGGCAGTGTGAATCCCTGCTGTGCCTGCCTTCTGCTCCATTGATTGGTCGTCCTGTGTGTCCTATCAAGCCTCATTATTTTATGCGCCTCTCCCCGCTTTCCGCCAACTGTCGTTTTACTCCACTATGTGCACTTTGTAAGGAGCTGCTTAACCTACTTCTCAGAACGAAGACACACGCCAAGACGGCCCGACGCAGCATATGTCCAGAGAGAGTTCCTAACGCCCCATATGTCCCAGCGAAAGTTGCTGCACGTACCATCAAACCGTGTTATTAATTAACGAGCGTTGTGCTTTTTCAGTCGTGTTTAGCAACGAAACGAGAATATCTTCACTTAGGTTTAGTCCCGGTTTAATCTTGCTTTTAGTTTGGATCTGTTTTTTTTACTTGGTTTAGACATGGGTAGTCTTTGCTTTAGGACTGGTTTTAGGCTTTGCCTTAGCTTTGGTTTAAGTCGTATCTTAGTCTTATTTTAGTACTGGTTTAGTCTTAGTTACAGCCTGTTTTTTATGTAGTTTAGTCCAGGTGTTAGTCTTGATTTAGGTCTGGTTTAGTTTTAGTCTGGTTTTGGTTTTTGATCTGGGTTAAGGCCTGGTTCTAACCTTAGTTTAGACCTGGTTTAGATTTGTTTAGGGCCTCACTCTTTTTTGTGTTTTGGTTTTGATTTGTTTTATTCCTGTTTGTGCCATATTTAGTCTTTTCTGGTTTAAACCTCATATTGCCTTGAATGTTGGTCAAAGCCTTCTCTTTACAGCTTCAATGCATTTGTAACCTTTCTCTGTAGCTGCTCAGTTATAAATGCAATTGTTTCTTTGTAAAACTTGTTTTAATTTTGCTGTTTAAGTGAGCACTAACTGAGCTGACAGCAGGCACGCGACAATAACCAGTTTTGCAAGAGGTTAATCCTGCTGTTGTATTTACTCTTTGGAGGAAACATAAGACGTCTGATCCATTTCAGATGCAGGGCACAGACAATGAAGAAGGTGTACACTAAAGTCTGGGGTTAAATATTGGAGAGAATATATGGAAATTTTAATGTTTACATTTACATTTAGTCATTTAGCAGACGCTTTTATCCAAAGCGACTTACAAGTGAGGAAAACAATAGAAGCAATTTTAACAACACAAGGTACAAAAAGCATAAGTGCAGAAAAAACTAGTCAGTTTAAACCCAGCGCAGTATACAAAGCTAAGGATAAGAGAGTTTTTTTTTTTTAAGAAAGGAATCGATGTTGCGAGCACAAAATCTATGTAATATGTTCGTTGCTCCAGGAGTCTCATGGAGTCTTGATCCAGAGACAGATGTAGTCCTGGTTGTACATGGCGCTGTTGTGTTTTTTTAGTCTGTGGTTTTGTTCTGAATTTGTTCTAGATTTTTTTTTTTTTAGATATAGTCTGGTTTTGCCCCTGACTGTGTTTTGGATCTTGGTTTTCAAGTCTAATCCTGATAGAAACAAGTTTAGTCCCTGATCTGGACCCAATCTTTGTCCTTGCTCTTGTCACAGTTTAGGTGTTTACTCATTGGTTTGGTTTTGATACAGACCTGATTTTGTTCTAGTTTTGTCTTTTCTTTGATCTTCTGTTAGTGCAAGTCTACTCTTTTTTAAAGTTTAAACTCTGGCATAGACTCAAGTTTATTTTGGATCTGGTTTAGTCCCTGGTTTAATCAGATTAGGCAAAAATCTAAATGTGTTTGCAGTTCTCTAATTGGACACAGTGGGGAAAAAAAAAAAACATTCACCACAGACCAATGTAAAGATGCTGAAACAAGTTGAGTTTTTGTGTAAATTTGATTTACTGATGACCATGTGCTCTTGTTGTCTTTTAGGATGTGTCGTGTCTGAACCGTGACACTAGTAAAGTCATCGTAGTGGACTGTAAACGCGAGGCCTTCAGTCTGCAGCCTTTTAACGGCATGGCCCTCAAGAAATGGGACGGAAACTCAGACGACCGCACGCTTTATGACCTCGCCAACTTCCTCAAGAGTAAGAGGCACAACAGCTCTGTGGTGTATTTTAATAAACAATACAATCACATTAGTCCAGTTTTAATAGCAGTCTGTGTTAAAAGTTTGATTTGTGCGTGGCAGCCATTGCTCTGAGCGGTGTGGAAGACGTGAGGACGGTGCTGGAGAACTATGCTCTGGAGGAGGATCCCATCGAGGCGTTCAAACGCAGACAGGCCCAGCTCGCTCAGGTCCGACCCAAACACAACCCACCTTCAGTCCGGGCTTAGTTAAGACATTTACGGTTTGAATGTTTTCATAAGTATTTTCCTTTGAACTAAATTAAATCTGCTTTGTTGTTTTTTTCAGGAGGAGGAGCAGCGTCTAGCCGAACTGTCAATGCAGAAAAAGCAGGGACTGTCTTTGGGGTCCATTGCGTCTCGGTTTTGGCATTCGAAGCAGCAGTGAGCCCCACCTCTTTCAGACTTCCACTAATCGGGAAACTGTAACCGGACCGAGCAGCGCCGCCCAATCAGTGGCAAGATCCACGGTGCTGCGACTGAACCAGGAGAATGATTGGCTGTTCTATAGACCAATCCGAGCCATGTCTTTTTAAAAGGGCGGAGTCAAACAAAGCCCCTCCACTTTGTCCATTTAACGGAGCTGCTGATTGGATGAAGACAGTTGTTGCTGGCAGTGGTTTTCTACCGAGACAATGAAACAATTATGAAACAAAGTGGTCGACAGCGTTCAAACTTTGACTGAAACTCTAAAACGCTGCCTCCAAGTTAAAGACAAAACTAGAAAATGTGGTCTGATGTTGCCATTATCGTGTTGTTGATATAATAAAGTTTTGTGAGAACGGCTCTGGTGTCTTCTGTTAGGAGCCCTAAATAGAGACTCACTTTATTTACTGAGTTTAAAAGTTTACAAACAAGTACAAACAAGCTGCAGAAGCGTGTATGCAACCCGCTTATAGCACCAGCCACATGAACATATATGAACACATATAAGCATCATCTCTGCTCGCAGGATCTGACACGTTCACATATCCTTGTATCGCAATCCTAATTGATTTAAGACTACAATCGTAGTATTGAATATTTTCCAAGTCTGTTCTCACTTATTCCTATTACAATATGTTATCAGGCAATAAATACGTTCATTCAGTTGCTTCCACTTAGTCCCATTAGTGCCCTGGACAGTGGCCAGTTACTCAGAGGGAAACAGTTTGCCTTAAACGCAACGTGTACTATCAGTTTAACTTTGTGCTAATTGTTTTAATAGCAAAGCCTTCTTTTCTGTATTTTATTTATCTCTTGGATAAAGAATGAAAAGTCTAAACCTTTTAAAAACTAAGTCCAGATATGTTTTGCTTTAACCTTTTCTTCCATTATATGTGCGTACACTGTTACTCTAATACATACTGTACCTGCAACATGAATAGTTATTATACCCAGTATACGCATCAACACCTACAAAGATCTTGACTTCTGGATACAGGCCTCCTCTGAATACGTCCTAAGATCTTGTCTCTCATGACACATTCAGGACACATTTATCTCCCTGCAGATGTGTTCAGATTCTGGTGTCACATCTCAAGAGGGGCCTAACTTCTGCTGCATTCACTGTGTATGCACCATATATGAACATAAAATGCTGCTACAAAAGTTTGGGAGTCAGTGGGTATGGTTCAGTAGGAGGGCAGCAGTAATGAACTCTGAGCTGTTTGTCTGTTCATGTTTTGGAAACAGCTGGATGGAAACATTTATTGTGAACATGTGTGTGGCAGGTTTAGTGAATGGAAAAATGTATCTTGATCCAATCGTCAGGACTCCAGGAACCCAGCTGTGCTCTTTGCCGTAAACCTGTTGTTCTGCTCAGCTTCTAATAAATAAGGCAAAGTGTTAAAATATAACAATTACCACCTCAGAAGCCCCCACAAATATTCACAACCTTTTGGATTTTAACTTTGCTTTGGGGAAAAACTTCAATGATCACCGCCAAGTTAATGATGTGTTCTCTTTTAAACTGAAGAGCCTTGATTCTCCTGGAGCAGTGCATTACACACCGGGGCAATACAGCAAGGTTTACGTTGGTGTAAATAGAGTGCTGTACTGTACTACTTTGGTAACCTGCTTTTGAACTAGTGGAGCTGAACACTGCAGTCTGTTGATTGGACAATAGATAGTAAATGATGCATGCCTTGATTTTGTTCGAAACAAAATTATTCTAAGGAAAAACAAAGTTTAACGTTTCTGGATATCAACAACAGCTGTTTCTGGTTTTAAATAAGATAGCTTTGATATTGTACTGCTCTGGCTTCATGAATTACAAACATTGCATTGGACCCATATCGCCCAAAAGCAATAAAACACCAGTAAAAAATGACTGATTCTATTAATCAGCATCAACATTTTTATCACTTAGAAATAAAGATTTTTTTATTGTGTGTGTTGTTCCTTGAGCTTATTTGTAAATTATGACTTATGCTGGAGAAGGACAGCTTGGCAAAAGCCTCGCACTTAAGAACCAATCAGTATTGAGCTACAGACCTATGGAACACTGGATTTTTTTTTAACCCTAACCCATCGCCATGGTAACTCTGTGACTGACTGATTGTTCAAAGTGGGCTGCTTTGGCTTTATGATTGGGTAAAAAAAAAAACATTCAGGACAGACAGAAAGCAGCATTGTGACATTTTAGTGTTTTTGAGTATCTACGGGGACAAGGGGCTTAAAATGTGGACTGTCCTGGGACATGTGGTACCTGCACGCGCTCCTGCACATAGCTCAGTGGAAAACTGTCGTGAAACTAAAGTGTGCTCTATTGACCTGATCAGTATTGGAGCTGAGTGGAAAAGTACAATAAAATAATTCCCATAACTCCAGGGCCTGAGATTTAGAATACAGCGTATGTACTTCTGCAATAAACACCAGATTAATCAACTCACTTTTATTAAACTCAGCGTAAACAACAAACACAGGGGTTTTTAATTAACAAACTCGAGCCGTACGACGCCACCGCTTCTATAAAACTGGGAACAGCTGATAAAATTTAAACTATGCTAAACACAAGTCTTTAAAGCAAGTGTTTAAATTTCTCACAGACCATAGTGTTCAATCAAGAGCACAGTAAACAAAACAAACTCATGTCAAAGACCAACAGCATTCCCAACTCGTTGAATTTGTTAGAGTTTGTGAATGAGGTCATGAAGTTCTGTTGTATTGGTGTTTTTCCTGTAATCTGTGACTGTGAATGATTCGGAAATTACCCAATTATGAAAGTGTAATGTAATATGGTTGAATACTGACAGTTGGTTTCCAGATAAATCTGGAAACCAGATAATTCTCTATCTCTATGTTGCCTTTCAAGAGAATTTTAACGGGTCCACGGCACAATAAATAGGCTGTTTACAGATCGTTATAAACAGGAGACACAGCATTGTTGCATCATCTGCTTTCTGAACCAAGAACACATTTACTCTAAATAAACTAATCCGTATGGACACACCCACTGCCTACACTCACACTGGTCCTCTTGGAAGTTGTCCTGGCTTTATGTTACAGTGAAGTGCTCTTTTATGCTTTTTGTTTCATTTTTACACAAACTATCTTTATGTATTTTAAATCAGACCCTGTTAAATAAATGAAATAAGAGAATTAAGATTTATTGATTATATATCCCGCTTCCACCAGAGCCAACACACAAGGAAGAGCTGTGCTTGAGTCATCAGCTTTAGGCGTGAAACCTGGTCAGATGCAGAAAGGTGTTACAGGGGCTCGTTTACACTGGTCAAAAACGCAACAGTTCTGTCGCTGACGCTCAGTGTCTCAGTTCATAATCTCGACAAAGCTGTTCGGTTAGGTTGAGGTGTTGGTCTGATATGCACATTTTCTTTTCTAGTTCTTTTTTTCTTGTTTGTTGTTCTTATTGAATTCATAAATAATTAATAATAATGGTTCTTTTTTTCCCTGTAGAGACATTGGTTAAGGTTTTTTTGTTAGATATTTGATTTAATGATTATAAATTATTTCATGCAAATGTATATTTTAATTGTTTTAAATATTCAAAATAAACTTAATAACAAAAAATAAAAAATAAACACAGAGAGAAAAGACAGCTGGAAATGCAAGGTCTGCAGGTTGCCATAGTTTTCTATAATCATTTCTTTGCTTCTGTCTTTGTTTCCAAACTATTTACACTTAAACCTTAAATTAGGGCTTAAATGAATTATTATCCAAACCCTGAGCCTTCTTGATAAACCCTGGCCGGGTTACAGTCAGTGTAGTTGTAATGAAAGAAGAGATAAGTGGTATCTGTTCAAACAGGATTTAGATGAAAGATGGACCAATAAAGCCGAGAAAATTACCTGCAGTGTTTGTTTGAAAAGCCTCAAATCTGAGCCTCACAATAGCTCCTTCACACCGAGTCTGGCTTTAAACATTAATATATTTTGAACCACTGCATCAGAAGCTAATTCTTATCTAAATCAAATGTTTGCAAAGGCTCATAGAGAGGCTTGTCCCTTTCAGGAAATATACTGGCCTGGTTCTGGTCACACATTGCTTGAGTAAACTCTAAAATGTTCATAAATTGCAATTCATAAAAAAGTCCTCAGCCCAAAAAGAGGAAATAAAAGGAGGAACATAAAATAGAGGTTTGGGCAATGGCTTCGAGTCTCGTCCAAATCCAGTTTATGAGCATATGAATGTTTTTTCACTAAGAAGACTCTAAACTGGGTTCACTGCACCAGCAGAAAGAAAGGAAATTATGTTATTGAATTAGTCAGAGTAAAACACAACTTTGAACGCCTCATACGACTGGAATTGACTTAAATTGAATGTTTTAAGTCAAACAAATATACCTATAAAGTTCTGAGTGGAGCTGCTGCTGCATGTATACAGCGTAGTCGGACTGGAGCTGGACTAAGCCTCTGCCCTGCAAACCAAAGGGAAAAGCTGCTTTGATGCCCATATATTTAAGGCAAAGATAGAGTTAAGGCTAATATGCGCAATACACATGCTGATGCTTCTGACGTAAAATATAGTATAATCAGTATAATTTCTTATTTAGGAGACAATATTCATGTTGCATTACTCACATTTGCACACTAGGACTACAAACCCAATTCCAAAAAGGTTGGTACGTTGTACAATTTGTGAATGAAAACATAATGCAATGATGATGAAGTTTCAAATTTCAATATTTTATTCACAATAGAACATAGATAACATATCAAAAGTTGAAAGTGAAACATTTTGAAATGTCATGCGAATATATTGGCTCATTTTGTATTTCATGAGAGCAACACAATCCAAAAAAAATTGGGACAAGTAGCAATAAGAGGCCGGAAAAGTTAATTGTACATATAAGGAACAGCTGGAGGACCAATTTTCAACTTATCAGGTCAATTGGCAACATGCTTGGGTATAAAAAGAGCCTCTCAGAGTGGCAACGTCTCTCAGAAGTTGTGGGCTTTCCCCCAGTGCTGCAACACAACATAGTGGAGCAATATCAGAAAAGAGTTTCTCAGAGAAACATTGCAAAGAGTTTAAAGTTATCATCATCTACAGTGCATAATATCATCCAAAGATTCAGAGAATCTGGAACAATCTCATAAGGGCTGGAAAACCAGACTGGATGCATGTGATCTTTAAGCCCTTAGACGACACTGCATCACAAACAGGAATGCTACTGTAATGGAAATCACAACATGGGCTCAGGAATACTTCCAGAAAACATTGTCAGTGAACACAATCCACCGTGCCATTCACCGTTGCCGACTAAAACTCTATAGGTCAAAAAAGAAAATAAAGAGGAAAAGGCGACAAAGAAGACCTAAGACAGTTGAGCAACTAGAAGCCTGTCTTAGACAAGAATGGGACAACGTTCCTATTCCTAAACTTGAGCAACTTGTCTCCTCCGTCCCCAGACGTATAAAAAGAAGAGGTGATGCCACACAGTGGTCAACATGGCCATGCCTCAACTTTTTGAAATGTGTTGATGCCATGAAATTTAAAATCAACTTATTTATCCCTTAAAATTATAAATATTCTTAGTTTAAACCTTTTTATGTCATCTATGTTATAATGTGAATACAATATTGAAATTTGAAACTTCCATATTATTGCATTCTGTTTTTATTCACAATTTGTACAGTGTCCCAACCTTTTTGGAATCGGGTTTGTACACCAAGTCTAAGGTTCAGTTAAACCAAAAGGCTATTCACACACAAATGCTGAAAACAAAAGATTCGGCAGCTTTAAGGGCGTATGTTTGTTTACACAAGGATAGAGCTTTTACCTGATCTTTTGGCTCCAGTCGAGGAGGTTTTTGTTACCACCACTCACTGCATTATTTTGAAAACACAGAAAGACAGAAAGAAGACAAAGACAGAAGAAAAATACTACAGTGTTCCCAACAGAGTTTTTTTTGTGTGAATGCATTTTTGTATGTTTTTATCATTTATTTTGTTTGGAGAATACAATAGAAGTGATTTAAGCTTTCAGCTTAGGTGCATAAAATATAGAGCGTATTAATATAGAAAAATACACAAAACCATTTATAACATCTATCTGAATAAAAACTATAAAGATAAAATGATCAGTCACACTTCCATTACCATTCACTGTTTCTTTATATTGCACTTACACTATTATAGCATTTATGGACAGTAAGCATTTATTGTATTGTTTATAATTATTTTTTGACAGCCAATGGTTTTGTGGGCAGGGACCCAATAAAAACAAAATATGTTCTCTCAGTGGGCATGTTCTTTCTTAAGAGGTTTTTTTTTTTTTGTTCTTTTTTAATAGGCCAGGTCTTCATTTTCAGGAGCTTGTTGTTGGAGAATTTTTGGTCTCATGTGCTTGTATCCTAACTTAATTGTGCATTTAACCTCACTAATGTCATCTTGGTTTTCTATTGTACTTTTAACTTATCTCCGACGGATCTGATGCCAAGTGCCATGATCTGACGTCTGGCATTCAGTAACTGCTCTTAGACATCCACTCCAAGCCTCGTCTCAAGGCTGGATGTCTGGCTAGCTGTTGCATGTTTCATTTGCAGTGCCGCAGTACAAGGCTTTATAATTGTTTTCCTGTGGAATCATAGCCAGACTTGAATGTCCAATACTGTTTTAATTTATCATCATTTTTTTAGTTAGTTTAACTGTCTCCTGGTTTTAGATGGTATGAGTGACAACACAGACAAAAGCGTATATACAATGCATCAAAAATGTCCACTGTCTTTGAGCGCCTCCATCTTCTTTGTCCAACATTTTGCATTTGCTGACCTCTTTGAGCGAGGTCACTGTCCCGTTGGTAGCACGTGGCCTACTGTTAGCAACCGGTGCTAAACACTCTATGCTCCGAGACAAATGGTTGACTCATAAAGCCCCTTAAAGCTTCTGTTTCCCAGCTTCACACCTTCACAGCCTCCACTGAGTTCCACCAGCTCTGACTGAACAACAACAGTGAGAGACCGCTCTTAAACAGGTAATGACAAAAACGTTGTATTAAGGAGAAACACAATGCCTCACACAGATGTTTAATTAATGAGAATTACTTTCCACAAATACAGCACAAATTAAACTAAATATTCACGGGAAAAGGTCTTACAAATTAATTTGATAAATTGGACCTTTATTTGCACATTCAACAAGTAAATGTTTTACGTTGCTGAAACATTTAATCTCAAGACAAAGTAATCAGGACTGAACCAGGACCGAACCCAGCATAAAGCTTTCATAATCATTACATTTTTCTTAATGTTTTGTTTTTAAAGTTGTATTGTCACTACAATTATTTTCACTGTTCTCTTTAAACTATATGTTGTGAGTGTATTTCTATTAATTATATTTCATTGTAATTAAGAAAGGCAACCAATAACCTTGTGGTTGCTGGGGTTTCAAATAATGGAAAAAAATAAATAATATATATAAATAAAGAAGAACACTCATTTTTTTTATTCTATTAAATGCAAACTTTCTTTTACTTGTACAAGTGACTTTCCCTTCAGTTGAATCAATAAAGTCCTATCCTATAATGTATATATACATTGTCATAGGCTTACTACTGTGCACTATTTTTACAGAAGAGGTACTATCAAGATACAAAGCATTTATGCAGTCCTATTTATAAACTAAAAAGCCAAAGCTTAACTTCAATTGAATGTTTTCTAACCATGAACATTTGAAAGTGGAGGGTTTGGAAGTCTGGATTACTCCAGTGTGTTGACAGCTATATTAAGTCTAAAATGAGAAAGACATTTTTGGGGTATGATTTCTGTCTACTATAATTTAAATATGTATATAATAATTGTATAATCTTAACTTTAAAAACTGTAAAAAGACAAAAGTAATCTGACATCTGCAAAAATATAAAAAGCCCAAAAGATCTAAATCCATTTGGATCCATTGTAGTTTACACAGTTGTGGACGGACTAGCACTATAGACACGTGTATATAATATTTATAATAAATATAATATAATTTAAAGACTCAATGTGACCTCTCAACCAACATTTTGGAAACAATTTAAATTAAATTTGCTTTGTCTACATTTTTCATATTGACTTAAATTGTCAAAATGATTCGAAGGTGCGTACTTTATGTAGCCTATGTGCAGTAGAGACCGTTGACACAATTAAAACACAATAAAACACAACACAACATAAAGATAACATAACCTGATTAAAAAGACCATTAAGACAACTAGTATAAATAAAACTAAATTCCATGATTATATTTAATTAATCCATCAATAAATTAACACAATCAACACAGATGTCAGTTATTAATTTAATTATTTTACTGGCCTCAGTCCCAAGTTTAATCAGACAGCTCTTGCACTGTAAGAGTACCTTAAAATACAGAAATTCATCAAATAGATTTAATTTAAAATCTATAAAATAACACCATACGTGTTTTGTCCAAAACCAGACAGACAGGACTTCACATAAAGTCCAGGTACAAAACAGAGAGAATGGTTTCTGTTCAATAGTTGATTATGTCAGATGATGCAGACTGTCTCGGTCTGCGCATGCGCCTGCAGGTGTCAGTGTTCACGCGTTGGAGCTCCTGTTGTTCACACCGCAGATAAATAAGCGCGCGGCTGCTGTGGCTTCACACCTGCCACGGGCTCAGGTCTTTTCCCACGGATTCTTCCTCCTGACTGCCCCCTCCCTCCTCTGTCTCCTTTTTGCCCGCGACACGCGCCTCACACCTGAACAATAGAAAACAAAAGCCCTTGTGCGCACCTTTTGGGCGCGTGCGAAGGGAGAGGAGGACAAAAGGTGGCACACGCGCATCTCTTTGATGTGAACCGCAGTGACACGTGCTCCACGTTCTGTCTTTTTACATACATTTAATTCTGATTTAATTTTAAACGGTGTTAAAGTGACACGGAGTTAAACTCTGCTTCAGCTTCAGTTCCACAACCATTTCCACACCTGCTTTCCTCTGAAAGAATATGTCTCCTGTCAAATGTAAAAGGTGGGAAGTAACTAGATACTTTTACTCAACAAAATTCTCTTTTTCTTTTGAGGAAAAAGGACGTATTCAGTGGAAGGAGCAGCCGTGAAGCTTAGACTTTGGCTGCAGGTCCTGTCTTGATTTAGTCCTGCCCTGGTTTGTCCCTGGTTACATCTTGTTTTAGTTTAGTCTTCATTTTGATCTGATTTGTTTTTGATCCTGTTTAGTCCTGCTCTAGTCCTTGGTCTTGTTAGGCTATAGTCCTAGTTTATTTGCAGGTTTAGAGCTAGGTTTGGTCAACTATCGTCATGTTTAGTCCTTGTTTAGTCTAAGTCAAGTTTCAGTTCCCATTTGATCTTTAGTCCTGGTCTAGTCCTGGTTTAGTCCTGGTCTAGTCCTGGTTTAGTCTTGGTTTGGTTTTTGTTTCGCCTTAGTTTAATCCATGTAGTCCTTGTTTTATGTTAGTTTTAGTCCAAGTAAAGTCAGTTTAGTCCTGGTCGAGTCCTGGTTTAGTCCTGGTCTAGTCCTGGTCTAGTCCTGGTCTAGTCCTGGTTTAGTCCTGGTTTAGTCCTGGTCTAGTCCTGGTCTAGTCCTGGTTTAGTCCTGGTTTAGTCCTGGTCTAGTCCTGGTCTAGTCCTGGTCTAGTACTGGTTTAGTCCTGGTTTAGTCCTGGTCTAGTCCTGGTTTAGTCCTGGTCTAGTCCTGGTCTAGTCCTGGTCGAGTCCCGGTTTGGTCCTGGTTTAGTCCTGGTCTAGTCCTGGTCTAGTCCTGGTTTAGTCCTGGTTTAGTCCTGGTCTAGTCCTGGTCTAGTACTGGTCTAGTACTGGTTTAGTCCTGGTTTAGTCCTGGTCTAGTCCTGGTTTAGTCCTGGTCTAGTCCTGGTCGAGTCCCGGTTTGGTCCTGGTTTAGTCCTGGTCTAGTCCTGGTCTAGTCCTGGTCGAGTCCTGGTTTGGTTCTGGTCTAGTCCTGGTCTAGTCCTGGTCTAGTCCTGGTCGAGTCCTGGTTAGGTTCTGGTCTAGTCCTGGTTTAGTCCTGGTCTAGTCCTGGTCTAGTCCTGGTTTAGTCCTGGTCTAGTCCTGGTCGAGTCCTGGTCTAGTCCTGGTTTGGTTCTGGTCTAGTCCTGGTTTAGTCCTGGTCTAGTCGTGGTTTAGTCCTGGTTTGGTCCTGGTCTAGTCCTGGTTTAGTCCTGGTCTAGTCCTGGTTTAGTCCTGGCCTAGTCCTGGTCTAGTCGTGGTTTAGTCCTGGTCTAGTCCTGGTTTAGTCCTGGTCTAGTCGTGGTTTAGTCCTGGTCTAGTCCTGGTTTGGTTCTGGTCTAGTCCTGGTTTAGTCCTGGTCTAGTCGTGGTTTAGTCCTGGTCTAGTCCTGGTTTGGTTCTGGTCTAGTCCTGGTTTAGTCCTGGTCTAGTCCTGGTTTAGTCCTGGTCTAGTCGTGGTTTAGTCCTGGTCTAGTCCTGGTTTGGTTCTGGTCTAGTCCTGGTTTAGTCCTGGTCTAGTCGTGGTTTAGTCCTGGTCTAGTCCTGGTTTGGTTCTGGTCTAGTCCTGGTTTAGTCCTGGTCTAGTCGTGGTTTAGTCCTGGTCTAGTCCTGGTTTGGTCCTGGTCTAGTCCTGGTTTAGTCCTGGTCTAGTCCTGGTCTAGTCCTGGTTTGGTTCTGGTCTAGTCCTGGTTTAGTCCTGGTCTAGTCGTGGTTTAGTCCTGGTCTAGTCCTGGTTTAGTCCTGGTCTAGTCGTGGTTTAGTCCTGGTCTAGTCCTGGTTTAGTCCTGGTCTAGTCCTGGTTTAGTCCTGGTTTAGTCCTGGTCTAGTCCTGGTTTAGTCCTGGTCTAGTCCTGGTTTAGTCCTGGTTTAGTCCTGGTCTAGTCCTGGTTTAGTCCTGGTCTAGTCCTGGTCTAGTCCTGGTCGAGTCCTGGTCTAGTCCTGGTTTGGTTCTGGTCTAGTCCTGGTTTAGTCCTGGTCTAGTCGTGGTTTAGTCCTGGTTTGGTCCTGGTCTAGTCCTGGTTTAGTCCTGGTCTAGTCCTGGTTTAGTCCTGGCCTAGTCCTGGTCTAGTCGTGGTTTAGTCCTGGTCTAGTCCTGGTTTAGTCCTGGTCTAGTCGTGGTTTAGTCCTGGTCTAGTCCTGGTTTAGTCCTGGTCTAGTCCTGGTTTGGTTCTGGTCTAGTCCTGGTTTAGTCCTGGTCTAGTCGTGGTTTAGTCCTGGTCTAGTCCTGGTTTGGTCCTGGTCTAGTCCTGGTTTAGTCCTGGTCTAGCCCTGGTTTAGTCCTGGTCTAGTCCTGGTTTGGTCCTGGTCTAGTCCTGGTTTAGTCCTGGTCTAGTCCTGGTCTAGTCCTGGTCTAGTCGTGGTTTAGTCCTGGTCTAGTCCTGGTTTAGTCCTGGTCTAGTCCTGGTCTAGTCCTGGTTTGGTTCTGGTCTAGTCCTGGTTTAGTCCTGGTCTAGTCCTGGTTTAGTCCTGGTCTAGTCCTGGTTTAGTCCTGGTCTAGTCGTGGTTTAGTCCTGGTCTAGTCCTGGTTTAGTCCTGGTCTAGTCCTGGTTTAGTCCTGGTTTAGTCCTGGTTTAGTCCTGGTTTAGTCCTGGGTTAGTCCTGGTTTGGTCCTGGTCTAGTCCTGGGTTAGTCCTGGTCTAGTCCTAATACACATTGGGGCGCCGCGTGCCGTGGGTGTGTCCGACGCGTGGGAGGGGGGCATTGAGGCACACGCTGCTGCATTACAATCACAATAGAAGACGAGGTGCACGAGTTGTGATCAATAAACACTATCGGACACTGATTGGTTTAGACCTGGGTCTGGTCCTGGTTTAGACCTGGTTTAGACCTGCTCTGGTGTTGGGTTTGACCTCGTTTAGTCTCGAATGACCTCTTCATTTATGTTGTTATAAATGAACTCATTGGACTTAATGAGAAAGTCAAATAAAAGTAAAGTACTGAACAAAAGTACATAAAAAGTTTCAGTGAATTGTCTATGGAAGCACAAAAACCTGCTTTTGAAAGTCTGCTACTGCCTGGCTGTGAGAGAAACCATTTATAAATCGATACTGTTTCTAAATAAAGAATATTAAACTTTTAGATACTAAATTCATCCTATAGAGACCCCTCCCTTCCTGCGTGAAAGTTGCACCTCTGGACAAATGTGCGTTCACGGGACACCTTTCTCACCTCGCCGCCTGCCTCTGCCCCGTGTGGTGCTGGAGGTGTGAGCGTTTGGTGGCTCCGCTGCGGGTGACGCCTGGCAGTTTGTCAAATTGGCCCCACGGCGCTGCGCCAAAGGGCTTTATTATTAACACCACCCCAGCCCCCCTACTATTAGCCAAAAGGCTCCCGCACGCTGCAGAAAGAAGTGTCCCGTCTTCAACGTTTTTACGCACCGCTGTCAGCTGTAGATATTGACGTAAACATCAGCAAATGTCACGAGAAACGAGAGCGAAAAGTGCGTAAAGACAAACACAGTCCATTCAAAACAAGAAAACGTTTAATGGCAATAAAAGAGTGGGAGATATGCGTAAAACTGGGATTAAAGGGGCAAAATAGTAATGAATCCAGGACTAACTCAAGAATAAATCAGAACTAAACTTGCGACTGAACCAAGACTAAACCAAAAATGAAAATGTTAAGTAAATCCAGACGAATCCACAATTTATTATAGGCCTAGATAAAAAAAAAAGATTAGTGACAGATAGGAGTTAACCCTGACTTAAACTATGCCCAGAACAAAACAAATCGTGCCTTCTCACCGTCCTCATGCGTGGGCCATGTGCATTATGGGAAATATATAGAAATGATTTGTGTTAAACGAAACAATGTTCAATGAAATGCACAACAGAGTTTCGCTTTGGCACACGCTCGACATTTGGTCAACCCCCTCCCCTTCGTCTTCCTCCTCTCTAATAAAAAGCTCTCTGCGCTCGCTCCACAGTTCAGAGTCCACCGTGAGACAAACACAAGCCACTGACTTCACTGCAACGCCTTTTGCTTTTAACTTTATTTTGCTTTACGCCGTGCTCCGCTCGGACCTCCGTGCCCGTGGATCTTTGCATTGCGTTATACCTGTACGGACCTTTGGATACTACCACCTTGTGCGGGGCTTTCAAAGGACGCTATGGGGCGGCTCTTACTGCCGTGTGTTGCGCTGCTGCTTTGCGCGCAGCCGGTGAGTGTCACTGGGTGAAACTCTCACTTAGCTTCGTTTGGTTTAAAAGTCAGACATGGCTTTGTTGCCATGAATACATCTTTAAAATTTGTCTAATAAAACGAATTTAGAACATTAAGCCTTGCTGTCATGGCAACTTAAACCAAACTTCATTGCTGTGGAAACGTAGCCTAATTGAGATTAATTCTCTAATTTTTGGACATAATTAAAAGTGACCAATGGAAACTTAATTTTAGTAAATGCATGTTGAAACTCAATGCATGTTAAATGTAACCATTCAGATCTGGAATGTTTAAATAATGCATTGAAACCATTCCAGACCTTTGAACAGAAGTCAGGATTCTTTGGAAGCCTGCTCCCCCCGGTGGCTATCTCGGGGATTTCTACTGTAATTCTACAGTTCAAAGCCTAATGTTCAAGTATTTAAAGTGGCTTTTTACAATCTTCCACTGTGGTGCAATAGCTTATCATCACTGAGGCATATTTCATAATTGGACATTTAGCAAAAAGCATGTTTTACACATCTACAAAGAAATTTCACTTCCTAGTTAATAATGTCCCTAATGCTTCATAAAATCTCCTTTCGGGTTATCTTAACCATTTCTCTTTTTCTTCCGACAGGTTTTCTCATCCGGTGTTTTCGAGTTGAGAATCGAGTTCCTCAACAGTTTGAAAGTGTGCGGCTCATCCGACTCTAGCAACTGCAGCATTTTTTTTAGCATCTGCCTCAAACATTTACAAGATGTCATCAAACCAGAACCACCGTGCACGTATGGTACCAAGCGTACCAAGATCTACAACATCAACTCTGTTTCAGGAAACATGCTCATCCAGATTCCCTTACAGTTCAAATGGCCGGTCAGTATCCTCACACCTCCATGGGACAAATTGACCCTTGTTGTTCACTTCCTCTTTACAAAGCCCCATTTCACCGCTGCTTTGCATAAGACTGACTTCAAGTGGTTGGCACTAACCTATGTCCTTTCTACTGTGTCTGTAGGGTACCTTCTCTCTCATCATTGAAGCATGGAACGCTGAGTCTGACAAGCCAGGATCTACAGAGAACCAGAACAACCTGATCCGCCACTCGGCTCATGGTACCCTCCGCATTGGCCAGGACTGGATCCATTACAGCAAAAACAATGATCTGCATTACTCCTACCATTTAGTCTGCAGCGAGTTCTACCACGGAGAGGCCTGCACCGCCTACTGTCGCCCAAGAAACGATACCTTCGGCCACTACACCTGCGATGAGAATGGCACTCGCCTCTGCCATGAGGGATGGTCCGACGCATACTGCACTGTTCGTAAGTCAACATTCACGGCTAAAGTAAAAAGCCCTGTTTGAGTGACTTAAATGTATCAGAGTTTTAAATCATCTTTTTTTAAAAACTTTTTACAGTAGAGCCACCCCCCTTCTATAGTTCTAACGTCTTTTCTGTCTGAAGGTAATAATCAGAAAACTTTGGCGCGTCATTCTCTTAAATTGTGAAGTCAAGCAGTTGTTAACATGGCCTTGGAGCTTCTGTTTCTATATGTCCCTTTGTTTGGCCTTAACAATGGGCCCCCGGCTCTAACACAAGAGGCACGCGCGGAAGCTTAACGCGCGCCTTGGTGCTTGAAAAGAGACGGCATGTGTTGCTTTTGTTGTGGGGCCAGCTGCTCCCCTCCCTCCTTGTGTTCAGTGCTTAACATGTGTGGATCGATGGATAGACACCTCCTAACCTCCTCTCCCTTTCCTTGTGCTTTCCCATCAGCCATCTGTGCATCGGGCTGCAACAAGTCACACGGTAAATGCGAGGCTCCTGGAGAGTGCATTTGCCATAATGGGTGGCAGGGTGAGCGCTGTGATGAGTGTGCACTTCATCCCAATTGTGTGCACGGGACCTGCCAGCAACAATGGCAGTGCAACTGTAAAGAAGGATGGGGTGGCCTGTACTGTGACCAAGGTAAGTGTAACACAAAAAAATACAAAACATATACATATTTTTGGAGTTTAAATACAAAAAACACATTTACAAAGGTGCTATATAAATGCCTATGGTTTCTCTTCCTCTAGACCTGAATTACTGCACCAACCACAAACCGTGCAGGAATGATGCCACATGCACCAACACTGGCCAGGGCAGCTACACATGCACATGCAAACCCGGTTTTACTGGCAACAACTGTGAGATTGAAACTAACGAGTGCGACAGCAACCCCTGCAAAAATGGCGGCAGCTGCAGCGTATGTTAATTTGTCTTCACGCATTTGCCTTCAATGCGTAGTTTCAAAAGATGTGTTTAGTACTGCAAATATAATGTTTCTTGGGTTTGATCTGGCAGAATTTGGTGAACGATTATACCTGCACATGCCCACAAGGTTTCTATGGAAAGACTTGTGAGATCAGTGCCATGACGTGTGCCGACGGGCCCTGTTTTAACGGCGGGACCTGTGTTGAAAACGCGGCTGGTGGCTACAGCTGCCGGTGCCTTCCTGGCTTCACTGGCTCCAACTGTGAGAAGAAACTCGACAGATGCAGCAGCAACCCATGTGCTAATGGTACACATATGAGTTATGACACAATTGAAGCTGGAAGCCGTTTATTGGAGCATGTACGGCCTTGTTTGCCACGTAGAATCTTACAAACACATCTTATCTCTTTGTATTATCATAGCACAAGTATTCCTTCTTAATGTTTCTATAGACTGGTTGTTGCCCGAATTCATGCCTCAGTTCTCTCGAAAAATGCAAACTGGGCCTTTTTTTCTATAAACTGTTTTCTCTCTTGCAAGCAAAATTTCTCAAGACCCTATCTGAAAACATACCAGCAGCCTGCTCAGACTTGAAGAGAGATTAATAATCACTCTTTGAATAGTTTTGTAAATTAAACTCCAGCAAAAATTGCAGAGAAAACATAGCAGTATGACAACATTTACAGACTGGACAAAAGGCAATCAGTAAATTTTGTACACGTATCACTGTCAGTTGTCCCTCAGGTCTTCATTAGTGCAAAGAAATGGCTTATCTCCAATCTGTGATCATTCCTGCCTTTCAGTCAAGTGTTCACATTGTTGCAACACACCAGCAGTAAAAGTACAACCAAATATGGAGTGTGTTTGAGAGAATGGCTTGTTTTTACAGTGCTTACTCTCGGGATGTTTCTAATGACAGGAGTTTATCCAGACAAGAAGCATCTGTTTGAAGGAATTCCTGAAACTAGCCCCTCTTTAGAAATGCTATTGTGTTCCTCGACAGTCTATTCTGACTCCTACTCTATTTTAAGCCCAATGACTAACCAGATGTTTTTCTTTACTTCTAGGTGCCCATTGCTTGGATGTTGGAAACCGTGTCGAGTGCCATTGCCCTCCTGGTTTCACTGGAACCCGCTGCGAGACCAACATCGATGACTGTGCCAGCAACCCCTGCAAAAATGCCGGGACGTGCTTGGACGGCGCCAATGACTACACCTGCTCGTGTACCCTAGGCTTCACCGGGAAAGACTGCTCTGTCCGTTCCAGCCCCTGCTCCAACTTCCCCTGCAGAAACGGCGGCACTTGTTACGCCCACTTTAGCGGACCGGTCTGCCAGTGTCCCGCGGATTACATGGGCGCCAGATGTGAATTCCAGGTTGATACTACCGAAATGCCAAAACAGACCCCTCCAACCCCCCCAACCCCTCCAACCCCTCCAACCCCTGTCATAATTGTGGCCTTTGCTTTTGGGTTTGTCACGCTCGCTCTGCTCATGAGCGCTGCAGTTTTCATTCTTTGTCAGCTGCGCAAAGGGACACAACTGGCTGCTTCTACTTCGGTCAAGAACGACCTAGAGACGGTGAACAACCGGAACGCCATCATCGGAGGAGGAACCTTCAATAACAGCTGCTCCACTGGGTCTAATCTCAAAGAAAAGGAGGCCTTCCTCATTCCGGGACCACACCTGAAAGTGACAAACAAGAACGCAGCACTGGAGAAGGGCAGCGACTACGCGGCCATCTACAAAAACAAAATGGCCGACTGCAACTTGGCAAAAGAAGACAAGAATAAATTAGACTTGTAAGTATATTTTTCTCTCCTTGGTTTGTTTGTTTTGGTCAAAATATCATCCTAAATCTGTTTTTAGGACGTAACCTAGTCTTGTCATTCTTTGAACAGTAAAACATGCGACTCGACCATCATTGTTCCTCCATTGAGTTTTGGAAAAGAAAACCTGTACCATCCAATTTATATCATCCCGGACCAAACAGAACAATGTGTGATTGCTACTGAGGTGAGGAGCTTTTCCAGATCTTTTCCAAACAGCATTGCATATAAAGTATATTTAAAAGGAAATTTATTGAAAGCAGGCAACTAACTGTTACCTATTTGTCTTCGCAGGTTTAACCTCTAATGGACATTTTAAATCCATGAAATGATTCCTCTCAATGAAACTACAAGCAAAGACTCTTTACTATTTAATATTTATTGCTGCTGCTCAGACTGATTCAAGAGAGACTAAGCTATCTGGCATTATTTGCACTATTTATCTTTGTTATACTTTAAATCGTATTATAACGTTTCTATTTTGTACTTTTTTATCGTTTTTGGGAATCCTAACGGATCCTAATGTCTCGGATTTGTGCCATTGTAAAGACTGGTGCCTTAGGGAAAGCTCTCAAATCTGCTGTTCTCTGTGGGATTTTACACTAAGGACCAAAAAACAACTATCACCATCTGAGGCCTTTATTTCCTGGAAATTAAAGCATCACTAAGCAGTTTGTTGAAGACCCTTAAAATCATGGTTGACGCAGTGCCTCTTTGGAAAAACTGCATCAAGATTCGAAGCTTGAAACAAAACAGCAACGAACACAGTTTTTAATTTTATTTTTGTACAATCTGAACGATAATCTGCTTTTGACAATTTGAATTTTTACCGTTGTGCTCTGTCAGCTGCCTTTACAAAAACTAGATCCGTTTATGCGAGGCTCAAGTGAGTCCCAGCACCGCCACAGATCAGTTTCTTCTGTTTTTAAAAGAGACTTCATTCCTCTTCCGTCCAGTTGATACCAAAAATACGTGTTTTGCTGTCTTTGTCTTTGTCTTTGTTAATTTAAAAAAACAATGCAATGTGTACATATCTTTCCGAATATAGTTTACTCTTATTTAATTTGATCTGTGTAAATAAGCCGGTATTTATGAAAGAGGACGTATGTTATTGTCTCCGTCCAAATCGAGAAATATATTTTTTCATGAAATAAATGTAAAAATAACATGTGTTTTTGGTTTTCCTTTTGGGTTTGGAAAGGCTTAGCTCAGTATATTTTGTAAATCTGGTTCAATTAGATACTTTTAGAGCTTTCTTGGCACCCTAGTTTGGAGAAGCAGACAGGAGCAGCACCACTTAAAAAAAATCTTAACACTGAATATACTGGTTGGTTAGTTTACAAACAAACATAAAACAAAATGTCACAATGGTGTAACCGATATTTAAAAAAGTTGCTTGACCAAAAAGATCCTTTTTACATTTCATTTATTTTACAAAGAAACACCTTTTATGATTGATAAAGAAATGACAAAATGAGAAGCTAAATTCATTCAGTTTTGAATAATTATTCTCTTTAAATACCCATGGATGGTAGCATATGGTTCTTATTTTTATTTTAGTCATTCATTTTGAGAATGCTTGTCTCTAAATGTTAGCCCTGCGACTAACTGGCCACTGTCCAGGGTGTACCCCGCCTCAGGCCCAAAGCTGCTGGGATAGGCTCCAGTTACCCGCGACCCCTAACGGGACTAAGCGGTAGAAAATGAATGAATGAATGAATGACTTTATGAATAGCTTGTTTGTTGGGTAATGATTGTTAAGAGAATAGATGATAATCTGTTTTGTTATTAATCCCTTTTGTGTGTTTTTGCAGAATAACAATTGGTTTTGTTGTTTTGTCTGTATTTCCCCAGATCTCTACACAATATGTAATATATAGCACTATTAGAGACTGGTTTAAGGCCTTTGAGTCAAGAATGTGTTTTATTTTGGACAGAACAGCTGGTGTATAAAGTGAAATAGATACAATTATGACAACACCAGCAGACTCAACATTTGGGAACTCATCTTTGAAGAGGACGCAGAATGAAATAATTATTTCTCTGCTTGACATAAGACAAGTATGTTTGCAAAATATGATGCAAGACAGCAGTGAAAGGGCTTCTATTTCATGTAGAAAAAGGATTTTATTATTTGGAGGGGAGCAAGGTCAAGTGCTGCTGTAAAATGAGGCCAGGGTCAAATCCATTTTAAACAACAAACACTCAAAACACTGAACTACTTCAATGTCCATTTAAGTGTAGATGTAAAGTTAAAAAGGATATGTTGCAGAGAAATGGCCTAAACCTTGGTTCATTGGGTGTCTGATGCGCTTAATCTGGAGAGTGATCAGTTCTTGGGTTGTATAAATAAGGCCCAGCAAAAAGCCACTCATATAATAAAGTAAAATTCATGTAGATACCTTTTATGTAAATTAAACTTCACCGGCATCATAAGCAGACACACATAACACAAAGCATGTGCTCCTGTCTGCTTCTCCAGTTGCCTAAAGAATTAGTGTGGAGAAATGACGGACAAGACTACTTTCACTTCTTTATAAGTCATGGCAAAAGCCCGTCCCGGTTTAGATAAACAGTGGTCAGTGTTGGGCTCAGGTGGACTCAGTGGGTGGGGTTCCAGACTCACCTGACTTCACTAAGAAAGATGGTGGGTCTGACACGCCAGGCTAAAATCTTTCCACAAAGTCAGAGCAAAATATGGTTATTGTTGACTTGCTCCTCCTGTAAAAGTACCTATCCCAAAGGTAGCCTCACTGCACCCAATTTCCAATGCATTACTTGGAAAACTACTCTGGATTTATAGGTTCAGGATGCGTCCGAGCCCCGGTGAAAACCACAGATTTCGTGTGAACGTGGGGACTATCTCATGAAGCTGAGTGCTGTTGAAAGCAGGAGTCGGTGAAGAGCAGCCACAGATGAGCCACAGCTGTCACGACTCCGTCACCCCCCGCAACCTCTGACCCACTCCTTGCACTGTTCCCAGGTTGTTTTGGAAACAGACTGAGACAGAGCAGAGGAAACGGCACAGGAAGAGCAGAGATGAATTATGTCTCGCTGATAATGAACCGCTTTTTTTAGGCACGACAGCAGTGAACAAAGGCTGTGGTCCAGGGTCAGGACTGGTCTAACTCTGGGTTTGTTAAGGTTTTAGTCTTGGGTTAGGTCTTGCACTGGCTTTAAACCATTTCACAGTAATATTTAATGTATAAATGTAAGGCATTATAATAAAAAGTATTGCTGTTTAAATGAATGAAATTAGAACCAGTACAAAAGAAAATGATTGAAAATGTGCAGAACATTTTACTTGAACGCAGGGTTCAGACCAAAACAGAAACAGAAAAAAAAAGTATTATTAAACCTTTTAGCTAGAGCAAGACTATTGATGCACTGTGATAGATACAAAGGAACTGTTATACAATTTTAACAGTCCAAGTCCGGTCTTAGACCAGGTCCAGACTCACGGAGGTCAGTGTTTGAAGGAGACAGAGTTAGTCCGGACTTAGACCAGGTCCAGACTCACGGAGGTCAGTGTTTGAAGGAGACAGAGTTAGTCCAGACTTAGACCAGGTCCAGACTCACGGAGGTCAGTGTTTGAAGGAGACAGAGTTAGTCCAGACTTAGACCAGGTCCAGACTCACGGAGGTCAGTGTTTGAAGGAGACGGAGTTAGTCCAGACTTAGACCAGGTCCAGACTCACGGAGGTCAGTGTTTGAAGGAGACAGAGTTAGTCCGGACTTAGACCAGGTCCAGACTCACGGAGGTCAGTGTTTGAAGGAGACAGAGTTAGTCCGGACTTAGACCAGGTCCAGACTCACGGAGGTCAGTGTTTGAAGGAGACAGAGTTAGTCCAGACTTAGACCAGGTCCAGACTCACGGAGGTCAGTGTTTGAAGGAGACAGAGTTAGTCCGGTCTTAGACCAGGTCCAGACTCACGGAGGTCAGTGTTTGAAGGAGACAGAGTTAGTCCGGTCTTAGACCAGGTCCAGACTCACGGAGGTCAGTGTTTGAAGGAGACAGAGTTAGTCCGGTCTTAGACCAGGTCCAGACTCACGGAGGTCAGTGTTTGAAGGAGACAGAGTTAGTCCGGTCTTAGACCAGGTCCAGACTCACGGAGGTCAGTGTTTGAAGGAGACAGAGTTAGTCCAGTTTTAGACCAGGTCCAGACTCACGGAGGTCAGTGTTTGGTGAAGGAGACGGAGTTAGTCCGGACTTAGACCAGGTCCAGACTCACGGAGGTCAGTGTTTGAAGGAGACAGAGTTAGTCCGGTCTTAGACCAGGTCCAGACTCACGGAGGTCAGTGTTTGAAGGAGACAGAGTTAGTCCGGTCTTAGACCAGGTCCAGACTCACGGAGGTCAGTGTTTGTGAAGGAGACAGAGTTAGTCCAGTTTTAGACCAGGTCCAGACTCACGGAGGTCAGTGTTTGGTGAAGGAGACGGAGTTAGTCCAGTTTTAGACCAGGTCCAGACTCACGGAGGTCAGTGTTTGGTGAAGGAGACGGAGTTAGTCCAGTTTTAGACCAGGTCCAGACTCACGGAGGTCAGTGTTTGTGAAGGAGACAGAGTTAGTCCAGTTTTAGACCAGGTCCAGACTCACGGAGGTCAGTGTTTGGTGAAGGAGACGGAGTTAGTCCGGACTTAGACCAGGTCCAGACTCACGGAGGTCAGTGTTTGGTGAAGGAGACGAAGTTAGTCCGGTCTTAGACCAGGTCCAGACTCACGGAGGTCAGTGTTTGTGAAAGAGACAGAATTTGGTCTCTATGTCTCAGGCCGAACCAAAAATGAGTTTAAGACCAAGACAAGACAAAAGTACTACAACACTGGTGGAAAGTACAGTTATTTGTTCTTAAATGTAGTGGAGTTGAAGTAGTGGCCAAGTGCTTTTACATTTGACCACAGCTTAATCCTCGTTATGATTTGGCTTAGTCTTGCTTTGTTTCCGGTTAAGTCCTGGTTTAGATGTTGCTTTAGGGCAGGCTTTGGCAAGATTTAGTTTTGTTATAATTATAGTAATCGATTTACTCTTAGTGTTGTTTACATTTAAATCTGTATTTAGTTTCCTTTAGTCCTGGTTTGTTCCTGCACAACTTCTCTATGTCCTTTTTTTTTCTTCTTTCTCCGGTTTATTACATAATCTATGTTAGAGGCAGGGGGTCATTTGGAATATTGAACAGAGTGGAAGGATTTGACTCAGATAAGTAGGTTTTGCCCTTGTTTTAATCTTGAAGTCCCGTTGCTGGTGTAGTTTAGGTTTAGTCTTAGTTTTGACCTGGTTATAGTCAAGTTTCCCGTCAAGTATTTACTTAACTCCAGGCATTAAAAGCCTATATAATATCTCACTTTTTCACAGAGCATTCTTGGGTTTTCCGCCGTAAAAAAGGTCACACGTCACATGACCTGAGCAGAGCGTTGGAAGTTCAACAGTTCCTTTTAATGCTTGCTGCTGGGACAAACACAATGGTTTAGTTAAAAGTCCTGATTGAACTTTGACATTTTGTGAAATTTACAAACTCAACATTTATTTTGCACGTTTGAGGAAGGTTTTTATTTATTTATTTTTTTCTTACTGAACCTGGATTAGCAATAATCAAAGTTTAAACTGAACCTTGGTAGATCCAGGCCTGTATGTGAGATATTCAAACACAGTCGATGCCCTGGTGGGACTGTCCCATGTTCCTGGGTGAGCATCATTGCACTCAGTGAAAGACAGGTGTTGGGGGTCTGTTAGACTCATCACTGCGATGCTAATGTCTTCCTGGCCGTCACGCTGTCTCATCCTCCTGCTTCAGTTCCCACGATGCCCGGGTCAAATGTCACCTCCACAGACGGATGTGGGAGCAAAGGACAGTGGGAAAAACTGCTTTGGGTGCAGAATAAAATGTAGGCGGTGTATTAGTACAGTGTATTTGACTCTTTAGGTGGAAACACATAGCCTATAAAGCAGAGTATTAGCTTTCAGTTTACCCTTTATGTGGCCCCAGGCTTTGGTTCAAGGGTCTAAGAGAACTCTGTGGTTTTCGTTCAGACGTCTGTATACACTGTAATGGATGACCTCCCTCTCCTGATCTTCCTAATATGGCGTGAGGTCACTTCCAGTTCAGGTGACCTCTGATCTTTGGGGTCAAAGCAGCTGATGTGAAGTCTTTGGTCTCGTTGCTCTCCTGCTGTTCGTCCGACACAACTTACTACACGGATTTTTCTTTTTTTATGTTTTGGGCTTGAGTTGACCTCCTTCCATCACATGATCCAAAATCTCTCTCTAGTCACAATGTTTTATAAAATGATAAAATGATTTTGTGTCACTGTCCTAAATTGACTCATCAAGGAGCAATGGCTACTGATAAAAGAGAGCTTATATCTTTAAACTTTATGGTAAGCTCCAAATTGCAGTTTGCTGTATTATTTTAGTATTTTGAAAAGGAAAAATTTGTCCTGTTTTAATTTTTTTATAAAACCAAAGCAGGAAAGTTTTCTCAGATGCTGTGAGTCGAGTCGAAGACAGGGACGACAAAAAAAGAAAATACTTTAAGTAAGAGACACGCCCAATGGTTGTTGGTCTACACGACTCGACAACACTGAATCAATGTTGGCAGAAAATCCTATTGAGAAAGTTTGATTTCAGTGTTGGCTAAAGAAACAGTGAGCTTTCATTTAACAGACAAACATGTTATTCAGGGCCTCTTTGTTCCAAAAATGTGTGGGTCTAGCTTTAAGCTCTGTCAGTCTTTGACCTTTTCTCCGTTGGCTCTGTGCTAGATACTGTGGAGCGGACCAGAGGCCTAGTCCAGCTCCAGTCCAACTACACAGTTAACATGAGTCTGTGTAGGTTCTCAGTCATCAAGGTCATCTTGAAGAAAGGATGTCTTTGCTTTAACCTTTTCTTCAATTTAAAAGGGTATTAATAAGTTATTGGGAGTCTTTTTTGGAGCCAGCCTTCACCTCAGCACTAGCTTCCCATTAGTCCACTGTTTTACTGTCTATGCTCCAGGCGTGAATGTGTCCCACTGTCATTAAATCAGAGCCTGTGTGTATCTAAGGAGTCAATCTCTGGTTTATCAGTCCATGGTGATTTATAGATGTTTGTTTAGCGTTTACAGAGGAATGCTTTGCGGAACAGGCAAGCAGCTGTTTCTCACTCAAGCCAAGAGGCCTTTAAAAAGTTAGTTAGTTGTGCTTTTCTAACAAATATGCAACCTCTGTGTTCAGCCATTCAGTTTGAGACCAAGCTACATTTTGCATTTCTGCTTTTGAAGTTAGGTTGGAAACTGCCAGTCAACATTTGCTGACTCTGACCCCAAACATCAAACTGATTCCTATTCAGATTAATGACTTTTTCAAACACAATACATTTATTTTTTTCTGGACCATTTCCTGACATTGAAAACATTTCGCTGATGCCATATATCTGATGATGTGTGTGGTCTCGGTGCAGTCGCCTTATTCCCGCTCATTAACGCCCATTTCCCACTTTGACTGTACTGTAGTCCTGATCTGAGTGTGTTCATGGGGTTATCTGTGGGCTTCCTCTGCTTCTGCTGAGCTCTCTTTACTGGAAACACACTTATGTCGGGGAAACTATTTAAATTTTTTTATATGAAATAATTTTTCTGATTTGTTTACAGCAGTGTATTATAACCTCAAAATAAGTAAGCTTCTTTGCATTTATCGGTTTTTAAAAGTACACATTTAATGCTTTGTAAAGCCCAGTGGAAGTTTTCTTACTTCCTGTTGTACAGATGCCAGTAGTGGACAAAATTAACACTGCTAGGAGAGGGGTTCATTCTCTTTTTTGAGCACACAGTCTTGTCTTTTAGGGTCAGGGCAGATACAGCCCTGACCCTAAAAGGTCTTACTAAGCTATATGTTCAGAGAGAGGTCTGCTACAGAAACAAGCGCAATAGAAGAAGTGCTTCTAAATAAGTCATAAATTGTATTTAAAGCTGACTTTTAGAAACTTGTAAGTGTTGCTCATAGTAAATATAAAGAGTAAAGTAAATCCTGGTGTGTACTGAGGCTGGAGGTACGGCAGTATTTCTGTTTTAGTCCCAGCTTTATAAACATTAAATTCATAGAGCTGCAACAATTTTCTGTAATTTATGGACTAACTAATTAAGGCCACTTACAAAATAGACAATAAATTGATTAAGCAAATGCCGTACATCATTGACTTATTCATGTTGAAAGAAACATGGCATGTTTTTGGAATATGACTGTTTATCACTAAAACAAGAAATATTTTATTTAAAAAAATCTCGTTTTATGTTTTTCCGTTTAGGTCTTGCTTTTGTTCGAGTGAACGCAGTGTTTAGCTCTAGCTTTTTAAGAATGCACCTCACACTTTGTACCACTGAGGACCCGGGGCCAAAGCGTTCTCAAAGTATGACGCAGTGCACTGTTTTTGTAGCTTTGAACACCTTTTGGTGATGGAGACCTACTCTTACTGAACAGACCGGACCTGTACTGCTCATGTAACTCTGAGTCTAATCCACTAATCTCATACAAACATAAGAGAGACTTAACAGGCCCATGTAAGTTTGTAGCACTACAACTGCCTGAGCCTCGAGAAATATCTGTGCTTTTGATACACCTTTGGTCTTTACTGCATTCTTTAGTGAGATAATGAACAGTGTTTTGTGAGAAGAGGAAGTGACCACTCAGGGCACTTCCTGTTGCTGGTTCTTAGAAACATTTGCGCTCTTCCCGGTTCAATGACTCCAGTTGAGTGACTGAATGTGTGACAACTCATTATTCTGCTCAGATAACTTGCGGTTAGACATTTGTAGACAGTTTACAAGCTTGACACCAATTTAACAAAGTATTTTAATAACATACGTATTTTATGAGCATTGAGGAGAAACCTCTCACTGTCGCTGCTGTTTAACCGATGATAACATGATTGTGATACTATATTGACATAAGATTAGAGTAAGCATTACACTGTGGATATATTACAAACTAAACACTAAGCTGGACAAAGAAAACATGTAATGGTCCAGTACTGGGACCGGGAAAGCTCAAATGTTTGTCAGACATTTTTTTTAACCATCATCTTAACTTCTCCATCAAAACGGTGATGTTTATGCAATCACATCTAATACACAAATAAGAAATGATTTATGTTTTTTTTCTCCTTAGCTTCTTCTGAAAGCAGTGCGCCTTGTCAGTGCAATATGCTGCCTTGTTTGTGAGGCATGTGCTGTAAACTAAAGGTTATCTACATTTGTAGGTGCTCTGTTGTCATATTGAAATGCTACATAAGTGTTGTGGATTTGATGCTGCTGTTGGCCATTTGCACGTGTGTCTTGGTTTGCAGTACACATGTTGTGAAGTTGTGTGTCACAGTTACAGCAGCAGTGGAGCTACAGCAGCATTTCTCTCACTGTTTGGCAAAAGATATAAGACTTTCAGTAGCATAATAATAAGTACAAAAGCTCCATTTTATGTGTCCTCCTTCTCAGAAGGAAAATGCATCTTTGAGTTAAAACTATGCCTGTTCATAATGAACAGAACTGGTAATGGCGTTGTAAAGAGACAGTAGAAATGATAAGTTAGTAATTAATAATGCACTTTTTGTCTGTTTAAGTCAAATTGGATTATGTTTCATGGCCCACACCTGACACTCTTCCCTAAAGTCCACCAGTGTCACACATGCCGTCTTTCCCAGCAATGGTCCTGCTACAGTTTCATGTGTGAAAAGAGAACTGACTGGCTATTTACTGTGTGACCTACAGGCAGCGCTTAAGTAGAAAAACTGGATGTGGGGAACACAGACAAAATACAAGATTTTGTATTTCTCCAGCAGTATGTTTATAGCTTTTTGTTTCTAAATGATGCATTTAAACAAACTGATCTGAAAATATGTTTTTGATTTAGGAGGTGGGGGAATGTTTTCCCCTGTGTTCCCCCACAAATGAATCACTGGTTACAGATAATTTACGTTCATATAAGCTTATCTACTTTTAATAGAAATCCAAAGGTTTGGAAGCTGACATAGTTTGCATGCTATGAGTGTGGGTGTAATAGGGGCCTTAGCTCAAATAAGAAGAGAAAATGTTGTAGTTCCAGTCAGACATGCATTACACTGTTAGTGGGATAAGTCCTCCAGTCCAGGGGTTTTCAAAGACAGAACACTTTTTAACTCTGTCTTTATCCAGGTTTATAGGCTTTGTCCTAGTGACAATAGATAACATACGAACAGTAATATAATGCACTGTTCGTATTGTAATAAAAATGTCCCACTTTAAAGAACTGTTTCTAAATGCTGACTTTTGAGTGGGTGTCGATGGGAGCGAGGTTCAGTTTAAAGAAGCTGTGGAGATTTCTGGTGAGCGCAGGAGTAAATGCCACAGTGAGTGTTTTACAGCGCGGCCGACAGAGGAGATGATTGGACACGGATTTCAGCACCTGTTAACCTTTCACTCACACTGTAAAAGGAAAAGTACCTCCACATACAACAAAACCTGTTCACAATGTGACTTTGGTTCAGTCTGACGGGTGCTGCTGTTGACACTAAAGCAACTCACAAAGAAACAATGGTTGAGGTTGGCTCCAAAACAGGAGACCTTTTAAAACCAATGTATGAATAGGGACTCAATAAAAAGGTGTATATCTAATAATAAAAATATATAAAAGACAGACGCCACCGAAAAGAGACAAATTACAAGTTACCCACAAAATTAATATATTTAAAACCTTGAGTCTCATACATCAGATAAAATGTATTCTCTCATTTGAGGGAAATGCACCTAATTCACTTTTTGTGTAACATTAAAAATTCATATTGTGGGGAAAATTTCTTGTTCTACTGGTGGCTTACTCAAGTATTCTTTTCAACATCATCATTTTCTGGCATCCTCTTTTTTACAGTGTTACACCCTTTCTGTTACTGTCAATGTTTTGCATTTCCAGGGGACTGAAACTGAACTGAGTCTGATATCGAAAGTCTAGATACGTCTAAGTGTGAGAAATGTCAGAAGCAACTTCAGCTGATGGGTATTGACTTAAGTTACAGAGTGGATGAGACCAACACACACCAAACCGAGCTGCTACACAAATCTTTCTAATGAAATTTAGGTTTTTGTGTTCATGAAAAATATTTATGTTTGTTGACTTGAGAAAAAGGTTTAATCCCCCAACAGCACATTGTTATATCATCTGTGAAAAATCAAGACCTTAAGACGTCATCTAGACCAGGGGTTCCCAAACCATTTTCATGGATTTTGGACGTTTGCGATAGGCCAGGTGTTTTATTTTGAAAACCTCCACCGAAAGCTCTTTCCCAAGCTTGAGTGCACTTAACTAACTCACAGCTCTGTGTGCTGCCAATTTAGCCAACACATGGAACGGAGCTAAAATTAGCAAAAAGAACAGTATCTTTGAAGTGCTTCTTTGTTAAAATGGTTTGTGAAAACATTGCTGAGTTTGAAAGTGGTCCGTGGTATTAAAAAGGTTGGGGACCCTTGTTCTAGACTGTATTATTAAGGATTTTAATAGATTACATTTTTAGTCCTGAGGAGCTTTGGCCAATCACAACTTACTTCTGGAAAAAAGGACTGCCCCATTGGTTGACACTGATGTCAATAAGGAAGTAATGGCCACCAATAAAACTGAGAAAGGCTGTGTCTGAATCAACACACTAATCACTGTATAGTGCTCTATATAATGATTGCGGCATTTTGTAGAGGTGTCCAAATGTCTAGAGACTGAAATGTAGTTTACTCAAGATTTCCCACAATGGATTAGTAAAAGTAGTGAGCAACAATGGTTGGAAGACGGTCAAAATAGACCATAATTTTTTGCAAATTATCAAAGCTAATTATATACCATCAATGGAAGAAAGCAGCGCGACCGAGACATGTCTTTAAACTGAACACAACAGGTTGGCAATTTCTGTGGAAACTTAATCCATCGTAAATTGTTATTAATAAATCATTATGATGCAAAACGTTATCACTAACGTTAGCTTAACATTAGATGGACATAACAAGCCAGTCAGTTTCGGTTAATGAACAAGAGTTATTGAATAAAACACATACGCTTATTTATAATAATATTTTACTATAATATTATAAGTGTTGTTGTTTTTTACAGAGTCACGAGCCACTAATGAAAGAAAAACTGAGCATGTAGTGTTTGAAAGCGTTCATTAATTGAGTGCACTCTATAGTCCTCTATATAGCACTATAGAGGGATTGAGGGGTTAGGAGCTAGGGGGAGTGCATTCCCACGTGTGAGTCTGAAGGTAGAGTCATTATTTTCACTTCAGGTGAGGTTGTAGTTCTGCTTTGATTTAGGTTTTAAAACAATGTTGTAAATACCTGGCAGGTGATAGCTCTGTTAAGTCACTGAACAAGGTACCGACCATGAGACCAGAACCTGGTCCAATTAGAGTTAGTTTCAGGTCAATCCCCTCCCTCTAGAGATAAGCTCAGCTCTAGTATCAGTTGAACTCAGAATTGTCTCCAAGTCTCTTGGAATTAAGAGATGAAACGTCTTCTAAGCTGCGTTAAAATATGTGAGATATAAGCATTACTTCTAAGCTGCTGCAGCAGCTTCCTCTGGAAATGGTCTACCTTTGACACCTGCATGAGACATTCTTCCACGTGTGGTGTTCATACATTAAAATCCCTTCATACATATGTAATAAACACATTAAATATGCAGCGTGTCTGTGATTCATGTGGAGCAACATGGGCTCAATTCCCTGCTTCGGTCAGTTTTCTCTCCCACTTTCTACGCCTGGTTTACTCTTGTCTGGCAAAAGAAGCCCCCAAAACATATCTTTAAAATAACGTTTTATTCTTTTTCTCAAGCTCATATTTGAGTGTTACATTAGATGTGGTTGGTTTGTTGCTGATCAGGTTTCAACCATAAATGCTTTTACTGTTTCTTTTTCTATAAAAAAAGCCTTGAAGGAAAACCATCCTTTTCCTGTCACTCATTTCCTCTTTCTGTGTGTCGGACATCTCCAAATCACAACAACAAAAAGCCTTGTACATACAATCATGTGGAGTTAAACAAACACCCAGAATATGAATCACAAAGACATAGAACAGTTATAGACATCGTTCATTTTCACATGCTCAAGGAACACTCCCATTGGCTGTAGGTTTATTCAGCTTTTCAACTGTGACTCAACGGCGGTGGAAAATCCTACAGATAAAAATGTCTCTTCCAGCACTGGCTACATCTGCTTATACATACATGGTCTGGTTGAACATTAATGGCAACATGATTTTGGACCGACACATTTGTTATTATACAACATTCATGTTGAGTCATCTCTGAGAATCGTTTGGAGTATTCCGCTCTGCTTCTGTTTAAAGTTCACTCCACAAACTACAGCAGTCTCAGAGGGTCAAAAGTCAAAAGCTCAAAGTCACAATGGTTTATCTAGGACTTTTATCTAATTACTGCTGTAAAATAAAGACATGCTGGTTTCTGTCTTGGATTATTAAAACTTCTGTGATCTCCGTAATATGGCATGAGGTCACTTCCTGTTCAGATGACGGCCTCCTCATTGTATTTACTTTATTTTTTGGGTAATTAAGCTTTCCATTACTGCTTTGGTGTAATAATGCATTTAACATGACTCTAATGACAGGAACTAAAGGAATATTGATATGGACTTTGATTGATTGTTCATTTAAGTTTACAAAAGCCGGCGCTGTGCTAAGCTCATTATTTAACTCCACAAATACTTTCATTTTCAAACAGGTTGCACAACATTCCACTGTGGAGAAAGAAGCTAAACATGTATAAGATTTAGTAGTTACTGTTTACAGGCCCATTTCCATCTCTTGTAATCAGAAGAGTTTATCGGAAACCACTTGCAAAGCTTAGTCAGAATCTGCTCATAGCTCAACTTAAACAAGGAAAACTTCCATCTCCGTCACAAAGTGCTGTTAGGAGGATATCCTTAGACAAGCTTTTTTCCAGATGTGTTAGTCTGACTAAGAGAAATCTGATGTTCAGTTTGGTCTGAGAAATAAAACTGTGATTAAAGGCAATAAATTATTATTTTTTATTTGCATGTAGACACACTTACCACAAACAACTACTCTTTAGGAAAAGGGTGTTTTCACAAGGAAATGTGCTTCTAATTGTGATAATTAAATAAGTGACATGTTTTCCTCTGGGCTCCTTCCTTCCTTTTTTCTAAAGCACTTGTTTCAGGTCTTTCCCGTTTGTGTGTTTATTGTGCTTTGTCAGGTTAAACACTTCCTGTTCAGGTCGGTCAGGTTTTTGGGAAACTCCAAAATATAAATCCACAGATCACTTTGTCATCTGTGTCTCTAAGGTAGTTGTTTATGCTTGTTGTGGTTTTGTGTGATTACGTGTGTAACCATTGTATATTCTCAAGAAAATCAAGGGCATATCTACCAACATCATCACATTTAGTTGTTTATTTGAAGGTTATAGGTTAAACACATTGAAGGAATGACACATTTGTATTTTAATAATTTGTGTAATATATGAAAAAATAAAAAGAATATAAAATGTAATAACAGCAACACATGTATTTCTCTAAGTTAAATGCCCTATTGCCCCAGGAGTCGACTAAAACCAGGGAGTGCCCGTTGGTCGGTGCAGATGAAATACCTACACACTAAAAAAGGAAATTCTGATTAAATGTTTTCTGTTTTTGTTTTACTTTTGTATCTCGGGAACATTTGTGTGTGTTCTTCGTAAGCAAGAGGCTGAAAACTGGAAATGTGTGTCAATAAACTCACTTACTTTTTATAACTCATTATCTCACCTGGTTTAATGGTCAACGTAGAGGTCAAGGTTTATTTATAAAGCACAGCTTCCCCAATTACACTATAATTATCATTCAGCTAAGTACAGACAAGATACTAAGACATCCAGCTAAAAAGCTCAATTAAAATCAATCATTAAATAAAAACAAACTAAAAACAATGTATAAAAAGAACAATAAGAAAATGACAACAGTAACATTTCCAGCTTGAATTAAAAGCCAAGGGAAAGAGGTAGGTTTTCAACAAAGATTTAAAACTCTGGATGGTTGTAGCAGGCAAACTTCAGCACCAAAACAAATTCCTTGTGTGTGATAGCACACTGATAATAAAGCTCTTTCTGATTCTGATTCTGAAGGTGGGTTAAGTGTCTTGCTCAAGGACACAACGACAGCTACTGAGGCCACATGTGCACTACCTGTTCCAAGAGGTCTGAGCTGAAAAAAAGCCTGTTTTGACCACTGTGCAGTCAATAAAAACACAAAATATTTCACATTTGAGTGGCAGTACATTGACAACGGGCCAAAGGCACTGTCATTACCGGTGAGGGTCTGAAATGAAGGGACTGAAATGAGTAATTTCCTGATTTTAGTGTAAAAATCATTTGGACTTTGTCTGAGAAGCAGTGAAAAGAAATGCCATGTTTTCAAAATATTAAACCCACTGGCAACGTATATAAGGGGAACAGAACCGGACCTAAAATTGAGCCTTGAGGCACCCCTTGAGGCCTTTTCAGAAGTAAATTGCCCAAATGAAAAAGACCTGTCTGTCAGGTAAAAGCAAAACCAGTGGACGCAAGACGCGACACAAGGATTTTGTGGTCACCAGTGCTGTCAAATCTAAAAACACAGGTACCACTGGGTTAACAGAGTCAGCACTTAAAGGAAGGTCCATTTACATTTGCGTTTCTGTGCTGTGGCAACATTTAAAACCAGACTAGAGTTTTTGATGTGGTTTGAATAAAGCTGCAGTTGTAGTGTACTTTATTTCAAGATTTATGAGGAAGACATCCATCTGTCAACTCTGACTAAAGAGAGACAACTATTCTCACCTGCACCATTTGATCTGAACTTTCTTGTTTGGTTCAAACCCAATGTTCAGGTGTGAAAACTGCAGAATCCTGGTATGTTCTCGGTCCAGACCAAAAGTGAACCAAGATCCAATAGGTTTGTGAAAGCACATTTGCTCATAGTTTAGACTTTTAGATGAAATGCAGGAAGTCACAGCCGATTAAACACACAAAGAAAAGCAAACAGAGGAAGTAAATGGGGAAACAGAAATCCCCAAGAAATTGGTCAGGTTTAACAACATGAGGGAGTTGTTTCAGGAACACGCATTTAAACAATGGCGATGAAAATGTGACTGCAGTGTAATGTGATGAATATTGGGAGAATGACACTGAGGAGAATATGATCCATACACAGCCTTAAGTTTAAAGAGCTGAGACAGTGAATAACTCAGCCGTGAAAGTGCACAACTTAATTGTTTCTTTTTGGCCCAGATATGTTATTAAGAGTTAATAATTATTAAAGTTTGAAGTTGTTTTGCTTTCAGTTTAAAGAATGATTGTGACACTGTGATTAGTCATGCCAATAGGGACGTAAGCGTGGTTCCTTGAGTAAATGTACACGTCATATCCCAAGCATGGTCATAACCATATAAGCCTCATAAATGGGAAAAGGCTCATTACCGAATAATCAAGACCATGTACACAGACTCATTGTGAATGCCTATGCTTCTTGATTTAAAATATGATAAAAACCCATTTGTTTGTTAAAATCCCTGAAATTGCTGATGAAATACAGCTATGAAAGGAAACCCTGGTGTTTCCCTTTGTTTAATTATTGTAAGATAGACTTCCAGTTTATCAGCCGCACAGAAACTCTCACAGTGGCCACAGCAAAACAAAAACAGGACATACATTACTTCTCAAAGGCAGCCAAAAGCCTGTTTCCTTCCCACTTTCTTTACAATTGTTTGACTTCTCTAAAAAAAAAAAAAAAAAACATGACGGCGCAGAAAAATTAGAGTAGCGTTTCAAGACTGTAAAAACAGTAGAGACTGGATCTGATATGCTGCACCGTACTGGACCATTTAAGATTTAAGATTTGGTCTGATTAAAACAAACTCAGTTTCAGTGGGCACTAGGGTCTGCTGGAGCTAGTGGGAAATATATTTAATATTATATTGAACTTAAGATAGACTAAAGGGGACTAAAGTAGACAGGTGTTCATTTCTGGTGAGAACCTTGAGCCGTTCGGATTTTCCTGATTAACTATGCCTCGTACTGAACTGCACAGCAAATTATTCAAAAAAATTTACAAATGGAAGTTTTATGACTGACTAAAGAGTTTTGACAACATGTTTTTATAGTTGAGAAAACATGACTTGCAGTTTTGTTGCGGTGGATAGGAATTTCCTCATCTCTCTTTGTGGTGTTCCTTATGTGACACTGATACTGTTTTCTTATTATGAAATGCATTTTGCAAATCAGTGTTAAACAGTGCATTTAAAGCTGCTAGAGGTGACTGTAATATACCTGTCAGGGCTTCTTATCAGTCTGTTCTTTCATTTTCTCTGCAAATTAAACTATTAAAACATTGCCCATAGCCAAGTGCCCTGGGAATCAATAAAGTGATGCTGAAATTTAAGACAAATTTAAGAAATGTGATCTTTATTTTAGGTATGAGCAAGTGTTTCTGTCTGAGTCTAACTGGCCTGTACTACGAGGCTGGTTGAACCTTGCGTTCCTATGAAACAAGCGGCGTTGGCAACAAACAACCCATCACAGCGACATAGTATAAATATAGTATAGTATATAGTAGTATAAATATAATTATAAATATCACGTGTATTAATCTGTTAATCTCAACATAACTGAAGATAAAACCCATTGTGAGCACAGTCATTACATTTACAATATGACATGACTTTACAGTGCCACTTGTTTTCTGAACATTGTGCTCCAGTCAGCGGGCGCTTGTGCAGATACTTCTTCTTTTGTCGGTCACTTTTGTTGGTCCTCTTCGACATCGGCAGCTCGTTTCTTGTTGCTGATTGCTCAGTGAGCCGTGTTTCTCTCTTCTTCCTGCAACTTAACCTGCTCCAGAGCAGGTTAGCTGTTCAGCCTAAGCTTCCACAGCAATCTACCTCAACAGAAAGTGAACCAGCTTTACGATACCAAAAATATCCCTGAACTTACCTTGTTAACCTCGTCACTACATATGTCACAATACTATCAATTGACAAATATGTTGTAGTCACACTTGCTAATTGTGTTCATTGTGCTCGCTAATCACACATAATTATGCTTAGGTGCTCTTTCTGTCTGTAAAACAAATCCAGCGAATAAATTGTGGAGGCTCAAAGCTTTCAAATGGCCAAGTTTAGCCGTGGTTATTTTTTGTCGGTAAAATACACGTAGCGTTTCTGTCTCAGGTTCAGCGAAGGCAGCACGGCTCTGAAAATAATCAGCAAATCAGATAAATCGTAGGTTGTTGTAAGTAAGTTGTTTCTGGTCAAAACGCCGAGGGGGTAAACATTTAAAAGTACATTGTAGTAAATGTAGTTTGTTTGGTACAAATTCAATATGAGATTAGCAGTGGATGTAAAAGTCATGAAAGTTTTTGAACATTTTATAAGACTGACTTTACAAAGAGAGACTAAATTGCAAAAATCTGATTTATTGTTTAGTTGAAGCTATGGTGTTAAGGTGCTTTTTATTCACATGGATCTGGGTTTTTTTAGCTGGTAGGGTACTTGCTGAGAAAAATGCTCCTGTCCTGGTTGTAACTTTATTACTGTCGAAGCTGTTTCTGAAGCACAAACATTCATCTATAAGCGGTGGCACACAGTTAAACAGAACTGTTTTCAGCCTGAACTTGAACATTGTCGTTGAGTAGAGGCCTGTTTCACCTCCTCTGAGAAGATATGTGGAAGAAACTGCTAGTTTAATTCACTGAACCATAAAATTAAAGAACAGAGCAAACTCATTGCACTTAGATGTGGACATTAGATCTGAAGGCAACAGAGCAGGAGGGTTTGTTAATCTGTTCACTTTAGCAAACATTACACAAGAGGTGTTACTGCAGTTTGTGATTATCTCAGAAAAATACCTTACACTCAACATTTCTTTGTAAATATCATAATGAACCTGGAGCTTTGTTTTGCATCGTTTTCATTAATTTGTGCAGCACTCCCTTTTCTGTGCCCTGAGTCCTTCGGTCAACTGCAGGCCCCACAGCTTGTGTGGGAGAAACAGGTCAAAGAAGACACAGAAATTATCAGAGCATCAAGCACGCTGACATTTGAAATAGTAACCCCCTTAGTAATGCCACAAATATGGCACAAATGTTTTATTAAACCTCAAAACAAAAAACACCTTGCTGTACGTATACCACATGACGGTCATCTAGAAATGTGTGTAGTCTCTGGGCTTTCCAACTGCATTGCTTTCATTTTGAAGATGCCTGGTATTGTTTGCCTGGTCTGTCACCTCTTATGTATGTGGCTTGAGAGTTCAGGAGGAGTTCGGACTTGTGTTAGAGAGAAAATACAGTGACTTTGTTTAGGTGCTTTGAAAAGAAAGACTGGACATTAAACTTTAATTCAAGACAGGCCTCTATTCTTACCAATAAAAAAGGATAAAGAAGTTAAAGATGATTAAATAGAAATATACATATTGACTGATTTATAAAGTACAAAAAATAAAATATTAACATGCAGTGTGCAACGGTGTTCTTTCAATTTGGGAAAACTCTTTAATTAAGTTATAACATGTTGTAAGAATTGCCTTTATTTGACAGACAGTAGTTTGACAGGAAACAGAGTGAGAGAGCGGTGAACAACACTGAGCATGTTCCCTGAGCCGGAATTGAACCCGGGTCTCTCTCTTTAGTGTTTAGCCCCGACAGCAAGTTTTGGCCAGTCACATGATCTCTTTAAGCTCATACCTGATATTGTTTTTGCAGTGTGGAAACCTTTCTGCTTCTTTTGTTTTAAAAAAGGAAAAATCTGAACATTTTTCCACAAAACACTAATACATTTCATTAAACCATAGTTTAGAGATTACCTGTTATCTTCGAGTTTTCCGTTAGACTGGTGATCCAGTAATTATCTCTGTCTGATTGAACATTGTGACGAAGCATCGCCAGCATTTATCGGCCTTCAACTTCCTTCCCTTTTCTCTCTTTTTTTTTTTCTTTTTAGAACTGTTTTGTTTCATAATAACTCTATTTTGCAACATTTATTTTGTAATTGACATCCTTGTCGACCAATAGGAGCGCTCTTTTTCCCTGAAGCGAGCTGTGATTGGATTTCTTCTCATCCATTAAAATCCTTAATTATAAAGCCTACCTAGATGGCGTCTTCAGGGCTCATTTTTCCACAGATGGTTTCTGTTATAATAATCTGCGAGTGTTAAACTAAATGCAACAGTAAAAAGTACTGCATTTAAATAAGGGACGTTCCCATTGGCTGTCGGTCTGCACGTCTTATTAACTTTGTATTAATGGCAGCAAAAAAAATTCCACTTTCCACTTGCTTGGTGATATTGTTTGGATTGACACTACAGTGAGCACAGTTTTACAAGTGGTCGGGCCTTCACAGCTCTCAACCACTGACCTGAGCCCCAAGAAAAATTCTAATAAAATTTTTTATCAATCCTTAAGAGGACACTCAGTTGTTAGGTCTCTTCAATTTAGTTGATTGAGACAAAAGTCTTTATCTGACATATACTGATTGATTGTTGAGTCTTATGGCAGTCGGTAAAAATAAGTTCTTGTGGCGTTCCGTCCTGCAGCTCACTGATCTCAGACTTTCACTGGCTGCTCTCAGTTGTTCAGAAGCTGAATGCAGGGGATGGTCCATGTTGTTCAGTATAGCATCCGTCCTGTTGTGTATGTTGCTCCACTGAGTCTCTAAACCAACACCTATAGTTGAACCATAGGTGCTAAGTCGCCTAAGATCTGTTTTTCTGAGACCTGATAAAACATCTGCAGCAGTTTGTTGTTTACTTTAAAGACTAAGTTTTGGCCTTTCCAATAAAGTCCATCTGTGATTGCATAATAATTATATTTGTATAATGTATTTGTATAAATACCACAGAGTGCACAGTTAAGTGGTGGACAGCCCAAAGACCAACTCGTTTCTAGTAGACTTTTCTAGACTTTTCTAGGACTTCTTAGAGGTCTGTGGGCTCAGCTTTTGGAGGAAATTCCCGGTGGCACAAACACAAAAGATGGTGTAAGCGATCCTACTTGAACAGCAGCGGTGACAGAGGGCTTTTTTTACACCGTGTTCCTGATAGTTTGTAAAAACAAAAACCTGTTCTGCTGCAGGTTTTGAACGACTGCCATTTCTGTTGACAAACAATCGAAACAAAAACCATAGATCCTCTAAACACTGACACAGATTAAAGGAATAAAGATTAGTAATTACTTTGACCACGAATGGCTGAGCTGGGTTAATTAAAAACTACAAATCCATTGTGACAAGATAAAATGGCAAGTGTGTCTACAGTAGTACAGGATAGAGCTACATGACAAGACAAGACCTTTATTTTTGTATAGCCCAATATCACAACAACAGCCGCCTCAAAGGGCTTAACAGACTGCACTAGACAACATCCCCGTCCTTAGACACTCCAGGTAAAAGGAAAAGCTCCAAAAAAAACAGCCGGGAAAAAAGAGAAACCTCAGGGAGAACCACAGAAGGAGGATCCACTCCCAGGATGGACAGGCCGTGCAGGAATGTGTCCAGGACCGTAAACATATTTACAAAAAATATTTATATTGGCAGTGTCCAGTGTCAACTCTGTGTGTGTGTGTAAGGGTGGATGGGACCGCAGCCAACATCAAGGTAGATGACAGATGGGCTGGGGGTCCTCACACTGGAGCAGAATCCAGGGGGAGGGGGGGTACACATCACCCAGCAGGTCAGAGGTTTGTGTCCACCCCAGGAGGAGATAGAAAAGAAGAAGTGCTAAATACTACTGCAATAGGCAGGTGTAATAATAATAATGAGAGGTACAACTATGACGTCATACAGGTGCCACACAAGTTAAAATGTGATATGTCTTTATCATTAGAATGGAAAACATCAAACTTCACTTGAAGATGTGAATAAATCCTGGTGTTGTAAAAGCTTGGAGGTGTAGTCAGTGCCACAATGGTGTTCTACCATTGTGTTTTTGGGAGATTTCATGACATCATCGTAAAAGAAATACCTCATATAGAAACTAGAGTGTATCCGGTGTCCAGCTGTATCCTGACATTTCTGTTTCCTTGCAGTGGAGTTGTGCGTTTTTTGTTTTGCAGCTGGATTTGGCCTCATTACTGAGTAGGGCGCACAGTGGGACACTCCTGAGCAAGGCAGAACGTCACCTCTTATTTGTCTCTGAAACAAAGGCCGGGTTATACAACCCCATTCCTCACATTCCTCAGAAAAGATCCTCCAGTTTTTACATAAGCAGAAAATTACCCCTAAGTAAAAATATCATGCTTTATGTGAGTTCTACATGGTTTCAAATTGGTTGTAACTATTGTAAGTATGTAAGAGCTATAGTAAATGTGTTTTAGTATACAGTTGAACAAAATAGAGTATATAAGTCTAAACTGTAGTCTGTCTAATACATTTTTTAAAAACAAACAATAAAATCTACAGAAAAAACAGTCTGAGCCATTTCAGCTCCATTACTCCATTGTTCTTGTTCCTACAGGTGCCCCGAGAGGACAAACTAAGCACAGCTGAAGGAGAAGCACAGCCAGGTTTATTTTAACACACTCATGGAAGGAGGCTTAAGACATTATGAACATGATAAATGAAACAGATTTAGCTTCTCTTTGATTTGTTCATAGACAACAGCATGTCCCTGCAAGGCTACCGTAGATGTTCACAGGCTGAGAAAGTAATTGTGTTAAAATTTAAAAACATGCCCTTCATTACATAATCATCTCAATGTTTTTATGGTCAGTTTTTATTATGTTTCCATCATCACACACACAGGCAGCCACCAGATGGCACCGATTCAATTTTTTTAATATAAATAATGATACTCCTATCCTGTTCAAATAAACTCTGGGTAAAGTACAAAGGCCATGAACTGTAGCTTTTCCAAAACTGTGTCCATGATTAAGATACTAAATCCAGACTAAACCAGTTCTACCCAGGACTAAGCCAAGGTCTAAATCAACAGGTCTAAATCAGGAGTAAACCCAACACTAAACCAGGATTATAGGAGGCCATAAACAGGACTAAACCTTGCTCAGTGGGTAGAGCGGCCGTCCTTCAACGGCGGTTCATACTGTCGTTGTGTCCTTGGGCAAGACACTTGACCCACCTTGCCTCCAGTGGTGTTCCAGCTGTAACACTGGTAAATGGAAGCTTAATGTAAAGCGCTTTGAGTGGTGGAAAAGCGCTATATACTGTATATATTAAAAAAACCAAGATCAAACCAAGTCTAACCAGGACTAAAGCTGTTACATACTGTTTGTCCACATTTATGTCAGTAGTGGGTGTTAGGCCTTTAGCTGGTCTTGTTGTTGATGAAGTTTGATGGAGGTCATAGGTCACAGAGCAGGAAGCCTTCACGCATTTCCTACTGGCTCTGGTCCATCACTGGACTTCGTCAGCTCTATTTTGAGACAAAAGCAGCAGAGCAACACTGTCAACACCAATAAAACCTGTCAATCACCTGAAAGAAGAGGGGCTTAATCTCTTTAAATTCTGGCTCTGATCTGCTTTTTCAGCTCAAATGATACATTATGAGTTTGGGGAGTGATTATACTGTAAATTATCATATTATCCATCATATTTGATCATTTCAAATTGTGTGCTTGTAGAGAGCTGTGAATACACAGTTGCACTGCACAGCTCCATTAAAGCAGACAATCAAAGACAAATCAAAGATTTTAACCAGGACTAACCCAGGACGGATGTACATACAGAGCTGTGACTGCTAATACAAAGTCCTGGTTTGTGTGCTCCACGTGTCACCTCCTCGTGTCACCTGTCACTTTAGGCTCCACCCACAAACACCTGTGCTTTCATTTCCATCTGTCCACATCCAGATGAGTTCTGAGAAATAGAGACAGAAAAAAAATGCAAAGAAGTCTCAAATGAGAACAAGGACTTCCTGTCTAATTATACTGATGTAGTCCTGGTTTAGCTTGGTTTTATCTAGCTTATATTCTGATTCTTGTGTAGACATGATTTATTCATAGTTTAGTCAGACCTACTTTAGACTTGCTTTAGTAGGGTTTTATTCTGCAATAGTCCTAGTTTAATCTTTGGATATGGTTTAGGGCCTGGATAAGTCCTGCTCTAACCCCGATGTAGGGCCTGGATAAGTCCTGCTCTAACTCCGATGTAGGGCCTGGATAAGTCCTGCTCTAACCTCGATGTAGGGCCTGGATAAGTCCTGCTCTAACTCCGATGTAGGGCCTGGATAAGTCCTGCTCTAACCCCGATGTAGGGCCTGGATAAGTCCTGCTCTAACCCCGATGTAGGGCCTGGATAAGTCCTGCTCTAACCCCGATGTAGGGCCTGGATAAGTCCTTCTCTAACTCCGATGTAGGGCCTGGATAAGTCCTGCTCTAACCTCGATGTAGGGCCTGGATAAGTCCTGCTCTAACCCTGGATGCTTCTTGTTGTGACTGAACAGTTGAATAAACAAATCAGGAATTTAAAGTGAACCAAACACAATGACGTAAACAGGTTGGTTAAGACACATGACTGGGAACTCCTTGTACTTTTACAAATAACTTTCAGAAAACTTCCAGTAAATTTCCACCGAAGTAAAAACATCTGCACTGCCCTCAGCTGCACCTTTCATTTGTGTAAAAACCTATTGTGTGTTTTAATGTCCAAAGTCAAGTTATGTTCATTATGTGTTCATTATTTTTCAGCAACATAAAACATACTAATCAAAAGTATCAACATTTACGTAGTGTTAAAGGATGTTGTGCAAACGTAATAAGAAAAGCACTGATAAAGGATTGTTTAATCTTTACTTCCTCTGGGCCAGGTAATTCACAGTAACAATGTGTCCTAGCACAACTCTGCAGATGACACACTAGATCACACTAACAGTGGCAGGAGATTATGGGCCTGTGGACTCACTCTGTCACTGTCTCCAACAGATCTCTGTGTGGAGGCAAAACAACTTTCTACAACTTAACCCAGACAAACCGTAGTCAATTATCTTTTGGCCCATGAGTCATTAAAGCAGTAACATCAACAGCTTTATACTATCTCAAAAACATTGCCAGAATTAAGGGTATTGTGTCTAGACCAGACTTAGACAGACTCATACATGCGTTTCTCTCCAGCAGGTTAGACTACTGCAATGGTCTGCTCACTGGACTCACTGAGAGTGCTGTAAGACAGCTGCAGTATAAACAGAACGCCGCTGCTCAATATCAGGACCAGAAAGTATGACCATATCAGTCCTTTCATCAGGTCTCTCCACTTCCTGACTCTCAGAGGAGTTAGAGTTTAAAGCAGCTCTGCTGGTGTGCCAATATAAATTTTTTTATTTGTGAATATGTTTGTGTATTTCTATGTATTTTTCAACTGTCCTGGACACATTCCTGCACGGCCTGTCCGTCCTGGGAGTGGATCCCTCCTTCTGTGGTTCTCCCTGAAGTTTCTCTTTTTTCCCGGCTGGGTTTTTTTTTAGTTTTTCCTTACCCTGATGGAGGGTCTAAGGACAGGGGATGTTGTCTAGTGCAGTCTGTTAAGCCCTTTGAGGCGACTGTTGTTGTGATATTGGGCTATACAAAAATAAATGTCTTGTCTTGTCTTGTGTGTAAGGCTCTCTATGGCTCAGCGCCAAAGTGCATCTCTAATATGTTAGTCCCATATGAACCCTCTGGGACTCCGAGGACCTCAGGGACAGGTCTCCTGCTGGTGCCCAGGGTCAGGATTAAACATGGTGAGGGAGCGTTTCAGTTTTATACAGCTGAAAGTTTTAAGTGATTCATTTAATTTTATTTTTATTATTATTGATAATTGTATTTGTGTTTTAAACCTATCTCTCTTCTTTTTGAATTGCTTATGTATGAATTGTGCTGTATTAAATAAACCTGCCTTTCCTTGCCTAAAGGAGTGAGGTTTTAATTTTGCTGCAAGATAAATGTTGTTGTTGGGAAATGGCGCCATCTACTGTTTAACTGTGGTAAGAAAAAGTAAGTCTAAAGCAGGATTAAACCCAGAACTAAAGCAGAACTAAATTAAGACCAAACTAGATCTAAACCAGGGATTAAAGATAAACTAAACCCAAGACTGAACCTGGATCAAACCTAGGAGTTAGATAGTCAGACATAACAAGGTCTAAACTTGGATTTAACTAAGTCTAAAGCTGGACTAATTCAAAGACTTAAACGGGACGAAACCCAAGACTAAGCCAGAACTTAATTAGGACTAAAATGAACACACAAGGTCTAAACCAAGCCAAAACCAAGATGAGTTATGGATTAAATCAGAACCAGTCTAAGACTAAAACCCAGACTAAACAAGGTTTAAACTAAATCTAAACCAGAGCAACATTATAACTAAGCTTGGTCTAACAGGACTGACCCAAGCTAAACCAGGGCTGGACGATGTCTCAGCTACAACCAGACTAGAACAAAAACAAAATAAAGACTAGACTAAACTACAACATCAAATTTCGTTGCAGTGTACTTGTACATTTGTAATGACAATAAAGCATCATCATCAACTGATCCAGGACTAAACCCAAAATGAGATCAGGACTAAACTTGGAGGACTAGGTCTGAACCAGGGCTAAATGTAGACTAAACAGGACTAAACCTGGCTCTAAACCAGGACCAAACTAGATCTTCAGTATACAGTACAGAAAGTACATTTAGCTGTGGCTGTGCAATAATCCCATTGGTCCGTTGTGAGCTGAGCTGTGATTGGCCGAACAGTGCTTCACTCAAACAGAGAGCGCTCAGACTGTCAACAGCAGCTGAACAGAGAGGCAGCCTCAACATGGGCTGCAGCAACTCCAGGCTTGACCACATCCCCAACGCTCAGGACCTGATGACCCAGACCGGCTGTGAGTCCACAAGAGACATAGACAGAACCAGGACAGAACCAATACAGAACCAGGACTTAACTCTGAACTAAACTCGAAGTAATGTTCAGGTTAACATTAGCACTTTCCCAGGGCTAAACCAGGACTAAAGTAAGACTGAAGTTGGTCTAAATAAAGCATGAACCAGAACTCAACCCTTGGGACAAAATGACCAGGTAAACCAGAACCAAACCAGGTCTAATCCAGGAATTAAGCAGGACCCACAGACCAGTACAAACCTTAAACTGTGATTGAACCCAAGACTAAATAAAGAAATAATAATAATAACAATATTATTATTATTATTATTATTATTATTATTATTATTAGTCCTATATCTGGTTTAGTTCTTTCTTAGGTCCAGTCATTTAGTCCTGGGCATCTTTATACTTTGTTTAGTCTTACTTTAGTCCCAGGTCAGTACCAGTTCTGTCTGTCTTTAGTTACTTTACTTTATTTATGTTAAAACCAGGACAAATGGTAATGCACATTGGGTATTTACAAATTGCACTAATCCCATTGGTCTTTTAAAACAGCATTTAAAAGCAGGAATGGCTCGAGTTTCAGCCTGTAGAACAAGATCCAGGACCAAACAAGGCACAAAACAGAACTTAACTTTTGAACATTAGGATTAAATCATACAAATAATTAAAACAAATGTAACTAGAGATCACAGATGGAATAAAAGCACAGTGTAAATAAAAACTTTCGGTGTAGGTTATTGATGAGTCATTCAGTGTTATCTCGGGCTGAGTGCACCTCCCTGTGCTGCGTTCAGTGATAACTGTACTGTCTCCAACTACTTCTTCTTTTATCCAAAAAAACTCATCTCTTTAAAAGGACAGTCCAGTATTTTGTAAAAAGGGTGATACTTAGATATTGGTTAACATTAACAATAAATATGACAGAAGTATAACTTTCATTCAGATTAATAATCCAAAAAGAAAAACATAGGATTAAGTAGTCCTCTCCAACAAAACTACACTAGGACATGTTTCCCAAAATAAATAAATTAACCTAAAATCAACAAAGTCACAGAATTAAAACAGGTGACTACAAGTGTCTCAGTGATGATGAAAAATGTCTCAAAATATCTTGTATGCGAGGTTCCCCCTCCAGCTCACAAATTGGGACCAGGGCCTTTTTGGCAGGATCCCGCTCCTCCTTTGGTGCATTTATTTTATTTTTGTTGTTGTTTTTTTTAATCAGTTGGCTGTCAGGCAGTGACTCCTGTCTACTAGCTACTGTGAACAATAATCTAATAACCCCTTTTAAAAATTTTGATGAATGGCATTAAAGCTGTTCCAAAACATAAAAAAGTTATTTGGATTGAATTTATAAAACTGAATCTTGCATTGTCCTGTCCCTGTGCGCCTCCAGTGGACTTTATTGGTACTACAGTGAAAACGCTCCAGAAAACTTTTCCTCAATACAACCAAGGCCATACAAAACGTTTGCCATGGCGACGGAGATGAACACAAAAGCCACAATAATTATCATGATTTAATAATAAAGAAAAGGTCCTAAACCAAATTGAAATTTAAAGGGAATGGTAGCACAGAGACGTTCATAGAGACTAAATTGAATGAACTGTTTCAATTGTCCAAAAATAACAACATACAAAAAAATATTTATAGATGACATTTTATTGAGACACAATACTGAGGTACGATACAACAATGTAAAATAAAACGTGTTTCACTGTATTTTAGTCTCTGCTGCCCACATCCAGCGTCTCTACGAGAGGTTCAACTTTCTGGACAGAGACCAAATGGGGCGGCTCAGGTAAACACGTTCACAGGTGTTGTATGATTGAAAGATGTGTTCTTTAAAGCTGCTGTAGCCGAAAACTCATTCCCCCACCACAGCTGTGTGTGTGTGAGTGTGTGTGTGTGAGTGCGTGTGTGTGTGTGTGTGTGTGTGTGAGTGTGTGTGTGTGTGTGTGTGTGTGAGTGTGTGTGTGTGTGTGTGTGAGTGTGTGTGTGTGTGTGTGTGTGTGTGTGTGTGTGTGTGAGTGTGTGTGTGTAAACAGATGTATGTTTGTGTTTACATTGTCAACATTTCTTTACTCTTTTAAATTTTTTGAGTCACTTCCCATTTCTATCTATGTTTCTGTTTGAATGAAAAACAATACAACAATAATAAATCTGACATTTTGTGTTAGAATTCAGGATTTTGAAGCGATTCAGGAGCTGGTTGTGAATCCCATTGGAGACCGAGTCATCGGGGCCTTCTTCTCTCCAGGGTAAATAACTTCCACACTTGTACTCCTTGTTTACCCTGAAGCGGTACCCTATGGTTCAGGTCGGCTCAGGTGTTTCTATTCTATTCTGGGGGGTCAGAAGTTTCTCCAAAAATAACAAAAAATTATTGAAAAAATAAATAAAAAATGTCAAAGCCAAGGTAAAAGTAGCTGTTTGTTGTGGTATAACGCTTTCCATCTGCCACTCTGTAGACAGGACACAGTGGACTTTTCCACCTTTGTCCGGGTTTTGGCACATTTTCGCCCGACAGACTTCAACCGAACCAGGGACGGGACCCAGGAGCCGTACAACAGCCGGACCAGAAAGCTCAGATGTGAGTTATTTATATTTTAAAACAAAGGGTGCATACAACCTCTCTAAATAAGATCTTATTATTAGTCTATTTCTTGGATAAATCGGGATAGGATGCTGATGAGGACAGAGGAGAGAGGATTTTAAGAGCAGAAAACCTCAAATGAACAGATTTTTTATTGAATGTAATCTGACTAAACAGGTATACTCATGACATTTTATTCTTATTTATGCAAATACAACATTAATGACCTTTTATAATATTATATATATTTTAAACTTTTACACACATTGATCAATGCAAATAAAATATTTGTGGAGGTTTTCCATACAACAAACCTAAGAGACAAATTAATGTTTTCTTTCAGTTGTAAAAATTCAGATTCAGGCAAACTCTAAAAGACAGTGAAACGGCTCCATCTTTTGGTGGAATATATTGTATGACTTATGTCCTCAATAAGTTGGATCACTGTTCTGCCAGACCCACCGGCTTTGTTAGTGTCTAGGGTCTAGAACTTCCCATTGAACTGGTTTTCTTCCTACACCTGAGCTTATCACCATTGACCATTTAGAACTATTTAAAACGGGCTTAATGAAAAAACTTATAAAGAAGTCAAAGTAGTCTTGTTCCATTTCCTGATTGCTCTGTAAATTGTCACACCCCTGGAACCAGGACCAGACCAATTCTTTCTAGGGAATAAAAAAAAGTTGGGACACACATTGAGGTTTCTAAAATATAAGCAGGCTTCTGAACTGAGCACTGATGAAAACTTAGGTTGTCCTTGTCCTCTTCAGTCCGGATGACATGGCGTCTCACTTTTCCAAAAAGAACTTCAGATTTTGATTGGTCTGACCACAGAACAGTTTTCCACTTTGCCACAGTCCATTTTAAATGAGCCTTGGCTCTAAAGAAGCTCAGTGGGTAGAGCGGCCATCCTTCGACCGGCGGGTGGTTCGATCACCGCACGAAACATACCAAAACATCATAACATCCCGCTCTCTCCCACATACTGTCGTTGTGTCCTTGGACAAGACACTTAACCTACATTGCCTCCAGTGATGTTCTGTAACACTGGTAAATAGTTTATTGTATGTAAAGCTCTTTGAGTGCCAACTACAGTAGGTGGAAAAGATTAATATTATTATATGGCTTCTTTTTTGACCTATAGTTTTAGTTGGCAACGCCGAATGGCACGGTAGATTGTGTTCACCGACATTGTTTTCTGGAAGTATTCCTGAGCCCATGTTGTGATTTCCATTACAGTAGCATTCCTGTTTGTGATGCAGAAGATTCCTGGCATCCAGTCTGCTTCTCTGGCCTTGACCCTTACGCACAGAGATTGTTCCAGATTCACTGAATCTTTGGATGATATTATGCACTGTAGATAATGATAATTTTAAACTCTTTGCAATTTTTCTCTGAGAAACTACTTTCTGATATTGCTCCACTATGTTTTGCTGCAGCATTGGGGGAAAGACCATCTGGACTTCTGAGAGACACTGCCACTCTGAGAGGCTTTTTATATCCATTTATACTGTATGTTGCCAATTGACCTAATAATTGCAAACGGGTCCTCCAGCTGTTCTTTATATGTACATTATTAAAAAAATTATATAGCGGTTTTCCACCTAGTATGCACTCAAAGTGCTTTACCAGTGTCACAGCTGAGCACTGGAGGCAAGGTGGGTTAAGTGTCTTGCCCAAAGACAGTATGAATTGTGGGGGAGAGCGTGATGTTATGTTTTGGGATGGTTTCGAGAGGGGACTGAACCGCCCACCCGCCGGTCAAAATTTGAAACTGTTTTTTTTTCACAATTTGTACAGTGTCCCAACTTTTTTGTAATTGGGTTTGTAGAAAACTAGGGTCGTACATACAAAACCTTTAAAAATTTTAAACTGTGTGTCCAGTTGCATTTCAGCTGTATGACCAGGACCGAGACGGGAAGATCTCCAGAGCAGAGCTACTTCAGGTTTGTAACACTTCTTAGATCAGCTCAACTAACCCAGAAGACGTCTCCAAATAATGACTTCTTTAGGACATTCAAACAAATTAAAAAATAAGTTAAATCCTAAAGTAAACCAGGACTAAATTATGACTAGACCAGAACTCAACTCAGGACTAAACCTAAGACTGATACAGGTGACAGTTGTGATGTGACTGGCAGGTGCTCCAGGCAATGCTGGGGATGCAGGAGACAGATGAACAGCTGCAGAGTATCGCAGAACGAGCGATTCAAGAGGCCGACCTCGACAAAGACGACGCCATCTCCTTTGACGAGTTCAGAAAGGTCTAAACATGTCTAAATGAAACTATGTTTAAATCATAGCCTTAGTCTGACTAAAAACTTGTTTATTACAACATTTAATGTATAATTACATTGGTCAGATCAGTTTATTTCTTTGCTCTCAGCCTGCTTGATTCAGACTTTCTGCTGCCTCTGTTAAAGCATCACACTTGGCTTTGAAGGTGGGGTCTGTGCACTCTGTTGCCGTTGGCCAGCGCTCCACCCAAGTGTCTTTTCCCAAAACATACATGTATCTGAAAGAAGAAAACAGTAGTTTTAGTGCTCAGAAAAAGTACATTTATGGTATTTTTGGTACAGCAAAGTTCTAGAGGCGCTTCTTTTGTCAAAAATCTCAAAGGATGGAGATAAACACTGTGTTTACTGGGATAAAAAAACAAAACAAGAGAAACTACTGAAGAAAATTAAATGTGACTTGTATTTTATTTATCACAACATTTAATGTATAATTACATTTATGTTGGTCAGATCAGTTTATTTCTTTGCTCTACAGCCTGCTTGATTCAGACTTTCTGCTGCCTCTGTTAAAGCATCACACTTGGCTTTGAAGGTGGGGTCCGTGCACTCTGTTGCCGTTGGCCAGCGCTCCACCCAAGTGTCTTTTCCCAAAACATACATGTATCTGAAAGAAGAAAACAGTAGATTTAGTGCTCAGAACGAGTACATTTATGGTATTGGTTGGTACAGCAAAGTTCTAGAGGCGCTTCTTTTGTCAAAAATGACGGTGGGAGGAAGCTGGAGTACCCGGAGAGAACCCACAGTAACACGTGGAGGACATGCAGACTCCTCACAGAAAGACCGGAGTCGGCCGAGAATGTTTGAGGCCGGGTTTGGAACTCACAACCTTCTTGCAGTGAGACTGGAGTGCTAACCACTCTGCCACGTGCAAAAATATAGTATATTTGTTTGCAATTTTGCCACAAAGCTCACAGGGAGCGGGTTCTGACAAAGCTGTCTTCTTATTGGCCACAGCCTCTTTTAGCAACAGCTCAGTGAAACGGAACCAGAGTGCCAGCAACAACTCTGGTTGAAAACATTTAATAAAAATGAATTAATTAGATTAATCAACACAATTTTATTTTTATTTTCTTTAATTTTAATTTTTCTACCGCTTGTCCCGTTAGAGGTTACGGGTGACTGGAGCCTCTCCCAGCAACTGTAGTCCTTCAGACCTAAGAGTTAGTCGCAGGGCTAACACTTAGAGACAGACACTGAGATACAACCATTCACTCTCACATTCATTCAATAGGGACACTTTAGAGTTGCCAATTGATTCCAGGAACACGTGGAGGACATGCAGACTCCTCAGAGAAAGTTGGCCGAGGATGTTTTGAGTCAGCCAGGGTTTGACCTCACAACCTTCTTGCTGTGAGGCCAAAGTGCTACCCACTCTGCACTTTAAAATATTTGTGCCCATCACTAATTGAAAGCACAGAAAACCTACCTGCTTCAGGAAGTTGAAAGCTTTGCCCACTAAAGCATTTACAGTACCTTAATAAAATTGTTGTTTTTGTTGTTGTTTTTTTAATAGTTGCTTTTAATTGTTGTTCTTGAGTATTTTTAATTATTATATGTGCCATTGTGTTTTTAATATTGTTGTAAGGCGAGTGTCCAGAAAGGTACGTTATAGATAAAATGTATTATTTAATATTTATTATTATTATTATTATTATTAAAATGCAAGTATTTATTAACGTTTTTACTACAAAAAGTATTGTTTGATCATGTTGATGCAATGTACTGCCCAATGGAAATGCAGCTATAGATAATTGGCTGTTTTAGATTGAGGCTTATGGTTTTAAAGAATCTTGCTGCCATTACTTGTTGGTTTTACTGTCCATGGTCCATCTGTCACTTTCTGGGCCCATGATGAGGTACTCAGCATCCATCTGGAGTCTACATTTTTCTCTGCATCCTCCGTGGGAGTAGAAAAACCTCTTCTCTGACTCTAAGACTCCAGACTCAAGACCTGGGCAAAGAGAAGAGAAACAGTGCTGTTCACAAGAGATGCACAGGAAAGATAAATCTGTTGGTTTGTGACAATGAAGGCAGGGAGACTAGATATGACTAAATACTGGCTTATGTTAAATATCTTAGCAGGTAGTTTTGGAACCAACCCTCAAAGATTCTACTTTAGTCTCTTGGTCCATTCTTTTTTACAGACTTACCCAACTTGATGATCTTTGTGATCTCCACCTCATATTTGTCATAGTAATCGTTGGAGACACTGAGCACCTTCACCTGAAAAACTGAAGCACAAAGAGATGTTAATGAGTTGTATATTTAAATTTATTGTAGCTTTAAATATTAAATTAATGTAATTCACAAGGCAACAACAGCAGACCTAATGAGCACCTGACAAGATGTTTTTAATCAAGATAAAATAACGTCTAAACCAGGGCTTTGTACTAAGAAGCTTGTAGACCAACAGCCAGAGAGTGTGTAGCGAATAGCGGTAAATTAGGCAAGGCAATTTTATTTATATGGCACAATTCATACACTGGGTCATTCAAAGTAATTTACCTAAATAAAAGAACATTATAAAATACATACATAGACATGATTTAGAATAAGAAACATACAATAAAAGTCTGTTTTAAGAACATATTGTGGAAATATTTTCTATGGACCAGACGTTTAAATGTACATTTTTTTTTTTTTTTTTAGAAGTTTAGTCTCTGTGTTGTTGCTCCTTTATGCTTCTCCAAACTGTGAGAAATAAACTAGATCCAACCATTTATAAAACTAATGCACAATTTATTAGTTAAGTGGCATTTTGGACAAACGGCAATCAATGTAATTTAATAAAGTCTGGTGCTCAAAAATGTCTTTAACATAATTCATTGCTCATGAACCTACCGTGGTGTAGAGTCTTGCAGGCAAATGTCTCTCTGTCATCGGCAGAAAAGTGCCTACTCTCATCTTTCACTCCACAGCAATCGTCTGACACACAACCGAAGAATTAGCATATAAAATACAACAGTAAAGACATGCACACAAGTATTAAAGCCTTTAAACCAAAGACTGAACCAAAGACCAATACCCAAAATAACAATGACTTATTTAAGACTAAATCCAAAACCAAGCCAATGGGCTTGGACTTCAGTCAGGCCTAAATCAGGAATAAACCAGCCCTTAACCTGGAATTCAGATTTGTGGCAATCAGGATTAAAGAAAGACTAAACCAGGACTACTTTGATTATAACTGACCTTGTGCACAGGTGCAGACCCTGTTTCGGCACAATGTGGTGAGTTGGGCCTGGTCCTGTGGCGGTGTGTACAGGCGAGTGCAGACCTGGCCAGGAGCTGAAACACAAATGAATTTGCCACATTAGGACACTTCAGTGAACAGATGGTGCTGTGAGGAGCCTCTGAGTCTGCTGTCATCTCAGTGACATGTCCACATAGGTTTTGTGGATCATGAGAAAGCATTTGACTGTTTCCCTCGAGGCGGCCCTTTGTCACTAGCCTTGCTCATTATTTTTATGGACATGATTTCTAGGTGCAGCCGGGAGTCTGGTTTATTTACATTTTACATTTATTCATTTAGCTTTTTATCCAAAGCGACTTACATTGTTCTAATGTAATTACCAGTGTTACAGCCACTGGAGGCAAGGTGGGTTAAGTGTCTTGCCCAAGGACACAACAACAGAACAGAACTGTGGGGAGAGCGGGAATCGAACCGCCCACCTTCCGGTTGAAAGACGACCGCTCTACCCACTGAGCGGGTACCACACTGAGCTACCACACTGAGCTACTGCCGCCACATCTTGTTGTCCTGTTGGCTCCATCAAGCCAGGACCTTCAGTGTGCACTGGGACGGTTTACAGCCGAGTGTGAAGCGGCTGGAATGAGGATCAGGACCTCCAAGTCTTAGGTCATGGTTCTGACGAGTTTATGGCGAGTACCTGCCTCAAGTGGAGGAGTTCAAGTATCTTGGGGTTGTGTTCACGAGTGAGGGAAGGAGGGAACGTGAGGTTGACAGATGAAGATGTCGTGATGAAGAAAGAGCTGACCTGCAAGGCAAAGTTCTCGATTTACCGGTCAATCTACGTTTCTACTCTCATCTATGGCCATGAGCTGTGGGTTGTGACCGAAAGAACAAAATCGCAGACACAGGAGGCTGAAATGAGTTTCCTCCGCAGGGTGGCTGGCGCTCCCTTAGAGATAGAGTGAGGAGCTCGATCACTCAGGAAGAGCACAGAGTAGAGCTGCTGCTCCTCCACATCGAGAGGAGCCAGTTGAGGTGGCTCGGGCATCTGTTCTGGATGACTCCTGGACTAGGGAGGTGTTCCGGGCATGTCCCACCGGAAGGAGACCCCAGAGAAGACCTATGACACGCTGGAGAGACTATGTCTCTCGGCTGGCCTGGGAACGAAAGTGTCTGGGGAGAGGGAAGTCTGGGCGTCTCTGGGACTGCTGCCCCCGCAACCCGCTCCGGATAAAAGGTAGAAGATGGATGGATGAAAAGTTATTATGTACTGTATGTGTGTCTATATGAATCAAGTTTTTCTTGTTGCAAGGACCATCACTGATTCTTCATGAACTGAAATTTGGCTAGCGTGTATAGAATAGTATGCCGCCTGAGTTTTAGCTCAGGTCATTTATACTCGAGCACAGCACAGGTGGCTGAGTGTGAGTGTCCTACCTTTGTCTTTGTAATACTCGTAGACAGTGACTGAGGACGGCTGGAGGAGGCCCACATTGAACTGCTGATAAAGTTTGAAGGACAGTATTCGGGACATAGTGTTCGAAACCTAGTAAAAAAAAAGAGGAAACAAGAAAGAGATATGAAACTGCTGTTGCATTTGTAGTGAGTACAAGAGTTTATACTGTAAATGATTCACAATGGAAACATAGCCAGACTTGAACGTTCAATGCTACCACACTGTGTTGAGTGTTCACTATCTCCGGGTCCTGTACTGATGGTAAATGAACTTCTCCTGCCTAAGACCATCCTCCATGTCTCCAGCCTGTCTTTCTAGTGTGACTCCTTTCAGCTTTAAGGACAGCTCCTTTAAAAACCTGAATGGCTCGAGTAGAGAATGTTTTAGAAATCTGTTTGCCAATAGCTGTTGTACCTCGAACAAATGGACAAAATGATGAGGAGACAACAGAGGGAAAACCCAAAAAAGAGGAAAGAGTGGATGTATGTTAAGGATTTACCCATGTCCCTGCCACTGTCCTGATGGGGGACAACACACAACTGCACAACACATCTGTGTTTTTGAGAATTAAACTGTGATATAATTTGAAAGTCTAAATATATTAAAACATAAATTATGCATAAATGCATCTATTACTCTGGAGAATAAGTTATATTGATAGAATGGACCCTCTTTAGAGACACCAAATGTGTCATTGTTTTCAAGAGTAAATGTAAAATAAAGCAATTATTTTAATTTGTGTGTTATTTTTCTATTACCATACAATGAGAGCTGTCTAATTACAGAGGTGAAAAAAATTGACCTTCTTCAATAAAAGTAGCTCATGTTAGTTAACAAGCTCAAGTGTTTGTGTGTCTGTACATAAAGACTAAAATACAGAGGTGGGTATTGAGTAACTGTATGTGGCCAAAACTTGCAGTTTGTGGTCAGATAAGATTTGTACTACTGTCAAAGATGATCTAAACATTTAGGGTTTGAAACCGAAAATAAATTAACTCGCTGTCGCTGTCTTTGACCTCCAGGGGACCACCAATGTCATGTGACATGAAAACTATAGATATTTTGTAAAAACTAAAATAGGGCGAGCAGTGTCTATTGTGAGGTATAAAATGGGCACCACAGAAGGTCTTTAAAGATCAAACTAATGGCACGTTTCCACTTCAGTGGTATGGGAGGGGTTGGGACAGTCTGGCATTTCTACTGCACTGTGGACGTTGACAGCTGTGTTTTAAGAATTGTGTGTACCTTGTGTAAATACCTTGTGACAATGTCCCAGTGTAGTTCACTACAGTTCCTTCTGTAGCAGATTTAACAGTGTATACCTCGTGTGGGACAATTTTAAACTGTCAGAAATGGTGGTTGTCACTTAAAGACGTGACTGAACGTTGTCACATGAGGACAGCCCATAGTCTCTGCATCTGGTGTCTGTTACTACTTCCCTTTGTGGGATAACAATAGAGCAACTTAACTCAGTATGTTTTAGGTGAGGAAAAATCTGATAAATATCTCACAACAAAAAGACCAAAGTCAGACAGTGCTTACCTTGTACATGTGGATGATCAGGGAGCTCCTTTCACTCAGTTTATCATCAAAGTAGAAGTGCTCGATGTATCGGTCCACAGAGTTTAACAACTGAATGAACAAACAGGGAAAGAGCTGTTAGTCAGAGCGCACATCTGCTCAGCACACAAGCCTAAAGCGTAAAGTTTAAAGCCTCTCATCTCTGAAACAATTCTAACATATTTTTAATTTGTTAGGTGGGCCTACTGTTAAGTTTGAATATACTTTCATGTCTAAAATGATGATGTGTGTGCATTTGTACATGCACGAGAGGAAACTGAACCCTTAAGTATTCCACAATTTTCTTCCTTTGATTCCAGTCCCGCTCCAGTCCCACTACAACAAAGTAGGTCCACAACACACCACTTTATCCAGAGCCTTGTTTCTACTGGAGCATTTTGGTACGTGACAGATCAGTACAATAAAGTTTGGTACAGGTAACCCCAAAGACACTTGTGTTTCTGTACTGTGTCCAAAGATGGACATCTGCAATGTAAACAGAGATGTCACAAAAGGGCAACAAAAGACTAGACCTTAGACTGTCTTTAGTTTTTTCATACATTCAAATTCTCAACATTAAATTGACAAATCAAGTTGTGCTTGTGTTTAAATCAATGTAGACAATAAAAGCAAAGGTTTAATTCATGAAGAATGAGGACCTAACATCGCTGCAGCACTTGCAAATAGGCAAGAACATGAGAGACCTGGTTCAAATCTTGAACAGTTCATTAGCCCAATGTCATTCCCCTCTCTCAGACCGTTTCCTGTCTATTATCAATGAAGGAAAAAGGCCCCACAAATATCTTAAAAACAAAAATCAAATTAGCTGTTAAAAATGCTAGCTTCATTTTCTGATTTTTTTGCTTTTATCTATTGTTCAATCAAGAGACTGCAGTGTTTAGATCTACCTTTTTGAAAGCGGACACTTGGGACCAGGGCCTAAAGCATTCCAATGGATTTTTAATTTAGACCCCTTTTGACAATAGACTGACCTGTCCCAAATGACTCAAGTGGAAAGGATGCTTGTATGTGTGTGTTAGCTCAACAGAGGAAATAATTTATATTTGTAGTCACGGAGCCTAGATGCTTCTTACATATTCCAAGTCCCTAGTTTCGGGAGTGAAGCCGGTCGGCAAACTGACGTCTAGAACCACGGAGAGAGCTGGCTCATCGGTGAGAGCTGGCTCATCGGTGAGAGCCCTGCAGAAACACACAGCATCAGTCAAAATGAAAATAGGATATTAACAAAGCCTGTGTTATTTCATTAATGTAATTTTATTGGTAGAACTTAACAAGAACTTTCATTTAATATGTACTAAATACCTTTACAAAATATAGCTGGAGGGAGTCTGTGGAAAGCAATGTTGATTTTACACAGTTTGTACTAAAAACATATTATTAATTATTAAGCAAATGTCTGGGGAAGGAGTGTTCCTGGACGAGGAACACTTGCTGAGACTACAAGAAAAATAAAATTATTTGTCTGAGCAAATGATGAAAAGTGTTAAAATGGCAAACCATAGTAATGTGCATCACATCTCACTCATTGTTGGTATATTTCTGTAAGAGGGGTTTGGTGCAAGATGGGCTGAGACCTGATAACACTTGTCTATTTGAAAGCTTTGAAGAAGCACACTATTTGAGATTTATAAATAAAACAATTATAATATAAAATATTAAGAATGTATCTAAAATGTATTTATATTTTTTACTACTCTAAATACAAATAAAAAGAAATAGACTGGTTGTAGTAGCATCTCTTTCCTGGGACTGGAAACTTTTGTGAGTCCAGACCCAGTCCTTCTCATCTCAGACCTGTGCATGCGCACACCCATCTAATCACATTAAACGCTGCAGCGCAGATCTTTTGAATAATAACAGAAAAACCTAGCCATGTTTGGACTTTACTGAGCTAGTATACAACACAGACCGACGGCACGTGCATTGGTATGTGGAGTGTTTTTATGAGCTGATAAGATGCATGAGAGCAATCCTGGATCATTCCTGACAAAAGGGGAAAAAAGACGTGTGACTGTTGTCATTGTATTTAGTGTCATTGTGGACTGATTTATCATAGGATGGAGCAAGTGAGCAACACGGTGTGTGTAGGACACATTGCAATGGCTGTTTTTATGCAAAGAAGATAGCATAGCATATCACGGAGTAGATTTTTGTGTGTGTTCTACGTCCTGATGTTCTTATTAAGAAGGTAATAAGAATGGGCTCCTCTTTACACTTTACCTAGGCGGCTGCCTATGCCAGGAACCTCTTAATAAAGTAGATGTAATACTGTTTATTCTGGTACATTTTAAATCAATTTAGCTAATTTTAGCTACTATATGTTCTGTAAATTTATAACTACAAAACCCCAGTTCAATTTCCCCAGTTCTTTAATCTGAAGCATAAATACTGTAGGTGCTGTTTATAAGAATGACGTTTGGATTTGATAAGTTATAGTTCATGACCACCACCACCTCTAATGCTTTTATTTTCTGCCTTCACCAAAATAAAGTGTTTTCATTTATTTTGAAAGAATTGCAGGAAGTGTAGAGTTGTCGTCTTTCAACCGGAAGGTATGCGGTTCGATTCCCGCTCTCCCAACAGTTCATACTGTCGTTGTGTCCTTGGCCTTAACACTTAACCCACCTTGCCTCCAGTGGCTGTAACACTGGTAATTACATTAGAACAATGTAAGTTGCTTTGGATAAATGATAAATGAATAAATGTAAATGTAAAATGTTTGTGTTCCGGGACAAAGCTGCGCTTTGAGATTGCGGGTTTTACAGGGCTTTATTTGAGTCTGGAGACACTCTGGCTACAGGCTCCTCACTGTCAGCATTGCTCACAAGCAGATAATTTTCCTGTCAGTTTTGGTCCGTTGCTTGTTGTGGCCCTTGCATGTTGGGGAACCTAGGCAAATGCCTACTCTTGGCTAATGGTTAGCAAGCCTCTGCCTATTTGTGACAATGTATAGTTGTAAATGCCACTTCTGTGAGGAGTGCTGGAAAGTGCTTTGCTGGGGGACTTCAACGCTCATGTGGGTGGCCACAGTGACACCTGGAGAGGTGTGATTGGGAGGAACGGCCACCCCCAATCTAAACCCCAGTGGTGTTCTGTTATTGGACTTCTGTGCTAGTCACAGTTTGTCCATAACGAACATCATGTTCAAGCATAAGGGAGCTGACGGAGCTGTCAACTAATCTCCACCTTGTGGTGAGTTGGATACGGGAAGGAAGCTGGACAGACTCGTCAGACCCAAATGTACTGTGTCTGGTGTGTTGGGTGTGTTGGTTCTTTCAGAGAGATCTTCAACTCCCAACTCCGGCAGAGCTTTGACCGGCTCCAAAGAGAGGCTGGAGATATTGAGTCAGAGTGAACCATGTTTAGAGAATCTGTAGGTCAGGATAGTGGATGGTAGTGGAATGGTAGTGGTACTGGATGATGTTAGTTGTAACCTCAGGTTATTGTGACTCAGAAGCAGTCATTTAAACCCTGCAGAACTGTCAGATCTCGACAGGTTGTTCCTGTCACTATATCTCCCCTTGATAACCAGCCCTCAAATGCAGGCTCTACATCAAGACTGAATATTGGTCTCCTAAATGTGCGGTCTCTATCCTCCAAAGCACTCACAATTAATGATCTTATAACTTCTTAAGCTTTGTGAAACTTGGCCTGCCTGATTGCCTGATTATGATTATGCACAGGTTTCTCCCCCTTTTCTCCCTTTCTCAAAAAAAGGTGTTGTTGTTGCAGCCATTCATATAGCTGCACTTCGCTTTACAGGTACTTTACAGCCAAACTTTTTCAAAGTTTTACTCATCAAACTCTCTCTGAAATGAACAGATGTAAGCCATTACACTCCAATTTACCTTTTCTATACCTGTGTTACCTGTGTGGTAGGTCACATTTGGTTTCTCTAATAAATCCTTCTCCTTCATGGCACCAGTAAAATTTGGTGTGCCACAAGGCTCTGTGCTTTGGCTCTGTGCTTGGTCCCATACTATTTTTCCTGTATGTTACACTATTGGGACAAATGATAAGAAGTTATAGAGTAAACTTTTACAGGCTTGACTTGCTTCAATAAAATTATAGATGTCTCAAAATTTTCTCCCTGCATAAGTTTAAATAGTATAATGTGTGTTGAAGTACGACACCACTGTGAGGAACTGCTATTTATTTGTTAAAATGCAATGTGACCACAAAAAAAAGAGAAGAGTAAGACACACTTACTTGATTGTGATGGTGAGGTCAAAGACATGGATCATTCCTGGAGGAGGCTTCTCTGTTTAGAAAGAGAGAGTGTATATCCTTTAACAGCTCATACAAATGTAACCTCCTTCCCTTTCTGCAATTTGTAAACGTTTGTAGTGTTGGAACACACCAATCAAACCTATGTGTTAAAATAGTAAAAGGAGAGTTTCTGTTTGTGTTGCTACATTTCACATGAGTTAACAAACTGAGCCCACACCAGACAAACTGAGCACTGCTGGAGGTGAAGCACGAACTGCTCCAAGCAAAGTATTCAGGACCGAACAATGACCTAACCTTCTCCAATATGTGGCAGTACAGAGATGTCTGGGCGTGTTTGTAGATGTACCAGACGTTTTACTATAATAACTGTAATGAACGTTGCTCTGATTGGGTAAAACTGTAGTAGATAAGATTAATACCCAACCAAGTATTCATTTAAAGTTTCTGCCCTTTTGCAAACGCTTTTTACAGGAGCTCTCTCAGATGGTTCTGTGGAACAGACTTTGTTCCGTGGAATAGTAGAGCTGGTTTGTCAGGTTACATCTGACCTATTTTACATGGCTTTTTTCAAAGAAAACAGCATGTCTGCTCAGGGCTACCGTATGGGCTGACAGAAAGGATGGGTGTGAGGTGTGTGAAATCTGAAATTGCAATTCCACATCTTTACAGAATGAATGTACCTTTAGATTTTACAATAGACACTTGTAGGTCAAAAGCTGTACAGCTTTTTGCATCTTCTTCCAGCAGCTGGTTGTAAAATGTCACCACCTTTAAAGGGAAAAGAATATTCCCAAATATAAGTATAGACACCTAGTAAACAGCAGAAATACATTCTATATTTAGACACATGGAGGAAGGACATGGTAAAGACTAGGTGTTAATTGTAGATTAATAGTTAGTTAAGTACTTTATTGTCAGATCATAGATCTGAATATATTTCAAATATATAACAAATATTTCTTGTATAAACACAGATGGTCCGTTCATAACACAAAATACGCAAGTGCAGAAAATACAAAGACACAAACAATATATTCTAAATATGACATAAATAAATACAAAATAAATAAATGTAAAAATGTAAATGTCACATAAAATGCAAATGCAAGCCCTAAAGACAGACTTTTAGTGAAAGAGAGAGTGAACTCCTGCCTCACCAGAGACTCCCTTAGATCCAAGGGTTCAAAACTAGATTACTGTAAAAAACACAGTTGTCCAATCATAAAGCACTTGCTTGCTTGCTGCAACATTTGTTGCTAATGTTTTGCAATTCCCTGAGCATTGCACCACTGTCTATCTGGTCTTTCAGGCAGCTATGGAAAAGAAAAGACAAGACAGCACTGGTTTTCTAAGAGCTTATCTCATGTGCAATGATCTATCCGCAGAGCAGTTAGGACATAACAGATACAGATTTAGGACACATCGGTAGACTCCAACGCATAATTTACATTCACAAAATACAATGCCCCAACATCCACCGTACCTTCACAGTTCCCTCCCCGTTTCCTTTCGCCACAACTTCTAGATCTGCATCCTTTGGTACCTAAAAACATGACAAATGTTAGTCATGTCACTTTCCAATCTGAAGGAATCATGTTAAAGACAGTGATTAGACACATTTAGCAGTGATTGTTGACGGAGAAGGACATTCATATTTCTGAAGACTTAGGTCAAAAAAAAAAAAAAACTTGAAGTGTACCAGAAAAACTTGAAGTTTGAACCAGTGTCTGTGTCACTTACATTGAAGGAGCGTGCCTGGTAGCTTGTTTCAGCGTTAAAATTCAAGTACTCCTTGCGTTGTAAGGTTGACGAGGCGATGCGTAGAGCCACATCCAGGCTGTGTTTGTCCGGAGGAGGCTGCACTATGAGATACTCAGACATTGCTTGGAGCAACACCATCGTGGACTGCAGCAAAACCAAAAGACAAGACACATTTTACTATTGTAACTGGTTAGGTGTGAAACAAGAATCACACATTTGAGCCCCTAAAAAGTCATAAAAGTAAATTGTGGTTGGCCCTGAATTTGGTAGATGCATTGGCCATGTCATAAAAAATAAAAAAATAAAATCATGTTATGAGGCTATAACCGAAAGGTCCCTTGGACTTTTAAAATCTCCTCCTAGGGTTTTTATCCAACAAGTACCAAACACAGTCTCAAAATCTTGAGACATGTGACAAATAAATATTTATTTATTTATTAAATATTAATTTGAATGGGAACCAGACATTTAGTTTGTCATAGACAACTAAATTTTTTTTTTTGCCATTTTTCCAGGGAATATAAATAATAACACACATTTCACATTAATAACAAAAATTTCACTCACACTTTGGTAAAGCCAATGATTGTCAGACAATTGTGTTTACTCTTTTTAAATCATAATGACAACAAAAACTACCCAAATGACCCTCAAAAGTTTAGATACCCCGGTGATTTTGGCCTAATAACATGCACACAAGTTTGCAAAAAAACAAGGTAACCATCCTCACCTGTGATCTGTTTGCTTGTAATCAGTGTGTGTGTATAAAAGGTCAGTGAGTTTTGGGCTCCTGACAGACCCTTGCATCATTTATTCAGTGCTGCACTGATGTTTCTATATTCTGAGTCATGGGAAAAGCAAAATAATTGTCAAAAGATCCACAGGAAAACATAATTGAACTCTATAAAACAGGAAAGTGATATAAAAAGAATATCCAAGAATATCCAAAAATTGAAAATTTCAATCAGCAGAGTTCAAACTCTAAGAAATGGAAAATGAGGGATTCTGTTGAAACCAAACCAAGGTCAGGTAGACCAACAAACATTTCAACCACAACTGCCAGGAAAATTGTTCGGGATGCAAAGAAAAAAAGTGGTGTGGCTGTTTCAAGATGCACAATAAGGAGACACTTGAAGAAAAATGGGCTGCATGGTCGAGTCGCCAGAAGAAACCCATTACTTCACAAATGCTACAAAGCATCAAAAACAGCAAACAGCACAGAGACAAGCCTCAGAACTTCTGGAACAAAGTCATTTGGAGTGAGACCCAGATTTAACTTTTGGGCCACAACCATAAACGTTTCATTTGGAGAGGAGTCAACAAGGCGTATGATGAAAGATACACCAGTCCTACTGTGAAACATGGAGGTGGATCGCTGATGTTTTGTGGATGTGTGAGTTACAAAGGCACAGGAAACTTGGTTAAAATTGAATGCAAGATGAATGCAGCATGTTATCAGAAAATACTGGAAGAAAATTTGTACTCATCAGCCCGGAAGCTGCGCATGGCACGTAGTTGGACGTTCCAACATGAACACAATCCAAAGCACAAGGCCAATTTGGTCATTTGCCACCATTTGCCACCAGCATAAAGTGAAGGTTCTGGACTGTCCATCTCAGTCTCCTGACCTCAAAAGACTTCAATCTCAAACATGCAGTTCATGCAAGACAGCCCAATAATTTACAGAAACTGGAGGCTTTTTGCCAAAAACAATGGGCAGCTTTACCATCTGAGAAAATAAAGAGCCTCATCCACAACTACCACAAAAGACTTCAAGCTCTCTGATGTTAATTAAAAAAATAACATTACCATTGATGCACTCTTAATAAATACTTCTTAAATTAAAGCTCAAATACAATGGTCTCCTGCCCCCTTTTACTTAGACCTCCTACATCACTGATGTAGGAGGTCTATAAGAGATCTATAAGTATCACATTAGATCAGTGCCAGGTCAGTAAGAGCCTACAGAGAACTGGACACAGGATTTGAAAGTATAACACATTCAAAGTGTTTACCTGGGTGTTCCCTGATCCGCCGCCAATATTTCTGACGTTGCTCAAATAATTAAAAGGTTTTTTGGCTTCAGTCAGACGTCCCATCTTCACCAGTGCCAGCAGAGCGTAGCCGGTGGCCTCCAAGATGATGCCATTGTCACCATTATCCCAGTACCTACCATCTGCAGAAAAAACAATTAATTACTTCTATGTTTGAAAATAAAGAGTGCAAATGTGGATCATGTAGCGGCAAGTGAATTACGCTTCATGCATTCTTACAACTTTTATTTTATGAATTCATTTAAACCCTAATATAGTGGTTAGAAAAACAAAAGTATGCTAATAGTTTCCCACATGTTCTTTGTAGAATTGTAGCCTAACATATTCAGGTAATCACACAGTGCCACTGATCAAGGTCCAAACTGTAGCTCAGCGGTTTAAGGAATTGGATTGGAGGAGCCATGAGAACAACATTTCTCAATTTCTAAATTCTCAATTTATTTTATAGGGACAGGTATCTTCCATTCTCGTATCATATACATATACAGTATTAATAACCGTGGCTAATTTGCAATGCTTTTTTTTACAACAAATAACAAACAAAAACAATCACAATTTATGTTGTGACACGGCTAGTTTATCAAATCAAAAGGATATTATGTAATTTGTTATAATAAACAATAGACTGATCCTTTTACTTTCTTAGTAAAGTGGGTCTGAAACCTTTCCCATTGAACCGGAGCTCAATATGACCGACCACACTAAAATGAACCAACCTTTATTTATATGAGTGATATGCTTAGCAGGAAGCAAACAGAGGGAGCAGAAATGGACTAATACACTGGACCCTAGCAGAGTCCTTACCGTTGCAGAATAAATGTCTTTTTCTTTCTTCCAAACTTGCTGGATTTGGATAGTTTCCTCTTGAAAACAAACACAGGCAGTCTATAGAGGGATCTGCACCATCTAGTGGCTAAAGGTTACGTAGTGCCACTATAATGAACATTTAATTGACCATTTAACCCAGTTAAGGGGCAAACAAACTGAGCACCGCTGGTGAACAAGCTCATTAATGTAATTTTAAGCTTTAATTTTAAGCTCAGCAAGGTCCAAGGTGATTGTTTTTTTTAAAGGTTTCCATAATTAGTCCACTGCTCAGCACCGAGGCAAAGTGAAAAACTGGCAGATCAACAACCATTTGTAAAAGCCTGTGGCTAACGGGTTAGCGGTTAAAATTAAATTAGCGTAAAATTAATTAAATTAATTAGCTGTGTGATGCAGGTAGGGCCACTCGACATGAACGAAAGGCGTTCTGCCCACGCTGTCAATGTGTTGTACTTCATAAATTTAGATATGTTCAGGAGTCTTCTGATGTTGAGACTAGAGCTCCTGCCCTCGATAAAGCCAGTCTGGTCTTTTATTATGAATGTCAGAACGGTTTCCAGACGCAGTGCTTATATCTAGGATAAGAATTTGAGATCTTTTAGCAAGGCACTGAGCCCATAACTATCATCTGTGTTTTTGCCATTTTCAAGGATAATTTATGTAATTTTAAACACAATCTTGCATTAAAGCTTTATGGACATACTGTATGTGAACTAACAATATTTACTTTATTTTTTGACAAGTACAATCCCAAATGCATTTTTAAGCTCTAGTCAGACCAATTTAGCACTGGCTCCTGCTTCTTGCCAATAGTTTTTTTTTAAGCATTTAGTTACCTGAGGATGCTGCCAGTAAAGTGCTGGTTGGGTCGTAGCTGATCTCATCTTTGAGCAGAGCCAGAGCGTATGAAGTGATGGCCTTAGTGTACGGTCTACTGCTCGACTGCAGCCCTGACTTCAGATACGGCACCGCCTTGTTGATGGCTGACTGCAACACACACAGAAACAAAAAGTAATCACATGAATTCAAAAGCAAAAAAACGTCTCCTCACCTGGAAAATAGTGTAATTCAAGAAGACTGTGCATTATTAGAATGTACTGTCATCATTTCTGCACATTTAGGATTTCTGAAGCAAACACAGACAGTAAACTACTGTAGAGTTTAGGGCTGGAACTATTTTGTGGTTGTCTTCAAACATGTAACCTGTAAATGGTGCACACAGCTGATATGTACATATACTAATATTACACATACTTACTTGAACTTAAGGGTCTATAACCAATTTATAATTAAAGATGTTATCCTAATGGCTAACATAACTAGCCTTGTTATATATTTAACAAGATATATAACAAGATAAAAATATTTATCTTGTTTATCTACCAGACTCAGACACAGTGTGGTTTGAATAAACACCTCTAAAATTTAGCACCGCTTCTATTTTTCTTGTAATTTGTGTAGCGCACTGCTCATACTGTATATCAGCTTTTATTTCTCTTTGCAGCTGGTCTCCTGGTGCCCACTCCCCAGTGTTGCACTCCAGAGTCTCTATGGCCTATGCCCTAAACCCAGCCTTACCCTTTCCATTCAATAATAAATGAAATGAAATGTTTTTTTTTTTTTCCAGATAAAGAAAGTTGTGTTGTTGTGATAAACAGTCAAGAAGAGACAATGATACAGAAATTGTGTCGTACTGACTAAATCCGTACAGTTTATGCACTTCAAGGTACAAGGTATTAGTACCTTGAAGTACATAAACTGTACTATTATTCCATGATGTTTTACCATATATATATATGGTAAAACATCATGGAACACTCACAACCAGTGCTACACATTCATCATTTTTCTGGAGCTGTTAAAATTACCTGTGTGTCCACATTTAAATAACTGCAGTCAATGTCCCTTTGCCTCACTTCAGCGAGTGCAATGATGACAAAAGCAGTCAGGGTCACCTGCTGCTCATCACCACGGAGGCCGCCCTTAAAAATATAAAATAAAATAAAGGTTTAGTGTAGCCACAAATAAATTGAACACAAATATCTGTAAACCTCTAGGGTCAGTGTGTTATAAGCTGTGTGTGGACACTGCCAGTGGTTAGTGACTAATCCTGGTCCTGTTTTTTTTCTGACTTGAATCCTGGTTTAAGCCTTTGTTTTAGTTCTTGGTTTAGTCTCAGTTTAATTGTGGTTTAGTTGACATTTTGGTTTATTTATTCCCTAGTTTAAAAACCTGGATTAGTTCTGATTCATTCCTGGTTTAAATGTTATTTAATCCTGCTTTGGATTTGAATAACTCAAGGTTTTGGAATGGTTTACATTGGTTTAGACCTGAATGATCCTGGTTTAATCTTACCGCCATATAAATGTTCCGCACAGGATTGTCCTCAATGAAGTAGCCTTGTGGCTGTTGTTTGTTTGTGAGCAGAAAGCCCAGAGGCTGACAGATGTGATTCAGATCCATGTCTGGTAAGAACGGGTAGGCCATAGAGAAAACCTTCACCACGTAGGCTGTGACCCTGCATTCAGATAGACAAGGGTTAAACTACAGACTGGACATGAATAAGTCCACAATAAATACAAGTTAATATCCATCATAAAGGTCTGGGTTGCTGGAGTCACTAGAATTAACCTAAAAACTGGAAACTGTATCTTACAAAAACTTAGGTCCAAACATGTGAGTACTAAATGAAAACTAGTTAGCACACACAGACAAGTGAGCAAATGGACCAGTGCAAACAAAGGTCATTTTTACAAAAGCTAAATCTAGTTAATTTCTCCTAAAAACGAGGTTTTGACAGTACCATGTGCTGGGGCCCTCCCTAGGTACGGGGGATAGGAGCCATCAGGTCTTCTGAACGCCAGCTGATTTGAGTATCCTGAAAGAACAAATACAAACTTTAGTCATTTTTAATTATTGTTATGTTTTATAGATGGTGGGGTATTTCATTTTTTTTTTTTAATTGTTCAACAGTTTTTATGCATTATACATTTTTTTGCAGATTGATAATCTCCATCTTTTTTTATCTGAGAGTGCTCCTTTAACACCATGTCATGTCATGTTACTCGCTTTTTAACAACAAACCTAATACTTTTCCAAAAACAACTCCACGTATATTTTTATTACCACTTACTTTTTAGCTTTGTTGTCCCATCCCGGATTTATGAGATGTGTTGCTGCCATCACATTAAATACGTTATTTATTTTTGATGAAACTGTAAATTGTCTCAGTTTCAACACCTCATATGTTGTTCATGTTCTGTTGCAAATGAATTATTGTTTTTTTTATGACATTTACAAATTATTGAAACTTGTTTTTATTTTTCAAACCTTTATAGAATTGGGTTTGTATTTTCACATTTGTTTCTTCAAAGACAACACACAGGCCTGGTGGCTTACTATACTATACTATATACATATATTTATAACATATGTCCTCAAGGAATGAGCTCCTCTGATTCATGCAATCACCTCGGCTGATGTATTTCAAAGCGTCGATCTTGCGCTGCACCCCTACGTTCATCCAGCTGTTGGTTTTTTCCAGATAATGAGCTGCGATGATCGGAAACGTCATGCCAGCCAGGTTCTGCTCCACACAACCACCTGGCATTTGGATTAATCTTGCCAGAGGATCATCATGGATTGCGTTTTCAATGCTGTCGGACAAAATGTTTCCTGCACACCAAAAGAGACGTTTTTGAAAGATCCTGTCCTGTTTTAATCCTGCTTGAGTCCAGGTTTAGTCTGGATTTGGTCATGACCCTGGTTTATTCCTGATTTTGTCCTACTTTATCTTTGGTCTGTTCAGATTAGATTTGAGACCCACCTGAGAATATGATCTTTGTTATTGGCTCAGAGTTGGGTACCAGGCCATTTACGACCGGCCTGCCTGTTCTGACAGTCTGTGTTCCTGTGAAAACCAAACAGACGTCATGATGCACATTCTGCAAGTGGCAGCAAGTTTTAGGAGCTCTTCAAGTTTTTGATGGATACTTGTTATTGTACATTTTATTATTATTATTATTATTATTATTACATTTCTGCTCATGTTCTGTCCTTCATGCTAATACAAACATAGACCTAGACATAGCTACCAACATCTGCTCTCTGTGTGTAGCTACTGCTCGTAAACACTGTGTGTACTGCTGGATATAAAATCTCATGTCTTGTTTACTTTGTTAAGCAAACCTCAACCTGTACCACTTGTGACATGTTTGTACTTTTGCTTCATTCTTGCAAGAATTAAACCTGACCATTCATTTTTAAATTATATACGGTCTCCATCGTCTCCTCATTAATCTGAACGGAAATTCTTATAACAATACCACAATCATTGTTTACAGAAGAAAAGATCTGATGTATCTTCAAGGGAGCAGTATCTATGGTGTTTGCGATCTGGGACCGTTCACGTAAAGAGGAGATACAGAGGCTGCAGAGCTGGAATATTGCCTCACTCACTCTCTACACAGTCAGTTGCCATTTTCCAAAACCGTCTATTTAGAATTTTCAGTTTTTGGAGGCTAATACAATTTGGTCCACTGAAAATGTATAGCAACATATAATAGTCTTACCATCAAAAGCACTGGGGTTCAAATAGTGGCTCTGGGTGTCAGTCTTTTGTACTCCTTCCACCTTTTCAGAACACAAAACCACACTTCACATTGTTATTAAGAATACTTTAATCCAACAGTTTTTCCCAAAAGTTTTGTAATATTGTTAAAATTCTTCAAATGACCAGAATTTACATTTGTTTTATTAACATATAAGGTGTGTCAGATCCTGCTCTGCTTCTTCGTCTGTGTTTTGTGTCTTATCTTTGCTTGACTTCCAGTTCCATATTGGTATTTGTCTAACCTCTCCCCCTGTTTCCTTCCACTGTGATCACACACTCCAGACCTATGTCTTCTTCCAGACTGTCTTGTTCCCTAGTTTCGTGCTTTCTAGCAACTTCTTTTGTAGCTTTTTTTTGCCAGTTTGCTTTTTGACTCTGACTTTTGCCAACTCCTCTGGATTTGTTAGCTTGACTAATATCTTGTGTAAAAAACATTTTATGAATTAAAGACCAGAAAAGTGTACTATGAAGACAGATTTCTGGGTACACCTCCTCCTCCATTAACATAAGTGCTTATCATGGGTTTTGGGAGTGACCATACTCTTAGATTTATTATACATAGTTACAGTATGTTCAGAGTGGCATAGAGAATGAGTTAGTAAAAGAGTGTTGTGTTGCAGCTGGCCACAGTCTTTTTTACTAAGTCAACCCACTTGGTTACACGTATTTGATCCCATTTATGGTTGTGTAGACAAAGCTGTAAACTTAACGTTACATTTTTTTCTTAACGTTTTGCCACAACACGCACAGTTTTATTTAACCAGAAAACAAGTAATGCCATTTTTCTCAAGTTAGAAAGAGTGCATTTACAAATATTTCATTTACATATTTTCTTACAGTTAGTGTTCCTCCTGCAAATGACGTTTGGCAAATGCACCCGTTTTAATTGTGTACTCTATTTTACAGTTGGGATTCTTAACAGGATAGTGGGGTAATCAAACACCTTGTGTAGACGTTTTCTATATTTATACGGAGTTTGCTTGTTTGTTAATGTCACTTTCATTTGCAGGATATGCCTATGTTTGGCCAACAGTCAAATAAAGCCTGGACTTTTGTATCATGACAAGTGAAGTTTATGAGAATAGTGTTTATTAACAACAAAAATGATGAACGGTCTTGTTCAGCTAGCTGAACAAGACCGTTCATCATTTTTGTTTTGTTGTTAATGCTATTAACTGCATGCTTATATATTCAGAACTTCTTTTAGTTAAGCTTGTTTAGAATTCAACCCAAATTAAATAAAAATACATGGTAGAAAATAAGGACAGCAAACTATTATTTCTTTTTATTAGTATGATCCTTAACAAATTCCAAAATAACATTTTTAAAAATAAGAAAATAGCTGTTTTAGCAGTAATCTAACTAGTTTTATATATAAAAAAAGCACATAAAGCACCACAATTTTAATTTAAACATTAATCAAAATGACTCACATCTATTTCACATAAATCTATATGTGTAATTAATCAACCGTGGTAAAACACATGTTCTCTGTGATGTAAGCAGCAGATTTTTTTCTTCTTTCAAGCTCTATACTGATAAAAGTCCCAATCTGATCCCACCAGCACCTCAGCTGTGTCTTTCTTGGAAAATAACATCATAATAAGAATAATAGTTTGCTGCTCCCCATTGTCTTTTAGTCCAAAAAAAAAAATAATTTTGTTTTTCTTCTTGGTAACTAGTCAGAATTGTAATTTAGGCTCACCCACAATTTTCTTTTTAATCTATCACTTTAACTTCATCAACACTATCTAATCGTCTTAGTAGAAACTTCTACTCACCACCACGTTGAGCGTCTTCATAATGCGATCTGAAGAGCGGTCAATGACAAATGCAGCCACTTCTATTGGCTTTTTCCCCTGTTCGAATGGCACCACTGTGTACGACACAACAACAGACGTTCTGGGCCTCACCCGCACTTTCTGCCTATGATCCCGTTTGAAGGCCACGCTGCACATTCCACTAGTCTTCCTCAGAACAACATTCACCTGAGCACAATTCAAACAACATCAAGTTATTGTGCATTAAATTAAAAACACTCAGATTATGGCTATGTTTAACATGAGGCAGAAGTAAACTAGATCATGCTTGTAAACAGGTTCATATTAAAGGTACATTACGGAAGTTTCAATGGTTGAAACATTTTTTTTTCTAACCCATACATCTGAATTTGCTGCAGTTGGCTCTGTAATGCGTTTGCTCGTTTACCTGGTTCTCCTTCCTGATTTGCCGCCAAGTAAACTAAGCAACACTAGCGGCAAAGTGAACACACACACACGACACTGGATGCAGTACCGCTAACACCAGAGGTGGCACACTATTGTCACACTAACTCGGGATCTTCCATAATGCACCTTTAAAGATAATGTTAGTATTACCATTGGTACACTGGTATTGGTATACACTGATGTCAATCAAAAACAGTCTTACTGATACAATATGTAGCAACCACAACATATTAATTGTGTGCTACAAGTGCAAAATCATAAACTAGTAAAATCAATAACACATTAGTTTACATATTGTTTGCATTTAAATGAAAACATGAATGAATTAGCAAACATATTTTATAACATTGTTGCAGTGGGTTGTTTCTTCTTTTATGTGCCATTAAACATTTGTTATGAAAACAATGAAAATGTAATTGTCAACCCCCTTTTAATGTGAGTTTGTGATTGAACTGAACAAAGCTTGCTATCAAAACTAGAACAATCCAAAAATTAAACTTTGATGTTGATTTGTAGGAGTAGTTTGACAGATGTTTTTTTTTTACTTCCAGGTCTTCATCCAGATTGTTGTACAGCACTGCTTTAATCTCCACTTGTTCATTTCTGGCAACAGAAAATGGCAATTTTATATCCACGAAGAAGGGCTTCTTCGCCACAAAGGTCCACGGCTCAGCAACACAGAAACCTGCAACAACACATTCACAAGTTCACTTGTTAGTCAACACAGTATAAGTTATAGCAAAATAGTAATGAGGTCAACTACTCTCATGGTCCAGTCAACAACTTGAAAAAAGGAGCTCTGTGGAGAGGTTAGCAATGTAAAATAGTTTGAAGAGAAGGGACACAACATAATACAGAGATAGAGCTAAAGTAGATAGAGATTCCATGGGAATCTTCACCTAAAGAGGCATACCAGCTTTAACCAAAATCTCTATCAAAAAGGAAAAATGTACGTAAAATCTTGCACATAGGGTGCGTTTGAAAGAAGTTTACACAGGAGTTTGATAACTAATGCCTCTGGCACTTATTCTAGATTTAGAGACTCTAGGCAGCACAAGCATTTAACATTTAACATTTATTCATTTAGCTGACGCTTTTATCCAAAGCGACTTACATTGTTCTAATGTAATTACCAGTGTTACAGTCACTGGAGGCAAGGTGGGTTAAGTGTCTTGCCCAAGGACACAACGACAGTATGAACTGTGGGGAGAGCGGGAATCGAACCCCCTACTTTCTGGTTGAAATACGACCACTCTACCCACTGAGCTACTGCCGCCCCAAGCCACAAGCAGCACTGAATCTTCAGAGTGCAAGGTTTTTGTTGGGTTATGTGGACAGGACTCCTCTCGAGGAAACCAATTCCTAGGTAACCCTACCTCCTCCCAAGGTCTGAGTCCTCCGTTTGGCCAAAATTCCAAGGATGCATCTGTAAATCCTTTGCCCACCACAAGGGTTTTTAAAAAAACAAAAGGTGGTAGAGGAGGAAGTGCGGCTTAAAGCGGAGAATTTGAAATTTAAATACAAGGGTAAATTTGCTGCGTTCATAGAAAAGGTTTTATTTTGAAAACATTTGCCGAATAAACCACAGAGTTTAGTTTTATTAGTGAGATTTTCTCACTGTTGTCAGGTCAGCTGAGGTTGCCACAGGCTTTCAAGTCACTCAGATAGTCATGCAGAACATATCACATTCAGCTGTTCTCTTTTCACAAAAAATACATATAACTTAAGTAAATATCAGCAAATGTAACTAACTATTCAGCTTGACAAATGTTTCTGACTTAATCAGTTTTAGACACACATCAGACTGATTACCTAATTAGCATTTAAGACTTTTATTTTTGATAATAAAATAGAACATCAAGAACCCTGACGTCATCCAGTACGGTGCAACCGGGGCCCCACCCTGGGGCCATGCCCGGGGTTGGGGCTCGCATGTGAGCGCCTGGTTGCTGGCTCAGCCCGAAGGAGTGACCTCCAACCCAACCTCCCGTGGGCCCACCACCTGCGGGAGGAGCTGTAAGGGGCTGGTGCAAAGTGGATTGGGTGGCAGTCGAAGGCGGAGACCTCGACTGCCACCCAATGGACACGGAATCTGGCGTTAGGAACATGGAATGTCACCTCGCTGGCGGGGAAGGAGCCTGAGCTTGTGCGGGAGGTTGAGAGATACCGACTAGAGATAGTCGGGCTCACCTCCACGCACAGTTTGGGCTCCGGAACCCAACTCCTCGAGAGAGGCTGGACTCTCCACTACTCTGGAGTTGCCTGCGGTGAGAGGCGGCGGGCTGGTGTGGGCTTACTCACAGCCCCCAGCTCAGCCGCCATGTGTTGGAGTTCACCCCGGTGAATGGGAGGGTTGCATCCCTGTGCCTTCGGGTCGGGTATAGGTCTCTCACTGTCGTTTGTGATTACGGGCCAAATGGCAGTGCAGAGTACCCAGCCTTCTTGGTGCTGGAAAGCGCCCCGACCGGGGACTCCATCGTTCTACTGGGGTGAGGCCATGGAAAAGGACTATCGTTCTGCCTCAAGAAATTCTGGCAAACTGTCCGGCACCTCAGGAGGGGAATGCCCTGCTAATGCTGTTTACAGTGGAGGTGGGAATCTGCTGACTTAAACTGCAGACATTGTTGGGCGGTGGAAGGAATATTTCAAGGATCTCCTCAAGCCCACCGACACGTCTTCCACCGAGGAAGCAGAGGCCGAGGGAGAATGCAGCCGATAGTCGAACCTCGGATTCAGGAGAAACAATGCGGTTTTCGTCCCGGTCGTGGAACACTGGACCAGCTCTATACCCTCTCCAGGGTGCTGGAGGGTTTATGGGAGTTTGCCCAACCAGTCTACATGTGCTTTGTGGATCTGGAGATGGCATTCGACTATGTCCCTTGTGGCGCCTTGTGGGGCCTTTGCTAAGGGCTGTCCGGTCCCTTTTTTATTTAACCTTTATCTATCCAGGAAAGTCTTACTGAGATTACAAATCTCTTTTGCAGGAGTCCAGGCCCCATGTCTGTGTGGGGGGACTATTGTACATGTCTTTAGTGGGAGGGGAAACCGGACTACCCGGAGGAAACCTACGCAGACACAGGGTGAACATGCAAACTCCACACAGAAAGGCCCTGACCTGGATGGGAATCAAACATAGGACCTTCTTGCTGTGAAGCAAGTGGCTTAGTAGTAGAGCGGTCGTCCTTCAACCAGAAGGTAGGCAATTCCTTTCCCGCTCTCCCCACAGTTTATACTGTCGTTGTGTCATTGGGTAAGACACTTAACCCCCTTGCCTCCAGTGATGTTCCAGCTGTAACACTGGTGAATGGAACCTTAATGTAAGTCGCTTTGAATAAGAGCTTCAACTAAAAATGTAAATGTAACTCTGGAAGCTTCACGTAAGTCGCTTTGGTCTGCAAAAATGCACATTTAAATTATTAACCTTAAAACAAATAATTGTTCAAATTAAAATCTTTATTAAATAATTGACTTAATTGGTAAAATATTGCAATGAAATTATTGTAAAAACCTTTGCGGTTGAAAAAGAGGAGCAAAATCCATCCAAAAATTTTATAAATGCATTTAACATTTATTGGTGTGGTTGTGACATTTAATTTGTTTGTTTGACATTTCATTTGCCCACCACTAGTCGACTTTAGGTTTCAGAAAAACATTTTTAATACGCTCTCACAGACTTTCTCTCGCACTGTTGGCACAGCAACAGTCACTAGATTTGGTGTCGATCCGATACCGAGTAAATACAGGGCCAGTATTGCCGATACCAATCCCAGTCCTGATACTTTAAAATAACTAAGGTGAACACATCATCAATCTAAATCTGAATGAATTTTTATGACTTGATTATGCTGCTGGGGACGTTGCTGGAAGCATGGGCGGTGCGTGGTTGCAATAACAACGTTATATATTATCGATATTTGGATCTCGATCTGCCCACCACTAGTCGACGGGTCTGTTCACTGGCAGCGGAAAAAACGTCCTTGTAGCCCTTATTTTAGAAAATGAACAGGCATGTTGGGTGGGGATTCAGAGCTTTAATTAATAATGACATGGAATTGGGACTGGGCCTTGGTTTTCACCTGGTTCAGTCCTAATTTAGTCCTTGTTTAGTCCTGGTTAAGTCCTGGTTTAGTCCTGGTCTCACCTGTTTGTGCGGAGGAGCTCACAGCATGAACGGCCCACTGTGTGATGCTGTCTGGTATTGCTTGCTCCAAAATGTGAGTGGCTAGTCTGTGAACCAAAGTCATTCACATAAATGTCTTTCAAAGCAATTAATTATTCTCCGTGACTTGTGATTTGGTTGTATAATTACATAATGTTTTAGGGTTTACTGGAATAGATTACAAAAGGCTAATGTTTTTGTAAAAAGCTCATTACTCACCCGTCCATGTCAGTTTTCTCAGGCAGGGAAACATCCATCCAGAGCCATGCATCGTTTAATTTGTCACGCAGATAAATGTCATCAATATCATACTCATCATCATCTCCCAGCGCTGACAAGGATTCGTTTTCATCAGGATCTATCAAAAGATTCATAAAGGATCATTTAGTAAATATGCAAGTGACAGTGGATTTTTTTGCATGAACTGGAAAGTTGTGCTGATACTTTGTAAAATGGTGTCTTTGCATTATTTGATTTTAAACAGCAAACTATTTCTTTCTAACAGAATAAAGACAATGTTTAGTGAACAGATTTTTGTACTTGCAGTGTACATTTTGTATTGTGACATCATCACAATGATCTGAAGAAGGCTGTGTCCAATGTTTTGTTGAATATTGATAAGATTTGACAGAGAATGTAGAGGTTATAGTCTCATTAAGAGTGGAATAAAAAGTAGCACTAGTTTAGTGCTTCTAGGCTGAACATAAGAGGACACTGTTTAACAGAGATGAGCCTCATGCACTTTTATTTATGTTTTAAAGAACACTAAGATCCAGCTTGATATTTTATTTATTAAGTTTACTTATGTATTAACTTTTGATAAGTATAGATTTGTAGATATGACTAAAGTTATTCTGATAATTGTCATTTTGAAGTGAGCACTCACAGATCACAATTGGGACCAGAGAATGTTTTTTTATGCCGCTTCAGAGCCTCTGAATGTTTAGGGCTCAGTATTACAACAGGAATTTCATCTTAATAAAACTTTTCCCTTCTTTTTCCAAGGGACAAGGTCTGAATAATTCAATAAATCAAAATATAGGTCTTTAAGGGTCATCCAAGTTTGGTTTAACTGATTGGTTTCTTCTGGTTTCTTTTAAAGGTTAAGTTGAGTGTCAGCTGCATAACAGAGAAAGTGTATAGAGTGCTTTAATATCATTAATGGGAGGCATTCATAAAGCACAGTACCTTACTCTTTAACCATCTTTAGTACTTGATTAGTCTTTGTCTGACATGGTTTAGACCTAGTTTAGTCTTAATTCAGTCCTGTTAAAGTCCTAGTCTCTGACCTGGTTATGTCTGGATTTAGTCTTTGGTGACTTGGACTCTGATCATACAACTGCCCCTAGTGGACAAGGGCAGGGGTTATTCTTCCTGTTTCATGTTGGAAGCTCTCCATTTTTTTTGTGACTATGTTTTGAGCTAAAAGATTTTATGGTACTTTAAAAAAAAAAAAAAACAGCTTGATAGTAAATAAAATCCAATAATTACTTGATACATCTGAGGAAGCTCCACTTCCTGTCTGAGAGCCTCGTCCGAGCTCTAAGTCGTCTGGCCTTGTCAGCTGAGAAACTTTGTTTCTGTAGATGTTGCAGCATTTAAGAAAAGCCTTGATGCACTCAGGTCCCTCTGCAATGTAAAGTGAGCGCTGTTCGCAGGAGTACGGCATGGTCACCCCCCTCAGGCCGTCCCGACAGCAGCGATGGAGCAGCTTTTCCTGGAACTCTCCCACTGACAAACACCAACAAAACTGTCAACACTTGTTTACATTGTCTCCAATTTTCTGGTTTTGATTTCGTTGTCCTCACTTAGTTTGGCTTGGTGCTCCATCAGAGCAGCAGAGCGCCTCCTTCTGGCATTGTCTGGACACTGAAACTCTGTAGAAAAGGATAAAACAGATGAACGACGCATGACACTTGTTTATTTATCATTCAAGAATACAGTCCGTTCATTGACCATTTGAAAACACATAGACAGAAACAACACATTAGACATTTATACAACTGGTCATTAACAGTTCAACCTGTTTTATTGCAGACCACACCAAACCAAATGAGTCTAAGTGAACATTGTGAACATTGCCCAGATCTTGCAGAGCTGTTCCTGCTTGCTCTATGGAAACCAGTTCCAAATAATTGCTAATCTAGTCTGTAAAAAAACAGTTCTGCCTTCGCACCTTCCACTTGAATGTGCTTTACTGAAAGAAATGCTAATCCAAATAATTTGAAGTGCTTTAATGTTAACTACATTTTGTCTTAGTAGGGCTGCAATTCACATCCAGTGTTGTACATAACAATTATTTAACTTTAATCAAAAAGCTTCTGACCTCACAGTTGATGCATGAGGGTACCAGTCATGCTGCAACCATTCCATTACGCCATTAGTTTATATTGCACACATCTTGATATGCAATTTGGTTGAGGTTCCCATTGTTCCTTTGTGAGAGTTGTGCACAAGTCACTCTCCCACTCACTCTCCCCACTCTTGTTGCATAATAGATGTGTCACAGTCAAAGAATTGATGGCATAATTTTGTGTAACGTTTGGGGACTGTTCCATTTCCATTGGCTGCACTTTGGAATTGAGTGTCTAGATTCAATGATATTTCAGTGGGTACGCAGAATTATTTGATAATTAATTTTAATCATGCGCTATGCCGCCGCATGCTATTGTGCCTTGAGAGGTTGTCAGTTGTGTTGCAGTAATTATCCAATTTTTCCTAACTGCGCAAAAAAAATATTTACTACTGGAAATATATTGCTATTTTTGAGCGCCCATGTAAGACCTATTTAGCTAACAGACCAACAGAACATTTAGTAGCCCTCAAGAGGTTTAAGGAAAACACAAGTTTCCCCCTCATCAGAGTTAAGTCTTTGAAAGTCTATTCGATTCCCCACTTCCTCTTTACGCCTGAACTTATTGCTGCCGTCACTGACGTTTTTCTGCGTCTGATGGAGCTGAGTAACTTTTCTTTTGACAGCGTGCCTCGGGAAATGTGAGTAGGACACTTGTTTATGTCTGTATTAGACACTTATTGTTGTTCAAAGATAAAAATTAGAGTTTTGTTAGAGTAAAGTTGTGTTTACAGTCCGTTATCTGTCTCTGCACAAGCACACACTTACTGTCTGTCGCCTATTTTCTAATTAAAGGCTGTAATGTATGTGGCTGTTTAAGATGTGTATTTTTTTTAAGTTTAATCTGTAATTACTACAGTAGCTACATGATGAATATGAGACTTTAGCTGCAATGAAAAAATAATAAGTCTTTATTGCCATGTTAGATTTTATTGTCAGTAATGTGTTGAAAAATTTTACATGTAACATTTTAATTAGATTCTGCTGAAATGAACGGAATGAATGAAATGACTTGAAAAAAGATTTGTTCATTTTGCTAAACAAGACTTAAAGAACTGAGTCAGTAAAATGATCCGAACTTCCCATCACTAAAATACTCCTCCAAGTCAGTAGTTTCAGTCAGTAGCACAATTAGTACATTATTCTTTCGTTTTTGTCTCTAATTAATAGACTTTCTGAGAGAATTCTGAGATGAACTGGGAAGAGAGCTATAAAAAAAAAAAAACTTTGTCCTTCACCCTCCGCGGGTGGTCTCTCATCCTTCGAGCTCGGGTCCTCTACCAGAGGCCTGGGAGCTTGAGGGTTCTGCGCAGTATCTTTGCTGTTCCTAGTACAGCACTTTTCTGGACCGAGATGTCTGGTGTTCTTCCAGGGATCTGCTGTAGCCACTCTTCCAGTTTGGGGGTTACTGCCCGAGTGCTCCGACCACAGGCACCACTGTCGCCTTCACCTTCCAAGCCTTTTCCAGCTCTTCTCTGAGGCCTTGGTATTTCTCTAGTTTCTCATGTTCCTTTTTCTTGATGTTGCAATCACTTGGTACTGCAACGTCAACCACAACGGCCTTCCTCTGCTGTTTGTCCACCACCACAATGTCTGGTTGGTTCGCCATTACCATTCTGTCAGTCTGAATCTGGAAGTCCCACAGGATCTTGGCTCGGTCATTCTCTATCACCTTTTGAGGTGTTTCCCACTTTGACCGGGTTTCCAGTCCATACTCCGTACAGATGTTCCTGTACACTATGCCAGCCACTTGGTTATGGCGCTCCATGTATGCTTTCCCTGCCAGCATCTTACACCCTGCAGTTAAGTGTTGGATTGTCTCAGGGCCTGTTTGCACAGCCTACACCTTGGGTCTTGTCTGGTGTGGTAGATTTGGGCCTCTATTGCTCTGGTGCTCAGGGCCTGCTCCTGTGCAGCCATGATGAGTGCCTCTGTACTGTCCTTCAGTCCGGCCCGTTCTAGCCATTGGTAGGATTTCTTGATATCAGCCATTTCAGTTATGTTCCGGTGGTACATCCCATGTAGGGGTTTGTCCTCCCATGATGGTCCCTCCTCCAGCTCCTCTTCCTCTGTTCCCCATTACCTGAGACATTCACTGAGCACGTCATCTGTTGGGGCCTTATCTTTGATGTACTTGTGGATCTTGGATGTTTCATCCTGGATAGTGGCTCTCACACTCACTAGTCCACGGCCGCCTTCTTTACGGCTAGCGTACAGTCTCAGGGTGCTGGATTTGGGGTGGAACCCTCCATGCATGGTGAGGAGCTTTCGTGTCTTAACGTCTGTGATCTGTATCTCTTCCTTTGGCCACCTTATTATTCCCGCAGGGTATCTGATCACTGGCAGGGCGTAGCTGTTTATTGCCCGTGCCTTGTTCTTGCCATTGAGCTGACTTCTTAGGACTTGCCTTACTCGTTGGAGGTATTTGGCAGTTGCTGTTTTCCTTGTTACCTCTTCGAGGTTGCCATTTGCCTGTGGTATTCCAAGGTACTTGTAACCATCCTCAATGTCTGCTATTGTTCCTTCTGGGAGTGAGACCCCTTCTGTGTGGACTACCTTCCCTCTCTTTGTCACCATTCGACTACACTTCTCAAGCCCGAATGACATCCCAATGTCAGAGCTGTAGATCCTGGTGGTGTGGATCAGTGAGTCGATGTCCCGCTCACTCTTAGCGTATAGCTTGATGTCATCCATGTAGAGGAGGTGACTGATGGTGGCCCCATATATATATATATATATATATATATATATATTTACATTTATTCATTTAGCAGACGCTTTTATCCAAAGCGACTTACATTACATTACCAGTGTTACAGTCACTGGAGGCAAGGTGGGTTAAGTGTCTTACCCAAGGACACAACAACAGTATGAACTGTGGGGCGAGCGGGAATCGATCCTACTACCTTCCGGTTGGAGGACGGCCGCTCTACCACTGAGCTACTGCCGCCCAAATCATTTAGCAGACGCTTTTATCCAAAGCGACTTACATTACATTACCAGTGTTACAGTCACTGGAGGCAAGGTGGGTTAAGTGTCTTGCCCAAGGACACAACGACAGTATGAACTGTGGGGCGAGCGGGAATCGATCCTACTACCTTCCGGTTGGAGGACGGCCGCTCTACCACTGAGCTATATATATATTAGGGCTGGGACTCGATCAAAAAAATTAATCTAATTAATTAGAGGCTTTGTAATTAATTAATCAAAATTTATCGCATTTTAATTATATATAAATATTTGACCTGAGAACAGTGAGAAGTAATTTTTCACATGGATTTTTAGTAAACCATTGAATAATGACTGAATACATAAGCTTAATCAACAAAATATTGTTTGTTAATTTCAGTCCAGCAGACCAGTGCATTGTTTGCCATTAAGTGCAGCAGTGTAGTTACCCTGGTCCTTGTAACTTTACTCGGAGTCGGGCTAACGTCCATGCTAACTCCTATGTGTTTTGCGTTGAGGTGATATTTGAGGCTCGATGCGCTGCGGTGATACGCAAATCCCTTTTTGCATAGCTTGAACACAACCACGCTCTTGTCGATGCTTCCATCCTTTCGTTTTTTAAAACAAAATTTCCCATCCACTGGGCCAAGCAAAGCGGTCTCGTCAGCTTCTTCGTCATGTTGACTGTGGTTTGTTGTTGTCGGAAGTCAAGAACGGTAGTTGGTGCTCCAGTATAATCGGTCCGTCGAAACTCATTCATTGAAAAACGTTCCGCGGTGCAAAAATAAGTGTGGTTAAAATTATGTTATTTATTTTTTGCGTAATTAATTTTAATTAACAGGTTAAAGTCCCATAATTAATTAATCTTAATTAACGTGTTAAAGTCCCAGCCCTAATATATATAAATAAATAATACTATCAATATATGGTATCACATTTTTTAAATATACACACAGAGTATATAAGGAAAGGTATCAAATGATCTAAAAGCTTTGAGGCCAGATAATGTGACTCTGCTGTAAAAGTGCTGTACCTTGTCGGCTTTCTGTTGATGTCCCGGTGCTGGAGGCAAAGACTAACCCTGCGTCTGTGAAAACCCCCATTGCATCCTTTCCACCTCCTTGGGTGCAGGCCATGTCTCTGCTTTCCACCTCATCCAAAATCTAAACCCATTTGAGACGAGCACAAAATAATTAAAAAGAAATTAAATAATTGAAAGGAAACAATTATTCAAGTAGCATGAAACAAGAAGCACAAAGAACTTTATACAAAGGGGAAACAAAAGGGAAAAGCATCTGGTTTTGTCTATCTACTACTATACAGAGCAAACAGGTTTGTGAATTGTGACAGGTTTGTGCAAAGAAAGATGAACACAAACCCTAAAATTCCAAAATATGAGAGAGAGAGAGAGAGAGAGAGAGAGAGAGAAGAGAGAAAGAGAGAGAGAGAGAGGATATTTTAAGCACTAGGAATATGTCTATGTGGTTACTGACGTGTTTTTGGTTGAATTGGTTCTTGCTGAGCAGGTACACAGCTTGGTCCACTGCCACCAGACTGATGTGTGCCAATGGTTCACCTCTGATCTTGAGCTTTAGTGAAGACTTCCCAGGTATGTAGTCTGTGAGCATATTGTCCTTTGGACCTATATGCAACTGCAGAAAAAAAAAAAAAATAGGGGCTCTGTAGTTTGCAGGGTACAAGGTCTTGGATGATACAATAAAAAGCCCAGCTGTAATAATTTATTTTTTTGATTTTTGGTTAATGTTGAGTCTCCAGTCTCTGGGTCCAGCATTGATGACCAATAAACTTTTTCTGCCTAAGACATCCAAAATACAGTATGTAGTTCTTTACACGCCACCCCAACAAGGTCATCCATTTATTGATGTGTTACTGAAATTAGTCTGAAATTAGTCTTACTGAAAGTAGTCCTCACAGGTGATATGGATATTGATATATGATATTACATGTGGATAATCCTGTCACAAAGATTAGAGGAATGGACAGATGTTTATGGAACTTCCCTTCAATGGTTTCAGTCCTATCCTGAAGACAAGAAGTATTTTGTTTTTGTTGGTAACTGTGTATCAGTTTATTTATTCAGAACACTGCTGCTCGGGTTCTAACCAAAACCAGGAAGTACAACCACATCAGTCCAGTTTTAAAACCTCTGCACCAGCTTCCTGTTGCTCAGAGAATAAACTATAAAACAACACTGCTGGTTTACAAGTCTCTTAATGTCTGTGAAGGTTCTCAGTCATCCAGGTCATCCTGAAGAAAAGGTTAAGAAAAGCAAAAGCATCTGGACTCAGTTTTCAATCAATTTTGAGATCAACTGGTAAGAGAGCTGGGCTTTATCTCTAGAGAGAGGGGTTGGCTTTGCTGTCCTCAAAGTGGTGCTGGACCTGCGTCTGCAGCATAGATTGTATAAATATGGATGATATCTGCACATTGGTCCCCTATTCACCAATATTGTCATTACGAATGGGCAATAAAATGGCTGTTACATCCGGGCTTTTTGGCTTTTACTCTATAGTAAAACAATAGTTTTTAGATAGCATAAACCAACATAATAATCAAAAATTCACCCCCCCCAGAGTTGTCATGTAGTAAAAACTTAGCTCTAGAGACCGGAGCCATCTTTTGTACCAGGCTGTAAACATGATTTTTACACTTGTAAAGTCGCCATTGGGTTTCTCCTTATATTTCCGCTTTTGGAGCCTGCCCTCTGGTGGACGGATGTATATCGCTGTATTTCGCTGTAAAATCGCTGTATGGCGGCGCCCTTACACGACGACCATTTAAGAGGTAACATGGGAGAGGCTTGGTCTGCAGTCCACCTCCACCTCAAAGAGAGAGGCCATTCCTTTGGGGACAGCAATGTCCGAATTTTGGCCAGAGAGGCGTGTGAGGTGTGAAGGATGCCATTTTTGTTAAAATGGAAAAAGCCCTCTTTGAACAGAGGAGGTGGCCTCAGATTCACGTTGTCTAGGAGTTATAACAGTGTTCTGTAACCTAATCAAAACAGTTTCACTCCAGAAGAACAACACCTGACTGGAACAGTGTCACTAACGACTCTCCTGAGCCTTAACGACTCTCGCATCAGGAGTCACACTGTCCATTCATAGCTAACGACTATGAGACCAGAACAGCCTGGTCCATCAAACTCCTCCCTCTAGAGATATAAGCTCAGCTCTCCTACCAGTTGATGTCAGAATTGATAAAGTCTCTTGGAATTAGAGACAGAACATCTTCACCTTCAAAACTGAGTCCAGATGCTTTTGCTTTAACCTTTTATTCAAGTCTCTCAAAAGTTTAGGACCAGAATATATTTCTGATGCAAGTTACTTATAAACCTTCTGTTATAAGAATTTTATTCTTATAATTGTGTATATTGTTTATAGTTAGTTGGTGCTCATAGTTCTCTACAGGTCATGTCAAATCATGTTATGTCCTCCATGTTATTCCAAGCATGGTGTAGACATAACTAAAGACATGGCTTGCCGGAGGACTTCTGCACCTGGAGCCTGGAGCTGGGGCCTTGAGGGGAGGGTGTATGCAAGAGACGCCTCCCACTGACAGCCCCCAGTGATATAAAATGTAATGTTTTGTTTACTTAGGTAAGCAAAACGCACTATGTACCTTTGTTGTATCTGTGTAATTTGCTTCCCTTGCAAGGAATAAAACCTGGCCTTTCGCTTTTATAATATAATCTGTCTCCGTGTCTCTCTGGATAATATAAGGATATAGAATTCTTTTGGACATATAGAATTCTTATAACACCTTCTTGGACTCTGAGAACATCTGGGACTGGTCTTCTGCTCGAGCCCAGGGTTAGAAATAAACCTGGTGAAGCAGCGTTTAAGTTTCATGCAGCAAAAACCTGGAACAACCTCAACTTTAACAATGTTCAAGGGGAAGTTAGCTCCGTCTACATTCAGTAAAGACAACTGAATGTAATTTTTTTTATTCTGTATTTAACTTGTGTTTCCTATTCTAAATCTTGTTGGTGCATTCTTTTAATTCTGTAAAGCACTGTGAATTACCCCTGTATGAATTGACCTATATAAATAAAATTGCCTTGCAAAAAAATAAATAAAAGATAAACTCTTGACCCAAGTGGATGAATCTTTTCTTGTGGGGTTGTCTTGTTGGCAGTTCACCAAACATTAGCTTTTATACATTCTCTAAGTTGTTTAATAGATCCATTTTTTTCAAATTCAAATGTTATTTTAAGTAAACAAGCATAAACATTCGAATTTAAAACAATTGTGGAATAGGTTTCAAAGCTAATAATAGTAATTCATTATAATAATAAATAATAATAACAAAAGCTATCATCATCAAAAAGGAAAAGCATTAGCTTGTCCTTGTAGTTTTGATACTCACTGGTTTCACACACGTCTGGGCCAGCTCCAGTTTGTTGGAATCAGCTACCACTTCTGTTCTAGGATGTGGAAGAGTGTAAAACGCCACAAAGCGAAACGTTGGCAACATGTCGGCTGTGATTTTGGCTGTGACTGTGGTGACTTGTTGATCACTCACGGCTGTACGCTTGGCATCCAGGATTTTGCCTTTACTGACGATCTGAGAAGATTTAAAAAGTTAGGATGAAAAAGTACTTTAAGTAGTACTAGTACTATTTCTGATTGCAGGTAGAGAAAGTCAAATAAATCTGAAAACAATGTGACTTTTAAAATGCATGTCAATTTCTTTGTCTGACTGGAATGGTAATAATTTGACATTATTTTCCAATTAACACAGTCTGAATGCTATTAGACACTCAGCCCACCTGAATATAACATCAATCTGAGCAGAGCACCTTGGCCCCTTTAATTTAATTCTCTTTTGTGCTTGTAAACTCAGACAAAGACACAGAGCTCTTGTTAGACGGCTGATTTCTATGCAGACTATGCATGTAAACATTGTGACTGTCGTATGAATGAGGGCATGTTTGAGATGCTTCATGTCAAATGCTATGAGTGCTAATGTTGTTTGAAAATAATACACCAGGACTAAACCAGGCTAAACACTAACACTAAAGCAGTGTCTCACCAGGTAAGTAATTTCTTTAATTTCCGTCCTTCTGTTAGAGTTAATGCTCATCTCTAACGGCAGTTCTCTCATTTCCACTTTGTTGTTTCCTGAGTGGATGTACAAGTAATTTGAATTTGCACTTCTGTATGGGTCAATGGTCACTTCTGTTATGGCTTGTTTGCTCTCAATTAGACCAAATTTTTTGGTCTTAACCTGGAAATAGACAAAACAATAGACAACAATGGTAAAGCAATGTGGTCGATATGGTAATGTTTATTGATACTAAACCATACTGGAGATGGTAAGTTGGTCTTGTCTATGGCACAAATGCAATACGTAATTGTATTTGAAAGTTTGGAAATACTGTCACTTTAATGAATGTCGTACATACAATGATTTTCAGAGGAGTGGCGCTGTTGGGCATGTTGATGGACACTCCTGCTGTTCCAGAGCTGCTCGTCAGTTGGCTCTCTAGCAGATTCACCTCCAGGGGGATGTCATTTGCTGGAGAGCCATCGTGATATGTCACATGGATCTGTTGGGGATAGTTCCGAAATATTATTAGCTCTAATTTTATAATTTTCTTTAGAACAGCATACAATATACATTGCGCCAAAGCAGAGATGCTTGTACCAGACCATACTGTAGCTTAATAGCTCATATCCATCTGCAGTCCTATAATGTACATGTTTTTGGTGGTTGGGAAGCAGGAGCACCTGGAGAAAACCTACGCAGACACGAGGAGAATGTGCAAACTTCACACACAAAAGGTTGAACCCAGAATCAAACCAGGAGCTTCCTATTTTTAATACATTTTTTTAATTCAACAACACCAAGTGACAGGGAATGTACAGTATTTACAGTATTATTATTTTTAGATCATCTTGATGTGAGGGTGGGAGGGGTTTGGTGAGGTGTGGGGGGAGGGGGTTGATGTTTTATAGTCACATTAATATATTAGTAACGATTATGTTGGAATTCATGGATTGTATTGTCTTGGTAATGTTTGTGTTTTATTTGTGTGTTTGGGTGTGTGCATGTGTGTCAAAAGTGGCAGGGTTTGCACAATAAAAGTAAAAAATTTAAAGTATAATAAAAATAACAAAATGCTAATTGAACCCTCCTTGCCTCCAGTGGTGTTCCAGTTGTAACACTGGTGAATTGAAGCTTCATTTAAGTCGCTTCAGATAAAAGCATCTGCTAAATGACTGTAGTGTGTGTGTGTGTGTGTGTGTGTGTGTGTGTGTGTGTGTGTGTGCTGAAGATCTCCTGTGCTGTGCATTAAAAGAAAAAGCAAGGTTTTGGTGAGTCTGCAACTAAAAGGGCGGTGCCCCTCTGGCAACTGACCCCTTGCTAGCACATTAGAACTTTTTTTTATTTTGTATTTTTTATAATAGACTTGAAAATAATAATAATAATCATTCATTCATTCACCACCGCTTTGTCCCGTTAGGTGTCGCGGGTGACTGGAGCCTATCCCAGCAGCTTTGGGCCTGAGGCGGGGTACACCCTGGACAATGGCCAGTTGGTCACAGGGCTAACATTTAGAGACAGAGAGTGACAGACAACCATTCACTCTCACATTCATTCACTAGGGACACTTTAGATTTGCCAATTACCCTGTGGACCTTTGGACGGTGGGAGGAAGCCGGAGTACCCGGAGAGAACCCACGGTAACACGTGTAGGACATGCAGACTCCTTGAACTCATGACCTTCTTGCTGTGAGGCAGGAGTGCTAACCACTCTGCCACGAGCACAAGCATAATAATAATAATAATAATAATAATAATAATAATAATAATATAATAATAATAATAACTAAAGCCGCAAGCGGCGATAAAGGCCCTCACCTCCCTTGAGACTGCGGGGACACATGCACTCGGAGGATTGCATTTTGTGCTTTCTTGCACGGTAATGTCAAATAACCGGGCTTGTGCTACTGCTGGGGCCTGCTACACCTCCTTGTAATTTAGAGTTAAAGGTCTCCACGATCCCTGGTTTTCCTGGGAGCTGTCTGAACTTTTAAAAATAATGGCTGAGGAATCGCTGCACCCCCCTGTTTAAAAAGGCAAAATGTAAATATTACTTGTCTAAAAGTAAGTTTACAAGTTCCAAAGGATTCTGAGGAGTTTTCTAAGACTCTAGCCGTGGCTCTGGAGGGGCCTCCTCTAAAGGAAGGATCCTGGCAATTGGGAAATGGCATTTATTTCCCAAAGAAATGGCTGCCTCTTCACAGACTCATTACGACCACAGCCACAAATGTATCAAAAAACAAATTGATAACTTTTTTGGCACACGTGTCTACATGATACTCACCAAATTTGGAGCTGTTTAGATGAAAAGCCTTTAGACACAAGGGATGCGATTTTTTGGGTCCAACTCAATCCGAGAAGGCGTTTGAGAGTTAAGAGACATTTTATTTTCACAAAAATGGCCACCTCGTTACAGGCTTGCCACACCCATACCCAATAAGATATCAACAACAAAGTCACAACTTTGGTTGACACACGTGTCTAGATGATACTCACCAAATTTGGGTCCATTTAGATTAAAACACAATGATTTGCATCTTTTTGCGCAAGGGGTGCGATTTTGATGGCCGTGCGTTTCACCCCACATGGCGGACTTCCTGTTGAGTTTAGGGTGTGGCTGTAATAAACTTTTCTGTTTGCCCTGAGGTGTCCTATGGATGTACCAAGTTCTGTATTTCTACATTAGAAAAATTTACTTTCACTTTCCATAGGCACAATGTATTTTCATTTTCCAGGGGTCGCCACTGAGTCATTTTTCATTCTTTTTCCTCTGGGACTTCAAATACATACATTTTTTGCCGGGATTGAAGTCTGGGACCAATAAAAATGACTTTTTGTACATGTTTACTGGGTCAAATTGAGAATCATTTTGCAGAAAAAAATAAATAAATAACCCGAGCAAAAACAATAGGCCCTCCCGGTCATCACCGTCTCGGGCCTAATAAAACAATGATAGCAGTAATAATAGTGATAACAATATTATGTATGATTACAAATAATTAGGGTAAGAAAGAATATCATCAATATATGTTTATGGGGATATGTGTGGGAATGTGCGTGACAAACCCAGGACCTTCCTGCTAAGAGGCAGGAGTGCTAACCCCCGTGCCTTTAACTAATTAGTAACTACTAACTAATTTAATAAACACATCACAGCAGCCTTGACTGAGCTCCTCACTCACTAACACCGCAGCAACGCTGCAAAGGAAATTTGTTTTTGGCCACTTCTCAATGAGATTTTGTCCTTTCAGTCGTGACCCACAGCTTGTCACCTAAGGTAAATTTAGCGTAAAAAATGTAGGAACGTAGAACACCTATTAAACAGAGCTTTGCCTAAAAGCTCAGCTATCTCTTCACTACAGCTGAAAATGATATATAAACTACATCACTGCCCACCTTGTGTCTTCTTCACCTCGATAAACTCTTCTGTTTGATCCAGGAACTTTCCCCAGCATAAAAGAAGTTAAGTTATCATTTTCTCTGAATGGTCATGACTTTGTCTCAGTTAGTCGGGCCTTATCTATACCACAACCTTACAAAAACAAAATTACAAAACTGGATTCCTTTCAAAACATCCATCTCTGTGTTAAATGAAAAAAAAAAAAATGAAAAAAAAAATTTAAGTTGCTCAACATAAACCAGGATAAATGACAAATGAAAGACTACTTACTGTAAAATGAAAAGGCAGGTTTGGTTTGAAGTACTTTGGCATGTCTTTTAGTGTTAAGACGTAGGGAGAGTGTACAATTTTAATGTTGCTTTTCTCAACTTCAACAAGGTCACCGCCTGTGAACATAAACAAAACAAAAAAAACTTAGCCAATATATCCAAAGACAAGAAATTACATTACACAGTTTCCATTAAGGAAAAAGGATTTAATCATGACTAATATTTGGAATAAAGTATGATTAAATCTGAAGTAAATAAAAGAACAAAACCCGGACCTAAACAAGGATAAAGCCATCAATTAAAAAAAAAAAATATGATTATTATGCTGAAGATCAATATCAAATTAAATGTTTGTTTTGATTTTTTTCCTCTTTCTCGCTGTAGGCAAAACAGTGGTTGTTGAGTTTGGAAAATCTGCGTGAGTGACAAGGGTGTATCGAGCAGACTCAAATCCAAAACACATGAGGCAAAGGACATTTCAGTTTTTTTTATAAAAAAAAACAACAACTAAAACTCAGAGGTGGAAAATTCTAGATTTCAGGAAAAATACAAAGTCCGAAAGCAGGGTGGATCTCTTCGACTGTAGGTACAAAGACAATCTGGCAAAATGTGACTGTAGAGTGGGGTGAAATAGCCTAATGGGAAATGAGGAACAGGTGTGAAAAACAGGTTGGCCTGATAAACTGGAGAGAAAACTGGAGTGTGCATTGAGAGGGGAGGACATACACAGGGGAATGCAGAAGTCTTAAAGAGACATTTTAGCTTGGCGACATGAAAGGTTGGGCAAATACGCATGGACCGAGGCAGCTTCAAGCGAACCTCCGCAGGGTTGATGATCTTTTCAATTAAGAATGGTCCAATGAAGCGAGGCGCCACCCTTAGGGGAAGATCCTTGGTTGACAGCCATTCCTTCTTGCTTGGGTCGTAGGATGGGATTGGAGAGCCCGTAGGAAGAAGACACAAGCCCTGGTCCACCTCTTATACCACTTAAATAGACTCCAATTCTTGATGAGGAAAAAGTGGGGGCTGGCAACTATAGCCACACTAAAACAGGAGTAGCACATCAGTCTCTTGGGCCGACAGGAGCCTGACTAGAGGAACAAAGTGAGCCATCTTGGAAAATCGGTCCATGACAGTCAAAACCACTGTGTTCAGATGGAGGCAGTGCAGTGACAAAGTCTATGGAAATGTAGGATCAGGGATGATGCAGGGCTGGCAAAAAAGACCGGATGGAGGATGATGGAAAGACTTGTGGTGGTTGGAGGCCAGGCTGGTAAACGTTCGTCTTCCTTTCGGATGAGCGGTAAGGTGAGGACTTCTGACCTCAGATTTTCAGGAACAAAAAACATGAACTGAAGGTGCTTGGGCCAGGAACATCCTTCAAGGCATGTCTTGATCTTCTCCTCAGTCGACCAGGTGACTGCAGCTACCTGATATGTAGGGGAGATTATTGGACCAGGGTCTGAGGGCTGTGAAGCTGTGATTTCTTGAAACTGGCGGTTCTGGGTCAGGTTTCTGGTTGTAAGTTCCAGGATGGTTGCGGTCGGAGAAAAGAGGTCATTGAGCTTGTCTGGAGGTGAGGTGCTTAGATGACTAGATATACTGAAGGTTTTTGTGGTTAGTCCACACAAGAAAGGTCAGTCCCTCCAACCAGTGGCACAATTCTTACAGAGCCAGTTTACAGTATATTTCGACCCAACATAGCTTTACTGATACTTACTGGTTCATTGCTAATAACCAATTTGATAATAATGATAATAATTTGACTCAGGATGTGAACTCAAGTCTCCAGTGGCATCCTGGGTTTAGTGCCCCTTCCTGCCTCCAGCCTAAGGCTGTGCCATATTGTAACCTGCCCTACAATACCGAAAAAAATTTTGGTGATATAAAACTGCTGCGACTAACTGGCCATTGTCCAGGGTGTACACTGCCTCCGGCCCAAAGCTGCTGTGATAGGCTCTGGTCACCAGCAACCCCTAGCGGGACTAAGCGGTAGAGAATGGATGGATTTAAAACTGTAGTGTACAATCTCAATAATATTTAACACATACAGTATATAACTGTCAAGAACAAGAACAGTGCTCCTTATCTTGTTCTCACTGAGACACAAACATCGGCATCGGCTTCAGTGGATTCAAAAATAAATCAGTTCCCTTTGGACTGTGTCTGTCTGTCTGGTCTGTCTGTCTCAGAAAAAAATTAAACAAACTGTTAAGGTTTTATTAACAGTCCAATCCAATCGATACAGTAAATGTTCTATATCCGTAAATCTATGCTCATCTGTGAGGAGTTGTATTTTTTATAGTACTATACAAATTTGTATATTCAGCATTATTACTTTTTAAATGAGCTTCTTGATAATGAGCTTCTGCCTTTTTGTGTTTTTCTGTGATTGATTGTTTGTTTGAGCCAGATAAACATTCAAGTCTAAGGCCAAAGTCTAAGCACAAACTGCAGTTGCTCCACATTTATCGTAAATCATGATGTAATAAATAAGTTGAGAAATGTTTGGGTCTGAAGGGTATGTTGACTTGTCTGAACATGTCTGACTTGTCTGATATTCTTAATTTTTTCTGTGGTAAAAGTCAGTAGAATTAGAAGTAGTAGTAGTTAAGATTTAATTAAGATTGGTATTAATGAGATGAAACATTGGAGGGGAAGTTGGAAATAAATGTCCACTTAATTAAATATTTGGGCAATACCTGACCTTAAGCCTTCGGATCAAACAAAACTTTTTTCATGAGTTTGTCCCATAATGAAAATGGAAATTACAAAAAAATAAAAAAATAAAAATCAAACCTATCCAAATATCCATACATTACTTTAAATGATCTAAAACTGACAGTCAAATATTACCTATATTTCTCTGAGACCAAAGACCATATTGTTTTAAAAGTAAAGTCTTTACCTGAGGTGGTAAGAACAGACACTTTGATGTACACAAAACTGTCCACCAAAGAGCTGGCAGTACAGTCCGGTTCTGCACTTCCAGATTTCACTTCACATGCTTCTTTAATTTCGTCCATGGTTAGTTTAAGAATCCCTCCATCTTCTTGCTGCAAAGTATTTTAAAATAAAATAAACTAATTTCATTCACAATTGACAAGTGTCATTTGGAAGATGTGTCCATTTGTTCCATCCATTTGAAATCAAACTTGAATTGAGGTGGACCAAATTAATTGCTTTACAGTACAGAAAATGACATGGATGGCTGGTAAGTATAGACAAGTTGTGTGTAGGTCTACACACAGCAACTTTAACTGCCACCGCTGTACCTTTAGAATAAGAAACTATTTAGAGATATGTGGAGAAAAAACAGACTCTGGGTAAAAGTGACATACCATTTCCACTTGCTTCACTTTAGGCGATCTCATCATCTTTTGGCCTTTTTTCAACCCATACACAACATATGCAATTCCAGTGACAGGTTCTCCATAAAGATACCTAACATCAACACAATCACAGACACAAAAGCTGTAAGTGTATGTTTTTAGCACATATAACAGTGGAGGAAACTTTAAAATGGTTGTTACTTGTGGAAAGATTATTAATTAAGATATAAATTTTATATAATAGAGACATACTTTGATCCTTCTTTCATCATGAAAAATATTTTTTTTTTGGGACAAACCTTGCTTTGATCTCTACTTCCAGTTTAGTGTCGTTCACGTCCAGGTAGGGTTTGTTCGGTAACAAAGTGACGTTGAAGGCAGGAAGCACTTAAACAAAAAGCAATAACTGATTTAAAACAATCACCATTTTTATTTGAATATATTGTTTAGAGAGCATGGGTTTAAGTAGAAAATATACATGATTGCTAGTATTTATTTTTCTGAAGGGTTTGCAAAAAATTGGGTCTGTTACACCATTCTAACCACAGATGTGGGCTGTTATATTACTTTGGTACCACTAGATGACGTGATGCAGCTTTAAGAAACTCCTTTTAGAATCAAACTAAATGGGACATGTAAACGTACCATATTTTTTCACCTCAAATGTTGCATTGAAGTTGTTTTGGGGCCTGTTGTCAAACTTTGCAACAACAGTCCATTTTCCTTCACTGTAATGGAATGACAGATTAATCACATCGACATTACGTTATACCATATACATCATAAATACCTAGACTGTTTTTTTTGTTTTGGTATAAAACTAGAATATTCTTACCTTGCCAAGTCAGGTAGAGGGTAAGGTCTTTTAAAAACACCATTTGTTGGTTTCACTTTGGATTTCTGATCCACAACCACATCTTCTGGATTCTTTTAAATAAAAAAGACAGCTATCTTTATTGTAACTACACTTGGTCAGAGCCTAACTCTACTGTCAGCAAAAATGAAAAACATGGGCAGAGACAAAAGATAAAAAACTAAAACCAATTATTTCCAGCTTTTTAATCATACATGTAAATATCTTATTATGGGTGATATAGCTCAAGTTTTTTAACATATCAATATACGGTACAATGTTTGTAGGGGATATGGATTGAGACTGTTTTGTTCAATATATAGCACTAACTCTACAACAATTGTTGTTTGGTGTATGTTAAAAACACACTTCTCAAAATAAAAAGGGGAGTTGTCTGCTTAGCACAGACGATGTAAGGAACACTATCTTAATGTTAATCAACCGTTAAATGTGTAGAGTTTAAAACATAACCTCAATTAATATATTAGAAATACATCAAATGGCAACAAAACATCACTTAACAAGAGTGGAGAAAATAAACCAAAACAATATTGTCCATCAAAATGGAAAATTGTCTTATTAGCATTTGGGAAAACAGCACCATCTAGTGTGTTTCTTGTTGTTGTTGTTGTTTGGACCAAACTAAATGGATTGTTTTCTTTTAGGTTTAAGCAAATGAAGCAGACTACAAGTGTGAACACACCCCCAAATATGTCTGCACTGTTTAGAAGCAGCTTTGACTTAATGCATTTTTGAAAAAAAAAAATTGCTTTTATTATATTTATTATTCAAAATAAATGGAAAATTTAATAGCTTTAAACTAATGAGTGAGTTTACCTTGATATCCAATGATATGGCATTGGCATCACTGGCCTTAAAGGACGGGGAGGATACAAAAGCACGAATCTTAACTGCAGAAAGAAAATACAGTACAATTAATTATTATTTATGCATCATTTTGGCTTTTTAAAAATGAAAACATGATATATTTCATAATGTCATATCTGCCGCTCTCACCTTCGTCTCCTGGTTTGTAAATTGGCTTGTCTGTCTGAATGAAGATGTATCCGACTTGAAAGGACACCATGATGACTCTTTTTTCAGTGTGGTAGTTTCCAAACCGGACCTCCAGAACCACAAACTTGTGCTTCTTCTCATCACGATTTAAACTGTGGGATGGCACCTGGGATTGAAGACGGTAAAGTAATAATTATTTTAAATGTTCTGTTTTTAATGTTTCAATTTAGCTTCATGTATCAGTTTAGTTTTGTCAAAAGCATAAATTGTACACTGAAAACAGTTGATGTTGTAAATTGAGTGTTAGACCGAGTGCTGCAGAAACAGATTCTTGAAAAAAACTTTCATGTCTCAGATCTTTCCTTTACTCTCATTAAGTCCTTTGATGGAACCATTATTTAACATGTCAAGTGACTGAAGCCAGCTGCAGGTTCAGAAACAATGTTGACGATTGAGTGAACTAATGGTCAGCTTGTTTTTGTTTGAAGAGTTTATTAGCCTCTGCATGCAGCCAGGATTTATTTTCCACTGAGACAGTGCATTAGAATTAAGAATAGGGGCATTATTTCTTGGAGCACTGTGGCAGAAGGGTGAGCGCGATTAGTTCAAACCCCATCCTTATCAACTCAGGCCTTTTTGAGGAGTCGGCATGTCTTCCCCGTGTTACAGTGGGTTCTCTTTGGCTTTCTCCCATGTATAGGTTAATTGGTAACTCCTAAGGGTCCCTAGTGAATGAATGTGAGAGTGAATTGATGTCTGTCACTGTCTGTCTCTAAATGTCAGCCCTGCAACTAACTGGCCATTGTCCAGGGTGTACCCCACCTCAGGCACAAAGTTGCTGGGATAAGCTCTTTAGGGGGAATTTTTTTTTATGGCTATTATTTTACAGAATGGTAGTAGAAGGGGCGGCAGTGGCTCAGTGGTTTGAGCGGTCGTCCTTTAACCAGAAGGTAGGCGGTTCGAATCCCGCTCTCCCCACAGTTCATACTGTCGTTGTGTCCTTGGGCAAGACACTTAACCCACCGTGCCTCATCTGTAAATGTAACACTGGTGAATGTAAGTTGCTTTGGATAAAAGCGTCTGCTAAATGACTAAATGTAAATGTAAGTGACAGTCACACATGAATGGGGACTACTCTACAGCAGGAGAGTCTTCAATCTCTTGTACAAAAAGAAGCAGGAATGTACTTTGAGTTATGAGCGTTGTGAATAGGGTTAGAAAAGGCCTGAATAAATTAATGTAGATTATATAAAAAACAATCCATTGAATAAGTCCAGGACTCATCATAGACAGCTAATCTATTACAAGGTTAATGCAAATAATTAAAACATTAAAAATCAAATCAAATCAAAGAAATTAGTCTTATCTCAATTCTCCTCCATTCTGCAAAAGGAATGTTGGGACTGACCTGTATGGGCGTAAGAGTGTGGAAGTTATTTTCCTGATTGAGTGTTGCAGAGTGTCCAGAGAGCAGCCCATTTGTGCTGAATTCTTTGATGGTGATGGTGACCAGGATGGAAGTGCTCCCGGAAAAATCATTGGCCTGAAGGAAGATATTCTCCGGGCTGTCTGTCCTCATCAGATTTGGAGCCACAAGGATGAAACTTGTACAAAGCAAAACATTCACATTATCAGCACATCTTCATGAATCCTCCCTGAAGGGCATAACTTACATAACAGTAGTCCACTGGGGGAGCAGCATCAGCATGAACAAGATTAAATACACTGTTCTGTGAAGCTGGTAATAGTCCAGGGAGTACATTGAGGAGTGTGTGTGAACGAGTATGTTCTGTGACGCAGACACATGCCCATGGATTAACAGCAAATATATCACCGCCTTTAGAGGAAATATATGGTCCTGGTCATAGGACCCAATCTGTATTGTGGATCAAGTCTCAACATGAAAGAGAACCAACCATTTAACATTTATTATTTGAAATCTTAGTAAATGGACTTAGTTAGGCTCTTTACTGAAACTCAACAGATACATGTTTTAGTAGCTTTTCTAAAGTCTAATGAACTGTTTCATTGTTACACTCTGATTGGACCACAGAGGACAACTTGAACATTTTAGTTTTGTATAAGTAGATCCAGCTTGAAGATAAAATAATGTCAGTGCTCTCTTTCATTAACATTTATTAAAACAATGTTGGGATACCAAAAAGAGTTCCCTTGGGACACCTACATGGTTTTTCAATGCCTGCCTCAAAATAATAATAATAAAAAAAAAATATGAGCTTACCTTCCCTGTCCATTGCAGCAGCAGAGAAAAGAAAAAATAAAAGCCAAAATGCTGGGAAATGTCCAGCAAGCCATGTCGACCAGTCCTGGTCCTAGTCTGTGTATAAAACTGTGTTACAGTCTAGGGTCTGTAAAGGTCCTCCGCGAGTCTGCCCCTGAAAGCCTGAAGCTTTGGACTTTAGTCAGTGGGTAAGGGAGGAGCTTCATGTAAAAAAATAAATAAATACAAAATTATTCCTTCAGTGTGATCCTTATTCTCAGTTTATTTTAAATGTAGAAAATGCAAAGAATATTTGTAGTGCCTCTGTGGTTTACTTATACGACCCTAGCAACCTGGGTTAAGATATTTTTTATTATACAATATATTCTAGTCCAAGTTCAATAACATCTTTTTAAGCACCACTATTAATTAATTCTCTGCATCCAACAATTTTCCTGCAATCGTTGGAGTGCTTCAGACAGTTTTTCATCTGAAAGTAAATGTTCTTTGCAAAGTTTTTTGGTAATGCCCTTCCAGATAGTGCTGTGGAACAGAATCTCTAAAAGGATCTCTGGTACTGGCAGTAGACACAAAGGTATTTCGCAGTACATACTACAGCAGTAAATACAATTACTTCCTACTCCTTCCCAAGTACCATAATATAACAGCGGTATTTTCTCCAAGATGCCAAGGGTAGCCAGGACCTCTCAGTTTGTCAGACTGAAGTTGTCATTGATATGAACTGTACAGTCATTTTATGGTAGTCACAGGCATTTCACAACGTATCGAAGAGTGTGTCCTCTGAATGTTCTGTGTTTAATGTGCCCCAGGTCCCATCTGTGCTCTCTGAGGAGACCAGGCCCTTTGTAAAAATGAGGATTCTTAACCAATCAGGCGAGTCTTTGTCCTCCAGCTTTTAAACCGCAGCTTAAAATTAAATCTGACAGCAGGCCAAGATCAAAAAAGTCCAAAAACTCCACTTGTGAGGGCAGTTGAACTGTTTTCTGTGTTGTGTCTTGACAACCATGACAAATGTGCTTTGTGACGCACAGATAATTTCAATCTTTCCTTAAAACAGTGTGATCCCAACATGCTTAAAAAAGTCTGTCATAGTCCATGTCCCAAAGAAACCACACCTCAGCAGTGCCAATGACAACAGGCCTATAGCCCTCACATCTGTGAATGAATATTTCACACCTCTTTCATCACCTCCTCACTACCCTGGACCTGGAACTCCGACTGCTGCTGTTTGTTAACTACAGCTCAGCATTTAACACCATAGTCCCCTCCGGACTGGTCTCTAAACTGTACGTCCTGTCTAAGCAGGTAGGTCTTCAGCTTCCTGACCAGAAGACCACAGGTCTAATATGAGTGGTCACCACACTTCATACCCCTCAATAAATACATTTTATTTATAGCACTTTCATTCATAATATCCATATTTCACTACCTCTTCTTTTACACTTTACTGTCTTTTGCACTCACAGCTTCTTTTTTGCATTAACAGTTGTGCTCATAATACCCTGGCAGAATTTGTGATTTTTTTGGGGGACGTTTTTCAGAGCATTTTTTGTGTGACTGCTGAGTTATACTGTATATTTATATATTTTTAAATAATATTTTGTGTGCTGTGTTATATATTTTGGCAGCAGGTACAAAATACATGTCACTGTGCATTGTATGTACGCATGTCTAATATTCATTCCATAAATTCTAATTGAATGATCTGTGTCCAAATCCAGCTCCAGGTTTTTTTTTCACTGTCACTATCCCCACTATCATTCAGGAATAAAAGCTATTATTTTCACTTTGATGCTGAATATTTAAAGGTTTATCAGGTTTAGCTATTTAATAACCATGGATCAATTGTTTGTGTAATTATAACAAAAGTTCATGTCTGTTTCCAGGCAGTGTTGGCAGGAAAAGCATTAGATCATAAAATCCTCCCTTTACTATTTTCAACGTAGTTTCAACAAACTATATTGTCAGGAACAATATAGTTAATTTTAGTCAATTTTATATAGCGCTTTTTCGGGTACGCAAAGACGCTTTACATATCAATTATTCATTCACTCCACAGTCACACACTGGTGGTAGTAAGTGTTATAAGAATTCTATATCTTTATATTATCCAGAGAGACACGGAGACAGATTATATTATAAAAAGTCCCTTGGCAAGCCATGTCTCCAGTTATGTCTACTCCATGCTTGGACTAGAATGGTGGACATGACATGATTTGACATGACCTGTAGAGAAGTATGAGCACCCAGTAACTATAAACAATATAAACAATTATTATAACAGTAAGCTACATCTGTAACCACAGTTGCCCTGGGGCAGACTGACAGAGACGTGGTAGCCATTCCGCGCCTACGGACTCTCCGACCATCACCAAGTACATTCACACGGGGTAAGGTGGGTTAAGTGTCTTGCCCAAGGACACAACGGCAGTATGAACTGTGGGGAGAGTGGGAATCAAACCTACTACCTTCCGGTTGAAAGACAGCCGCTCTACCACTGAGCAACTGCCGCCCCATTAGAAGAAATTATAAAACCATCATTCAAAATGTGAATTATATTTATGAATATGCGCTGTGTTAATGAGCTCTATTTCTGAAGGAAGCTACTTTTCACTCATCCAGATAAAAGAGACTGAAGAGCGCACAACACACACAAACCTAAAAGTGCAGCGAGAGCTTTTACTTTTGACTTGATTTATGTAGCATAGTTTTAACCGGTCTTGTAGACTGCAGCTGACCCTGTCTCAGACACACACAGACCACAGACCACAGATGCTTGTGTGTTAGTTTGCTCAGTTCGCCCGCTGAGTTACTCTGTGGTGCGCACTGAGAGTGTGCAAGGTTGATGCTGATTTGGCGCTACAAACATAAGCCAATCAAAGCCATGAGGCTGTGTACAACTAGCAAGGATTTGTTTAATTCCCTGACAGCACTGTTGAGTTATGGCTGTAGGCCTACCTGTCCTGCGAGAGGGAGGGGAAGAGGAGCCACAGTGCAGACACGGAGCGGCCAGAATAACAGAGTGACTTTAATAAACAAATGCTGAAAAACAGTCAGCTATAACAAGAATCACACAAGACGGACCAATGAACACAGAGATGCTTTTCTTAAAAAATAGAAACATAGAAACAATAAACAAAGTACAGTGAAGTGATAGACTATAGCCTTTTCTCTGGGCCGCTTGGTTTATTTCAAATTCTGAACCTTTGGACTTTTGACGCAACAGCACTGGCCCACTGGCAAAATTCCAGAGCGTACCGATTACCACTCCAACTATGTATGGAGAGTATTTGTCTTACTTTTGTGTCTTTATGTGTTATAACTATTGTCACATTGTTTGTTTAACAGGAAATTTTCAAAAATGGATCCACATGTAAAAGTTTTTTTTTTTTTTTTATGCTATGAACCCACAGATGTTTACATAAACGATTGACCTGCCAGTAATCAAACACTGCCTGGAAATAAAGTAGAGCAAAGATATCCTTCTTATTTGGCAGGTAAAGAAGAGGAACAAACAAACAAACAAAAAAAACATCATACCTCATACCTTGGCTCAAACTATTTTACAATTAGACTACAAAGAAATGACTCGACTAAATGTCTTTTATACAACCTCTTAAAAGCTGGACATCAGGTTGAAAGCCCCTGGGATGAACTTCAGACCCTTGCGAACAAAAAGACCAGTTAATGTTCTATCCAACACTGTAAAACTCACCATTTTGGCTTTTGCAAAAGCTTTTTATTTGGAATTGACCATCACGTCTAAAGCAACAGATGAGAGTGCTACACACAAAATGTAACGTAATGATGTTTAGTTTAAAGTGTATTGTAAAGCTGAGATTTGAACAGATAACTCTAAATAAATTACTGTATAACACTTACAAGAGCAAATATATTTCATTATGAGGTACATCTGTTGAGAACATTGTGACTGTAAAGAAGCACTAAATGATTTAATAAGGAGAGAGTGGTCTTTAGGATATTTGTGCAGCATGACTCTAGCATTACAGGCTATGGTCTTCTATGACTCATGTGATTGTATTCAGTATCAGATTTCATCACATAGTGGGATCAGGTGTTGAGGGAGAGTTAGGAATGCTAAAGCAACTGCCTACATATTCAACTCATTTTATTTGTCTATTACTGTATAAAGATCCACATATACAATTTTAAAGCTGAGGTTCCTTTCTTTATTGAGCTGCCTTTAGTCCAAACAGCACTCAGGATGAAGTCACTGTTGTCTCAGCTGCTGCCCTCTGGTGGCCTGAAAAAACAATACCATTGCAGTGCACAGCTCCTGAACTTGAACTTAGTGGCCCTCATTTAGTGACCACTGCAACAGAAGACAGTGAGTCAAATTAAGACAACTAAAACACTGAGTCAAATTAAGAAAACTCAGCACCCAAATGTGAGTATGGACATATCTTTATGAACATTAAACAATTGTTTGTGCAGACTTTGGTCTAGAGTGTTTTGGTGCGCTTCCATGACTTACTGCAGTGTCCCTGAGCACTTCTCTAAATCTGTGCTGCTGTTTAAGTGTGAGCATTGGTGACAAAGATGGAAGGTTTCTTTAATGTATGGACCCTCACACCTCAGGATGAGTGAAAGCAGTCCACTGTTGGTGGATAAGGCCACATTTCCTTCCATTTCTTTTAAATAGTTCACAAAAAAACTAGTAGAAAATTAGTAGAGTTTATGAAATCTTCAAGTTTTCTTATAATGTCAAATAGTTCCACATTTTAAGTATGTGCTAATTAACAAAAGTCCAATATTTGCAGTTTAAATAGAAGTCAATATAAAAGGTTTGTGTTGGGAAATGGAAGTAAAAAGATTTTTCCAAGTATGACGTTGCAATCTTGTTCATTGAGATTTCTCTAAACTTACCTCCAAGAGTGAGATAAAGGGTCTGGCTCTGAGAGGAGAAGTTATGGGAAAAAACATTGAAGAGATAAACACAGGTGTTGCCCCCTTTGTGGAGCCCCAAAAGGAGCCCCTGCGGTTGGGACTAGGAGACCCCATTAGCGAAGACAGACAGGGAAATGTTCTGCAGAGTCAGTAAATCTGAGAAGGCACAGATATTTCAAAGAAGTGAGCTAATAAATGGTAATCCACCAAGAAGAAGGGTTCGGTCATCATCTAAAAAATATTTTGGTGCTCTTTTATGGAGCCAGACATACCACACCTCTCCGTTTATTTTATGCTTAGGAGCATCTTATGCTTAGGAGCATCCTTACTTCACTTTAGGGTGGGTCAAGGTGTTTGTAAAAAAAAAAGTATCTGTGTGTAGCCTTGGCCTTTTATTTGTTGGTAATAAATAGTGGCTTATCATTTTATTGTTATATTTAATTGGAATAAAAGCAACACTCGCTTCAACTTAAGTCCCTCAAGAACATCAGCTGCTCCCCTCTTTTTGCTGTTAGTAATTCTTTTCATTGTGTACATTTTTCTCACTGTTACCTGGGCACACCACGTCGATGCCCAAATTCCGGTCAATGTTATTTCCCAATTGTACACATTCCATTAGTGAGGACATCGTCTTTAAACAGGAATGTGACACCAAAAACACAGGTCTCTGAGGAAAATCCTTTCTTGTTCTTGCAGAAACAGCTGAAACACAGTCCAACTGTCGACACACAGCGGCTATGGTTTTGTAGTCCCAGGTATTACAGTGATCATCCACAGGTTTCCACTCTCTTGTGCCTTAGCTCCACTGTCCCAGCACAACTGGGCCATCCCACAAACAGGACTGGCTCTGAACAGAGAAAAGGAAAAGTTACTTAAAGAAGTGAAACATGGCTGATCTATTATGTTAAAAATTCAACTTGTTTCATAAGTACTTGGATTTTGGTTGCTTTAAATGTACATCTGCAATAATTCTTTATTAGTGAATTAGTATTTCATTTTTATTCATTTCTATTAAAATTGTACTTTAGCAGTTAATTCCAACTAAAATCAAGTTTGATTATATCATTTCAGTTTATTTATAAAAGAAAACAAACTCAGGAAAAGCTTTATGATGATTCTGATTATGGGTTATTACTTAGTGCTGTAGTTTTTTTTTTAATGAAAGCTGACACTGGCCCTTTAAATTGCATTCACAAAGTTACTCAAAGAACCACATGCATTTTATTACACTGCATTACACTGCATTTCATAATAATAATAACAACATAATTGATATTATGTAAATGTTGAAAGATGGATTTCTACATAGCCATTTTAGATGTTTATTTTACCTCTTGTTTTGTGTCAGGAGCTCTGCAAAGTAACATCACAAACATAAAGAAATGATTAAGAAATGCCAGGACACATTCAAGCTGAGAATATTTATTTGGTTTTAGGTCGGTGCTCGATAGTTTAATGTAAAAACTCTATTAAAATACAAATGGAGTTTATTGACACTGCGCCAATGGACGTTCATAAAGGACAGAAACCTTCATAGAACAGAAGAACAAAAACACAGCATTCACATTGACAGTTTCAGAGAAGGATTTCTATTACAGATGGGTGCTGTTAAAAGTTAGTCTAAGTGATTATTAGACTTACCAGAGCTGCAGAGGGACACAAACAGTACCAGCACTTTGAGATCCATGTTCAAGTCGGTGATAAGACTAGAGCTAGGACCAGCCCCAGGAGGATTTCAATGTTATCTGCTCATCATTATTGACGTCTTGACAGTGTTTTACAAAAAAAATATTTTAACCAGCTAATCTGACTGAACATTAATTTTGCGTTATTCAATTGGTCTGTCTTTGTATTAATCTTAAGGTTAGTGTTGCCCCTTGTGGTCATGATAATAATTTGTTCTGTAGGAAGTGTTGCCCCTAGTGGTCACTTCAGTTACTTTGTTAGTTCAAGCAACATGAGGCTCAACAATCTAACCCCGTCCGTGGTAATTCTTTAAAATGTGACATCGGCTGTAAGTTTATTTCAATACTCTTTATGTGAAGCATCATTTTACAGCTGTATTGTTTAATATTTGTTGCTTTGTTGATGTCTGTTTTTATTCTAATTGTTTTATGTTATGTTAGCTTACACAAATGCTTGCTAGTAGACAGTGACACTGATACTGTTGTATTATCTGTTTTACTTGTAGTTTCACAAAAAAGGAAAGAAACACAAATAAATTTATAAGGTTTATTCTACAAATCTAAATACTAGTTTTCTTAATTGGAATTTTGTAAACACTAGATTGAATTTACTCTTTACACAAGAGGGAAGGACAGCATATCAATATTAATTGTAATGTAATGTTGATATTATCTAAAATATTAGTTAATAAAGTAGATTCAAGTTTAAATCATCGTTGTCTCTGAGTAAGTTGTGCGCCTCTTAGTCACATGTTGCTCAATACTCTGTTTAAAGTCTGGGTTCTTATCTGTGTTTATGATAATATCTTAAAAAGTTATTTAAAAAGCATCTAAATTGAGGATGTCCGGGTGTTAACATCTGTCAGAGAAAGTTTCCACAGAACAGCCGCTTGCACACATCTCTCAACAAACTACCAGGAACGTCTCCTCATCTCCACGTCACTCTTGACCCGTGTCAAGTGTGTGAGGCTGGGAGATGTATGCATGTGTTCAAACTGACAAAAAATAAACATTTACTGAGAAACCTGCATGTGCTGGTACTGTACTCAGCAATTGTACCATTGCAAATTACCAGCAACGTTACCACATCTTGTTCTAGGAAATAGTGTGAGCATATTTTCTGGGAAATCAGTTTAGTTAAGTTTTTTGGTAAAATACTTGACCTTTGTTGGGAACGACTGCAGGTGGGAAAAGGGCTTAAAAAATACCACAATGAAAAAGATGAGCATTCATTTTTTTGAGCTTTTTCCCATTTGGAGTCATGGGTGAGTGGAGCCTATAAGGGGCAGGTGTAAGTGGCAAGAATGGGATTGGGTTTAAGACAATCTATTGTAGTGTGGTAATAAGACAATATGTGGGATGAACAGCAATAGTTACTTTTTCTCTCACAGTGGGGAAGCATTAAGCACACATACACTGAAAAACATCATACCTTGGCTCAACCTAAAAATAAATTCTTATATTTTTTACAACTAAAATAAAAAAAAAAGTTTTTCTCTAATTAGGCCCGAGCCGGTGATGGCCGGGAGGGCCTATTGTTTTTGCTCGGATTTTTTTTTTTTTTTTTATCTTTCTTGTCGACCTATGATCCTAAATTTGACCCAGTGAACATGCACGAAAAGTCATTTTATTGGTCCCAGACTTCAAGCTTGGCGAAAAATTTATGTATTTGAAGTCGCCGAAAAAAAAATACGAAAAATGACTCAGTGGCGACCCCTACAAAATCAAAAAATACATTGGGCCTATGGAAAGTGAAAGTAACTTTTTCCAACGTAGAAAATGAAACTTGGTATATCCATAGGACACCTCAGAACAAACAGAAAAGTCAATGACAGTCACACCCTAAACTTAACAGGAAGTCCGCCATGTGGGGTGAAAGCGCACCACTAAAATCGCACCCCTTGCGCAGAAAGATGCAAATCATTGTGTTTTAATCTAAATGGCCCCAAATTTGGCGAGTATCATCTAGACACGTGTGCCAACCAAAGTTGTGACTTTGTTGTTGATATCTTATCGGGTATGGGTGTGGCAAGCCTGTAACGAGGTGGCCATTTTTGTGAAAATAAACGTCTCTTAACTCTCAAACGCCTTCTCGGATCGAGTTGGACCCAAAAAGGCGTTTGTGCACATTCATGACCTGAACAAAAAATATGTAAATAAAAGGGTTATCTTTAGAAATGGCTCTCCAGCGCCCCTACAAACTTATAATGGACCCAAGAATTTAGTTTGTCATAGAGACATAAAATTTTGTACACACATCTCTTATGTCATGACGAGCATAAAGCCAATGACAACCACCCCCTATCTATAAATGTGTTGCCATAGCAACGTCCCAAAAAATGTGAAAAAAGTCAATGGGAAGTGGAAATTTTTAGTTTGTTGTAGGCAAATAAAACTTGGTACACACATCCACCATGGGCTTATGAACAAAAAAGCCAATGGGGACCACACCCTATCACACACAGGAAGGTGGTTATTTTGAATTGAAAATGTGAACCGACTTAAAATACACCTCTTTTTTAAAAGTACACAGAAAAAAGCTGCTTCATTCCACAGACACCAAACTTGGGCAAAATGAGCTAAACACATGTATGTAAATGAGACAAGTGTTTTTCTAGACTTTTTTGCTCGAGTTATATTTTTTTTTATTATAATTTGGTATATATTTTTTTATTATAATTTTTCTACAAAATGATCCTCAATTTAACCCAGTAAACGAACAACTAAAAGTCATTTTTATTGGTCCCAGACTTCAAGCCCGGCAAAAAATGTATGTATTTGAAGTCCCCGAAAAAAAAATACGAAAAATGACTCAGAAAAGTCAAAATACATTGGGCCTATGGAAAGTGAAAGTAACTTTTTTCCAACGTAGAAAAATGAAACTTGGTATATCCATAGGACACCTCAGGGCAAACAGAAAAGTCAATGACAGTCACACCCTAAACTTAACAGGAAGTCCGCCATGTGGGGTGAAAGGCGCGCCACTAAATTTGCACCTTGCGCAGAAAGATGCAAATCATTGTGTTTTAATCTAAATGGCCCCAAATTTGGTGAGTATCATCTAGACACATGTGCCAACCAAAGTTGTGACTTTGTTGTTGATATCTTATCGGGTATGGGTGTGGCAAGCCTGTAACGAGGTGGCCATTTTTGTGAAAATAAAACGTCTCTTAACTCTCAAACGGCTTCTCGGATCGAGTTGGACCCAAAAAGGCGTTTGTGCACATTCATGACCTGAACACAAAAATATGTAAATAAAAGGGTTATCTTTAGAAATGGCTCTCCAGCGCCCCCTACAAACTTATAATGGGACCCAAGAATTTAGTTTGTCATAGAGACATAAAATTTGGTACACACATCTCTTATGTCATGACGAGCATAAAAGCCAATGACAACCACCCCCTATCTATAAATGTGTTGCCATAGCAACGTCCCAAATATTTGGAAAAAGTCAATGGGAAGTGAAAATTTTAGTTTGTCGTAGGCAAATGAAACTTGGTACACACATCCAGCATGGGCTTATGAACAAAAAAGCCAATGGGGACCACACCCTATCACACACGGGAAGGCGGCCATTTTGAATTGAAAATGTGAACCGACTTAAAATACACCTCTTTTTAAAAGAACTCAGAAAATAGCTGCTTCATTCCACAGACACCAAACTTGGGCAAAATGAGCTAAACACATGTATGTAAATGAGACAAGTGTTTTTCTAGACTTTTTTGCTCGAGTTATATTTTTTTTTATTATAATTCGGTATATATTTTTTTATCATATTTTTTCTGCAAAATGATCCTCAATTTAACCCAGTAAACGAACAACTAAAAGTCATTTTTATTGGTCCCAGATTTCAAGCCCAGCGAAAAATTTATGTATTTGAAGTCCCGAAAAAATACGAAAAATGACTCAGTGGCGAATTCCCTAGAAAAGTAAAAATACATCGGGCCTATGGAAAGTGAAAGTAACTTTATTCCAATGTAGAAAAATGAAACTTGGTACATCCATAGGACACCTCAGGGCAAACTGAAAAGTTTATTACAGCCATATCGTAAACTCAACAGAAAATCTACTATGTTGGGTGTAATGCGTGACCACCTAAATCGCACCTTCTGTCTAAAGGCTTTTCATCTAAACAGCTCCAAATTTGGTGAGTATCATCTAGACACGTGTGCAAAAAAAGTTATCAATTTGTTTTTTGATACATTTGTGGCTGTGGTCGTAATGGGTCTGTGAAGAGGCAACCTTTGGGAAATAAATGCCATTTCCCAATTGCCAGGATCCTTCCTTTAGAGGAGGCCCTCCAGAGCCACGGCTAGAGTCTTAGAAAACTCTCAGAATCCTTTTACCGTGAAGTTTACGCTTTAAAGCACGAGTGCATGTGTCCCCGCGGTCTCAAGGGAGGCGAGGGCCTTTATCGCCGCTTGCGGCTTTAATTATTTTTTACATTTGGTCAAAAGTCAAAATCTTATACATTCAAATTGAAAATGTTGATTTTTGTTTTGCTCTGTTGTAATCAGTTACCTTTAGTTGTAGGTCTTTATCTGTAACTGTAAGTGGCATCTTCCTCCAATATGATACATTTTAACTTAGTTGAACAAATCCTTTATATAAATCAGAAAATGTTTTTATATGATCTTTTGGTTTTACAAGATTTTTGAATGTCTCCTAATATTGTTTTATTTCCTTCAAGTAAATTACTATAATTTTCTTTTACACTTCCTTTTACATTTTCTTTGTCATCCATGAGCCAGACTCATCCCTCTGGGTATAATTCTGTGCAGTAACTTGGCAGCGAGCATCACAGAGCCTCTATGTCCTGCTCTGTCCACATTGCTTTCCCCAAAAACACCATCACCCTTGTAATATCAACAAAGCTCTTTGTAAGTTTGTGTTTTAACTTCTAAAGGATCTATGTTGAAATCCCCACATATGAAAATGTCTTTATGATTTTGTTCAGTATAGATTTGTTCTATACGGTCTATAAAGGATTCTGTGTTACCACCAAGTGCTCTATAAATACAAGAAACCATTTTGTTTTTGCATTTTTTCCTTATTAATCTCAACCAGAACAACATATTCAAACAGATTATTAATTGCTGAGGTCCTGGTTTTCTGATTTTGTCCACATAAAGAATGCCCCTCACCACTTTCCTGGTTTCTGTTTAAGATTTAGTAGCCATCAAGTGTAGAGTTAACGTAACTTCTTTCTTAAGTTTCTTCTTATTTATTCATGTTTCCAAAACAACAACTATTGTTAGTTATTATTGTGTAATTAAAAAAATGCTAAAGGATTTATTACCAATATTGTATTGCGGTATAATAAGTGCACAGTTCCGTTGATAGGCACAGATTTGTTTTTTTTCATAGCAAACAATCCTTAGTATTTATAACAATCAATAATGATATTCAAAAATATTACACTTCATAAATTCCACAAATAATAATTATTCAGGTGAGCAAAAACCAGTGAGCAACTTGAAAATGCTCATAAATGTAAATAATTACCTTTTATTTACTTATTTATTATTAACTTCAGATTTCTCAAATAAACACCTCTATAATTAATGAGCTTCCATCGATTGTTTTAACTACTTTAAACCCGGATATGTTTTCCCTCAGCAGATTAAAAAGCCTCGATATCTCAGACAGAATTGGGCTCTAGAAGGAACAAATCTAGGTAAATGTAATTCTTTATTGTATAGATGACACTTTTGTAGTGGTCAGGTATTGCACACTGATTATAAAATAAAATTACAAATAATAAACCCTTGGTTATAGTTTATTTTCAAAATCATTTCAGTTTTCTCGATTACTTGAAACAATATTTTCCCCAAACACTTACTAGGTCATTTTATCCAAAGCTTATATTCACTAGTGTTACAGCTGGAACACCACTGGAGATAAAAGAGGGTTAAGTGTCTTGCCCAAGGACACAAATACAGTATGAACTGTGGAGAGAGCGGCAATCGAACCACCAACCTTTCGGTTATAGAACCAGTGAGCCACTGCGCCCCTTGACAATATTTAATTGAAACATTAATTTCCTCGTATAGTTTACCAAACATGGTTTTGCTTTATCATAGAATCAATGAAACCCAAATGTGGACTATATTTGTATCAGCAGACTTGACAGAAGTTTGAACAGTTTTTCTAATTAGGCATCTTAACCGGTAAAAATCAGTTCAGTGCAGTCTTTTTCTGTCACTGACATTTCAAACAAAGCCTTTTTTGCCACATTAAAAGGTTTATTTAATGTAAAGAGAGAGACAATGGAGACAGCGTACAATTTAGAATGAATGGTGAGGTTTTAATTCTTGCAAGAATGAAGCAGCCCACATGTAACAATGGTACACAGTGGATTTGTTTGCAAAGATAAACAATAGATGAGATTTTATGTCATGACGACAGGGGCAAACGGTAATCAATAACTAAAGGAAATATATAATTTCTATAACATTGTGTTGGTCAAAGTTAATCTTATTTTACTGTGGTTTTTGCTTCACATTTCCTTTGATACATCATCAGATTTTTTAAAATACAATTATTAGCAATAGAAGCATTCACATTCATTTCTAACTGTATTAGTTCTTTCTAAAAACCTCACACAGGTGTTGTAGTTCTTTTATGGCCTGGTCATTTCTCTCACACGTCAATAATCCGTTCAGGGTTACGTGGAAGAGAACATGAACGGTCCCTTTGACGTTCTGATGACCATGGTTCAGCTGGGCCTCTGTTAGATTAATGTCTTTTCTTGTGTGATGCATCACCACCAGAATCACTGGCTTCTGTCTCACTGCCTCTGAATAAAACATACAAAAACAGAGAAATCACATCACAATAGTTGTTCTTCTAAATACAGATAAAATAAAATAAAACTCAAATATCATTGAGTGGGTATAGAACACAGCTGCTCTGTTAAAAAGCATTCAGGCTACAGCAGCTAAAGTCAGTTGTAAACAATGACAAATAACACCACAAGAGTTATACATACATTGTTTTAGCAACTGTGCTTTCTCGTCAGAGGCAGTTAAACTAAGATCTGCCTGATTAGATTACTACCTATAAAAGTAAAATGCATCTCCCTCTCAGTTAATACACAAATACATAATAGGTATTTGCTTCATCTGGTAAATGATGCAGCAGCCAAAATAATTGAGTGTGTTGGCTGGTGATATACTCAAAGAAGTTTACCTTAGTTAACCTTCTGAACTTAATGTTCTGTCCATCTGTACAGTATTGATTTAGTTATAAACGTAAAATAAAATAATAAAATAAAACGTTTAATTTTCCCACTAAAGTGACTGTATTTGTATATTTTACCTTGTGCACAGACATAAATTAAAGCCACCCTGCTTAAATTTTAGCCAGTAGAGGGCGCATATGCCTCACAGACTTTCCGCCATTGAACTGACGTCTTTTGTTTTCAAAAGTAAACTATCTATCGCTCACGTCATGTCTGCTTGTCCCGTCGACAGGAAATATATTCAGTTTTTGTTGGAGGTTTCTGTGCAGATCAGGGGACTGTGCCAGTGACCTAGGCATGATTCTACCAATCGTGTGTCTAAGAACCATTAAATGATTACAATGATATATATTTTTGGGCTAAAAGTTCTGCAATGCTACCGACTACAAAGTTACGCAGGGCTGCTTGAAATACTGCTGCATTTTTTGCTGCATGGGCGGTTGTTTTACTGTGAGCGTCCTCTTGTGTTTGAACCTCTCAACCCGTTAGCTTATTTTAAAATCTTTTAATGAATCAAGGTCCTAGCCTCATACAAACTAAGGAGCATAGTCAGCAACACTTACAAACCTGTTTCAGTCACGTGTAAATATACAAGGCAGTGTCAAAGCATGCTGTACCTGGAATGTTTCTCATGGCATTGTCTACATCTGATCCAATATGAGAAATGACGGGACAGAAGAGCACAACCCCTCGCAGTCCTCTGGGTTTAAACAGACATCCTCTTGGATCTTGTTAAGGATTTCTTCGTGAGCACCAAAGGTTTTAGAAGCAACAACAGGGAAGACCTTCACTTTGGGTGAGGATGACCAAAATGGAAAAAACTTCTGAAATGAGCCTGTTTTATGAAACATAAATCACAACAAGCCAGACTTATCAAAATGAGTTAAACAGGTCAGATTAGCAGAAGCTAACAGTATGTTAACAGTGTTTTATGTAATTTTTGTTTTACAATGCCATAATAAATTTAAAACAAATTGGTTAAATTGTTGCTTTGATGCCAAACTGTTCTACCTAGTAAGAAATTATAAGGTAAGAGTTAATAAATGAAAAATATAATGATACATTTTTACCATGGGATTTGACAGCTTTGAGATGTTTGATTAAGTTTGTGATTAAGTCCTGCAGATTATTAATAGAGCCAGGCATATTCTGGAGGTAGTCCTCTTCTATCTTTTTAACACCTTCGAGAGAAAAAAAAATGTATTCAAATAACACTGGAAAGTTTATTGTCATTTGGGTCAAAAATAGACATATCCACATTAAATACTGTTTGTAGCATTAATCTAGACTTGTTTTGCAGGTAGGTCATTTTCTTGTATATATAAAATTATGGTCTATATCAAATATGAGTCAATAGAATGTAAATGACCAGAGACGAAAAATGACATGGGCCGTGCTTCTGTGCCTAAATCTTTTCTAAACCCACCTGACTGCAAAAGTACAAATGAAGGAAGAGGAATTATACATACATTGATACAACTCAGGTGGTGCCAAGGCATGAAGTTCTTTTAAGAGTTTGGCTGTCCTTACTTCTGACTGACGCACAAAACTAAGCACAAAAAAGAGGATTGAAATCATAAAAAAGGGGTAAATAGATCAATTAATTTATTATAACAATTAAAAAAAAAAGAATTTGAGCATTGATAGTTTAACTTACCCTGGTCTCAGCTGACTCATTTGGGTCATTGCACAGCTGGTAGCTTTCTGGAAAAAGAGAAACACAGAATGATGTTCTCTACCATCTCAAGATTATCTCTCCACTCTGTAACATTTTTAGACAAAGAGCAGTTTAAATATATAAGGCTGCAGATGTTTATTTCAATAGAGGACCACATAAATGATCTGTATGGTAAAAATTCTGTAGAGATATACTGCATTACATTGAGTAATTAATTGTACATTTGAATATTTTCACAAGGAACCTCCACTATTATTACCTTAGGTAGGTTGTAGTTTCTTTCCAATGATAGGCCTATTATCTTGTATCAGTTTACATTAAAATGCTCATAGCGCTGAGGTAAAAGCTTGATTAATAAATCTGTATTACCCTCTTAAGCTGGTATAAATACATTTTACTTGGTTTAGTTCAGAACAGAAACAGAACTGTAGTCTGATCTGATCTGATCTTGGTCTTGTGTATAAAACCACAGCCTGTGATGTCACGACCAATGTACACATCAAAGTTACGCCCTTGATTCTCTCATATCGTTCTTATTGTATCACGTCATCATGATCACAATCCTCCCCTCCAAACTGAAGCCAGTTTTTTTATTGTACAAGCAGGTGTAGTGTCAAAACTGACCCCTCAGTCTTTGGCACTATTGTATGGAATAAGTTATGAACGCAACACCAGATTTCCATGCCATTAGAGTCTTTATTGTTTCACAACCAACACAATAATGACCCGAGTAGACTTTACCCAGCTCTACTAATGTTTGAACAGTAGACATAAGCTTTTATACAGTTTTGATATCAGTAAAGTAATAACTCTTTCTGATATCATTGTGCAAGGCTCTGGGCCTGATGTCATTTCTGTCTGGCCTTGAGCTACTCCTCGCCTGGCTCTGTCTCCTCCGATGACAGACACCTGCGTCTTTATCTGGTCCTTCCTGTGTGTGTGTCTGACATTAGGTGTTGTCTTTTATATTAATATATATTTATGTTTAAATGAATAACTAACTGGGTCTACATAGTTTAAAACACATAACATATAAAATATTACACCACACAGAAAATTAAGATCTTGGATACAAAAAAACATATAAAATGGCATCATTGTGAAAACATAGACAAATACAAACTTGTTTACTTTTGAAAAGCATTTTGAAAGTTTTTCAAATGTTTGAACAATTGTGTGTCATGTTTGTTTTCTGCTCTCACTCTCAGACTTCAGAGCTCTCTCAAATCTTCCACCTGAGCCTCTGTCAGTGGGGTCTGTATAATTCCAAAATTCATTCTTGTGTTAAAAAGAGTTGGGTCTGAGTACTGTATTAAGTTTTGAAACCAGTCTTATCAACACCAAACCTGCTTTCTGGCTCTAAACTCATCTCACTACAAACGTCTGTTTTTTGTTGTGCACACGCCTGCCCAGTAATCATTGGTTAAAAGTTTAAACATGTGTGAAATATGAAACAAATAAGCTCACAATAACCCAGTTTGGTTTTGTTTAGTCGACTCAAATGGACTCCTTCTCTCTGAGTTTGTTAAACTTGCTTGGTGCAACAGCCGTCTGTTTAAAAAAGAAACAATAAACACAACAACAAAAGAAATCTCATAAAATACTACTTACCTTCAGATGAAACCTGGATACATTTACAGCATGGACAGCACTCAAACAGAGCAGCAGCTACATTCAGTTTGTCCACATTAGTCAGACAGAGTGTAGAGAGAAGACTGCAGCAGCTCTCTGAGACCAGACGATTAAGTGAACAGAAGCAGGATGTTATTCACACAAGCCCCTCCCACTGGGTTCTGAGAGGAATGCATTTACAGGAAATCCCTTTCACTTGAACAGTTTCAGTTTTGTTGTGACTGGTCTGGAGGCAAACTGGACTCATCATCAGTCAATCATAACTCTCTTTAACCTTTTTCCTATTAATTTCTTATGGAACTTATGCAAAATCCAGCCTTTCTTGAAATTACTTTTGCTTTTTCTGACCTTTACAGCTTCTGCCTAGTTTAACCTTTTTGCACCGCTCAAACTTTAAACAAATCCCCAGAATTTTGGGTCTTTATACTAAATATCTTTTTTTTGTAACTTTTACAGTTTTTCCCTTGTTGCAGTTTAAAAAATCTGCCCAATAGGGACAGAGTAATGGCAATAACATTTTGCCAACATCTTTTTCTGCCCTTTGAAGCCCTTTACATTTCAACTAGTTTCACTCACATACACAAATTATTTATTAAATATATTTTTGTCCAGAAAATGTAACCCTCAAAGCTGCATCTTTTACAGCTTAAACTGCTTGGACGTGTCAGCATTTTTTCCCCCATTGACTCCCATGTTAAACACATCTAAACTGTTCTGCGCACACACATAATTATTACATGTTTTTGTATTGTCCGTTGATGCTCATTTTTACACAAATCTTACATAAATCTTATATCCACGCATTCAGCTGAGGCTTGTGCAGCTCACAGTGTCAGTGTTATTTCTCTATTGTTAATAATCTTTGAATGTGATGCATTTAATTGAAGGCTTCAGTCGAGGCCAACTATGTTTCCAATGCCTGTCTGTGTCACAAGTGTGTGTTGACTAATTACTTTTGTTGTTGAAATGTTTTAGTCAGTTCATTTTAAAAGTAAAAGTGCAGAGCTGTACTGTTCAGTGTAAATAATACAATACATTTAATACAACTTTAAATATTAAAATGTGGATGCCTTTGTGTAACTGAGATCAACAGAAAAGGAAAATCTAGTTCTTCAGACCTTGGAACTGAACTTGAACTGATAAAGAGAAATCTTCCTCGGCTTTACTTGAATACAGAGTTTAGATGTATTCAGTTCTTACTGAAAGTGAAACAGTCAACACAGTGCACCGATCAATCACAGCTCACTCAGAACGAAACTGTAAGTGTTTGACCTAAGTAAGTTCTTTATACACAGTAACATTGATACAGGGTGAATTCTTACAAAGAAATATAATACATGAGATTTTATACCATGTTGTAACAGTGTTAGGAGGCGTACATTGTTCACGTCTACCATGACATGTTCTCAGGTGCAGAATGTAGACTAGATGTTTAGATTTGCATTAACGACATGATGTTCCAAATGTGTTTGAATAACAGCTGAAAGACATGACCTGAGCAGGACTGAGATCATCCTGTTAACACTAAAAACAGGAAATATACAATTCTCTTAACATATATTCATCTGTGTGTGGACTGTATATACTGCGCTGACTGTTGCCTTATTGCTGTTGTTGTGCGTTGTCTTTTTATTATTGTTTCTGCAGCTGAGGCCAACACACTGAGCCAAAGACATTTTTTCCTTTTGGGACAACAACTGTGTTTACTCTTTTTAAATCATAATGACAACAGAAACTACCCAAATGACCCTGAGAAAAAGTTTACATACCCCGGTAAATTTAGTTTGATAACATGTGTTGTTGTATTATTGTGGAATAAGGTTGAGAGAAAACAACAGATGTCTTTTGGTGATTTATTTAAGTTAAAAAGAAAAAAGAGTTCAGAGTCATCTTTTGCACAAAAGGAGGAGTGGACATACAAGTCTCTGTGTACAGAGTTACATGAGCCTATAAATCTACAGTACAAGTGTTTTGTGTGTTTATGAGAGTTATGAAAGCTAAAGAAATAAGACATTGTGAAACCAAAGGAATGTTTTAAAACTTAGCGTAAGCATTTTAACACCAAACCACGCCCCTTTTGTGACAAAGAACTTTGGGACAAGCCCAAGACAAAATTCCAAAAAACTGAAATCTTGTCTCCTTTATCAGTGAGAGAACCTGTGTGTCCTTGTTTCCATAATATTCTCTGGGTTAAATTCCCAGGGTGGCGTAGTTGCCTATTATTTTTATACAGACTCTTAAACATCTAAAATATATCTGCTCAGTTCGGTCACGCCACAGATAGTTAATACAATATTATCTGATGCTGTGTAAATGCTTCACAAATATGCTCACTTATTATTCTGTAATGGTTTAAAAATTATGTACAACTTAGTAAATATATTATTTCTCCCTTCCTTAAAAATATTTACTACCTTTTTGTTAGTCTTTATTTCCATTATTATTTCAGGATTTACTGTATACAAATGATTACTACCTTAGTTTAGACATCATTGTTCCTTACTTAAAATGCCATTTTTTTCCTATTAATTTCTTATGGAACTTATGCAAAATCCAGCCTTTCTTGAAATTACTTTTGCTTTTTCTGACCTTTACAGCTTCTGCCTAGTTTAACCTTTTTGCACCGCTCAAACTTTAAACAAATCCCAAGAATTTTGGTTCTTTATACTAAATATTTTTTTTTGTAACTTTTACAGTTTTTCCCTTGTTGCAGTTTAAAAACGCTTAAAGTGTCACTCTGGCCAATAGGGACAGAGTAATGGCAATAACATTTTGCCAACATCTTTTTCTGCCCTTTGAAGCCCTTTACATTTCAACTAGTTTCACTCATATACACAAATTATTTATTAAATATATTTTTGTCCAGAAAATGTAACCCTCAAAGCTGCATCTTTTACAGAATTTGAATAAACTGCTTGGACGTGTCAGCATTTTTTCCCCCATTGACTTCCATGTTAAACACATCTAAACTGTTCTGCGCACACACATAATTATTACATGTTTTTGTATCGTCCGTTGATGCTCATTTTTACACAAATCTTACATAAATCTTATATCCACACATTCAGCTGAGGCTTGTGCAGCTCACAGTGTCAGTGTTATTTCTCTATTATTAATAATCTTTGAATGTGATGCATTTAATTGAAGGCTTCAGTCGAGGCCAACTATGTTTCCAATGCCTGTCTGTGTCACAAGTGTGTGTCGTTGACTAATTACTTTTGTTGTTGAAATGCTTTATTCAGTTCATTTTAAAAGTAAAAGTGCAGAGCTGTACTGTTCAGTGTAAATAATACAATACATTTAATACAACTTTAAATATTAAAATGTGGATGCCTTTGTGTAACTGAGATCAACAGAAAAAGGGAAAATCTAGTTCCATTCAGACCTTGGAACTGAACTTGAACTGATAAAGAGAAATCTTCCTCAGCTTTACTTGAATACAGAGTTTAGATGTATTCAGTTCTTACTGAAAGTGAAACAGTCAACACAGTGCACCGATCAATCACAGCTCACTCAGAACGAAACTGAAAGTGTTTGACCTAAGTAAGTTCTTTATACACAGTAACATTGGTACAGGGTGAATTCTTACAAAGAAATATAATACATGAGATTTTATACCATGTTGTAACAGTGTTAGGAGGCGTACATTGTTCACGTCTACCGTACCAGGTTCTCAGGTGCAGAATGTAGACTAGATGTTTAGATTTGCATTAACAACATGATGTTCCAAATGTGTTTGAATAACAGCTGAAAGACATGACCTGAGCAGGACTGAGATCATCCTGTTAACACTAAAAACAGGAAATATATAATTCTCTTAACATATATTCATCTGTGTGTGGACTGTATATGCTGCGCTGACTGTTGCCTTATTGCTGTTGTTGTGCGTTGTCTTTTATTATTGTTTCTGCAGCTGAGGCCAACACACTGAGCCAAAGACATTTTTTCCTTTTGGGACAATAAAGTTGATTGTGATCTTGAAACCGAGCTTGAAAGGATTGAAGAAAAATGTCCTTAGCCTTTTGCTTTTGTTCAAATGCAAGTAACACTCCTATTTCCCGTTTGTTTTAGCAACACTCCAATCTAACATTATTTAATTGAGTTCAGATTTGATCAGTCACAGACCACTCAGAACGAATCTGAAAGTTTTTGACCCAAGTAAGCCATTTCCAGTAAATGCAGTGTTTTCAGAAAAACGCCAGAGGAAGGGGTCTGTGTGTTTTATAAAGCTCTGCCCCTGACTCCCTTCGGTCAGACGTCTCCTCGCAGAAGAAGAGCAGCTGCAGGTAAGTCTCATTCCATCTGACTCACACCAGTAGAACTCTGAATACAGGAGGATATTTATTTTAATAAATTGATCAGAGCATTATTTAACATGATGCAGGTTGAGATTCACAGATTCACAGACGTGGCTCAAATAAGCAGGATTATTTTTACATATGTTTTCTCTTAGTCTCAGTTTTTTTTAAAGCTGAATGCATTTTACTTATGTAGTTTGTGGATCACTATAAAACATATTAATGAACCTTTTGACAAATTTAGAAAAACAAGTGGACTTTCACTAACTTAATGTTAAACAATTTCTTTTTCTTCAGATCTTAAACATTTGAACATGGGACCTGTACTCAGCTCACGTAAGAAATCCAATCAAAGTCTTAACTTGGTGTGTTTAAAAAATTAGAACAAGCTCGAGAAAGTTGAGAGTTAAAAGTGCTTTTTAACATTTCTCTGTACTGTGTGCTGCTTTGACATTTAGTTTTGAGTTGAGATGTTTTGCAGATATTTGTAAATGTTTGTAGTATTTTAATATTACCTCTTTTGCCTCCAGCTAAGCCTCCAGATGAGCCTCCAGGTGAGTAAATTCAACTTAAACGTTAGCCACATTATTTTATGTTGTTATTAAACCTTTTTTTCAAAAAATGTTTTTTTGTTGCAGCTCCATCTCCACGTAAGAAACATTTCCTTTTACTTTGATTAAATCACTATTCATTTATTATGTAACAATAACTCCTTGGTTTCACTGACTGTTGTTTCTGCAGTTTTTGATGAGCCCTGGAGGAAGGTCGACTGGGAGTGAGCTACTCTTTACATTAAAACAGAATCACTTTTTCTTAACAAACCATTTATTCTTTCATTGACTATGTTTTTCAAACAGAGGGAGGGACAACCTTCTCGGTTTAGTGAAAGAGTTCAGACCTTCAACAGATGAAGTGGGCCATGTGCGTATCCTGCAGTATGGACCTGTCGGAGCAAGTCCAGCTTCATTAACTCTGTGAGCACTGTGCTCCTCGGAAGAGCGGCCATTCCTGCTCAAGTCAATGCCAGCAATAACGATGTCAAGAGTTTCACTGTCGAGGTAAGAGCAGTGATCAGAGTCAGTTTACTGTAAAAACTTTATTTAAACCTCAAAGTCTTCACTGAAACATAACAAAGTACTGTTCCTCTCTCTGTGTTCACTGTGCTGCAGTACAAAACTCATAAAATAAAGACAGGAAGGTCAAGGGAGTACTACCCATTTGTGTTCAATGACATCATGGGACTGGAAGGAGGCCAGAACATCGGAGTTCGGCCTGAAGACATCAAACTGGCGATGAAGGGACACGTGAAGGACGGCTACACGGTATAACTGATCATTTATATATTTCAGTGTCTACATTTGGTCTCAGTCAGCCTTGTGCTTGGATTAAGTGACACAGCATAAAGATAAGCCACTGTTTAATGTAGTGTTTTAAACACACACTGTTAATGTCTACTTTAAAAACTCTAGTTTGTATTTCTTCATATCTGATTATAGGATTTCTCTGTCGTACATTACTTGGAGCCTGATCATTGTTGGTGACAGATTTATTTCATGTTGCAGTTCAACCCTGTCTCTCCTCTGTCAGAAGAAAACACCCAGTACTACAATCCGAGTCCCTCTGCAGACGACAAAGTACACCTTTTAGTTTGTGTCCTTAATGCCAACTCCCCAGAAATAGACCCCTCTGTGATTCAGAAGATGAAGGAAATCAGAGAAGCAGCTCGAGATCTTGGTAAGAGCTGTGGTCTTTAACAAAACACTGTTGCGTAGAAGAAGTAAAAACAATAACATAAGATAAATAAATGCATACATGTAAACAGAGATCCACTGTGTGTTCTTTTCAGGGATTCCTCAGGTGGCCATTGCCACACACATCGATCTCCTCTGTGGTGAAATCGAAAAAGATGTGAAGAATGTGTTCAGGAGCAAATTTCTAAAAAGGAAGGTGAGATAAAGATAAAAGTGTTATGTTTTTTTATAGAAGCTTGTTGGATATCAAATTCAAATAACCTTATTATTTGATATTTATTTCGCTTTGTCATATTTTGGTAAATGGTGTGCATTTATATGGTACTCCTTTGTACCCTTCTTGGGCACCTAAAGCGCTTTACATAAGGAATCAATCAGCACAACTTTCAGTTATAGGACGACTGCTCTACCACTGAGCCACTGTGCTCCCTAACCTTTGCTGCGATATTTTTGTTTTGTGCAGATGAATGAATTTTCCTCAACAGTGGGGATCCCCATGAATTGTATTTTTCCTGTGAAGAACTACTGCAGTGGAAACTTGGATGAAGACACCGACATGGACACTCTGATCCTGACGTCCTTCAAACATATGCTGGACTACGCTGATGATTTCCTTGATACATTATAAAGAGTCCACATACAAACCTTTTTAATGTCAAAACTTGACACTTTATTTAGTTTTGTCTAGTGTTACCTTAGGTTGTTTTAAAAGGGCACAGCATGCTCATTTCAATCCAAAACTTGCAAAATGATTGTATTATTAAAAATAACAAACAGAAGTACCTTTTTTTTTTGTATTTGTCAAGTGAAGCAACATGGGAACTAAAGACAGCACACAACACTATAGAAGGTTTAACAATATAAGACCTAACGTTGATATTCCCTCATCACAAACTAATACATTAAACTGTGACAAAGCACAACATGGTTTAGTATTGATAAAACCAGATGTTATGGATTTTAATAAATGATATACATGAGTGCACAAATGTAAGATGTGATGTCTTCTTTCTGTCCTAGGGCTCCCTGCCTCATATCCTTCAAAAATTAAGAGTACTTTTCCTTCAGACGTGGCTTTAAATGTTACACTCATTACACTGGTGTCACTGGTCTTGTTTCATCAGCTCATTACAATAATGGAATATCACAAGACCATAAACAGGCAGAGCATCACAAGATGCATCACCAGAATCACATGACTGAAAGGTGTTGCGAATGTCACTAATTATTAAGTGGTCGGTTACAATGTGCGGGAGTCACCTCTTATATGCTATTTTGTATTTATATGAGACTCTAAAACAGTACTCTTTCTACACATTAATGACTTTTATGGATGACAGATTACTGTAGGCAGATTCCAGGCCCGATTGCAAGTCGGTTGGTTAAAGCCTTGTCTAACCCTAAAACAGCTTTGTTCGAAAATTTGGCCCTGTGTGTGTGAAACCAAAATCGAACTTTTGGCAACAATGCAAAACGTTATGTTTGGTGTAAAAGCACCACAGCTCATCACCTGAACACACCATCCCCACTGTCAAACATGGTGGTGGCAGCATCATGGTTTGGGCCTGCTTTTCTTCAGCAGGGACAGGGAAGATGGTTAAAATTGATGGAAAGATGGATGGAGCCAAATACAGGACCATTCTGGAAGAAAACCTGATGGAGTCTGCAAAAGACCTGAGACTGGGACGGAGATTTGTCTTCCAACAAGACAATGATGCAAAACATAAAGCAAAATCTACAATGGAATGGTTCACAAATAAACATATCCAGGTGTTAGAATGGCCAAGTCAAAGTCCAGACCTGAATCCAATTGAAAATCTGTGGAAAGAACTAAAAACTGCTGTTCACAAATGCTCTCCATCCAACCTCACTGAGCTCGAGCTGTTTTGCAAAACTGATAGAGACATACCCCAAACGACTTACAGCTGTAATCGCAGCAAAAGGTGGCGCTACAAAGTATTAAGTTAAGGGGGCTGAATAATTTTGCACACCCAATTTTTCAGTTTTTTATTTGTTAAAAAAGTTTGAAATATCCAATAAATTTTGTTCCACTTCATGATTGTGTCCCACTTGTTGTTGATTTCACAAGGCACTGTATGTATGAAAGTTTTGATAAATTTGGAAAAACAAGCGGCCTTTTGTGTACATAGACTTTGACTAACTCAATGTTGCACAATTTCTTTTTCTGCAGATCTTGAACATTTGAACATGGGAGGTGGATCGAGCTCAAGTAAGAAATCCAATCAGTCTTACTAACTTTGTGTGTTGTAACAATGTTGAACAAGTTTAGGAAAGTTGATAGGAGTTAAAACTGCTTTTTAACATTTCTCTGTACTGTGTCCTGCTTTGACATTATTTAGTTGAAATGTTTTACAGATATTTGTAAATGTTTGTAATACTTTAATATTAACACTTTTGTCTCCCTCCAGATGAGCCTCCAGGTGAGTAAATTCACTTAAACATTTACATTAAATTATTAAATTAATTTTGTTTATTTGATTGGGACAGTGCATGTTAATGAACATATATGAGACACAACCACATGAATGTAAACATGCCAGATTGTAGCCGTAGGCTAATTTCCATCTGTTGTCCCAACATTCTCACACCATTCATCAGAGCAACAAAACTGTGCACTCCCCTTTAGCCAATCAAAATGTGGGATATTAACTCTTTGTGAGGTGTGCATTAGGTTGAAATGTTGAAAAGTTGTTGCAGCACAAAGCCTGCTGCTTATCCATGGTGACAGTAAGATAAAGAAAGCAGAATCTATTGTTCCTTCTTGAAAAAAAGGTTAAAGCAAAAGCATCTGGACGCAGATTCTTCTTCTGTTTTTGTCTGTAAAGACAACAAACTCTCATTCCACCACTTTTCGGGGCCAACGCAGAGGTTAGTGACTTGCTGTGGACAGGTGGATGAGCATGTACAGACCCAGGCTAAGAACAAGGGTCAGGAAGTGAGGTACCACTGTCAGGTCTGTGTCCCTGTGTTATTTTCCACTTTAATTTTTTTGTTCCTCTTTTTCAAAAGTAGGCCTACACTTTTTTATAATATAAACAATTTACATATAATAAATATACATTTTTAATTTTTATTATTTATTACTAAATAAAATAATGATGATAATAGTAATTATTTTTGTGTACACACTTAATCTTTCATCTTTCATCTGTAAGATAATAATACAATTTAAAAATTACATTTTTGTGCTGCTTCCATGTCAGGGTATCTGCAGGTTTCTGAGATTTAGATTGAAGACTTTTTAAGACCTTTTTTTATACCATCTAAAATTAAATTTAAGACCAAAGCAAAAAAATTTGCAAACAACAGGTAATGTCCAGTCCACGCACCTAACGAACCCGCTGCAAACGTGTAATTTGTTAGTTGGTTCCGCCTATTTTTTCTGTGTGACAAAGACATAAAATCAAAATCAAAATAAAATGTTCTTTACATTGTTGGTTTGCAGTAACACAAACAAGAGAAGAAAACAAAAGTCATGTTTTTAACTTTAAACATTTTACTAGAAACATACTTACTAAAATGTTTTTAGGTTGTTCTATTATTGTCTTACTATCTACGATTAACTATTATTAAGTTAAGCCCCTATGGGTTGTGGAATGGAATTCATTCATTTTTCTACTGCTTTGTCCCGTTAGGGGTCGCGGGTGACTGGAGCCTATCCCAGCAGCTTTGGGCCTGAGGCGGGGTACACCCTGGACAGTGGCCAGTTAGTCGCAGGGCTGACATTTAGACATAGACAGTGACAGACAACCATTCACTCTCACATTCATTCACTAGGGACACTTTAGATTTACCAATTGACCTAAACATGCATGTCTTTGGACGGTGGGAGGAAGCCGGAGTACCCGGAGAGAACCCACGGTAACATGTGGAGGACATGCGGACTCCTCACAGAAAGACCGGAGTCAGCCGAGAATGTTTGAGTCGGCCGGGTTTTGAACTCACGACCTTCTTGCTGTGAGGCAGGAGTGCTAACCACTCTGCCACGTGCACACGGAATGGAATATATATATATAAATAAAATAAATAGTGCCAGTAAATATATAAAATTCTAGGCGTTTTTAAATGTAATATAATCTTAGTTTTACAATAAAAATTCAAACTTATTTTTTTTTTTATGCAAATGTGTCACTTTGGCATTGCAGGAAATAATAAGTGTGTTTGTAAATCTCAGACTTTTCAGAAGCTGGTGACCTGACACTATCTCTAGTGGATTCTTAAAGTTGTGCCTTTGTTGTTGTTCATTAATTAAATTATCTTGTGAAATCTCAAAAACAATACAAAAACAACAACAGACATATACATGTCCAGTCTGGAATAACCCAATAATAACTGTAGGTGGTAGAACACTAAACAACTCTTTCTTTAGGATATCACGCAAATTGATCAGTTAATAAAGGATGTTATACCATTTTTGGATTTACAAACTTAATTTAATATTTACAAACTTAATTTAATATTTAAGGAATCAATGTATTTTTCAATACCTAGTTAAAATCAATTATTTAAAGTTAAGTTTGCAAAAGGAACTGTACCTGCAACAAAAATATGTTTAATGAAACATTTAAAGAAGCTGCTTGTTATAAGAATTCTTTATCCTTATAATATCCAGAGAGACACGGAGACAGATTATATTATAAAAAGCGAAAGGCCAGGTTTTATTCTTGCAAGAAGAAGCAAACTCACTTCTGTACTTTTGATACGTGTCTTTGCTTCTTCTTGCAAGAATAAAACCTGGCCTTTCGCTTTTTATAATATAATCTGTCTCCGTGTCTCTCTGGATAATATAAGGATTAAGAATTCTTATAACATTTGGTCCTTCGAGCCAAATGTTAAAAAATAAAAAAAATAAATTCTTACATTTTTTACAACTACAAAGTTTTTCTCTAATTATTTTTTACATTTGGTCAAAAGTCCAAATCTGATACATTCAAATTGAAAATGTTGATTTTTGTTTTGCTCTGTTGTAATCAGTTACCTTTAGTTGTAGGTCTTTATCTGTAACTGTAAGTGGTATCATCCTCCAATATGATACATTTTAACTTAGTTGAACAAATCCTTTATATAAATCAGAAAATGTTTTGCATGATCTTTTGGTTTTACAAGATTTTTGAAAGTCTCCTAATATTGTTTTATTTCCTTCAAGTAAATTACTATAATTTGCTTTTACATTTCCTTTTACATTTTCTTTGTCATCCATGAGCCAGACTCATCCCTCTGGGTATAATTCTGTGCAGTAACTTGGCAGCGAGCATCACAGAGCCTCTATGTCCTGCTCTGTCCACATTGCTTTCCCAAAAACACCATCACCCTTGTAATATCAACAAAGCTGTTTGTAAGTTTGTGTTTTAACTTCTAAAGGATCTATGTTGAAATCCCCACATATGAAAATGTCTTTATGATTTTGTTCAGTATAGATTTGTTCCATCTGGTCTATAAAGGACTCTGTGTTACCACCAAGTGCTCTATAAATACAAGAAACCATTTTGTTTTTGCATTTTTTCCTTATTAATCTCAACCAGAACAACATATTCAAACAGATTATTAATTGCTGAGGTCCTGATTTTCTGACTTTTGTCCACATAAAGAATGCCCCTTTACCACTTTCCTGGTTTCTGTTTAAGTTTCTTCTTATTTATTCATGTTTCCAAAACAACAACCATTAATAGTTATTATTGTGTAATTAAAAAAATGCTTAAGGATTTATTACCAATATTGTATTGCAGTATAATAAGTGCACAGTTCCGTTGATAGGCACAGATTAGTTTTTTTCATAGCAAACAATCCTTAGTATTTATAACAATCAATAATCAAAAATATTACACTTCATAAATCCCACAAATAATAATTATTCAGGTGAACAAAAACCAGTGAGAAACTTGAAAATGCTCATAAATGTAAATAAATACCTTTTATTTACTTATTTATTATTAACTTCAGATTTCTCAAATAAACACCTCTATAATGAGCTTCCATCGATTGTTTTAACTGCTTTAAACCCGGACCCGCTCCGTGGTATGGGTGCTGCTCTGTCGCGGAGCGCAAGGCATTGCAGCGGGTGATGAAAACTGCCCAACGCATCACAGGGACTCCACTTCCTGCCATCGAAAACATCCAGAGGAAACGCTGTCTGCGTCGAGCTCGCAGCATCCTTAAGGACTCCTCCCACCCAGCCCACAGACTGTTCTCCCTCCTCCCCTCCGGCAGGCGTTTCAGGAGCCTCCGGACTAGAACCAGCAGACTAAAGAACAGTTTCTTCCCCAGAGCTGTGTCTTTACTGAACTCTAACCCTTGCTGACCCCACACCTCTCACAGACTCTCTCTCACCCCCACCATGCCACTCCCTCACAGACTCTCCTCTCACCCCCACCATCCCACTACCCTCATAGACTCTTCTACCCCCCCACCACCATCCCACTCCCCTCACAGACTCTCCTCTCATCCCCCACCATCCCACCATCCCTTGCACTACCGCACCTTTGCTACCAACTGTTTACATTTCACTGTTTGCACTACCTTAAATCTACTGCTTACCTTAAGCTAACATACAATTGTATACACCTACCTGTAAAATTCTGTTTATAGTTAGAGACATCTGTATATCACGTGTGTGTGTGTGTGTGTATGTTTGTTTGTGTGTGTGTGCGTGGGTGTGTGTGTATATGTGTGTGTGTGTGTGTATGTGTATGTGTGTGTGTGTGTGTGTATGTGTGTGTATGTGTGAGTATGTATGTGTGTATGTGAGTGTGTGTGTATGTGTGAATGTGTGTGTGTGTGTGCTTGTGTGTGAGTGCGTGTATGTGAGTGTGTGTGAGTGTATGTATGTGAGTGTGTGTATGTGTGTATGTGTGAGTATGTGTGCATGTGAGTGTGTATGTGAGTGTGTGTGTGTTTGTGTGTGTGAGTGTGAGTATGCGAGCGTATGTGTATGTGAGTGAGTGTGTGTATGTGTGTATGTGAGTGTCTGTGTGTATAGCTCTCCCGGTTTAATTCCCCTGTGAGTATGTGTGTATGGTGGTGTGTGTATGTGTGTATGTGAGTGTGTGTATGTGTGTGTGTGAGTGTGTGTGTGTATAGCTCTCCCGGTCTAATTCCCCTGGGTGTATGTGTGTATGTTTGTGTGTGTATGTGTGTGTGTATGTGAGTGTCTGTGTGTACAGCTCTCCCGGTTTAATTCCCCTGCGTGTATGTGTGTATGGTTGTGTGTGTATGTGTGTATGTGTGTATGGTTGTGTGTGTATGTGTGTGTGTATGTGAGTGAGTGTGTGTATGTGTGCGGCGCGACGCGTGTGTATTACATTACATTTAGAGTACATATTCACCTGTAAATGCTGTTTATAGAGAAGAGACACCTGTAATTATATTTATGGCACACACTCACCTTTTATAGTAATAACCATCTGTATATTTATATTCATTGTACATATTACCTGTAAATCCTGTACATCTCCATATCCTGCACGTACGCAACCATTGTATATATCCTGCACTTTACTGCTATTGCACTTCTGGTTAGACCTAAACTGCATTTCGTTGCCTTGTACCTGTACTTGTGTAATGACAATAAAGTTGAATCTAATCTAATCTAAAAATATGTTTTCACTCAGCAGATTAAAAAGCCTCGATATCTCAGACAGAATTGGGCTCTAGAAGGAACAAATCTAGGTAAATGGAAATCTTTATTGCATAGATGACACTTTTGTAGTGGTCAGGTATTGCACACTGATTATAAAATACAATTACAAATAATAAACCCTTGGTTATAGTTTATTTTCAAAATCATTTCAGTTTTCTCGATTACTTAAAACAATATTTTCCCCAAACACTTACTAGGTCATTTTATCCAAAGCTTATATTCACTAATGTTACAGCTGGAACACCACTGGAGATAAAAGAGGGTTAAGTGTCTTGCCCAAGGACACAAATACAGTATGAACTGTGGAGAGAGCGGCAATCGAACCACCAACCTTTCGTTAATAGAACCAGTGAGCCACTGCGCCCCTTGACAATATTTAATCCCATTAATTTCCTCATATAGTTTACCAAACATGGTTTTGCTTTATCATAGAATCAATGAAACCCAAATGTGGACTATATTTGTATCAGCAGACTTGACAGAAGTTTGAACAGTTTTTCTAATTAGGTATCATAACCGGTAAAAATCAGTTCAGTGCAGTCTTTTTCTGTCACTGACATTTCAAACAAAGCCTTTTTTGCCACATTAAAAGGTTTATTTAATGTAAGAGAGAGAGACAATGGAGACAGCGTACAATTTAGAATGAATAGTGAGGTTTTAATTCTTGCAAGAATGAAGCAGCACACATGTAACAATGGTACACAGTGGATTTGTTTTCAAAGATAAACAATAGATGAGATTTTATGTCATGACAACAGGGGCCAACGGTAATCAATAACTAAAGGAAATATATAATTTCTATAACATTGTGTTGGTCAAAGTTAATCCTATTTTACTGTGGTTTTTGCTTCACATTTCCTTTGATACATCATCAGATTTTTTTAAATACAATTATTAGCAATAGAAGCATTCACATTCATTTCTAACTGTATTAGTTCTTTCTAAAAACCTCGCACAGGTGTTGTAGTTCTTTTATGGCCTGGTCATTCTTCTCACACCTCAATAATCCGTTCAGGGTTTCGTGGAAGAGAACATGAACGGTCCCTTTGACGTTCTGATAACCATGGTTGAGCTGGGCCTCTGTTGATTAATGTCTTCTCTTGTGTGATGCATCACCACCAGAATCACTGGCTTCTGTCTCACTGCCTCTGAATAAAACATACAAAAACAGAGAAATCACATCACAATAGTTGTTCTTCTAAATACAGATTAAATAAAACTCAAATATCATTGAGTGGGTATAGAACACAGCTGCTCTGTTAAAAAGCATTCAGGCTACAGCAGCTAAAGTCAGTTGTAAACAATGACAAATAACACCACAAGAGTTATACATACATTGTTTTAGCAACTGTGCTTCTCGTCAGAGGCAGTCAAACTAAGATCTGCCTGATTAGATGACTACCTATAAAAGTAAAATGCATCTCCCTCTCAGTTAATACACAAATACATAATCGGTATTTGCTTCATCTGGTGAACGATGCAGCAGCCAAAATAATTGAGTGTGTTGGCTGGTGACATACTCAAAGAAGTTTACTTTAGTTAACCTTCTGAACTTAATGTTCTGTCCCTCTGTACAATATTGATTTTGTTATAAACTAATAAAACGTTAAATTTTCCCACTAAAGTATGTATTTGTATATTTTACCTTGTGCACAGATATAAATTAAAGCCACCCTGCGTAACTTTTAGCCAGTAGAGGGCGCATATGCCTCACAGACTCTCCGCCATTGAACTGACGTCTTTTGTTTTCAAAAGGAAACTATCACTCACGTCATGTCTGCTTGTCCCGTCGACAGGAAATATATATCATTAATGTTGGAGGTTTCTGTGCAGCTCAGGGGACTGTGCCAGTGACATAGGCATGATTCTACCAATCGTGTGTCTAAGAACCATTAAATGATTACAAGGATAAATATATTTTGAGCTAAAAGTTCTGCAATGCTACAGACTACAAAGTTACGCAGGGCTGCTTGAAATACTGCTGCATTTTTTGCTGCATGGGCGGTTGTTAGTTTTACTGTGAGTGTCCTCTTGTCTTTGAACCTCTCAACCCGTTAGCTTATTTTAAAATCTTTTAATGAATCAAGGTCCTAGCCTCATACAAACTAAGGAGCATAGTCGGCAACACTTACAAACCTGTTTCAGTCACGTGTAAATATACAAGGCAGTGTCAAAGCATGCTGTACCTGTAATGTTTCTCATGGCATTGTCTACATCTGATCCAATACGAGAAATGACGGGACAGAAGAGCACCACCCCCTCGCAGTCCTCTGGGTTTAAACAGACATCCACTTGGATCTTGTTAAGGATTTCTTCGTGAGCACCAAAGGTTTTAGAAGCAACAACAGGGAAGACTTTCACTTTGGGTGAGGATGACCAAAATGGAAAAGAAATCTTCTGAAAAATACTCTCTGAGATAAAGAAAATGTAAACATAAATCTTTTTAAATATTAAAATTCCTGGTCTATAAAACCTAGGAGTAAACTACAAACAGACATTCATCTAAGCCTACATATTTTTAAAGCATAGATATTGTTTTTTTAAATATTTTTTTTATTTTTTTTTACACAGCGTACCTCACCACTCTGTGTTTTAGGATAACAAAAAATTTTTTTATAAAAAAAAAATGAACACAAACAATTAGATTGTAGGTTGTAATGGGAATAAACAAAAACAAAACTTTAAAACAATGATTGGCTGGTGTTTAATGCCTTAAAGGCTATTCTTGAAATTTGTTTAGAAAAGTGTGGTTTAAACCTGCTTCATAATGACCAGTCTGAGCCAGACCAGAGCAAAATCTGAGACGCTTACTGCTTTTTGCATCAAGAGCATTTTTATCGTCACAAAATTAATATTTCATTATTCTAATGAAGGAAACACACTTGAAATCTTATTAGGTCTCCAAATAAATCATGACCAGACTAAACTTCCTGCTTGAGTTCACATGGTGACTTAACTCTAAATGAGCCTGTTTTATGAAACAGAAATCACAACAAGCCAGACTTATCAAAATGAGTTAAACAGGTCAGATTAGCAGTAGCTAACAGTATGTTAACAGTGTTTTATGTAATTTTTGTTTTACAATGCCATAATAAATTTAAAACAAATCGGTTAAATTGTTGCTTTGATGCCAAACTGTTCTACCTAGTAAGAGATTATAAGGTAAGAGTTAATAAATGAAAAATATAATGATACATTTTTACCATGGGATTTGACAGGTTTGAGATGTTTGATTAAGTTTGTGATTAAGTCCTGCAGATTATTAATAGAGCCAGGCATATTCTGGAGGTAGTCCTCTTCTATCTTTTTAACACCTTCGAGAGAAAAAAAAATGTATTCAAATAACACTGGAAAGTTTATTGTCATTTAGGTCAAAAATAGACATATCCACATTAAATACTGTTTGTAGTATTAATCTAGACTTGTTTTGCAGGTAGGTCATTTTCTTGTATATATAAAATTATGGTCTATATCAAATATGAGTCAATAGAATGTAAATTACCAGAGACGAAAAATGACATGGGCAGGGCTTCTGTGCCTAAATCTTTTCTAAACCCACCTGACTGCAAAAGTACAAATGAAGCAAGAGAAATTATACATACATTGATACAACTCAGGTGGTGCCAGGGCATGAAGTTTTTTTAAGAGTTTGGCTGTCCTTACTTCTGACTGACGCACAAAATTAAGCACAAAAAAGAGGATTGAAATCATAAAAAAGGGGTAAATAGATCAATTAATTTATTATAACAATTTAAAAAAAAAAGAATTTGAGCATTGATAGTTTAACTTACCATGGTCTCAGCTGACTCATTTGGGTCATTGCACAGCTGGTAGCTTTCTGGAAAAGAGAAACACAGAATGATGTTCTCTACCATCTCAAGATTATCTCTCCACTCTGTAACATTTTTAGACAAAGAGCAGTTTAAATATATAAGGCTGCAGATGTTTATTTCAATAGAGGACCACATAAATGATCTGTATGGTAAAAATTCTGTAGAGATATACTGCATTACATTGAGTAATTAATTGTACATTTGAATATTTTCACAAGGAACCTCCACTATTATTACCTTAGGTAGGTTGTAGTTTCTTTCCCATGATAGGCCTATTATCTTGTATCAGTTTACATTAAAATGCTCATAGCGCTGAGGTAAAAGCTTGATAAATAAATCTGTATTACCCTCTTAAGCTGGTATAAATACATTTTACTTGGTTTAGTTCAGAACAGAAACAGAACTGTAGTCTGATCTGATCTGATCTTGGTCTTGTGTATAAAACCACAGCCTGTGATGTCACGACCAATGTACACATCAAAGTTACGCCCTTGATTCTCTCATATCGTTCTTATTGTATCACGTCATCATGATCACAATCCTCCCCTCCAAACTAAAGCCAGTTATTTTATTGTACAAGCAGGTGTAGTGTCAAAACTGACTCCTCAGTCTTTGGCACTATTGTATGGAATAAGTTATGAACGCAACACCAGATTTCCATGCCATTAGAGTCTTTATTGTTTCACAACCAACACAATAATGACCCGAGTAGACTTTACCCAGCTCTACTAATGTTTGAACAGTAGACATAAGCTTTTATACAGTTTTGATATCAGTAAAGTAATAACTCTTTCTGATATCATTGTGCAAGGCTCTGGGCCTGATGTCATTTCTGTCTGGCCTTGAGCTACTCCTCGCCTGGCTCTGTCTCCTCCGATGACAGACACCTGCGTCTTTATCTGGTCCTTCCTGTGTGTGTGTCTGACATTAGGTGTTGTCTTTTATATTAATATATATTTATGTTTAAATGAATAACTAACTGGGTCTACATAGTTTAAAACACATAACATTAAATATTTCACCACACAGGCAATTAAGATCTTGGATACAAAAAAACATATAAAATGGCATCATTGTGAAAACATAGACAAATACAAACTTGTTTACTTTTGAAAAGCATTTTGAAAGTTTTTCAAATGTTTGAACAATTGTGTGTCATGTTTGTTTTCTGCTCTCACTCTCAGACTTCAGAGCTCTCTCAAATCTTCCACCTGAGCCTCTGTCAGTGGGGTCTGTATAATTCAAAATTCATTCTTGTGTTAAAAAGAGTTGGGTCTGAGTACTGTATTAAGTTTTGAAACCAGTCTTATCAACACCAAACCTGCTTTCTGGCTCTAAACTCATCTCACTACAAACGTCTGTTTTTTGTTGTGCACACGCCTGCCCAGTAATCATTGGTTAAAAGTTTAAACATGTGTGAAATATGAAACAAATAAGCTCACAATAACCCAGTTTGGTTTTGTTTAGTCGACTCAAATGGACTCCTTCTCTCTGAGTTTGTTAAACTTGCTTGGTGCAACAGCCGTCTGTTTAAAAAAGAAACAATAAACACAACAACAAAAGAAATCTCATAAAATACTACTTACCTTCAGATGAAACCTGGATACATTTACAGCATGGACAGCACTCAAACAGAGCAGCAGCTACATTCAGTTTGTCCACATTAGTCAGACAGAGTGTAGAGAGAAGACTGCAGCAGCTCTCTGAGACCAGACGATTAAGGGAACAGAAGCAGGATGTTATTCACACAAGCCCCTCCCACTGGGTTCTGAGAGGAATGCATTTACAGGAAATCCCTTTCACTTGAACAGTTTCAGTTTTGTTGTGACTGGTCTGGAGGCAAACTGGACTCATCATCAGTCAATCATAACTCTCTTTAACCTTTTTCCTATTAATTTCTTATGGAACTTATGCAAAATCCAGCCTTTCTTGAAATTACTTTTGCTTTTTCTGACCTTTACAACTTCTGCCTAGTTTAACCTTTTTGCACCGCTCAAACTTTAAACAAATCCCCAGAATTTTGGGTCTTTATACTAAATATCTTTTTTTTGTAACTTTTACAGTTTTTCCCTTGTTGCAGTTTAAAAAATCTGCCCAATAGGGACAGAGTAATGGCAATAACATTTTGCCAACATCTTTTTCTGCCCTTTGAAGCCCTTTACATTTCAACTAGTTTCACTCACATACACAAATTATTTATTAAATATATTTTTGTCCAGAAAATGTAACCCTCAAAGCTGCATCTTTTACAGCTTAAACTGCTTGGACGTGTCAGCATTTTTTCCCCCATTGACTTCCATGTTAAACACATCTAAACTGTTCTGCGCACACATAATTATTACATGTTTTTGTATTGTCCGTTGATGCTCATTTTTACACAAATCTTACATAAATCTTATATCCACACATTCAGCTGAGGCTTGTGCAGCTCACAGTGTCAGTGTTTTTTCTCTATTATTAATAATCTTTGAATGTGATGCATTTAATTGAAGGCTTCAGTCGAGGCCAACTATGTTTCCAATGCCTGTCTGTGTCACAAGTGTGTGTCGTTGACTAATTACTTTTGTTGTTGAAATGCTTTATTCAGTTCATTTTAAAAGTAAAAGTGCAGAGCTGTACTGTTCAGTGTAAATAATACAATACATTTAATACAACTTTAAATATTAAAACGTGTATGCCTTTGTGTAACTGAGATCAACAGAAAAAGGTAAAATCTAGTTCTTGGAACTGAACTTGAACTGATAAAGAGAAATCTTCCTCAGCTTTACTTGAATACAGAGTTTAGATGTATTCAGTTCTTACTGAAAGTGAAACAGTCAACACAGTGCACCGATCAATCACAGCTCACTCAGAACGAAACTGTAAGTGTTTGACCTAAGTAAGTTCTTTATACACAGTAACATTGATACAGGGTGAATTCTTACAAAGAAATATAATACATGAGATTTTATACCGTGTTGTAACAGTGTTAGGAGGCGTACATTGTTCACGTCTACCGTACCAGGTTCTCAGGTGCAGAATGTAGACTAGATGTTTAGATTTGCATGAACGACATGATGTTCCAAATGTGTTTGAATAACAGCTGAAAGACATGACCTGAGCAGGACTGAGATCATCCTGTTAACACTAAAAACAGGAAATATACAATTCTCTTAACATATATTCATCTGTGTGTGGACTGTATATACTGCGCTGACTGTTGCCTTATTGCTGTTGTTGTGCGTTGTCTTTTTATTATTGTTTCTGCAGCTGAGGCCAACACACTGAGCCAAAGACATTTTTTCCTTTTGGGACAACAACTGTGTTTACTCTTTTTAAATCATAATGACAACAGAAACTACCCAAATGACCCTGAGAAAAAGTTTACATACCCAGTAAATTTAGTTTGATAACATGTGTTGTTGTATTATTGTGGAATAAGGTTGAGAAAACAACAGATGTCTTTTGGTGATTTATTTAAGTTAAAAAGAAAAAAGAGTTCAGAGTCATCTTTTGCACAAAAGGAGGAGTGGACATACAAGTCTCTGTGTACAGAGTTACATGAGCCTATAAATCTACAGTACAAGTGTTTTGTGTGTTTATGAGAGTTATGAAAGCTAAAGAAATAAGACATTGTGAAACCAAAGGAATGTTTTAAAACTTAGCGTAAGCATTTTAACACCAAACCACGCCCCTTTTGTGACAAAGAACTTTGGGACAAGCCCAAGACAAAATTCAAAAACTGAAATCTTGTCTCCTTTATCAGTGAGAGAACCTGTGTGTCCTTGTTTCCATAATATTCTCTGGGTTAAATTCCCAGGGTGGCGTGGCCTATTATTTTTATACAGACTCTTAAACATCTAAAATATATCTGCTCAGTTCGGTCACGCCACAGATAGTTAATACAATATTATCTGATGCTGTGTAAATGCTTCACAAATATGCTCACTTATTATTCTGTAATGGTTTAAAAATTATGTACAACTTAGTAAATATATTATTTCTCCCTTCCTTAAAAATATTTACTACCTTTTTGTTAGTCTTTATTTCCATTATTATTTCAGGATTTACTGTATACAAATGATTACTACCTTAGTTTAGACATCATTGTTCCTTACTTAAAATGCCATTTTTTTCCTATTAATTTCTTATGGAACTTATGCAAAATCCAGCCTTTCTTGAAATTACTTTTGCTTTTTCTGACCTTTACAGCTTCTGCCTAGTTTAACCTTTTTCACCGCTCAAACTTTAAACAAATCCCAAGAATTTTGGTTCTTTATACTAAATATCTTTTTTTTGTAACTTTTACAGTTTTTCCCTTGTTGCAGTTTAAAAACGCTTTAAGGGCGTCGCCAGAGTGACGCCCTTAAAGTGTCACTCTGCCCAATAGGGACAGAGTAATGGCAATAACATTTTGCCAACATCTTTTTCTGCCCTTTGAAGCCCTTTACATTTCAACTAGTTTCACTCATATACACAAATTATTTATTAAATATATTTTTGTCCAGAAAATGTAACCCTCAAAGCTGCATCTTTTACAGAATTTGAATAAACTGCTTGGACGTGTCAGCATTTTTTCCCCCATTGACTTCCATGTTAAACACATCTAAACTGTTCTGCACACATAATTATTACATGTTTTTGTATCGTCCGTTGATGCTCATTTTTACACAAATCTTACATAAATCTTATATCCACGCATTCAGCTGAGGCTTGTGCAGCTCACAGTGTCAGTGTTATTTCTCTATTATTAATAATCTTTGAATGTGATGCATTTAATTGAAGGCTTCAGTCGAGGCCAACTATGTTTCGAATGCCTGTCTGTGTCACAAGTGTGTGTCGTTGACTAATTACTTTTGTTGTTGAAATGCTTTATTCAGTTCATTTTAAAAGTAAAAGTGCAGAGCTGTACTGTTCAGTGTAAATAATACAATACATTTAATACAACTTTAAATATTAAAATGTGGATGCCTTTGTGTAACTGAGATCAACAGAAAAAGGGAAAATCTAGTTCCATTCAGACCTTGGAACTGAACTTGAACTGATAAAGAGAAATCTTCCTCAGCTTTACTTGAATACAGAGTTTAGATGTATTCAGTTCTTACTGAAAGTGAAACAGTCAACACAGTGCACCGATCAATCACAGCTCACTCAGAACGAAACTGAAAGTGTTTGACCTAAGTAAGTTCTTTATACACAGTAACATTGGTACAGGGTGAATTCTTACAAAGAAATATAATACATGAGATTTTATACCGTGTTGTAACAGTGTTAGGAGGCGTACATTGTTCACGTCTACCATGACATGTTCTCAGGTGCAGAATGTAGACTAGATGTTTAGATTTGCATTAACGACATGATGTTCCAAATGTGTTTGAATAACAGCTGAAAGACATGACCTGAGCAGGACTGAGATCATCCTGTTAACACTAAAAACAGGAAATATACAATTCTCTTAACATATATTCATCTGTGTGTGGACTGTATATACTGCGCTGACTGTTGCCTTATTGCTGTTGTTGTGCGTTGTCTTTTTATTATTGTTTCTGCAGCTGAGGCCAACACACTGAGCCAAAGACATTTTTTCCTTTTGGGACAATAAAGTTGATTGTGATCTTGAAACCGAGCTTGAAAGGATTGAAGAAAATGTCCTTAGCCTTTTGCTTTTGTTCAAATGCAAGTAACACTCCTATTTCCCGTTTGTTTTAGCAACACTCCAATCTAACATTATTTAATTGAGTTCAGATTTGATCAGTCACAGACCACTCAGAACGAATCTGAAAGTTTTTGACCCAAGTAAGCCATTTCCAGTAAATGCAGTGTTTTCAGAAAAACGCCAGAGGAAGGGGTCTGTGTGTTTTATAAAGCTCTGCCCCTGACTCCCTTCGGTCAGACGTCTCCTCGCAGAAGAAGAGCAGCTGCAGGTAAGTCTCATTCCATCTGACTCACACCAGTAGAACTCTGAATACAGGAGGATATTTATTTTAATAAATTGATCAGAGCATTATTTAACATGATGCAGGTTGAGATTCACAGATTCACAGACGTGGCTCAAATAAGCAGGATTATTTTTACATATGTTTTCTCTTAGTCTCAGTTTTTTTTAAAGCTGAATGCATTTTACTTATGTAGTTTGTGGATCACTATAAAACATATTAATGAACCTTTTGACAAATTTAGAAAAACAAGTGGACTTTCACTAACTTAATGTTAAACAATTTCTTTTTCTTCAGATCTTAAACATTTGAACATGGGACCTGTACTCAGCTCACGTAAGAAATCCAATCAAAGTCTTAACTTGGTGTGTTTAAAAAATTAGAACAAGCTCGAGAAAGTTGAGAGTTAAAAGTGCTTTTTAACATTTCTCTGTACTGTGTGCTGCTTTGACATTTAGTTTTGAGTTGAGATGTTTTGCAGATATTTGTAAATGTTTGTAGTATTTTAATATTACCTCTTTTGCCTCCAGCTAAGCCTCCAGATGAGCCTCCAGGTGAGTAAATTCAACTTAAACGTTAGCCACATTATTTTATGTTGTTATTAAACCTTTTTCAAAAATGTTTTTGTTGCAGCTCCATCTCCACGTAAGAAACATTTCCTTTTACTTTGATTAAATCACTATTCATTTATTATGTAACAATAACTCCTTGGTTTCACTGACTGTTGTTTCTGCAGTTTTTGATGAGCCCTGGAGGAAGGTCGACTGGGAGTGAGCTACTCTTTACATTAAAACAGAATCACTTTTTCTTAACAAACCATTTATTCTTTCATTGACTATGTTTTTCAAACAGAGGGAGGGACAACCTTCTCGGTTTAGTGAAAGAGTTCAGACCTTCAACAGATGAAGTGGGCCATGTGCGTATCCTGCAGTATGGACCTGTCGGAGCAGGCAAGTCCAGCTTCATTAACTCTGTGAGCACTGTGCTCCTCGGAAGAGCGGCCATTCCTGCTCAAGTCAATGCCAGCAATAACGATGTCAAGAGTTTCACTGTCGAGGTAAGAGCAGTGATCAGAGTCAGTTTACTGTAAAAACTTTATTTAAACCTCAAAGTCTTCACTGAAACATAACAAAGTAATGTTCCTCTCTCTGTGTTCACTGTGCTGCAGTACAAAACTCATAAAATAAAGACAGGAAGGTCAAGGGAGTACTACCCATTTGTGTTCAATGACATCATGGGACTGGAAGGAGGCCAGAACATCGGAGTTCGGCCTGAAGACATCAAACTGGCGATGAAGGGACACGTGAAGGACGGCTACACGGTATAACTGATCATTTATATATTTCAGTGTCTACATTTGGTCTCAGTCAGCCTTGTGCTTGGATTAAGTGACACAGCATAAAGATAAGCCACTGTTTAATGTAGTGTTTTAAACACACACTGTTAATGTCTACTTTAAAAACTCTAGTTTGTATTTCTTCATATCTGATTATAGGATTTCTCTGTCGTACATTACTTGGAGCCTGATCATTGTTGGTGACAGATTTATTTCATGTTGCAGTTCAACCCTGTCTCTCCTCTGTCAGAAGAAAACACCCAGTACTACAATCCGAGTCCCTCTGCAGACGACAAAGTACACCTTTTAGTTTGTGTCCTTAATGCCAACTCCCCAGAAATAGACCCCTCTGTGATTCAGAAGATGAAGGAAATCAGAGAAGCAGCTCGAGATCTTGGTAAGAGCTGTGGTCTTTAACAAAACACTGTTGCGTAGAAGAAGTAAAAACAATAACATAAGATAAATAAATGCATACATGTAAACAGAGATCCACTGTGTGTTCTTTTCAGGGATTCCTCAGGTGGCCATTGCCACACACATCGATCTCCTCTGTGGTGAAATCGAAAAAGATGTGAAGAATGTGTTCAGGAGCAAATTTCTAAAAGGAAGGTGAGATAAAGATAAAAGTGTTATGTTTTTTTATAGAAGCTTGTTGGATATCAAATTCAAATAACCTTATTATTTGATATTTATTTCGCTTTGTCATATTTTGGTAAATGGTGTGCATTTATATGGTACTCCTTTGTACCCTTCTTGGGCACCTAAAGCGCTTTACATAAGGAATCAATCAGCACAACTTTCAGTTATAGGGCGACTGCTCTACCACTGAGCCACTGTGCTCCCTAACCTTTGCTGCGATATTTTTGTTTTGTGCAGATGAATGAATTTTCCTCAACAGTGGGGATCCCCATGAATTGTATTTTTCCTGTGAAGAACTACTGCAGTGGAAACTTGGATGAAGACACCGACATGGACACTCTGATCCTGACGTCCTTCAAACATATGCTGGACTACGCTGATGATTTCCTTGATACATTATAAAGAGTCCACATACAAACCTTTTTAATGTCAAAACTTGACACTTTATTTAGTTTTGTCTAGTGTTACCTTAGGTTGTTTTAAAAGGGCACAGCATGCTCATTTCAATCCAAAACTTGCAAAATGATTGTATTATTAAAAATAACAAACAGAAGTACCTTTTTTTGTATTTGTCAAGTGAAGCAACATGGGAACTAAAGACAGCACACAACACTATAGAAGGTTTAACAATATAAGACCTAACGTTGATATTCCCTCATCACAAACTAATACATTAAACTGTGACAAAGCACAACATGGTTTAGTATTGATAAAACCAGATGTTATGGATTTTAATAAATGATATACATGAGTGCACAAATGTAAGATGTGATGTCTTCTTTCTGTCCTAGGGCTCCCTGCCTCATATCCTTCAAAAATTAAGAGTACTTTTCCTTCAGACGTGGCTTTAAATGTTACACTCATTACACTGGTGTCACTGGTCTTGTTTCATCAGCTCATTACAATAATGGAATATCACAAGACCATAAACAGGCAGAGCATCACAAGATGCATCACCAGAATCACATGACTGAAAGGTGTTGCGAATGTCACTAATTATTAAGTGGTCGGTTACAATGTGCGGGAGTCACCTCTTATATGCTATTTTGTATTTATATGAGACTCTAAAACAGTACTCGTTTCTACACATTAATGACTTTTGCGGATGACAGATTACTGTAGGCAGATTCCAGGCCCGATTGCAAGTCGGTTGGTTAAAGCCTTGTCTAACCCTAAAACAGCTTTGTTCGTAAAATTTGGCCCTGTGTGTGTGAAACCAAAATCGAACTTTTTGGCAACAATGCAAAACGTTATGTTTGGTGTAAAAGCACCACAGCTCATCACCCTGAACACACCATCCCCACTGTCAAACATGGTGGTGGCAGCATCATGGTTTGGGCCTGCTTTTCTTCAGCAGGGACAGGGAAGATGGTTAAAATTGATGGAAAGATGGATGGAGCCAAATACAGGACCATTCTGGAAGAAAACCTGATGGAGTCTGCAAAAGACCTGAGACTGGGACGGAGATTTGTCTTCCAACAAGACAATGATGCAAAACATAAAGCAAAATCTACAATGGAATGGTTCACAAATAAACATATCCAGGTGTTAGAATGGCCAAGTCAAAGTCCAGACCTGAATCCAATTGAAAATCTGTGGAAAGAACTAAAAACTGCTGTTCACAAATGCTCTCCATCCAACCTCACTGAGCTCGAGCTGTTTTGCAAAACTGATAGAGACATACCCCAAACGACTTACAGCTGTAATCGCAGCAAAAGGTGGCGCTACAAAGTATTAAGTTAAGGGGGCTGAATAATTTTGCACACCCAATTTTTCAGTTTTTATTTGTTAAAAAGTTTGAAATATCCAATAAATTTTGTTCCACTTCATGATTGTGTCCCACTTGTTGTTGATTTCACAAGGCACTGTATGTATGAAAGTTTTGATAAATTTGGAAAAACAAGCGGCCTTTTGTGTACATAGACTTTGACTAACTCAATGTTGCACAATTTCTTTTTCTGCAGATCTTGAACATTTGAACATGGGAGGTGGATCGAGCTCAAGTAAGAAATCCAATCAGTCTTACTAACTTTGTGTGTTGTAACAATGTTGAACAAGTTTAGGAAAGTTGATAGGAGTTAAAACTGCTTTTTAACATTTCTCTGTACTGTGTCCTGCTTTGACATTATTTAGTTGAAATGTTTTACAGATATTTGTAAATGTTTGTAATACTTTAATATTAACACTTTTGTCTCCCTCCAGATGAGCCTCCAGGTGAGTAAATTCACTTAAACATTTACATTAAATTATTAAATTAATTTTGTTTATTTGATTGGGACAGTGCATGTTAATGAACATATATGAGACACAACCACATGAATGTAAACATGCCAGATTGTAGCCGTAGGCTAATTTCCATCTGTTGTCCCAACATTCTCACACCATTCATCAGAGCAACAAAACTGTGCACTCCCCTTTAGCCAATCAAAATGTGGGATATTAACTCTTTGTGAGGTGTGCATTAGGTTGAAATGTTGAAAAGTTGTTGCAGCACAAAGCCTGCTGCTTATCCATGGTGACAGTAAGATAAAGAAAGCAGAATCTATTGTTCCTTCTTGAAAAAAAGGTTAAAGCAAAAGCATCTGGGCGCAGATTCTTCTTCTGTTTTTGTCTGTAAAGACAACAAACTCTCATTCCACCACTTTTCGGGGCCAACGCAGAGGTTAGTGACTTGCTGTGGACAGGTGGATGAGCATGTACAGACCCAGGCTAAGAACAAGGGTCAGGAAGTGAGGTACCACTGTCAGGTCTGTGTCCCTGTGTTATTTTCCACTTTAATTTTTTTGTTCCTCTTTTTCAAAAGTAGGCCTACACTTTTTTATAATATAAACAATTTACATATAATAAATATACATTTTTAATTTTTATTATTTATTACTAAATAAAATAATGATGATAATAGTAATTATTTTTGTGTACACACTTAATCTTTCATCTTTCATCTGTAAGATAATAATACAATTTAAAAATTACATTTTTGTGCTGCTTCCATGTCAGGGTATCTGCAGGTTTCTGAGATTTAGATTGAAGACTTTTTAAGACCTTTTTTTATACCATCTAAAATTAAATTTAAGACCAAAGCAAAAAAATTTGCAAACAACAGGTAATGTCCAGTCCACGCACCTAACGAACCCGCTGCAAGCGTGTAATTTGTTAGTTGGTTCCGCCTATTTTTCTGTGTGACAAAGACATAAAATCAAAATCAAAATAAAATGTTCTTTACATTGTTGGTTTGCAGTAACACAAACAAGAGAAGAAAACAAAAGTCATGTTTTTAACTTTAAACATTTTACTAGAAACATACTTACTAAAATGTTTTTAGGTTGTTCTATTATTGTCTTACTATCTACGATTAACTATTATTAAGTTAAGCCCCTATGGGTTGTGGAATGGAATTCATTCATTTTTCTACTGCTTTGTCCCGTTAGGGGTCGCGGGTGACTGGAGCCTATCCCAGCAGCTTTGGGCCTGAGGCGGGGTACACCCTGGACAGTGGCCAGTTAGTCGCAGGGCTGACATTTAGACATAGACAGTGACAGACAACCATTCACTCTCACATTCATTCACTAGGGACACTTTAGATTTACCAATTGACCTAAACATGCATGTCTTTGGGACGGTGGGAGGAAGCCGGAGTACCGGAGAGAACCCACGGTAACATGTGGAGGACATGCGGACTCCTCACAGAAAGACCGAGTCAGCCGAGAATGTTTGAGTCGGCCGGGTTTTGAACTCACGACCTTCTTGCTGTGAGGCAGGAGTGCTAACCACTCTGCCACGTGCACACGGAATGGAATATATATATATAAATAAAATAAATAGTGCCAGTAAATATATAAAATTCTAGGCGTTTTTAAATGTAATATAATCTTAGTTTTACAATAAAAATTCAAACTTATTTTTTTTTTTATGCAAATGTGTCACTTTGGCATTGCAGGAAATAATAAGTGTGTTTGTAAATCTCAGACTTTTCAGAAGCTGGTGACCTGACACTATCTCTAGTGGATTCTTAAAGTTGTGCCTTTGTTGTTGTTCATTAATTAAATTATCTTGTGAAATCTCAAAAACAATACAAAAACAACAACAGACATATACATGTCCAGTCTGGAATAACCCAATAATAACTGTAGGTGGTAGAACACTAAACAACTCTTTCTTTAGGATATCACGCAAATTGATCAGTTAATAAAGGATGTTATACCATTTTTGGATTTACAAACTTAATTTAATATTTACAAACTTAATTTAATATTTAAGGAATCAATGTATTTTTCAATACCTAGTTAAAATCAATTATTTAAAGTTAAGTTTGCAAAAGGAACTGTACCTGCAACAAAAAATATGTTTAATGAAACATTTAAAGAAGCTGCTTGTTATAAGAATTCTTTATCCTTATAATATCCAGAGAGACACGGAGACAGATTATATTATAAAAAGCGAAAGGCCAGGTTTTATTCTTGCAAGAAGAAGCAAACTCACTTCTGTACTTTTGATACGTGTCTTTGCTTCTTCTTGCAAGAATAAAACCTGGCCTTTCGCTTTTTATAATATAATCTGTCTCCGTGTCTCTCTGGATAATATAAGGATTAAGAATTCTTATAACATTTGGTCCTTCGAGCCAAATGTTAAAAATAAAAAAAAATTCTTACATTTTTTACAACTACAAAGTTTTCTCTAATTATTTTTTACATTTGGTCAAAAGTCCAAATCTGATACATTCAAATTGAAAATGTTGATTTTTGTTTTGCTCTGTTGTAATCAGTTACCTTTAGTTGTAGGTCTTTATCTGTAACTGTAAGTGGTATCATCCTCCAATATGATACATTTTAACTTAGTTGAACAAATCCTTTATATAAATCAGAAAATGTTTTGCATGATCTTTTGGTTTTACAAGATTTTTGAAAGTCTCCTAATATTGTTTTATTTCCTTCAAGTAAATTACTATAATTTGCTTTTACATTTCCTTTTACATTTTCTTTGTCATCCATGAGCCAGACTCATCCCTCTGGGTATAATTCTGTGCAGTAACTTGGCAGCAGCATCACAGAGCCTCTATGTCCTGCTCTGTCCACATTGCTTTCCCAAAAACACCATCACCCTTGTAATATCAACAAAGCTGTTTGTAAGTTTGTGTTTTAACTTCTAAAGGATCTATGTTGAAATCCCCACATATGAAAATGTCTTTATGATTTTGTTCAGTATAGATTTGTTCCATCTGGTCTATAAAGGACTCTGTGTTACCACCAAGTGCTCTATAAATACAAGAAACCATTTTGTTTTTGCATTTTTTCCTTATTAATCTCAACCAGAACAACATATTCAAACAGATTATTAATTGCTGAGGTCCTGATTTTCTGACTTTTGTCCACATAAAGAATGCCCCTTTACCACTTTCCTGGTTTCTGTTTAAGTTTCTTCTTATTTATTCATGTTTCCAAAACAACAACCATTAATAGTTATTATTGTGTAATTAAAAAAATGCTTAAGGATTTATTACCAATATTGTATTGCAGTATAATAAGTGCACAGTTCCGTTGATAGGCACAGATTAGTTTTTTTCATAGCAAACAATCCTTAGTATTTATAACAATCAATAATCAAAAATATTACACTTCATAAATCCCACAAATAATAATTATTCAGGTGAACAAAAACCAGTGAGAAACTTGAAAATGCTCATAAATGTAAATAAATACCTTTTATTTACTTATTTATTATTAACTTCAGATTTCTCAAATAAACACCTCTATAATGAGCTTCCATCGATTGTTTTAACTGCTTTAAACCCGGACCCGCTCCGTGGTATGGGTGCTGCTCTGTCGCGGAGCGCAAGGCATTGCAGCGGGTGATGAAAACTGCCCAACGCATCACAGGGACTCCACTTCCTGCCATCGAAAACATCCAGAGGAAACGCTGTCTGCGTCAGGCTCGCAGCATCCTTAAGGACTCCTCCCACCCAGCCCACAGACTGTTCTCCCTCCTCCCCTCCGGCAGGCGTTTCAGGAGCCTCCGGACTAGAACCAGCAGACTAAAGAACAGTTTCTTCCCCAGAGCTGTGTCTTTACTGAACTCTAACCCTTGCTGACCCCACACCTCTCACAGACTCCTCTCTCACCCCCCACCATGCCACTCCCCTCACAGACTCTCCTCTCACCCCCACCATCCCACTACCCTCATAGACTCTTCTACCCCCCCACCACCATCCCACTCCCCTCACAGACTCTCCTCTCATCCCCCACCATCCCACCATCCCTTGCACTACCGCACCTTTGCTACCAACTGTTTACATTTCACTGTTTGCACTACCTTAAATCTACTGCTTACCTTAAGCTAACATACAATTGTATACACCTACCTGTAAAATTCTGTTTATAGTTAGAGACATCTGTATATCACGTGTGTGTGTGTGTGTGTATGTTTGTTTGTGTGTGTGTGCGTGTGTGTGTGTATATGTGTGTGTGTGTGTGTATGTGTATGTGTGTGTGTGTGTGTATGTGTGTGTATGTGTGAGTATGTATGTGTGTATGTGAGTGTGTGTGTATGTGTGAATGTGTGTGTGTGTGTGTGCTTGTGTGTGAGTGCGTGTATGTGAGTGTGTGTAGTGTATGTATGTGAGTGTGTGTATGTGTGTATGTGTGAGTATGTGTGCATGTGAGTGTGTATGTGAGTGTGTGTGTGTTTGTGTGTGTGAGTGTGAGTATGCGAGCGTATGTGTATGTGAGTGAGTGTGTGTGTGTATGTGTGTATGTGAGTGTCTGTGTGTATAGCTCTCCCGGTTTAATTCCCCTGTGAGTATGTGTGTATGGTGGTGTGTGTATGTGTGTATGTGAGTGTGTGTATGTGTGTGTGTGAGTGTGTGTGTGTATAGCTCTCCCGGTCTAATTCCCCTGGGTGTATGTGTGTATGTTTGTGTGTGTGTATGTGTGTGTGTATGTGAGTGTCTGTGTGTACAGCTCTCGGTTTAATTCCCCTGCGTGTGTGTGTGCGACGCGTGTGTATTACATTACATTTAGAGTACATATTCACCTGTAAATGCTGTTTATAGAGAAGAGACACCTGTAATTATATTTATGGCACACACTCACCTTTTATAGTAATAACCATCTGTATATTTATATTCATTGTACATATTACCTGTAAATCCTGTACATCTCCATATCCTGCACGTACGCAACCATTGTATATATCCTGCACTTTACTGCTATTGCACTTCTGGTTAGACCTAAACTGCATTTCGTTGCCTTGTACCTGTACTTGTGTAATGACAATAAAGTTGAATCTAATCTAATCTAAAAATATGTTTTCACTCAGCAGATTAAAAAGCCTCGATATCTCAGACAGAATTGGGCTCTAGAAGGAACAAATCTAGGTAAATGGAAATCTTTATTGCATAGATGACACTTTTGTAGTGGTCAGGTATTGCACACTGATTATAAAATACAATTACAAATAATAAACCCTTGGTTATAGTTTATTTTCAAAATCATTTCAGTTTTCTCGATTACTTAAAACAATATTTTCCCCAAACACTTACTAGGTCATTTTATCCAAAGCTTATATTCACTAATGTTACAGCTGGAACACCACTGGAGATAAAAGAGGGTTAAGTGTCTTGCCCAAGGACACAAATACAGTATGAACTGTGGAGAGCGGCAATCGAACCACCAACCTTCGTTAATAGAACCAGTGAGCCACTGCGCCCCTTGACAATATTTAATCCCATTAATTTCCTCGTATAGTTTACCAAACATGGTTTTGCTTTATCATAGAATCAATGAAACCCAAATGTGGACTATATTTGTATCAGCAGACTTGACAGAAGTTTGAACAGTTTTTCTAATTAGGTATCATAACCGGTAAAAATCAGTTCAGTGCAGTCTTTTTCTGTCACTGACATTTCAAACAAAGCCTTTTTTGCCACATTAAAAGGTTTATTTAATGTAAGAGAGAGAGACAATGGAGACAGCGTACAATTTAGAATGAATAGTGAGGTTTTAATTCTTGCAAGAATGAAGCAGCACACATGTAACAATGGTACACAGTGGATTTGTTTGCAAAGATAAACAATAGATGAGATTTTATGTCATGACAACAGGGGCCAACGGTAATCAATAACTAAAGGAAATATATAATTTCTATAACATTGTGTTGGTCAAAGTTAATCCTATTTTACTGTGGTTTTTGCTTCACATTTCCTTTGATACATCATCAGATTTTTTTAAATACAATTATTAGCAATAGAAGCATTCACATTCATTTCTAACTGTATTAGTTCTTTCTAAAAACCTCGCACAGGTGTTGTAGTTCTTTTATGGCCTGGTCATTCTTCTCACACCTCAATAATCCGTTCAGGGTTTCGTGGAAGAGAACATGAACGGTCCCTTTGACGTTCTGATAACCATGGTTGAGCTGGGCCTCTGTTGGATTAATGTCTTCTCTTGTGTGATGCATCACCACCAGAATCACTGGCTTCTGTCTCACTGCCTCTGAATAAAACATACAAAAACAGAGAAATCACATCACAATAGTTGTTCTTCTAAATACAGATTAAATAAAACTCAAATATCATTGAGTGGGTATAGAACACAGCTGCTCTGTTAAAAAGCATTCAGGCTACAGCAGCTAAAGTCAGTTGTAAACAATGACAAATAACACCACAAGAGTTATACATACATTGTTTTAGCAACTGTGCTTTCTCGTCAGAGGCAGTCAAACTAAGATCTGCCTGATTAGATGACTACCTATAAAAGTAAAATGCATCTCCCTCTCAGTTAATACACAAATACATAATCGGTATTTGCTTCATCTGGTGAACGATGCAGCAGCCAAAATAATTGAGTGTGTTGGCTGGTGACATACTCAAAGAAGTTTACTTTAGTTAACCTTCTGAACTTAATGTTCTGTCCCTCTGTACAATATTGATTTTGTTATAAACTAATAAAACGTTAAATTTTCCCACTAAAGTATGTATTTGTATATTTTACCTTGTGCACAGATATAAATTAAAGCCACCCTGCGTAACTTTTAGCCAGTAGAGGCGCATATGCCTCACAGACTCTCCGCCATTGAACTGACGTCTTTTGTTTTCAAAAGGAAACTATCACTCACGTCATGTCTGCTTGTCCCGTCGACAGGAAATATATATCATTAATGTTGGAGGTTTCTGTGCAGCTCAGGGACTGTGCCAGTGACATAGGCATGATTCTACCAATCGTGTGTGTCTAAGAACCATTAAATGATTACAAGGATAAATATATTTTGAGCTAAAAGTTCTGCAATGCTACAGACTACAAAGTTACGCAGGGCTGCTTGAAATACTGCTGCATTTTTTGCTGCATGGGCGGTTGTTAGTTTTACTGTGAGTGTCCTCTTGTCTTTGAACCTCTCAACCCGTTAGCTTATTTTAAAATCTTTTAATGAATCAAGGTCCTAGCCTCATACAAACTAAGGAGCATAGTCGGCAACACTTACAAACCTGTTTCAGTCACGTGTAAATATACAAGGCAGTGTCAAAGCATGCTGTACCTGTAATGTTTCTCATGGCATTGTCTACATCTGATCCAATACGAGAAATGACGGGACAGAAGAGCACCACCTCTGGGTTTAAACAGACATCCACTTGGATCTTGTTAAGGATTTCTTCGTGAGCACCAAAGGTTTTAGAAGCAACAACAGGGAAGACTTTCACTTTGGGTGAGGATGACCAAAATGGAAAAGAAATCTTCTGAAAAAAACTCTCTGAGATAAAGAAAATGTAAACATAAATCTTTTTAAATATTAAAATTCCTGGTCTATAAAACCTAGGAGTAAACTACAAACAGACATTCATCTAAGCCTACATATTTTTAAAGCATAGATATTGTTTTTTTAAATATTTTTTTATTTTTTTACACAGCACTCACCACTCTGTGTTTTAGGATAACAAAAATTTTTTTATAAAAAAATGAACACAAACAATTAGATTGTAGGTTGTAATGGGAATAAACAAAACAAAACTTTAAAACAATGATTGGCTGGTGTTTAATGCCTTAAAGGCTATTCTTGAAATTTGTTTAGAAAAGTGTGGTTTAAACCTGCTTCATAATGACCAGTCTGAGCCAGACCAGAGCAAAATCTGAGACGCTTACTGCTTTTTGCATCAAGAGCATTTTTATCGTCACAAAATTAATATTTCATTATTCTAATGAAGGAAACACACTTGAAATCTTATTAGGTCTCCAAATAAATCATGACCAGACTAAACTTCCTGCTTGAGTTCACATGGTGACTTAACTCTAAATGAGCCTGTTTTATGAAACAGAAATCACAACAAGCCAGACTTATCAAAATGAGTTAAACAGGTCAGATTAGCAGTAGCTAACAGTATGTTAACAGTGTTTTATGTAATTTTTGTTTTACAATGCCATAATAAATTTAAAACAAATCGGTTAAATTGTTGCTTTGATGCCAAACTGTTCTACCTAGTAAGAGATTATAAGGTAAGAGTTAATAAATGAAAAATATAATGATACATTTTTACCATGGATTTGACAGGTTTGAGATGTTTGATTAAGTTTGTGATTAAGTCCTGCAGATTATTAATAGAGCCAGGCATATTCTGGAGGTAGTCCTCTTCTATCTTTTTAACACCTTCGAGAGAAAAAAAAATGTATTCAAATAACACTGGAAAGTTTATTGTCATTTAGGTCAAAAATAGACATATCCACATTAAATACTGTTTGTAGTATTAATCTAGACTTGTTTTGCAGGTAGGTCATTTTCTTGTATATATAAAATTATGGTCTATATCAAATATGAGTCAATAGAATGTAAATTACCAGAGACGAAAAATGACATGGGCCGTGCTTCTGTGCCTAAATCTTTTCTAAACCCACCTGACTGCAAAAGTACAAATGAAGCAAGAGAAATTATACATACATTGATACAACTCAGGTGGTGCCAGGGCATGAAGTTTTTTTAAGAGTTTGGCTGTCCTTACTTCTGACTGACGCACAAAATTAAGCACAAAAAAGAGGATTGAAATCATAAAAAAGGGGTAAATAGATCAATTAATTTATTATAACAATTTAAAAAAAAAAGAATTTGAGCATTGATAGTTTAACTTACCATGGTCTCAGCTGACTCATTTGGGTCATTGCACAGCTGGTAGCTTTCTGGAAAAAGAGAAACACAGAATGATGTTCTCTACCATCTCAAGATTATCTCTCCACTCTGTAACATTTTTAGACAAAGAGCAGTTTAAATATATAAGGCTGCAGATGTTTATTTCAATAGAGGACCACATAAATGATCTGTATGGTAAAAATTCTGTAGAGATATACTGCATTACATTGAGTAATTAATTGTACATTTGAATATTTTCACAAGGAACCTCCACTATTATTACCTTAGGTAGGTTGTAGTTTCTTTCCAATGATAGGCCTATTATCTTGTATCAGTTTACATTAAAATGCTCATAGCGCTGAGGTAAAAGCTTGATAAATAAATCTGTATTACCCTCTTAAGCTGGTATAAATACATTTTACTTGGTTTAGTTCAGAACAGAAACAGAACTGTAGTCTGATCTGATCTGATCTTGTATATAAAACCACAGCCTGTGATGTCCCGACCAATGTACACATCAAAGTTACGCCCTTGATTCTCTCATATCGTTCTTATTGTATCACGTCATCGTGGTCACAATCCTCCCCCTCCAAACTAAAGCCAGTTATTTTATTGTACAAGCAGGTGTAGTGTCAAAACTGACCCCTCAGTCTTTGGCACTATTGTATGGAATAAGTTATGAACGCAACACCAGATTTCCATGCCATTAGAGTCTTTATTGTTTCACAACCAACACAATAATGACCCGAGTAGACTTTACCCAGCTCTACTAATGTTTGAACAGTAGACATAAGCTTTTATACAGTTTTGATATCAGTAAAGTAATAACTCTTTCTGATATCATTGTGCAAGGCTCTGGGCCTGATGTCATTTCTGTCTGGCCTTGAGCTACTCCTCGCCTGGCTCTGTCTCCTCCGATGACAGACACCTGCGTCTTTATCTGGTCCTTCCTGTGTGTGTGTCTGACATTAGGTGTTGTCTTTTATATTAATATATATTTATGTTTAAATGAATAACTAACTGGGTCTACATAGTTTAAAACACATAACATATTAAATATTTCACCACACAGGCAATTAAGATCTTGGATACAAAAAAACATATAAAATGGCATCATTGTGAAAACATAGACAAATACAAACTTGTTTACTTTTGAAAAGCATTTTGAAAGTTTTTCAAATGTTTGAACAATTGTGTGTCATGTTTGTTTTCTGCTCTCACTCTCAGACTTCAGAGCTCTCTCAAATCTTCCACCTGAGCCTCTGTCAGTGGGGTCTGTATAATTCCAAAATTCATTCTTGTGTTAAAAAGAGTTGGGTCTGAGTACTGTATTAAGTTTTGAAACCAGTCTTATTAACACCAAACCTGCTTTCTGGCTCTAAACTCATCTGACTACAAACGTCTGTTTTTTGTTGTGCACACGCCTGCCCAGTAATCATTGGTTAAAAGTTTAAACATGTGTGAAATATGAAACAAATAAGCTCACAATAACCCAGTTTGGTTTTGTTTAGTCGACTCAAATGGACTCCTTCTCTCTGAGTTTGTTAAACTTGCTTGGTGCAACAGCCGTCTGTTTAAAAAAGAAACAATAAACACAACAACAAAAGAAATCTCATAAAATACTACTTACCTTCAGATGAAACCTGGATACATTTACAGCATGGACAGCACTCAAACAGAGCAGCAGCATTCAGTTTGTCCACATTAGTCAGACAGAGTGTAGAGAGAAGACTGCAGCAGCTCTCTGAGACCAGACGATGAAGGGAACAGAAGCAGGATGTTATTCACACAAGCCCCTCCCACTGGGTTCTGAGAGGAATGCATTTACAGGAAATCCCTTTCACTTGAACAGTTTCAGTTTTGTTGTGACTGGTCTGGAGGCAAACTGGACTCATCATCAGTCAATCATAACTCTCTTTAACCTTTTTCCTATTAATTTCTTATGGAACTTATGCAAAATCCAGCCTTTCTTGAAATTACTTTTGCTTTTTCTGACCTTTACAACTTCTGCCTAGTTTAACCTTTTTGCACCGCTCAAACTTTAAACAAATCCCCAGAATTTTGGGTCTTTATACTAAATATCTTTTTTTTGTAACTTTTACAGTTTTTCCCTTGTTGCTAGAGCTGGGCGATTTTTTCCCCTAAAAAAATCGGTGATTTTTTTATAAAAAACTCGATTTACGATTCACGATTCGATTCCCCCCCCCCCCATTTAAAACAAAATAACTGTGAACTGTAAATATATTTTAAATGTATATATTTATTGTATTTAATTAAAGTGCATCAACATAAACAAAATGGCAAAGGCAAACCTTTGTTTCTCTAACTGAAAAGTCACCGTGCAAGGGTGCAACAAAGATTGTCAAACAGCTATATTTATACAAATACAGTATAAATAATTTGGATAATAAAACAACAACAAATTCTGAGGTAACTCTTAGTTGAAAGATTGTCAAACAGCTATATTTATACAAATACAGTATAAATAATAAAACAACAAAATCCTGAGGTAACGCTTAGTTGAAAGATTGTCAAACAGCTATATTTATACAAATACAGTATAAATAATTTGGATAATGAAACAACAAAAAATCCTGAGGTAACTCTTAGTTGAATTGAACATGTAAACAGTAACACCATTCACCATAAAAAATGAAATTGCATGTTAGTGGCGTTAGCGCTAGCACCGTGCTAGCGCTAACGCCACTAACATGGTTTTCTTTTCGGAGAAGGCAACACTTCTCCCACTCAGCCGCATGTTTACGCTTTAAATGCTGAAACAGATTTGTCGTGCTGCTACCAGCAACAACAACAGCCTTAAGACATAGTTTGCATCGAGGTGTTGTCTGTTCCTCATCAGATGCCGTAAATCCATACCAATTCCACACGACTGAAGTGGAAGAGCCTTTTTTTGGAAGGAGCTGCTCTCTTTCGCCAGCTGTTTCTGCCATGTTGTTTGACTGTTTGTGTATGTATGCGCTGATCTCAGGGGAGGGGCAGAGGCCCGCGCCGCAGAGAGTGTGCTACAGAAACCCTGAAGGAACATTATTTTGGCGAATGCAAAATGTATGTATTATACGCTATACTAAAAAATTGATTTTTGGAAAATATGAATCGATTTGACCTACCAACTCGATTTTTAAATCAAATCGATTTTTTTCCCAGCCCTACTTGTTGCAGTTTAAAAACGCTAACCTTATCAGAACTAATCCTATTTTCAAGACCATTGCTCGAAAAATGCATACCCATGAAGAAATGAGATATTTCAGCAACCAGAAGGTGTATTTGAATAATCTTGGTGTCATTGTAAAGGGAACATTGTGAAGATTTGTTAAAATGTGTTTTTGTATGCATATGTGTTACTTATGAAGAGAAAATGAAGATGGCACACAGCAAAAATTCATATTTTTTAGTCCGCCTAAAGAAAAACAATATTTTATGATGAGTAAATTTTTGAAATGCTGATAAAAAGGCTACTTTACTTCATAAAATGTTAATAAAACATGTTGACATTATTTCTGCAAAGTTTGGAACTGATAATGTGAAGCAGAATAAAACTACAGAGGTTTTAGTACAGAAAGATTAGGCGGGAGTTCAAAAAGGACCATTTGGCACAATTTGGCACAATTTGGCACAGTGTGTTCCATTAGAATTTAGTCATGTAAAAACTGTATATTTCAATTTTATATCACTAATGGTGTTCAGTACCAGTAAATAAAACTGTTTTGGGCATTATAGAAAAAAAAATATTTTATATAATAAATAGTTTATAGTTTATAATAAAAATTATAAATAAAATTTTTTTTTTTATAATTTTTTTTTTTTTTTTTTTTTTTTTTTTTATTACCAAAACGGTTTAGTTATAATAAATCTAAATAGAACATGTATGGAAATGTAAAAAAGCTAAATTTTCATGACACAAACCCAAACAACTATTTACATTATTTACAAAGTTGGTCAGGTTCTATTACTGTCCAGCATGCCACAACATGAAATAGTTCTTTTTTTGAGGTGAAGCAGAGAGGCATATTACATTTTATGCAATACAAATGTAATGTGCCCAGAGTGAAGACAATGTATTGTCTTCACTCTGGTACTTCCCCACAATGTATTGTCTTCATCATAACACCTCCACGTTACATACCTGTGTTTTCTCCGCTCTCAGCTATTTCCTGGTGGGGAGGAAGGACGACAGACGTGTTGTTGACAAAAGCAGGCCATGGTGTGAACGTAGGGGGTTGGGCCCTTTTGTGGTGAACACAGCTCAAAAACCCTCCTTACTGTAAACAGGTTTTATAGAAAAATAAATACATTTATACAATTACTACGCCGCCATGTTATTTTTATTATTACATACATTTTATAGCGTTTATCCGGGACGTAAAGAGCTTTACATATCAATTATTCATTCACTACAGTTACGCTGGTGGTTGTAAACTGTAGCTTCAGTAGACCAGCCTGACTGCACCTATTGACCCTCTGATCATCACTAAATACATCCACTAAACATTTTTTTATTATTATTATTATTACTACACATATATAGCCAATATAAATGCCATACCTTTCTGATTCTGACGAAGAAAGAGTGTTTCTATGTCTTCGCGTCGCACCTCCGAAGAGCGCACCAGTTTCTTCTGTCAGTCTGTGCCAAACAGCACCGTTGAAAATCCCGTTCAGGTACTTCCCCAACAGTGAATTGTTTCTACTGCTCTCCTTTAGGCTTTTAGTTCAAATACAAGCTCAAAAACAATCTAAAAGATATCCAAAACAGTTCAGATCTAGTGCGTAATCAGCATGTAGCGCGCATGCTAACTTTACGCAGCAGCAGCTGAGCACCGGCTTTGTGGGTTGCGCATTGAGGCTTCTCCGCCGTCCTTTGGTCAATTTGCATGTGTTACCCCTCTTTGGAATCCTGAAACCCCATAGGTTAGATCTGTCAGTCCCAAAATGAGATTGACAAGACAGTCAGCCAATCAGAAATGGGAAAAGCCAACCTACCCACGTGGGACTATGCGGTCATAGCGAGACAGAAAGGCATCCCCTTGGGTCCTAAAGCCCGTCCGCCAGTCACGAATGGATTTAAAATGTTCACGAGGCCTGGGACTAGCCGAATGCAGCGTGATTTCATGGGAAAAATATCTATTTTCAAGCAAGACTACCGAGGTAAGAGAAATTTTACAGCTGTGTTTCTGAAAAGCTATTTCTTGTGTTGCGGTTGTTTGGCTTCTATCTCCAAAAAGCTTTGGAGTTTTGTGCTTTTGAATATCTCTTTTGAATCGTTAGCATCTTAGCTTTCATTTGCGGGGGCTGGTGTGTGTTTAGCACAAAGCACGGCTGCTCTAGATACAGAAATATAACTACTGCGTTGCTGTTCGAAGTTTGTTTTGAAGTAATTCATTTAGTTTTCATTTGAGATGTGTTTAGAGCAAGTGGAAATGGTTTATATAGCGTTGTAGAGCTCGTAGAGCTGTTTAATTTGATATGCAGCTTGACTATATTCTCTGTGATTAGCGTTTTCTCATTCATCCGTATCTGTAATATGGTAATTAGGTTCCCCAAAAATGGGGAACCAGGGCTCACCAGTTAAGGGCGTCGCCAGAGTGACGCCCTTAAGTGTCAATCTGCCCAATAGGGACAGAGTAATGGCAATAACATTTTGCCAACATCTTTTTCTGCCCTTTGAAGCCCTTTACATTTCAACTAGTTTCACTCACATACACAAATTATTTATTAAATATATTTTTGTCCAGAAAATGTAACCCTCAAAGCTGCATCTTTTACAGAATTTGAATAAACTGCTTGGACGTGTCAGCATTTTTTCCCCCATTGACTCCCATGTTAAACACATCTAAACTGTTCTGCGCACACACATAATTATTACATGTTTTTGTATTGTCCGTTGATGCTCATTTTTACACAAATCTTACATAAATCTTATATCCACACATTCAGCTGAGGCTCGTGCAGCTCACAGTGTCAGTGTTATTTCTCTATTGTTAATAATCTTTGAATGTGATGCATTTAATTGAAGGCTTCAGTCGAGGCCAACTATGTTTCCAATGCCTGTCTGTGTCACAAGTGTGTGTCGTTGACTAATTACTTTTGTTGTTGAAATGTTTTATTCAGTTCATTTTAAAAGTAAAAGTGCAGAGCTGTACTGTTCAGTGTAAATAATACAATACATTTAATACAAATTTAAATATTAAAATGTGGATGCCTTTGTGTAACTGAGATCAACAGAAAAAGGTAAAATCTAGTTCTTGGAACTGAACTTGAACTGATAAAGAGAAATCTTCCTTGGCTTTACTTGAATACAGAGTTTAGATGTATTCAGTTCTTACTGAGAGTGAAACAGTCAACACAGTACACTGATCAATCACAGCTCACTCAGAACGAAACTGTAAGTGTTTGACCTAAGTAAGTTCTTCATACACAGTAACATTGGTACAGGGTGAATTCTTACAAAGAAATATAATACATGAGATTTTATACCATGTTGTAACAGTGTTAGGAGGCGTACATCGTTCACGTCTACCATGACATGTTCTCAGGTGCAGAATGTAGACTAGATGTTTAGATTTGCATTAACGACATGATGTTCCAAATGTGTTTGAATAACAGCTGAAAGACATGACCTGAGCAGGACTGAGATCATCCTGTTAACACTAAAAACAGGAAATATACAATTCTCTTAACATATATTCATCTGTGTGTGGACTGTATATACTGCGCTGACTGTTGCCTTATTGCTGTTGTTGTGCGTTGTCTTTTTATTATTGTTTCTGCAGCTGAGGCCAACACACTGAGCCAAAGACATTTTTTCCTTTTGGGACAACAACTGTGTTTACTCTTTTTAATTCATAATGACAACAGAAACTACCCAAATGACCCTGAGAAAAAGTTTACATACCCCGGTAAATTTAGTTTGATAACATGTGTTGTTGTATTATTGTGGAATAAGGTTGAGAGAAAACAACAGATGTCTTTTGGTGATTTATTTAAGTTAAAAAGAAAAAAGAGTTCAGAGTCATCTTTTGCACAAAAGGAGGAGTGGACATACAAGTCTCTGTGTACAGAGTTACATGAGCCTATAAATCTACAGTACAAGTGTTTTGTGTGTTTATGAGAGTTATGAAAGCTAAAGAAATAAGACATTGTGAAACCAAAGGAATGTTTTAAAACTTAACGTAAGCATTTTAACACCAAACCACGCCCCTTTTGTGACAAAGAACTTTGGGACAAGCCCCAGACAAAATTCATAAAAACTGAAATCTTGTCTCCTTTATCAGTGAGAGAACCTGTGTGTCCTTGTTTCCATAATATTCTCTGGGTTAAATTCCCAGGGTGGCGTAGTTGCCTATTATTTTTATACAGACTCTTAAACATCTAAAATATATCTGCTCAGTTCGGTCACGCCACAGATAGTTAATACAATATTATCTGATGCTGTGTAAATGCTTCACAAATATGCTCACTTATTATTCTGTAATGGTTTAAAAATTATGTACAACTTAGTAAATATATTATTTCTCCCTTCCTTAAAAATATTTACTACCTTTTTGTTAGTCTTTATTTCCATTATTATTTCAGGATTTACTGTTTACAAATGATTACTACCTTAGTTTAGACATCATTGTTCCTTACTTAAAATGCCATTTTTTTCCTATTAATTTCTTATGGAACTTATGCAAAATCCAGCCTTTCTTGAAATTACTTTTGCTTTTTCTGACCTTTACAACTTCTGCCTAGTTTAACCTTTTTGCACCGCTCAAACTTTAAACAAATCCCAAGAATTTTGGTTCTTTATACTAAATATCTTTTTTTTGTAACTTTTACAGTTTTTCCCTTGTTGCAGTTTAAAAACGCTTTAAGGGCGTCGCCAGAGTGACGCCCTTAAGTGTCAATCTGCCCAATAGGGACAGAGTAATGGCAATAACATTTTGCCAACATCTTTTTCTGCCCTTTGAAGCCCTTTACATTTCAACTAGTTTCACTCACATACACAAATTATTTATTAAATATATTTTTGTCCAGAAAATGTAACCCTGAAAGCTGCATCTTTTACAGAATTTGAATAAACTGCTTGGACGTGTCAGCATTTTTTCCCCCATTGACTTCCATGTTAAACACATCTAAACTGTTCTGCGCACACACATAATTATTACATGTTTTTGTATTGTCCGTTGATGCTTATTTTTACACAAATCTTACATAAATCTTATATCCACACATTCAGCTGAGGCTTGTGCAGCTCACAGTGTCAGTGTTATTTCTCTATTATTAATAATCTTTGAATGTGATGCATTTAATTGAAGGCTTCAGTCGAGGCCAACTATGTTTCCAATGCCTGTCTGTGTCACAAGTGTGTGTCGTTGACTAATTACTTTTGTTGTTGAAATGCTTTATTCAGTTCATTTTAAAAGTAAAAGTGCAGAGCTGTACTGTTCAGTGTAAATAATACAATACATTTAATACAACTTTAAATATTTAAATGTGGATGCCTTTGTGTAACTGAGATCAACAGAAAAAGGGAAAATCTAGTTCTTGGAACTGAACTTGAACTGATAAAGAGAAATCTTCCTCAGCTTTACTTGAATACAGAGTTTAGATGTATTCAGTTCTTACTGAAAGTGAAACAGTCAACACAGTGCACCGATCAATCACAGCTCACTCAGAACGAAACTGTAAGTGTTTGACCTAAGTAAGTTCTTCATACACAGTAACATTGGTACAGGGTGAATTCTTACAAAGAAATATAATACATGAGATTTTATACCGTGTTGTAACAGTGTTAGGAGGCGTACATTGTTCACGTCTACCGTACCAGGTTCTCAGGTGCAGAATGTAGACTAGATGTTTAGATTAGCATTAACAACATGATGTTCCAAATGTGTTTGAATAACAGCTGAAAGACATGACCTGAGCAGGACTGAGATCATCCTGTTAACACTAAAAACAGGAAATATACAATTCTCTTAACATATATTCATCTGTGTGTGGACTGTATATGCTGCGCTGACTGTTGCCTTATTGCTGTTGTTGTGCGTTGTCTTTTTATTATTGTTTCTGCAGCTGAGGCCAACACAGTGAGCCAAAGACATTTTTTCCTTTTGGGACAATAAAGTTGATTGTGATCTTGAAACCGAGCTTTAAAGGATTGAAGAAAAATGTCCTTAGCCTTTTGCTTTTGTTCAAATGCAAGTAACACTCCTATTTCCCGTTTGTTTTAGCTACACTCCAATCTAACATTATTTAATTGAGTTCAGATTTGATCAATCACAGACCACTCAGAACGAAACTGAACGTGTTTGACCCAAGTTAGTCATTTCCAGTAAATGCAGTGTTTTCAGAAAGACGCCAGAGGGAGGGGTCTGTGTGTTTTATAAAGCCCTGCCCCTGACTCCCTTCGGTCAGACGTCTCCTCGCAGAAGAAGAGCAGCTGCAGGTAAGTCTCATTCCATCTGACTCACACCAGTAGAACTCTGAATACAGGAGGATATTTATTTTAATAAATTGATCAGAGCATTATTTAACATGATGCAGGTTGAGATTCACAGATTCACAGACATGGCTCAAATAAGCAGGATTATTATTACATATTTTTTCTCTTAGTCTCAGGTTTTTTAAAGCTGAATGCATTTTACTTATGTAGTTTGTGGATCACTATAAAACATATTAATGAACCTTTTGACAAATTTAGAAAAACAAGTGGACTTTCACTAACTTAATGTTGAACAATTTATTTTTCTTTAGATCTTAAACATTTGAACATGGGACCTGCACCCAGCTCACGTAAGAAATCAAATCAAAATCTTAACTTGGTGTGTTTAAAAAATTAGAACAAGCTCGAGAAAGTTGAGAGTTAAAAGTGCTTTTTAACATTTCTCTGTACTGTGTGCTGCTTTGACATTTAGTTTTGAGTTGAGATGTTTTGCAGATATTTGTAAATGTTTGTAGTATTTTAATATTACCTCTTTTGTCTCCAGCTGAGCCTCCAGATGAGCCTCCAGGTTGGCCTCCAGGTTGGCCTCTAGGTTGGCCTCCAGGTTTGCCTCCAGGTGAGTAAATTCAACTTAAACGTTAGCCACATTATTTTATGTTGTTATTAAACCTTTTTTTCAAAAAATGTTTTTTTGTTGCAGCTCCATCTCCACGTAAGAAACATTTCCTTTTACTTTGATTAAATCACTATTCATTTATTATGTAACAATAACTGCTTGGTTTCACTGACTGTTGTTTCTGCAGTTTTTGATGAGCCCTGGAGGAAGGTCGACTGGGGGTGAGCTACTCTTTAAATCAAAACAGAATCACTTTTTCTTAACAAACCATTTAATCTTTCATTGACTATATTTTTCAAACAGAGGGAGGGACAACCTTCTCGGTTTAGTGAAAGAGTTCAGACCTTCAACAGATGAAGTGGGCCATGTGCGTATCCTGCTGTATGGACCTGTCGGAGCAGGCAAGTCCAGCTTCATTAACTCTGTGAGCACTGTGCTCCTCGGCAGAGCGACCATTCCTGCTCAAGTCAACCCCAACACAGACGATGTCAAGAGTTTCACTGTCGAGGTAAGAGCAGTAGTCAGAGTTAGTTTACTGTAAAAACTTTAGTACAGTAGTTTAGTAAAGTAATGTTCCTCTCTCTGTGTTCACTGTGCTGCAGTACAGAACTCATAAAATAAAGACAGGAGAGTCAAAGGAGTACTACCCATTTGTGTTCAATGACATCATGGGACTGGAAGGAGGCCAGAACATCGGAGTTCGGCCTGAAGACATCAAACTGGCCATGAAGGGACACGTGAGGGACGGCTACAAGGTATAACTGATCATTTATATATTTCAGTGTCTACATTCAGTCTCAGTCAGCCTTGTGCTTGGATTTAGTGACACAGCATAAAGATCTGTCTAATGTAGTGTATTAAACACACACTGTTCATGTCTACTTTAAAAACTCCAGTTTGTATTTCTTCATATCTGATTATAGGATTTCTCTGTCGTACATTACATGGAGCCTGATCATTGTTGGTGACTGATTTCTTTCATGTTGCAGTTCAACCCTTTCTCTACTCTGTCAGAAGAAAACACCCAGTACTACAATCCGAGTCCCTCTGCAGACGACAAAGTGCACCTTTTAGTTTGTGTCCTTAATGCCAACTCCCCAGAAATAAACCCCTCTGTGATTCAGAAGATGAAGGAAATCAAAGAAGCAGCTCGAGATCTTGGTAAGAGCTGTGTTCTCAAACAAAACACTGTTATGTAGAAGTAAACTAAAAATAAACTTGGGGTTAATGTTTTATGCATACATGTAAACAGAGATCCACTGTGTTCTTTTCAGGGATTCCTCAGGTGGTCATTGCCACACACATCGATCTCCTCTGTGATGAAATCGAAAAAGATGTAAAGAATGTTTTTAGGAGCAAATATCTAAAACGGAAGGTGAGATAAAGATAAAAGTGTTATGTTTTTTATAGAAGATTGTTAAATGGTGTGCATTTATATAGTGCTTTTTTGGATCCTTCTCGGGCACCTAAAGCCCTTTACATCATGCTTCCATTTACCCCACTCACACACATTTACCCCTGGGGCAGACAACAGCATAAACCGGGGAGAGCGGCAATCGAACTGCCAACCTTCCGGTTGTAGGATGACCGCTCTACCATTGAGCCACTACACTCTCTAACTTTTGCTGTGATAATTGTTTTGTGCAGATGAGTGAATTTTCCTCAACAATGGGGATCCCCATGAACTGTATTTTTCCTGTGATGAACTACTACAGCGGAATCCTAGATGAAGACGCCGACATGGACATTTTGATCCTGACGTCCCTCAAACACATGCTGAACTACGCTAATGACTACCTTATAAAGACATAGACACACAAAAATATTTTTAACGTGAAAACTTTTTCATTTAGTTTTGTCAAGTGTTACCTTAGGTTTGTTTAAAGGGACACAGCTAATTTTATTCCAAAACTTGATAATTGTATTATAAAAAAACAATAAAAAGAACTACCTATGTTTTGTATTTGTCAAGTCAAGCTGTCGTCAAGCTGGGTAAAGAAAGTTTAATAATATAAGTCCTAACTTTTATATTCCCTCATCACAGACTGATAGAGCTAATACATTAAACTGTGACAAAGCACAAAATGGTTTAGTCTTGATAAAACCAGACGTCATGGGTTTTAACAAAGGGTATACATGAGTGCACAAATGTAAGATGTGAGGTCTACCTTCTGTCCTAGGTCTCTCTACCTCTCTCTACCTGCTTTTTCTTTAGATGGGGCTTTAAATTTTTCACTCATTATGCTATTGTCACTGGTTTGTTCATTTAGACACACCAGTCAATAGATAAAGGACTTTAAGTGTTTTATTGAATATTTTAGCAGCATTAATAGAGTTCTCTTAAATAAGCTCCTAATGCTCTTGTTTCATCAGCTCATTACAATAATGAAATCTCTCAAGACCAAAAACAGGCAGACCGTCACAAGATGCAACACTAGACTCACAACTGAAATGAAATGTAGATGTTGGAATTAAACTGAATAAACGGAGGCAAGATTAAAGCAAAAAGAAGCTAAAATACTTTATTAATGTGCAGGCACGTGTTGAGTTTAAAAGCAGAGTCAACATGTCTCTGTTAAACAGTTAAACTTTTATTCATACTCTCCTCCGACAGCGCTGTCTTGTGTGTGTCCTAATGAAAACTGATCTGCTGGAAATGCTATTGTGGACCCAAAGAGGTTCAGGAGCCAACAAGACTTTACTTTCTACCCTACTATAGGTCTGCTGTTTTAAAGAAAAGAAGAAAAACAGGTTTTAATCATTGTTTTTTCTGCTGCTGCCCTCTGGTGGCCTGGAAAAACATACCAACACACACCTGTTCAAACTTGAACGTGTCATTGAACTGAATTAACTAACTAGTTGTTGTAATTGTAACTGTATTCAAAACACACAGATTGAAGACTTCAATTTCAAATCACTGCAACTCACTACATAAATTTATTTTAACCTATGGCTCTCTTTGCTCACTTCAAACAAAGATTCAGCTCAAAGTTTCAACAAAAAATCCCGCTGGTAGGCTAAAATGTACATTTAAATGTGTATTTGAGGTTCTTTATGATTTGATCACATTTATTGTCATTTAAACTGTGTCTTAGTGAAACATTAAGTTAAAGTTAAAATGATTTGATCATTTGATGATGATCATGACGAGTATGTAAAAAAGATCAGTTAAGTAGTCAACTACTGTCTCAATACAAAGAAAAAGGCAACTATTTATACATGGATAGCTAGTACATGTCACCAGCCATTTCCAGAATGAGCTGAAAGTGACACTGGTTTATGTGGAACAGTACTGAGCACAAGGAAAGGAATGGCAAAAGGCCTGAGTAAAAAACACTTTACAGTTAAAACAAAGTGATGGGCTAGTGGGCAAATTGTTGGCTTGTGCGAGTTGAGCCAGATACTCGGCTGAAACGAGTATCCGGTATGGATAAAGCACTTTTGCCGAGTACGATTATAATACGAGTAATACGAGTCAATATCTGTGCTCAGATTGAATAAAAATCCTCATTGGGTAGCCGACTGTGTCTGCGTTCTGTGATAGGCTAGTCACAGCGCCCCTCCCCTACACACACAGATTTGCTGTGTCCCGCAGCCGCTCTGCTCACTCACTCACTCACACACAGAACACTGAGAAGAGAACAGCTCTAACCATTTTTTTGACTTCACGCACTGAGTGTCTGACACTGTCTTGCTGTATTTCATAAAAAAATAATGGAATTAGAGGTATAAAACTATAATATTACAAATTAATTAGCTACACACACACACACACATACATGCACATACCTGGTGTGGAAATAAAAAAAAAAGGATTGACACAACAAGGGATAAACACAGGGATAAACATTTGCTTTCTTAATCTATATTATTGAAACTTAACAAAAGGGCAATTTGAGGGAAGCAGCTTGGTCTACCAAGTCAGTGCTTTAACAGAATACGTTTTTATGACGCCAGGCTTTGTGTGTGCCATGTGCAAACTCTGGTCGGGATCGGTGCAGGAAGACAAGTTCCAAAGTGTCCTCCAGAATTTGGCGCGTCCTGCCTGGTTCCGAAAGGTAGAGTGGTCGTAACGTGCACGCCGCTCCAGACGGGTCGCTTTGCGGCGGGGTATCGTTGAGGCGGAAACGTTCTGTTGAAGCTAGCTAGCTTTGTTTCAAATTTCAGATGATGAATTCCAAACTTGAACCAAACATATTTACACAGTTTTGGTGTTAACTTCATCGCACAGTCAAGCGATCTGTATGATTGTTGGTGGGCCACACAGTGGAACACGGAGGTCAGCTCAGCAGCAGCTATTTTATTATACATGGAATCATCCTGCTTCTTAAAGAAGGACGAGACCAACGTGTTAGTCTGTACAGTAGCGGTGTTGGTACAGTATAATTTGCTGCTAGCATGCAGCCTAACATCTGCCTTCCCTCCTTGAGAAACACCAAACTCTTTCCTACACACTTTGCAGAACGCTTTACTTTCATCGCTTAAGGCTGTAGCAATCCATGGATACTTCCCCACCCACTCCTCTCGGTACCTGCAGAGGCGTTTTTGCTTTTTAGCAGCATGTTGGGGTTCCGGTACACCAGCCATGTCAACGGAATGAATGAAAATTAGCTTATCAATATCTAAATTTGCGCCTAGCCGCATAAGTTTTTTTTTTTTTTTAACATAGAATGCTGCAGCCAATAAGCAGCCGGCGGCGGCGGCGGAGGATGGTTGCAGGATGGCTTAACCTCCACAGACAGTTTTTATACAATTCAATTATAAAATAATTATTTTTTTAATGTTTATCAGACAATAACTTCTCAAGCTTTTGCTTTAATATAATTTTCGGGACAATTAGGTCCAGATTCGGGATTCGGGACAACAGTTTAGATTTCGGGACTGTCCCGAATTCTTCGGGACGTCTGGTCACCCTAGTCCTGGGGAAAGCTGAATCAACATCTTTATCTCCATGAATTTACGATTATTAGGCATGGCGCCAGGGTGTGGTACTGGTCCTGAGTCACCTTTGACCTGGTGACTGGCAGACCCAAGTTCCACTCCTTTGAAAGCAGAAAAAAAGTCATTAATAACATTTCCTGTCCTTAACAAAACCCTTTGGCCGTCCTTTTATCTGAAAGAAAACAGTGTTAACCAAGTCTTCTTCCAGACTTCAGATACAAGCTTGTCTCTGAAGGCCTCTGGAAATGATGGAAGCGACAGGGAAGTTAATCCGTGGGGAATTCTGAAGACTGATCTGCTACATGATCAAAACCATTGATCTGAAGCTCAATGCTGATGCTGTCATGTAAATCATTTTCTATTCAGCAATAAATATTACAATATAACAATTTCTGATCAACCCATATTAATAATTGAATGATTAAAAATAACATACCAGTTAAAGCCCTGCCCATTTCAAGTCAACCCGACCACTTCCGGGTTAAATCCATCCCACTTCCGAGTTAGGCCACGTCCAGTCCGAGTACAGATACAGATAATCCATATGGTTAACAGATACAGATACAGATAATGCTGTACTCGCTCATCCCTGGTTCTCGCACAATAAATAGACCAGTGGTGTTGGAGTACAACAGTTTGTGTTTTTAGAGTACCAGTGGGCTGAAGCTGTTAAAGACTCCCAGTTGAAGGTGGAAGGAGGCAGATGGGCAACAATAGAGTGATCTACACTTGGTCATTTTTCAATTTTTAGGCATTTTCTTTAATCTGAAATTGCCTTTTTATAATGCTGTGCTGTCAAAACACAGACATTTTTGTCCCCCACATCATTGGTACATTGTTGTTACACTTCAGCTCAGGCTGAGCGGGACTTGCTGCAAAAAGTGTCCCTCAGGTGGATGAGACAACCAAACCACGAGCCCTGAGCTCCAAAGCCACAGAACACATTTTGGCCTCATTCTGGACAGTCTTCTCCACCACCAGCACTTACTCATCCAAGCCCAAGCCCTGGAACACCACTCTGCCCCCGCTTGGTCAACTTTCTCTAGGTGAGGCTTTTCTTGCCTCTGCTACTGTTTCCTGCTATTTTTCCACATGCTGGCCAATCACCTTGTCTCTTCACCTGCACACTTGAATCTGATCATTAATTAGTTAATAACGATCAAAGAGATGATACTACATACCCCAAAGCCTAATATAGAAAAGCAGCACATCAAAGCTACACGCACATCTAAGCCATTTACATTTACTCCAAACACTGACCAAACAAAAACAGGTGGTGCCAAAACTGTGCCAAACTCAACCATAGCATATTGTGCCAAATGGAGACTCCCCCTGACTATAATAGTTTTGGTTTGTTTCACATTAGAAGAATTACATTTGGTGCAGGTAATGTTGACATGTGACTGGGATTTGAAATAGTGTTTGAGCTGCACCTGCCTTAATCTAAAGGGATATTCATCTCAACATTGTTTTATTTTTGGGGCAGAAATGTCTTTGGGGTTATTTGGCTGTTTTCCATCTTGATTTATTCTAAAACTGTACCATTGCACTTCTAGGAAATCTCACAAGTGCACCCTTCATTTTGACCCCAGAATTATTGAAATACACCTTGTAGTTACAGAGATACAGTCAACTTACTGTGGACATGTCATTTTCGAGCAGACACACCAAATAAACAGGGTCATTTTTAAAGGGCTAGAAGAAAGAAAATCAGATGAAGTCTGTTTTAAGCACTGTTCATGTAAGGTTCAATTTAAACCATTTTACTCCAAAAGTACTATGCCACTTTTGCCACAACTAACTCAAAGCTGAACCCACTCCAGTCTGTAAATAACAAATTCCCCATTTGGCTTTGGGGAAAGTTAGAAATGGAATAAAACAACATTTACAACATTTTTATGTCTTGTCTCATTCTTGTGTTAAACAGAGCAGCTACTGTAGCACAATCAGTTCATTTTCTTAGAGTTTTGGCCACCAGGAACCATATTCCTTCTTGTTTCCTAGCAGAACAATAGTCATGCTTACTCTGTGCGCTTTAGGCTGTTCACTGTAAACAATTGGCTTTATGTGAAAAAATTAAATCGGTTTTGTTTTGTTTGGTCGAATCAAAACACACTCCTCCACTTTGAGCTTGTTGAACTTTCTTGAACAGCAGCCCTCTTTTAAAAAGGGGAACAAAAACAAAAGAAATTCTCCTCTTACCTTCAGATGAAACCAGGTTCCATTTCCAGCATGGACAGCCCTTTAACATAGTCCACAAACAGAGCAGCAGCTATATTCAGAGTGTAGAGAGAGGACTGCAGCAGCTCTCTGAGTCCAGACGATGAAGGGAACAGAGGCAGGACTTCATGCACACAGGCCCTTCCACTGAGCTCTGAGAGGAAACACTACATTTACAGTAAATCACTCTCACTTGAACAGTTTTAGTTTTGTTGAAACTGGTCTGGGGGACTCATCACCAAGACACTGCAAATGTTGAAAAGTTTAAATCCTTTTTAGATATTGAACCTAATGTTTTAGCTTAATATATTGTTACATTCCTCTAATATGTCTGTGAAGATTGGCTTTAACCTTGTATTCCTCTAATATTTAATTGCAACATCATCAACCATTTTTTTATGTCACTGTCCAGTAAGAAGCACATTAATATATTTTAAACATTGTTTAAAGCAGCTGAGACAGACTCCAGCTCTGTGACTTATAACATGATTAGTGTTAAAGAATACACATATAAGGCTTCTACAAAAGCACAGATATATATATATATATATATATATATATATATATATAACAGTTTTATTCATTTGTGGTCAAACATAGCTCATTAGTTTTGTCCTTTATTTTCTTTTAATTATGAAGGTATTTACTGTTGACAGAAAATGCTTCATTCGGAGTCTGAATAAAAGCACTCTTTACCTCCCTTCGGTCAGACGTCTCCTCGCAGAAGAGAGGAGCTGCAGGTACAACAATACAACTTAAGTTTATAAAATATTCAAACATTCTCCCAGCACTGAACAAGCGCTTTTTTTTTCAGCGCTTCGAAACAAGACGGTCATTGGATAAACGCTGCGATTATGTCCAGTCCACGGACGCTCAGCGTCTCTGGGGGTGAATGGGGAGTATCCCTCCTCCTTCAACCGGGTAGGAAGGAACCTAAGGAGGATGCAGACCCTGAATTTGGACACAACCTGTCACAAGATGCAACACCAGAATCAGTTCCCTATCAAAATCTACACGCGATGCGGCGTAGCATTATGCTATGGGACCAGTGGTGGACGAAGTACACAAACCAAGTACTTGAGTTAAAGTACAGATACACTAGGTAAAATATTACTTCAGTAAAAGTAAAAGTACTCCCTTTTAACTTTCACTTGAGTAAAAGTACAAAAGTATTTGCCTTCAAGTGTACTTAAGTATCCAAGTACTAGGCTATAATGTCCTTATAATTTTTGTCAGTCTCTTGCCCCCTTTAGGCGCCAGGAATTATTTAAAAAATACAGATTTTTGAGATCCAAATTTCAAAAGGCTGTGGTTTGAAAATGATACGAGATAGAGTCCTACTCTAAACTAGAAAAATGTCAGGTATGACCCAAAGTATTTAAGTAAATAAATTTTAAGCATCTAATTTGCATATAATTTGCATACTATGACATTATATATTGGCGGTTATGTTTTTTTCAGTACATACACACTAATGAACATATTGGAATAGTTTTTTTTTTCTTTTTCTGAAATAAACAATAACTACAACTTCTAATATACCATAACTAGTAAAACGTAAGCAAATAGTTATGAGAAATATACACATGTACTGTATGTGTTGTTGCAGTTGCTTTATCTTTTCTTATCCGTCCATGTGGCATAGTTAGTAGTTTTTTAGAGTGTGGGACCTCTCATAAAGCACAGCACACAGCCATCACTTTTATTACGATCGCTGCTTTGATTAGTGCATTCTCGCTGACTATGTTTACTCTGCCTCTCCCTCCTCGACTGGGTAAAGTGTCAGGATGAACAACACGTATTTGTCCCAAACAGCTGTCAATAGAAGCCGCATTATTCCCAAACTCCCTGTCACTCCCGCGGCCACGGCAAGTACACCCGCCCCGGCTTCTATCACCTGTGCTAAAGGTAAAGCTGCAGGTGCTACGCGCACACGGCTTCCCGGCTTTAGTTTCCTCCCGTTTCTTTCACTGATGTTTGGTAAAATGTGGGAAAAACAGCGTGTGCTTTATGAGAGACGCTGAGAAAGGCACGAGCAGCGGCGCCGCTGTCCAAGTTACACACGCACTCTCGCTCCTTCTCACTTTCACTCGGCTGAAAAGACTCTAAAGGTAGATGTTCTCCCTCAGAATCAGAGTCAGCCATTATTAATACCAAAACTTCATCACAGGTGTATTTTTTATTTGTTATTTTCATGTTTATCAGCTCGCGTGTAGAGAATGAGGCTTCTATTGAGCCGGTCCTGACACTCCCACTGAGACGCGTCTTTGAGGTCTTCTTCTACAAAACATTTAACGGAAACACAAGGAACGACTAATTTTGCAAAATGTACTTGAGTAAAAAGTAAGATATTTGACTTTGAAATGTAGTGAAGTTAAAGTAAAAAGTATCCCTTAATGGAAATACTTAGTAAATTACAGATACTGGAAAAAACTACTTAAGTACAGTAACGAATTACATTTACTTCGTTACTGTCCACCACTGTATGGGACGAACATTCTTTGTGTGACCGGTTGCGAAGCACGTGTGTCAAACGTGCCCACAATTGGCTTATTTACCCTCTGTTGGTAACGCAGCTCATCAGCGGCAGCTGTCTGATTGAGCACACCTGAACGCGAGTGACACACAGGGTGTTAAGAACACATGACGCAGAAGAGTCTGCAAGGTTTCTTTGTCTTCAGACTGCATTGTGTGAAGTCTGAGCAAACATAGTGTAATAGCTGCAGTGTTCTTGTATTGTTACTGTTCAACTGTTCTTTGTTCCTGTGACAGAAGGGGGCGCTGTGGGTTTAGAAAAGGGGGTTGAGAGAAGGAGAGAGGGTGCCGGAGAAGTCAGACTGTTGTGTGTGCATGTTAAAGAGAGTTGTTAAAAAGAGAGTTCAGCGTGAGCTGTGGCTGAGACAGCAGCTCCTGTTATCTAAACTGGTGAATAAAGCAGCACTGAGTTCTACAGTTCGACTGGTTTCTTCCCTGACTGAGCGGGGCATTACAATACTCTCTGTGCCAGTAAGAGAAAAGTGTACAAGTCAACCACTTTTTCAATAAACGCAGTACATATATGTATACAGAAGCAGTTCAAAGACTATTCAGAAATTCAGTAAATTCATAAATATTTGTTATGTATGGTGAGGACTGAAGTTAATGACATTCTTTAAAATGTCAACACAATATTTTTTATGGCAATCTTTAAAACAAGCACTATTTGGTGTCTGAGGGACTTTGATCCACACTCTCCTCTCCTCTGTGAGGAGTCAGCATGTCCTGCCCATGTTACAGTGGGTTATCTCCGGGGACTCTGGCTTCCTCCCACGGCCTAACTCTTTAAAATTTCCCTAGTAAATTAAACAGATGGAAATAAGCTGTTAGGATATAATCTGATAGAAGCATCTCTGCTTTGGCATAATTTACATTGTACACTGTCCTAAAAGCAAAAAACAAACAAACATTTCAGAAACCAAAAGGAATATACAATCAGCTCCTGAAGTACTATAAGTCTGCTGTTTTATTGAAAAGAAAAAGAGTCATGGAAGGACTCAGGTTTTACATTCATCAGAAATATGAAGGCACATAAAATTATAAGAAAGCATACAAGTAAATTCATTTTTCAGACTCTGTAGATCAAAAAGGAAATCATAAAAGTCGCTCGTGTAATTAATAATAATGAAAATAATGTATTCAGTGATGTTAAAATGACTTGTGTGAGAATGAGGAAATGAACACAGAGTGGCTCAGGAAACTCAGAAACTCTGTGTTTGAGAATTTAAACCAGATTAAGTTTACAGTCAATTACAGTGTTGGTTGGATGGATTGCTGCTTCCCCCTAGAGCCTGAAAAAACATCACAAAATATATATAATGTTATACAGTATTGTTTAAAATAATATCAGTACAATGTGACTAACCAGAATAGTCCAGGTGTTTAGTATATTTTTTATTGCCAAGGTTCACACAAGTTACCAGTGTGTGCAGTAGATTCCCTTAAAAAGACCCACCATTCATGATATACACGCTCTTAAGGCTATGCAATTGGGAAATTAGTTGAAAGAAATAGCAGTGTGGCATTCAATCACTGAGGTCATCATTGTGAAAAACAGGTGTGAATCAGGTGGCCCTATTTAAGGATGAAGCCACCAGCACTTGTTGAACATGCATTTGGAAATTGGGTCATTTAAGACTTTGTTCAGAAGAACAGCGTACTTTGATTGTATTACGTTGCCCTTTATACAACCCAACAAATATTTTATAAACAGGTTATGCAACGTACATGTTACACCAGGCTGTGTTTGATCATCCTGGAGCTGAACATTGGCTGAGCCTTTGCCATTCTGGTTATTCTTCGATCCATTTTTATGGTTGTCTTCGGTTTTCTTTCTCTGGTTTTGCTCTTCCTTTTAAGGCATTGGAGATCATTTTAGCTGAACAGCCTATAATGTCTTGCACCTCTCCAATCAACTTTTTAACAATACTGGTAGTATCTATTTAAGGGCCAAATCAGAAGAATAGGTACAGCTCAGGCAGAGAGGAGGCAAGAGACTTTTTGCTTTTTAGTTGGTACCATGTATTAAATAACATGACAATAACATACAACACAGAATGAATAAAGAATGACCATTCATTTAGAGCGGACTCCCATATTTACAAAGTCTCAATAATGCTCAATTATGTTAATGTCCACACAAATAATCCAAAGCACACAGATTTACAACAGATTAAAACACAATGAGACAGTCCATTACACTCAGCAACCCAACTCCTACGACCCAACAACAAAGTTTAAAAGGATGTGTCCGTGATACGCGAGTGGGGGGAAAAGCAATGGGTCATAGAAGAGTAGGTGCGTAAACGTGCAAAAGGAATATAGGAGGATATTTATGGTTTTAATAAATTTATCACAGCATTATTTAACATGATGCAGGTTGAGACTAGTCAATGGGACAAGATGCAAATAAGCAGGAACATATGTTTTCTTTGCGTCAGGTTTTTAAAACTGAATGAGTTTTACTTCTGTAGTTTGTGGATAACTTTAAACAAATACAGAAGGTTTTAAGATTTAGAAAAACAAGTGGCTTTTTCTGTACATAGACTTTTACTAACTCAATGGTCCGCAATTTCTTTTTCATCAGATTTTGTTGAATATTTAAACATGAGGTGGATCCAGCACACGTAAGAAATTCAATCCAAGTCTTAACGTGGTGTGTTGTAACGATGTTGAGCAAGCTTAGGAGGCTTAGGAGTAAAAACTGCTTTTAACTTTTGTTTTTGATTGGCCACATTGGCCTTTCTATTCTTGACCACATAAAAAGAATAATCAGGGATCCTTCTCATTTGTTGCATGGTGAACATGAGCTCCTCGCAACTGGAAGATGCTATCAAGCTCTTAAATACAAAAGTAATTGTCTAAAGCTCTCTTTTATTCCCAATGTCTGTCACTCTTCTGAAAAAAACTCCCTAACTAAACCTCAGGAGTCTTTTAGTCTTTCTTTTAAACTATTGGTTTTATCATTTTTATAATACCATTTTTATTTTTATATATAATTATTTATTATAATATTTATTTATTTATATATGTCATAGTTTGGCCTTTTAATTTCTTGATTTTATTAAATTTATGTTCTTTTAATGTATTATTCTGAATATTTGCTATAGCCTCTTCTTACCTTGTTTATTCATTTTGTACAGCACTAATTGTACTGCACTGTGTGCAATAATGTTGTGGCAAATTGTTATAATATTATTCCATAATAATATAATTGTGCCATATTCATCTGTGTGTGGACTGTATATGCTGCGCTGACTGTTGCCTTATTGCTGTTGTTGTGCGTTGTCTTTTTATTATTGTTTCTGCAGCTGAGGGCAACACACTGAGCAAGACATTTTTTCCTTTTGGGACAATAAAGTTGATCTTGATCTTGAAACTGAGCTTGAATTGATTGAAGAGAAATGCCCTCAGCCTTTTGCTTTTGTTCAAATGCAAGTAACACTCCTATTTCCCGTTTGTTTTAGCCAATACCCCAATCTAAAATCATTTACTTGAGTTCAGATTTGATAAATCACAGACCACTCAGAACGAAACTGAAAGTGTTTGACCCAAGTAAGTCATTTCCTGTAAATGCAGTGGTTTCAGAAAGAAGCCAGAGGGAGGGGTCTGTGTGTTTTATAAAGCTCTGCCCCTGACTCCCTTCGGTCAGACGTCTCCTCGCAGAAGAAGAGCAGCTGCAGGTAAGTCTCATTCCATCTGACTCACACCAGTAGAACTCTGAATACAGGAGGATATTTATTTTAATAAAAAGATCAGAGCATTATTTAACATGATGCAGGTTGAGATTCACAGATTCACAGACGTGGCTCAAATAAGCAGGATTATTTTTACATATGTTTTCTCTTAGTGTCAGGTTTTTTAAAGCTGAATGCATTTTACTTATGTACTGTAGTTTGTGGATCACTATAAAACATATTAATGAACGTTTTGACAAATTTAGAAAAAGAAGTGGACTTTCACGAACTCAATGTTGAACAATTTCTTTCTTCAGATCTTAAACATTTGAACATGGGAACTGCATCCAGCAAACGTAAGAAATCCAATCAAAGTCTTAACTTGGTGTGTTGTAACAATTTTGAACAAGCTTGAGGAAGTTGAGAGTTAAAAGTGCTTTTTAACATTTCTCTGTACTGTGTGCTGCTTTGACATTTAGTTTTGAGTTGAGATGCTTTGCAGATATTTGAATGTTTGTAGTATTTTAATATTACCTCTTTTGTCTCCAGCTGAGCCTCCAGGTGAGTAAATTCAACTTAAACAACATTAGCCACATTATTTTATGTTGTTATTAAACCTGTTGGTCTAACACACCTCTTCAATGTTTTTTTTTTTTTTTGTTGCAGCTCCATCTCCACGTAAGAAACACTTTCTTTTACTTTGATTCAATCACTTTTCATTTATTATGTAACAATAACTCCTTGGTTTCGCTGACTGTTGTTTCTGCAGTTTTTGATGAGCCCTGGAGGAAGGTCGACTGGGAGTGAGCTACTCTTTACATCAAAACAGAATCTCTTTTTCTTAACAAACCATTTAATCTTTCATTGACTATGTTTTTCAAACAGAGGGAGAGACAACCTTCTCGGTTTAGTGAAAGAGTTCAGACCTTCAACAGATGAAGTGGGCCATGTGCGTATCCTGCTGTATGGACCTGTCGGAGCAGGCAAGTCCAGCTTCATTAACTCTGTGAGCACTGTGCTCCTCGGCAGATCGACCATTCCTGCTCAAGTCAATGCCAACACAGACGATGCCAAGAGTTTCACTGTCGAGGTAAGATCAGTGATCAGAGTCAGTTTATTATAAAAACTTTATTTAAACCTCAAAGTCTTCACTGAAACATAACAAAGTACTGTTCCTCTCTCTGTGTTCACTGTGCTGCAGTACAAAACTCATAAAATAAAGACAGGAGAGTCAAAGGAATACTACCCATTTGTGTTCAATGACATCATGGGACTGGAAGGAGGCCAAAACATCGGAGTTCGGCCTGAAGACATCAAACTGGTCATGAAGGGACACGTGAGGGACGGCTACAAGGTATAACTGATCATTTATATATTTCAGTGTCTTCATTCGGTCTCAGTCAGGCTTGTGCTTGGATTAAGTGACACAGCATAAAGATAAGCCACTGTTTAATGTAGTGTATTAAACACACACTGTTAATGTCTACTTTAAAAACTCTAGTTTGTATTTCTTCATATCTGATTATAGGATTTCTCTGTCGTACATTACTTGGAGCCTGACCATTGTTGGTGACTAAATTTCTTTCATGTTGCAGTTCAACCCTGTCTCTCCTCTGTCAGAAGAAAACACCCAGTACTACAATCCGAGTCCCTCTGCAGACGACAAAGTGCACCTTTTAGTTTGTGTCCTTAATGCCAACTCCCCAGAAATAAACTCCTTTGTGATTCAGAAGATGAAGGAAATCAGAGAAGCAGCTCGAGATCTTGGTAAGAGCTGTGTTCTCAAACAAAACACTGTTACATAGAAGTAAAAACAATAACACAAGATAAAATAAATGCATACATGTAAACAGAGATCCACTGTGTGTTCTTTTCAGGGATTCCTCAGGTGGCCATTGCCACACACATCGATCTCCCCTGTGATGGAATCGAAAAAGATGTGAAGAATGCGTTCAAGAGCAAATATCTAAAAAAGAAGGTGAGATAAAGAGATAAAGATAAAAGTGTTATGTTTTTTTTTATAGAAGCTTGTTGGATATCATATTCGAATAACCTTATTATTTGATATTTATTTGTCAAATTTGTCAAATTTTGGTAAATGGTGTGCATTTATATTGTACTCTTTTGTACCCTTCTTGGGCATCTAAAGCGCTTTACATAAGGAATCAATCAGCACACCTTTCGGCTATAGGACGACTGCTCTATCACTGAGCCACTGTGCTCTCTAACCTTTGCTGCGATATTTGTGTTTTGTGCAGATGATTGAATTTTCCTCAACAGTGGGGATCCCCATGAATTGTATTTTTCCTGTGAGGAACTACTACAGTGGAAACTTGGATGAAGACGCCGACATGGACACTCTGATCCTGACGTCCCTCAAACACATGCTGAATTATGTTGATGATTTCCTTGACAACTTATAAAGAGTCCACATACAAACCTTTTTAATGTCAAAACCTGACATATTATTTAGTTTTGTCTAGTGTTACCATAGGTTTTTTTAAAGGGACACAGCATGCTCATTTCAATCCAAAACTTGCAAAATGATTGTATTATAAAATATAACAAACAGAAGTACAATTTTCTTTGGTATTTGTCAAGTGAAGCAACATGGGAACTAAAGACAGCACACAACACCATAGAAGGTTTAACAATATAAGACCTAATGTTGATATTCCCTCATCACAGACTAATACATTAAACTGTGACAAAGCACAACATGGTTTAGTATTGATAAAACCAGATGTTATGGGTTTTAATAAATGATATACATGGTTGCATAAATGTAAGATGTGATGTCTTCTTTCTGTCCTAGGGCTCCCTGCCTCACATCCTTCAAAATTTGAGTGTTTTTCCTTCAGACGTGGCTTTAAATGTTTCACTCATTACACTGGTGTCACTGGTCTGTTCATTTAGACACATCAGTTGATAGATGAAGAACTTTTAGTCTGTTTTATTGAATATTTTGGCAGCATTAATAATTGAAGAGTTCTAATAAAGAAGCTCTTAATGCTCTTGTTTCATCAGCTCATTACAATAATGGAATATCACAAGACCAAAAACAGGCAGAGCATCACAAGATGCATCACCAGTGTAGTGTAGTATGTAATATAATGTAATAAGCAATATTAATTTATTAATTTGGATAAATTATCAACTAATATTTTTTTACTATCAAAATTGTCTCGTTAGGGCACCACCCAGATGCGTTCTGGGAAACCAATTATTTTAGTCTCAATTAATCTGAAGGAATAGAATTAAACCTGTTTTCGGATATGTCTGATATAACATAAAAACCAAATCAAAATCTTTACGTTTTATGGGGTTTTATTAAAGATTATACAAAGTTAACATAATTGATGGGAAATGACACAAAGGGTGAATTATTGACATATAATGGGAATAATGATTAACACAAAATGATAAACAACAAAATTACTGACTATAACTTTGTGGAGGATAATAAATGCTTTGACTGATTAAAACTCGGCTGGGGAGTTTAATTACCGGATTATTAAAAAGGGGTTTTGGGAAGAGGATAGGTGAATTGATTTGAGCTTATTAAATACAGTTTAACGCCAAACTCCTGCTGTGTCAAGTGCGGCTTACTTTGTTCGCTGGTGCTTTCCCAGTACTATTTCGTCACAGATCCAAAGTTTTGCTTCGGGTTCTGGAGCGGGGCGTCTGGGTTTGAAGAGACCGCGTTCACAAGATGTCCGTCACTGACTGGCCGGATGCCGCGGGCTGCCGGTAAATGGAGTTGTGGAAGGCGTCAACTGTATAAAGCCGTAAAAGTCTCTTTCCATGCCGTTGGCATTGGGTAAGAACAGATTAGAGTCTTTGAAAAATATCGCTGGACCGCTGAAAAAGGGTCTCTCAGGAGTCGTTTTCTCGGCTGCAAGGCCTGGTTTGGGGAAAGCCTATCCCACCTAAATTTTTAATTCAAACAAACTTTATCTTCCACAAAGTCACATTGAATATTTAGTCTTTACACAATCATAAGCATACACATAAATTTGATACTGCAGATTGGTATCGATAGAATGCATCTTTAAGCATGCCGTTTAACACACATAAATTCATTCAACCATTTTATTAACTGTAAGTTTGTAATACTGATGTAAAGAGTCGATTCTTCTGTTGTGGCTCTAAATCCTGTGGGGGAAAACATTATCATATATTTAGAGACACACTTTTAATGGCCTAAACACAATTTCAATGTATTTGGAAAGTCTTGTCTCCTGAAAGAAAAAGGTTTAATTTCTTAGCGTAGTTCATGCATACTGTCGCTAGAGGGCAGTATGGTATCATCCAGGCAGTTCAGATTCCTTGGCCTCAAAAGGTCATCAGTGTCTCTGCTTCTGAGGCCAATACACAAAAATTGTAATTCAAAGAGCTGTAAGCGTCAGTCCTGGCTCCAGCCAGTCTGATGGCTCTGAGATAACGCCTTTGATCTGCTTTGAGATGGAGAAGGTAAAAGCCGTTAATTAAGAGTTATTCCTGAGTTGTTCTCCTTAGCAAACAACGGACCATCTGTTTTTCGTTAACACTGGGTTGTTAAAGTTCTGCTCAGTGGTAAAGAAAACACTTTCTTTGAGTCTGGAGTAGTGTTGCTTTCGTCAACGAAAATTATGACTAAATATCGTCGTCAACGAACCTTTATCACGTGATCGAAACGAGCGGAGACGCAACGTAAATGCTGATCATGTGACGATAACTATAATAAAATGTATAATGCATTATCGTTGACGAATAAAAACGAGACTTAATGTGGTTTACAAAATAAAAACTATGCTAAAATGTCTCTTCATTTTCGTTGACCAAAACGAGACGAGACGAAATGTTATAACCTTATTTCGTCTCGTTTAGTCGTAGTATTTTTGCAGTAATTTCTGTTTCCTGCTGTGTCTCCCTTTCGGGAGGCTGCATCAGGTTGCACTGCGCAGACGCAGGCGACGTCACTTCCTCAAGCCTCACTCGCGGCATTATTTTGATATTTAGACTGCGGTGAGTGTCATGGGGAGAAATGCGGCCACAAAATCACAGGAAAAAACACCACAAACCTTAAGAGACATCTCAAGGCATTCCATAATGAAATTGAGGTAAGTCAAAAGACATTAACATAACGTTACTTTCTATATTAGAAAGCTCATGCCAAGCCAACTCATGAAGCTGTGGTTAATGTGTCTCAGGGGCTGTCCACACGGAGACACAAATCACTGTATCCATATACATTTTGTATCGTATTGGCCTTTCGTCCACACGGATCCGGTGTTTTGGGAGACTGAATCCGCTATTTTTTGAAACAGGGTTCTAAAGTGGATAAATCTTTCGACAACACCTTTGCGACACCCTTGCGGTGTCGTGTGTACAGCCAATCCGTATATTTTGTGAAAACGATGATGTCATCGCATCACGTGTCGGCCTCGTCACCAACAATAATGGCGGACTACATGATTGAGTTCGTGCTGCAGAAGCTACTAAGCCTACTAGCTTTATTACAGCAAAATCTATTGCTTCTATGCAGTTGTGGTGAGCAACAAGCGATAATGGACAACACCATACGCCACATGCTCTTAGATCCACATGAAAGAGAACCAGGAGAGCAACCTGGAGAAAATGAATGGAGAGAGAATTTCCGCATGTCCAAAGCACTCAGAACTCAGTCCGTATATTGAAGAGCAAACAACAAACATGAGGGCACCAATTACTACACTCAAAATAAATGACTGCAACAATTTGAGAACTTGTTTTTATTAGAAAATAAATATTTAGGTCTTCGTCTTCTTCTGCAGCGCGCAAGGTTATGCGCATGCTCAAAGTCTTCTTCTCCGTGTATAGTGTATATCTGTGGCAGAATTACAGCGCCCCATACTGGTCGGGCATATATACTACATCGTTTTCAGCCGGTCGTGTGTACGCAGATATTTTCTTGAGACGACGCCGTCTCAAGATCGGATAGGGGATGCACTGGCTTCGTGTGGACATAGCCTCATTTTAACGTTAGCGTTAGACGTTAGGCACTGGAGCTGAAAACGACTGAGACAAACGTGTGTGTGTGTGAGAGTGTGTGTGTGTGTGTGTGAGAGTGTGTGTGTGTGTGTGTGAGAGTGTGTGTGTGTGTGTGTGAGAGTGTGTGTGTGTGTGAGAGAGTGTGAGAGTGTGTGTGTGTGTGTGTGAGAGTGTGTGTATGTGTGTGAGTGTGTGTGTGTGTGAGTGTGTGTGTGTGTGAGTGTGTGAGAGTGTGTGTGTGTGTGAGAGTGTGTGTGTGTGAGAGAGTTTGACTGACTGACATCCCTTGTACTTACACTATATTGACTGGGTTAAATAGAATTGCATTACCAAAAAGAGGCTAAAATACAATTTTCATTGACTAAAACTTGACTAAAAATGTCATCAGTTTTCGTCGACTAAAACTAGACGAAAATAGTCATGGATAATTCTGACTAAAATAAGACTAAAATGCTCAGACTTTTAGTCGACTAAAACTAGACTAGACTAAAAAGAGTATGAACGTGACTAAAACTAATAAAAACTAAAATGACAGCTTGACACAAAGACTAGACTAAAACTAAAATTAAAACAGGCCGCCAAAAACAACACTAGTCTGGAGAAGGGTTTTATGGCATAAATTGTCAGGGCGTGACGTTTATGTTGTAAACCCTGGTTTGACCTGAGTGTGATACAGTCAATGGCTTGGTCTGTGGGGGTGCTCACTGTGGCAGGCAGATGTTCACTACACCAGAATCACATGACTGAAAGGTGTTGCAAAAGTCCTAATGATTAAGTGGTCGTTTACAATGTGCGGGAGTTACCTCTTATATGAAGGCTTCCTCCCAGCTATTTCCTATTTATATGAGACTCTAAAACAGTACTCGTTTCTACACATTAATGACTTTTGCGGATGACAGATAACTGTAGGCAGATTCCAGGCCCGATTGCAAGTCGGTTGGTTAAAGCCTTGTCTAACCCTAAAACAGCTTTGTCCGTAAAATTTGGCCCCACCTATTTATGAACAAGACAAGACATTTATTTTTGTATAGCCCAATATCACAACAACAGCCGCCTCAAAGGGCTTCACAGACTGCACTAGACAACATCCCCTGTCCTTAGACCCTCCATCAGGGTAAGGAAAAACTTCAAAAAAATCCATCTAGGAAAAAAGAGAAACCTCCGGGAGAACCACAGAACTCAACCAGGACGGACAGGCCGTGCAGGAATGTGTCCAGGACAGTTGAAAGAGGGGGTACACATCAACCAGCAGGTCAGAGGTTTGCGTCTACCCTAGGAGGAGGTAGAAAAGAAAAAAAAGTGCTAAATACTACTGCAAAAATAGGCAGGTAATAATAATATGAGAAGTGAGTTACTACAGCTACAGTGAGTGTGTACCTACAGCTACAACCAGTGCGAGTGTGTAACCTACAGCTACAACCAGTGTAAACAGATACCTATGATCAATCAATCTCGATACGTTTGGTTAAATAAGTATGTTTTGAGTTTGCTTTTGAAAACTTCAACAGAGTCAGCTCGCCGCACTTCCACCGGGAGCCCATTCCATAAAAAGGGGGCTCTATAAGAAAAGGCTCTGTAGCCAGCAGACTTCTTCTTTACTCGAGGAAGTTGAAGGAGGCCAGCGTCCTGAGAGCGAAGGGTACGAGCTGGAGTATATCGGGTGATGAGATCAGATAGGTAAGAGGGCGCGCGTCCACAAAGGATTTTATATGTTAAGAGGAGAACTTTGAAATCAGCTCTAACATGAATAGGAAGCCAATGTAATGAAGCCAGGACCGGAGTAATGTGATCGAAACTCCTGGTCTTTGTTTAAAGTCTGGTGGCTTTGTTTTGCACCATTTGTAGTCTGTGAGTACGTTTCCTCAGCAGTCCAGAGAATAACGCATTTTTTATTTTTTATTTTATTTAACCTTTATTTAACTAGGAAAGTCCCACTGAGATTACAAATCTCTTTTGCAGGGGAGTCCTGGCCCCATGTGTGTTTGGGGGGGGACTATGGTACATGGTGGTAGGGGAAACCGGAGTACCCGGAGGAAACCTACGCAGACACAGGGAGAACATGCACACTCCACACAGAAAGGCCCTGCCCTGGATGGGAATCGAACCCAGGACCTTCTTGCTGTGAGGCAGGCGTGCTAACCACTTTGCCACTGTGCCGCATTGCAGTAGTCCAGCCTGGATGTGACAAATGCATGAATGAGAATTTCAGCATCAGTTAAAGTGAGGCAGTGAAAATAGCCCAGTTTAGTGACCTCACTAATGTGCTGCTGCAGTGATAGTGTGGAGTCAAAAATGACACCAATTCCTCAGAGTGTTGCCGTGCTCCAACACACAGTTGTTGATCGAGATTGTTGAACTTGTGCCGATGACTGGCAGGACCAATTAACAAGAGCTCTGTTTTATCCGAGTTCAAATGGAGGAAGTTTTGAGACATCCATGTTTTAATTGAAACGAGGCAGGCCTCTAGACGCTTGATGTCAGTAGCATTATTCGCTTTTATTGGTAGATACAGCGGCATAACAGTGGAAGTTTACACCATAACCTCTGATGATTTGTCCCAATGGTTAGATATGTCTATGTCTATGTTTGGATTAGCATGAACAACATGATTTTCCAAATGTGTTTGAATAACAGATGAAACACATGACCTGAGCAGGACTGAGAGCAACCTGTTATCACTTACAACAGGAAATATACAATTCTCTTAACATATATTCATCTGTGTGTGGACTGTATATACTGCGCTGACTGTTGCCTTATTGCTGTTGTTGTGCATTGTCTTTTTATTATTGTTTTTGCAGCTGAGCGCAACACACTGAGCCAAAGACAAATTTTCATTTTTGGGACAATAAAGTTGATCTTGATTTTGAAAGAAATGCCCCTCAGCCTTTTGCTTTTGTTCAAATGCAAGTAACACTCCTATTTCCCGTTTGTTTTAGCTACACTCCAATCTAACATTATTTAATTGAGTTCAGATTTGATCAATAACAGACTACTCAGAACGAAACTGAAAGTGTTTGACCCAAGTAAGTCATTTCCTGTAAATGCAGTGGTTTCATAAACACCCCAGAGGGAGGGGTCTGTGTGTTTTATAAAGCCCTGCCCCTGACTCCCTTCGGTCAGACGTCTCCTCGCAGAAGAAGAGCAGCTGCAGGTAAGTCTCATTCCATCTGACTCCCACCAGTAGAACTCTGAATACAGGAGGATATTTATTTTAATAAAAAGATCAGAGCATTATTTAACATGATGCAGGTTGAGATTCACAGACGTGGCTCAAATAAGCAGGAATTTTTTTTACATATGGTTTCTGTTAGTGTCAGGTTTTTTAAAGCTGAATTCATTTTACTTATGTACTGTAGTTTGTGGATCACTATAAAACATATTAATGAACGTTTTGACAAATTTAGAAAAAGAAGTGGACTTTCACGAACTCAATGTTAAACAATTTCTTTCTTCAGATCTTAACCATTTGAACATGGGAACTGCATCCAGCTCACGTAAGAAATCCAATCAAAGTCTTAACTTGGTGTGTTGTAACAATTTTGAACAAGCTTAAGAAAGTTGAGAGTTAAAAGTGCTTTTTAACATTTCTCTGTACTGTGTGCTGCTTTGACATTTAGTTTTGAGTTGAGATGTTTTGCAGATATTTGAATGTTTGTAGTATTTTAATATTACCTCTTTTGTCTCCAGCTGAGCCTCCAGGTGAGTAAATTCAACTTAAACAACATTAGCCACATTATTTTATGTTGTTATTAAACCTGTTGGTCCAACACACCTCTTTAATTTTTTTTTTTTTGTTGCAGCTCCATCTCCATGTAAGAAACACTTTCTTTTACTTTGATTCAATCACTTTTCATTTATTATGTAACAATAACTCCTTGGTTTCACTGACTGTTGTTTCTGCAGTTTTTGATGAGCCCTGGAGGAAGGTCGACTGGGAGTGAGCTACAATTTACACCGAAACAGAATCTCTTTTTCTTAACAGTCAACTTTCATTGACTATGTTTTTCAAACAGAGGGAGGGACAACCTTCTCGGTTTAGTGAAAGAGTTCAGACCTTCAACAGATGAAGTGGGCCATGTGCGTATCCTGCTGTATGGACCTGTCGGAGCAGGCAAGTCCAGCTTCATTAACTCTGTGAGCACTGTGCTCCTCGGCAGATCGACCATTCCTGCTCAAGTCAATGCCATCACAGACCATGTCAAGATTTTCACTGTCGAGGTAAGAGCAGTGATCAGAGTCAGTTTATTATAAAAACTTTATTTAAACCTCAAAGTCTTCACTGAAACATAACAAAGTAATGTTCCTCTCTCTGTGTTCACTGTGCTGCAGTACAAAACTCATAAAATAAAGACAGGAGAGTCAAAGGAGTACTACCCATTTGTGTTCAATGATATCATGGGACTGGAAGGAGGCCAAAACAACGGAGTTCGGCCTGAAGACATCAAACTGGCCATGAAGGGACACATGAGGGACGGCTACAAGGTATAACTGATCATTTATATATTTCAGTGTCTACATTCAGTCTCAGTCAGCCTTGTGCTTGGATTAAGTGACACAGCATAAAGATAAGCCACTGTTTAATGTAGTGTATTAAACACACACTGTTCATGTCTACTTTAAAAACTCTAGTTTGTATTTCTTCATATCTGATTATAGGATTTTTCTATGTCGTACATTACTTGGAGCCTGACCATTGTTGGTGACTAAATTTCTTTCATGTTGCAGTTCAACCCTGTCTCTCCTCTGTCAGAAGAAAACACCCAGTACTACAATCCGAGTCCCTCTGCAGACGACAAAGTGCACCTTTTAGTTTGTGTCCTTAATGCCAACTCCCCAGAAATAAACCCCTTTGTGATTCAGAAGATGAAGGAAATTATAGAAGCAGCTCGAGATCTTGGTAAGAGCTGTGTTCTCAAACAAAACACTGTTACATAGAAGAAGTAAAAACAATAACACAAGATAAAATAAATGCATACATGTAAACAGAGATCCACTGTGTGTTCTTTTCAGGGATTCCTCAGGTGGCCATTGCCACACACATTGATCTCATCTGTGATGAAATCGAAGAAGATGTAAAGAATGCGTTCAAGAGCAAATATCTAAAAAAGAAGGTGAGATAAAGAGATAAAGATAAAAGTGTTATGTTTTTTTTATAGAAGCTTGTTGGATATCATATTCAAATAACCTTATTATTTGATATTTATTTCGCTTTGTCATATTTTGGTAAATGGTGTGCATTTATATGGTACTCCTTTGGACCCTTCTTGGGCACCTAAAGCGCTTTACATAAGGAATCAATCAGCACACCTTTCGGCTATAGGACGACTGCTCTACCACTGAGCCACTGTGCTCCCTAACCTTTGCTGCGATATTTGTGTTTTGTGCAGATGAATGATTTTACCTCAACAGTGGGGATCCCCATGAATTGTATTTTTCCTGTGAGGAACTACTACAGTGGAAACTTGGATGAAGACGCCGACATGGACACTCTGATCCTGACATCCCTCAAACATATGCTGGACTACGCTGATGATTACCTTGATACCTTATAAAGAGTCCACATACAAACCTTTTTAATGTCAAAACTTGACACTTTATTTAGTTTTGTCTAGTGTTACCATAGGTACAGGGACACAGCATGCTCATTTCAATCCAAAACTTGCAAAATGATTGTATTATAAAATATAACAAACAGAAGTACAATTTTCTTTTGGTTTTTGTCAAGTGAAGCAACATGGGAACTAAAGACAGCACACAACACCATAGAAAGTTTAACAATATAAGACCTAATGTTGATATTCCCTCATCACAGACAAATACATTAAACTGTGACAAAGCACAACATGGTTTAGTATTGATAAAACCAGATGTTATGGGTTTTAATAAATGATATACATGAGTGCACAAATGTAAGATGTGATGTCTTCTTTCTGTCCTAGGGCTCCCTGCCTCACATCCTTCAAAAATTAAGAGTGTTTTTCCTTCAGACGTGGCTTTAAATGTTACACTCATTACACTGGTGTCACTGGTCTGTTCATTTAGACACATCAGTTGATAGATGAAGAACTTTGAGTCTGTTTTATTGAATATTTTGGCAGCATTAATAATTGAAGAGTTCTAATAAATGCTCCTGTTTCATCAGCTCATTACAATAATGGAATATCACAAGACCAAAAACAGGCAGAGCATCACAAGATGCAACACCAGAATTACATGACTGAAAGGTGTTGCGAAAGTCGCTAATGATTAAGTGGTCGGTTACAATGTGCGGGAGTCACCTCTTATATGAAGGCTTCCTCCCTGCTATTTCCTATTTATATGAGACTCTAAAACATTACTCGTTTCTACACATTAATGACTTTTGCGGATGACAGATTACTGTAGGCAGATTCCAGGCCCGATTGCAAGTCGGTTGGTTAAAGCCTTGTCTAACCCTAAAACAGCTTTGTCCGTAAAATTTGGCCCTGTGTTTGTGACTCCGCCAGTGGGCCACTGAGTCATTTTTCGTATTTAAATACATACATTTTTCGCCGGCCTTGAATTCTGGGACCAATAAAAATGACTTTTTGTGCAGTTTACTGGGTCAAATTGAAAATCATTTTACAAAAAAAAAAAAAAAAGTAAAATAATTTGAGCAAAAACAATAGGCCCTCCAGGTCAACACCGGCTCTGGCCTAATAATTGGATTGGATTCAAAGTGCTTACAGGCCATCCATTATTAATTCAAACACAGTCATACACTGATGGTGGTAAGCTACATCTGTAACCACAGATGCCCTGGGGCAGACTGACAGAGACATTGCAGCTATTTTGCGCCTACGGACTCTCCGACCATCACCACATACATTCACTAAACATTCTTACACATTCATACGAGGCAAGGTGGGTTAAGTGTCTTGCCCAAGGACACAATGACAGTATGAATTGTGGGGAGAGCGGGAATCAAACCGCCTACCTTCCAGTTGAAAGACGACTGCTTTACCACTGAGCCACTGCTGCCCCAACACATAATACATGTAAAGAGAGATCCACTGTGTGTTCTTTTCAGGGATTCCTCAGGTGGCCATTGCCACACACATCGATCTCCTCTGTGATGAAATCAAAAACAATGTGAAGAATGTGTTCAGGAGCAAATATCTAAAAAGGAAGGTGAGATAAAGATAAAAGTAGCTAGTTGGATATTGTACTTGAATAAGAGTTATTTATTTTGCTTTGTCAAATTTGGTAAATGTTGTGCATTTTTTTGTAGCGCTTTTTTGTACTCTTCTTGGGCTCCTAAAGTGCTTTACATAAGGAATCAATCAGCACACCTTCTGGATATAGGACGACCGCTCTATCACTGAGCCACTGCGCTCTCTAACTGTTGAGATCATTCTCAGGAATGGGTCTGAAAAGACTACACTTCCCAGAGAGCACCAGCAGCAGCAACCTGGCTGCTTGTCACCAATCAGTAATTGTCACTGATTGAGAGCACCTGCATAAAGCATGGAGGCTCTCATTCCTTCAGTCAAAGAACTTCAAAGAAGACACTGCAAGTTTCCTCATAGGTTCAGTCCAGAGACGCCAATGGTTTGTGAAAAATGTTTATTTGATTTCATGTTTGAAATACTGCTTAATATGTTTATGTATGTTTAACTGCTTTATAAATTAGTTAAGAAATTCATTGCAGCAATAACCTCATTGATTTTGTGTTAAATAAGTGTTAAAATAAATAAATGTAAAAATATATTACAAGTTAATGTTTAAATTCTGCTTAGTATTAAAACTTAGACCTTTTGTAAATGTTTAATCAAAATGCTTAATTAAAATGTTACATTTTTGTTTGTCTTTTAAAGGTTTACAACCTAATTTACCACTGATCAACTAACAAGAAAATAAAAAGCTATCCTTGTGTCCTTTTTTGGAGGTTTCACTAGAGGAGGACTTGACACTAACTTTTGCTGTGATAATTGTGTTTTGTGCAGATGAGTAACTTTTTCCTCAACAGTGCGGATCCTCATGAACCTTATTTTTCCTGTAAAGAAATACTGCAGTGAAAACTTGGATGAAGACGCCGACATGGACATCCTTCAAATACATAGGGAAGTACACTGATGACTTCCTTAAAACCTTTTAAAAGATTCCAAATGGAAACCTTTTAAATGTCAAAACTTGACACTGTTTTATTTATTTTGTCTAGTGTTGGTTTAAAAGGACACAGCATGCTTATTTCAGTCTAAAACTTGCTAAATGATTGTACTTGTCAAGTGAAGCAACATAGGAACTTAAGACAGCACACACCATAGAAATTTTAATAATATATGGCCTCATCACAGACTTGTAGAGCTAATACATTAAATTGTGACGTAGCACAAAATGGTTTAATCTTGATATAACCAGACGTCATGTTTTTTTTTAAAATGATCTACATGAGTGCATAAATGTAAGATGTTAGGTCTTCCTTCTGTCCTAAGGCTCTCAGCCTCACATCCTTTCAAATAAATGAGTGCTTTTCCTCCAGAGGGGGCTTTATATGTTTCACTCATTACACTGGTGTCACTGGTCTGTTCATTTAGACACATTAATTGATGAAGGACTTAAAGTATTTTATTGAATATTGCGGCAGCATTAATCAATAAAAAGTTCCGTTAAAGGTCATAATGCTCTTGTTTCATCAGCTCATTACAATAATGGATATCACATGACCAAGCAATGAAAAGGTAAAATACTTCCTTAATGTGCAGGCATGTGTTGAGTTTAAAAGCAGAGTCTACATGTCTCTGTTAAACAGTTTAAACTTTTATTCACACTCTCCTCCGACAGCACTGTCTTGTGTGTGTCCTAATGAAAACTGATGTGCTGGCAATGCTATTTTGGACCCAAAGAGATTCAGGAGCCAACCAGACTTTACAATCTACCCTACTATACGGCTGCTGTTTTGAAGGAAAAAAAGGTTTTAATCACTGCTGTTTCTGCTGCTGCCCTCTGGTGGCCTGAAATAACATACAACAAACATCTCCGTTCAAACTTAAATGTGTCATTGAACTGAAATAATTAACTAGTAATAAAAATATGAGCAGTACCTTACAGTAGAAGTAGAGGCTGGGGATATATATGAGCTTCAAAAGGAGAATGACCACCACCCTTATGATCAGATCTGACACAGAGGCTGCAACACAAACATCCAACCGACGGCGTAAAAGTAAAAAGACGAGACTTCACAAGAGGAACAACAGAGTGAACATATTTTCATCAGAAATTTAGTTCTAAATAATACAATATCCATACACACAGATGAAAGACTTCCATTTCATGTTACTTATTAAAAATATGTACCTTTTTGCAATGTTTGATTTAATTGAGAAAAGTCACATATACCTTTTAATTTTTTGATCATCCCTCAAAACAAAGTGTAGCTGTGTTGTTTGCACATTATAGTTAGATCACTGACATTATCTTAACACAAACCTTCTGTTGAAGTATATTTTCAGGACACTGCCTAGGGGAGACTGGGTATGGTTGTAACACTTTTTTCTTCAGCACCAGAAACTACCTTTTTTCTTTAGCTACATGTCTGAAACTTTTAGACAAAGTACCCACACTTGTGTACTACAATTGGCAACAATTTAAATTTCTCCAACTATCTCACATACTTTTTGAGATGATGACAAATACAAGGTGGTCCTTTGTTACAACCTACCCCACTACTGGGGTAGGTTGTAACACATACTGGGGTAAGTTGTAACAGGTAGACAAAATGCACAAAAACACAAAAAAAAGGGTACTCCAAGTGTTATGCCACAACAAAAGTTTATTTTAAATGAATAGCTGCAAATTAACAAACATATTTACCCCCATTCTACATTCTATATTTCTGCCAATATCTGTTCAGGGTGACATGGCAGATTCCATGGACTTTGCCACTGTGGCTCAGTGGTAGAGCAGTCGATCCTATAACCAGAAGGTTGGCGGTTCGATTCCCGCTCTGCCCTGTTCATACTGTCGTTGTGTCCTTGGGCAAGACACTTAACCCACCTTGCCTCCAGTGTCCGTAGCACTGGTGTATGAATGTGTGTGACTGTAGAGGTGTGTTTGGTGGTGGTAGGAGAAGGTTGAGCGCCGTGTGTATGGCAGCTCCCATCTCTGTCTGCCCCAGGTGTGAATGTGTGTGAATGGGGTGAGTGGAAGCACGATGTAAAGCGCTTTGGGTGCCTGAGAAGGGTGCAAGAATGCGCTATATAAATGCATACCATTTACCATTTACCATTTCCTTTCATAACTTCCTCTGCTGCTCTTTTTAAAAGACTGGCATCGACTCCACGATCTGTTTTTCTCACCCAAGTTCTAGGCATTCTGTAGAATTGTTAAAATCACAAAAATGTTCTTATTTGTATGTAAGGGATGGTTGTAACACTTTCCAAACACATGTTACAACCTACCCCACCACTATCACCCACTGTTTAGCTACCTGTATTAGCATGGTGCTTTGAAATTAGCAGGAGGTTGATACACCATTCTTTACTAGAGAAACTAAAGTTTGACCTGATATAACTCATACAACATTATCTACAACAGTATAAGTACTAAAAAAAATATTATCTTGTTTTTTTTTTTTACTTTCTTACCTCAGAATTAGATTTTTGGCTGTAGCTTCAGGAGAGATGGCAACACAGACAGCAAAACCTCCATGTGGGATCAAAAAGGAATTCTGAAAAAACTGAAACTGTCACATGACTCCTATCTTATCCCTGATTCGTGGAAATGGTAGTGTTACAACTCTCCCGGTGTTACAACTATACCCAGTCTCCCCTATACCTCCTGTGGTTTGTGCAGCACTTTCATAAACAACATCTTGTCCACATTAGAATCTAGACACTTGTTTCATTTTGTTGCAGAATGTGTTCAGGTCTAAAAATTTATAAATGAGTGATATTTGGGGGAAATGAATGGATGTAAATAATACCTTCATCAGGTATTGTGAAGAAGAGTTGTAACTGTTGTGTAAATGTTAAAGTTATTGTAAAGAAAGTTATTGTAAATGTCATAACCAGCCATGTACAGGATTATCTTGTAAATGTAGCTCTATTTATAGGGCACTGTTTAAAGCCCAACAGCCAATTGAAATCAACAGACCCCCTGCTGGAAGTAACAGTTCTTCTTCTTACTGTCTCCCATTTCCAGCTCAACCCAAACCCTGGAACTCAACCAGCTTTGGCAAACATTATCATTAAACACTTTTTAGATTTCTCATCTGGAGCTAAAATACTAATAATATTTACAGTGTAAAGCCCTTTCCATAAACAGCACCTGGAAAACATAAATGATATAAACCCTGTTCTATGTCATAAAAACTAAACTTACCTCCGAGAGTGAGATAGAGGGTCTGGCTCTGAGAGGAGAAGTTATGAGAGAAAACATGGAGGTGATAAACACAGGTGTAGGCCCCTTTGTGGGCAGGGCCAGCAGCAGAGAACAGGAAGTGGGCGGAGTGATTGACAGCTGGCAGCGTGTGGTTCTGAGCTGGGTCCACAGTGGGAGAGAGGAGCTGGAAGAAGCCTCCTGGGTACTGGGGTTCAACAGAGCATCTGACACTGAAGTCTGAGCCCAGCAGCACACGGAGCCCCTGCGGCTGGGCCTCGGAGACCCCATCAGAGGAGACAGACAGGGAGATGTGTGGCTGAGTCAGTAAATCTGAAAGTATAGGAAGATGTTTTAAAGAATGACCACAAATGTAACACGGGACTTTAAGTAATCCACCATAATCAATCTGAGCACACTTTCACCTGAGCACAGGACTTTCAAGCCAAATTCGTTTTGAAAGTTCACTCCCATTTCTACACATTCCCTTAAAGCATGAGTGGACTTCACACAAGCAGGAGACACAGACCACACATGTCTGTGAGGAAAATCCTCTCTTCTTTCTTCAGAAACAGCTGAACCACAGTTAAGTTGTCGACACACAGCTGCTGTAGTCGCCTGGTCCCAGGGATCATACTCATCAACTACTCGTCTCCACACTCCATAATGTCTGACCTCCACAGTCCCAGCACAGCGACTGGGCTGTCCCACCAACCTAAGCGGCTCTGAAGAAAGATAAGGAGAATTTTTTTTTTTTTAAAAGCAAACAGATGAAAGCCACTAAACTTTTTACCTGAGCAGGTGAGGGCCACAGCTTTTCCAGATGAGCAGCTGTTCTCAGCTGAGCTGGACCTGGTACAGTCCATCAGAGCAGACTCATGGCCCTTACACTGGAACGTCTGCCCCAGAGGAGCATATCCCTCTTCACAGAGCGCCCCCTGGAGGAGAGAAGGAGCCCCACAGCCCAGCTCCCTGCAGACCACCTCTGCATCCGGCAGGTCAAAGTTCTTTTCACAGACTGAGGTCCAGGACTGGTCCCAGTGGAACTGCAGTGATCCTGAGCACAGACTGGGGCCATGCACCAGCCTCACAGAGTCTGAGGACACAGAGAGAGGCGTTAATAAAGAGACACATACTGGCCAACCAACCCACACAAATTACACAAATGATCCCGGCGCGACAGAGGACCACAACCTACTACTACTGTATTTTTTGGGACCTTTTGTTTAAGGCTTGGAACACCTAGGATTTGTGACATCCCAGATTTGAAGCGGAAAGAGTAAAGTGCTTTGAAATAATTACCCTCTTTACCTGAACATTTAATCTCCACCCTGTGTGAAATGAAGAGCGACCCTGCATCAAAGCAGACATGCTGTGAAGAGTCTTCACACTCAATTCTGACGGCCCACTGTTGTCTTTCTGAGCCCACCTTTATTGTGGCAGAAAGAGCAGACCCACAGTCAAGCTGAACGCACACACTTTGAGCCATCTTCAGGTTGAAGTCATTTCCAGCCACTGGTCTCCAGCCCCAATCTGCTAGATTTACATCCAGGGCTCCCTCGCAGTGTCTGGCTCCTTCCACCAACCTGTATTCAGAACCTGCAGAAACAAGGCTTTAACCACTGTCCACAACAGTTATGTACAAATGTATTAGAAAGGTTAAAAATTACAATACTTCTTTTTACCTGATAGGCTGCTGTTTTTGGTCAGGACTCCTGTATGAAAAAAAGACCAGAAACATATATTAAAATGATTTTGAATTTAGGATGTTACGTTGAAACATATCTCCATTTCTGTCTACACTTGAAAATCTGTTTTAAATAAACAGGAAACGTATAATCTGGAGGTTGATCAAAGAACATCTTAACTTTTGTGCAAAAATATTTTCTTATTAACTGATTTTATTATTATTTAATTTTTTTATTCTTTTCATTACTTTTTTAACATAGCATGGAACAAAAATTTCCCAACTTTTAAACAGATGAAATTTACCACCTAGACCTCAAACCTCTCAAGAGCCACCACTTCAGACACCACCTCCAACCCATTTTGACATGATGGCTTTTCTGGCCAGCATCAGGAAGAATTTAAGGTTTCATGTAGAAGTCCTCTCAGACAGAGCAGTGTACTGTGGAGTGTCTGCCCTATCTGCATACTGGTGTTCCAGCGGGCAGATACACAATGGTATCCAGTCCCTTTGAGTAGTTTACATTTAGAACAGTTTGAGAAGCTCCTTAAGTGAACTTACTTGTATATGTAGGAGAGATGTAAACGTGTCAAATATTATATTGCATTTCTCAATATCTATAACAGACTGATATTCTAGAAGGCAGCAGCAGGATTTTTTCAGGGGCTATTGTTGTTTTGAGTGTCCGTAAAAAATGTAGTCTGTCTTTTGTCAATGTCTGCAATTCTTAATAAAATCTTTTAACAAATCATCCACTCTTCTGGCAGTCCAGCACAGTCTTTTCTAACAGATGTGCATCATCTAAGAGTTCAAGACTATTCATTTTTGTCTTTACATTATGCCTAACCTATAGATACTTCTAAAATCTATATATTAAATTGATTAACTTATAGCTTCAAATGTCTTGAATTTGCCATTGTCCCATAAATTGTTTATTCTCTTGATGCTAGCATCTTGTCATGACTTGAGATCAGAACCAGCACCATCTGCTGCCAGGTCTATCAATGTTGTCAAAACATTTACTACATGGATCTTCCAAAACACTTTCTTCGAGATGCTTTATATTTTAGTAATAATGCTCTTTGATAATAAGTGGTAATTCTCTGCCTCGTCTGTCTAATACATTTATAGGTGAGAATGGTTTTACCGTCTTAATCAAAATTTGATTTGCTGTGAGTTTAAAGTGTTTCCATCCTGTGGCTCGATGTTAGTTTTTCTAAGAGCACACTGATAGTAAGTTTAAGAATCTAGTGTGTACTGAAAGCCAAGGACTTTAAAGTATGCAGACTGACCAAATACATGAATTTTAAAGAACGGTAACTTTTAAAATTAAATAAAAAAAAAAATCTAGAACAAGAAAGCGAACACTTATCACTAAACCTGATGTTTCCACATTTATCTGACAAAAAAATTCCAAAGCAAGCGTTGGAAACAAGCGTCAAGGTGAGATTTAGCCATTTGTCTTACCGGAGCTGCAGAGGGACAAAAACACTGTCAGCACTCTGTAGTCCATGTTCAGGTCTGTGTCAGGACCAAGTCTGTGTCAGGACCAGGTCTGTTTCAGGAGCAGGTCTGTGTCAGGACCAAGTCTGTGTCAGGACCAGGTCTGTGTCAGGACCAGGTCTGTGTCAGGAGCAGGTCTGTGTCAGGATCAGGTCTGTGTCAGGACCAGCCCAAAGGGGATTTCCCCAGCTCACTTTTTACTGTTATCTGCTCATTTATTGCACAACATTTGATCAAAAGACAGTCAATTAATACAAAGACTTGACTAATATCAGTAAAGAGCAGAAACCCCAATACCTCCTTAACAAATTATGTAAAGAATTTCATCCTCTTAAAATGTTGCACCATCTGCTTTTTGTTTAATATTAACATTTAGTGAGAATAGTAGTATGGTAAAGTATATGGGGTAGTAAATAATGCATAAACTAGAATAAAACGCATCTAAAAGTTACATAATAATGGTAGGAAAGGAGCACCGAAAATGGACATTTCTTGATTTTTACTTGTCTGGCAGAGTTCTTAACATCAGACACAGGATTAAAAACCTTGCTTCTAATATAATCAGTGACCTCGCTGTCGATATTTACATTTACATTTACATTTAGATATTTAGCAGACGCTTTTATCCAAAGCGACTTACAAGTGAGGATAACAATGGAAGCAATTTTAACAACACAAGGTACAAAAAGCATAAGTGCACAAAAAACTAGTCCAGCGCAGTATACAATGCTATATTTTTATTTTTATTTTATTTAAATTTTTTTATAGAAAGGAATCAATAGAAAGGAAGTGTTTGTCAGTCAGGTGTTGACGGAGAGATGTGTTTTCAGGCGTTTTTTAAAGATGGCTACAGAATCTGCTGATCTTGTAGCAGCAGGTAGATCATTCCACCAATGTGGAACAGAGCCAGAGAAGGTACGTGAGAGTGATTTTGTACCTTTTTGGGACGATACCACCAGACGTTGTTCATTTGCAGAGCGCAGGGATCTGGTAGGAACGTAGGTCTGTATTAGTGAGTGAAGATATGAGGGTGCAGAACCAGTGGTGGTCTTGTAGGCCAAGAGCATAGCTTTGAACTTGATGTGGGCGTCAACCGGGAGCCAGTGTAACCTAATGAATAGAGGAGTTACGTGCGCTCTCTTTGGTTCATTAAAGACCACTCTTGCAGCTGCATTCTGGATCAGCTGCAGAGGTTTGGTTGTGCAGGCAGGGAGTCCAGCCAGTAGAGCATTGCAATAATCCAGTTTGGACAAGACAAGAGCCTGGACTAGAATTTGTGTAGAGTGCTCTGGTAGGAAAGGTCTAATTTTCCTAATGTTGTAGAGGATGAATCTATAGGACCGGGTGGTGCTGGCGACATGACTTGTGAAGTTTAGCTGATCATCAATTACCACTCCCAGATTTCTGGCAGAGCTGGACGGTGTAATGGTTGATGGGCCTAGTTGAATGGAGAGGTTGTGGTGGCTTTTTTAATCTCCTCTACATTGGTCACAACAAACTCTTAGGAGAGTACAAGAGTCAAAACTATAATGGTGTGTTCCTTTATATTTTGAACATGACAAAACTTTCAAATTATCATCTTGTATGATTTTATGTGCACTATAGATGACCTTGGTTTCATGTGTTATGCAATGCTCTGTACCTGACTCATATTTAGGTACATCTGTGGTTTATATCTTTACCTTCCACATGATAAAAGATCTCAATCTCCATAGCAACCAGGAAGCGGAGTGGCTGTATTCTCAGATGTTGTTCTTAACAGTGATCACAGGAATTTCATAAAAACAGCAAACACGGTAATTTTTTGCAAACCCAAATGTCAGTCCTCCTCTCCCTCGCCTTGTTCCCTGTTGACCTACTGTCTACTATCAATAAAGGCCAAAAGGCCCACAAAAAATCTTGAAAAGAAATAATAAAAATAAAAAAACACCAAATTTACAAGAGGTGTTTTTTATAGGTTTTATTAAATTTTCAGACCAATGTTTGTCAGCTGAGCTGCTCAGTGGCCCAATCTGCTCGGTGTATAAAGGTCAGATCTAAGTGTGTAGAGATTCTCAGTCATCCAGGTCATCTTGAAGAAAAGGTTAAAGCAAGAGCATCTGGACTCAGTTTTCAAGGTGAAGACGTTTTGTCTCTAATTATAAGAGACTTAATCAAATTATTTTGCTTTAACCTTTTCTTATTTGAATGAAAAACTGTAGTGTGGTTGTTTCAAGATGCACAATAAGAAGGCATTTAAAGAAAAGGTTGCAAGAAGAAAGGCATTACTTCGCAAATACCACAAAGTATCTCGCTTACATTATGCCAAACAGCACAGAAACCAGCCTCGAAAAATCTGGAACAAAGTCATTTGGAGTGATGAGACCAAAATTGAACGAACATTTTGGCCGAAACCATAAATGTTACATTTGGAGAGGAGTTTGGAGAGGCGCAGTGGCTCAGTGGTAGAGCAGTCGTCCTTTAACTGGAAGGTTGGTGGTTTCTTTTCCCGCTCTCCTCACAATTCATACTGTTGTTGTGTCATTGAGCAGGACACTTAACCCACCTTGCCTCCAGCTGTAACACCAGTAGGTGAATGGTAGCTTATTGTAAAAGCGCTTTCAGTGCCTACTGAGTGGAAAAGTGCTATATAAAATCAATGCCAATGCCATGATGAAAGGTACACCATTCTTACTGGGAAACATGGAGGTGGATGTTTGGGGATGTGTGAGCTACAAAGGCACAGGAAAAGATGAATGGACCATGTTATCAGAAAATACTGGAGGACTCATCTGGAATCATCAGCCTGGAAGCTTTGCATGGGACGTACTTGGACGTTCCAACATGACAACAATCCAAAGCACAAGGCCAAGTCGACCCGTCATTGGCTACAGCAGCAGAAAGTGAAGGTTCTGTCCATCTCAGTCTCCTGACCTCAATATCATTGAGCCACTCAAACGTGCAGTTCATGCAAGACAGCCCAAGAATTTACAGGAACTGGCTGGCACAGTAGCAGAGTGGTTAGCGCTCCTGCCTCACAGCAAGAAGGTCCTGGGTTAGATTCCCATCCAGGGCAGGATTCAAGATTAAAGATTTTTATTCGTCACATACAAAATTATATACAGCATATATAACCAGCAGTGAAATGTGAGTCAGGTCCGCTCCATGGACAGTGCAATTATTAAGGAAAACACTCAGATGAAAATATACATAAATGTAGCTATGTAAGAATGAAATAAAAGTAAACAATAAAAAATATAAGAATAAAATATAAAAAATGTGTAAATATAAAAAATGTGTAATGTGGGAATAAATCTAGATCGCAAAATAATGTACATGAATGTAAACTGTAGACTTAAATATTAAAAAATGTACAGGGATGTACAGTGTGCATATATGCATTTAGCTGTGGTCTTAAATATTAAGATACACAGGAAGGTGCAAGAGGCAAATGTGCAAAAACAGGGTGACACTTGTCAGTGTGTCAATGTGAGGTAGCTGGTTTAGAGTTCAAGAGCCTGATGGCCTGGGGGAAAAAACTCCTCCTGAGTCACTCGGTTTTTGCCATCAGGCTACGGTAGCGCTTACCAGATGGCAGCAGAGTGAAAATATGATTACTGGGGTGGGTGGAGTCTTTGATGATTTTTGCAGCTCTGCTTCTGCAGCGTTTGTGGTAGATGTCCTGCAGAGAGGGGAGAGCAGACCCTGAAATGCGCTCAGCTAAGCGCACAACTCTCTGCAGGGCTTTGCAGTCTTGACTGGAGCTGTTCCCATACCACACAGAGATACATTGAGTCAGTATACTTTCTATAGCTCCAGAATAGAAAGTTTTCAGGATTGCTGGTGAGACCCTGAATTTCCTCAGCTGTCGCAGAAAGTACAGTCTTTGCCTGGCTTTATTTACCTGAGTTTGAGTGTGAATAGTCCAAGTCAGGTCCTCAGAGATGTTTACACCAAGGTACTTAAAGCTACTCACCCTCTCCACAGGGTCCCGCTTATCATGAGAGGAGTGTAGGGCTGCTGCTGTCTTCCTGAAGTCTGCAATCAGTTCTTTGTTTTGCTCACATTCAGAGAGAGGCAGTTGTCCTGGCACCATGATGTTAATTTCCCTACTTCATCCAAGTATGCGGTCTCATTATTGTTGTGAATGAGGCCCAGAACCACAGTATCATCAGCGAATTTGATAATGGATGTGGAGCTGTGCGAGGACACGCAGTCGTGTGGAGAGAGAGTAGAGCAGGGGACTCAGGACACAGCCCTGTGGGGCTCCTACGTTCAGTGTGATGGAGCTGGAGGTGTACTGGCCTAGTTTCACCACTTGAGGTCTGCCGGTGAGGAAATCAAGGATCCAGTTGCAGAGTGAAGGATTCAGTCCGAGGTCTATGAGTTTTGAAGCTAGCTTTATGGGGACAATAGTATTAAAAGCTGAGCTATAGTCAATAAATAGCAGTCTTACATAGTTCCTGTTATTGCTGTCAATGTGTGTGAGAGACGAGTACAGGATGTGAGAGATGGCATCATCTGTGGATCTGTTTGGGCGATAAGCAAACTGAAGAGGGTCCAGCAAACTGAAGAGGGTCCTCTCTGTGTGGAGTTTGCATGTTCTCCCTGTGTCTGCGTTGGTTTCCTCCAGGTACTCCGGTTTCCCCTACCAATAAAGAAAATAAAGAGCCTCACCCACAACTACCACAAAAGACTTGAAGCTGTCACTGATGTTAAACGTGGCAATACACGGTATTAAGAACTGTAAACTTTTGATCAGGGTCATTTCTGTTGTTGTGGTTTCTGTTGTCATTATGATTTAAAAAGAGTAAACACAAGTGTTTCTCACTCAACCACTAACTATGAGTGAAAGGTTTTCGTGTTATCATTCATATTCTCTGAAAAATGGCCAAAAAAAATCATAAATAGGTTTAAGCACAACTTAATATTACCATATTTTTTATATAAACTGAGTTGGACTTTTGTTGATCCCATCTTTTGCAAGTAAGGTGGCGTTTTTGTGCGTGAGCAAGCTTTATAAACGAGGCCTCTGGTCTTGACTGTGTCTTGGGCTTTGCTAGTGTGGTTTTGATGGAAGCAACAGCACAATCCCATTTTGCACAAAGATCTGTTCTAAAAAGAAATGTCTCAAAAATGTTCATCTGTGTTTTACATCTATAAAAGGCCTTTCCAATGATTTCATACCGTAAATGGAATCTTAGCAAACCACTCTAAACACACAGAGGGTTGGGGTTATCTTTGAGAGTAATCAGTGGTTTTTGGTAAATTAGACCAAAGTGGGTGATATTTTACTGAATTTATATTTTACAGCATAGGCCACTTAAGTTGTTCTGCACAACAACCACCATTTTATTATGATAATTATTATATAATTAATAAATTGTCACTCCCAGATTGGGGTCAAATTTTGTTCTGTGGATGCTCAGAGCCTTTGTACTCGGCACGGTCTTCCATGTCAGTACACTTTGGACAAACATCTTAAATCCCTTTCATCTATTTTACGCATACAATATTTTAAATAGTATAATATTTGAATATAAGTGTAATGTCTTCTGAAGCACACATAAATGAAAAACAAAACAATGCATGTGACTTAATATCAACATTTGTTTTGTTTTATGATTGCATCCCATACAGTCTTTAACATAGCTCTCAGTGAGGATAAACTTTGTGATAAAGTGCAGCATTAGCATTATGCATTGTAATTAATAACAGGCAGCATTTAAAACTGTTTATTTTAGAAAAACTGAAAAACTTGTTTGATGGAAATTGTGTAACAGAACCAGATCAAGCAGTGACAATGACATTATGCAAAGAGTGTTATTTATTTTTAGTAGACTTAGTGGGTGTTTACGATGACTCAGCAGAATCGGACTCATTCTTCCAAAAGTAGATCACAGTTTTGGAGCGAGGCATGCCATCCCTCATGTCTCATGTGCGTACACGCGTTTTTTGTGCATAAGCAAGCTTTATAAATGAGACTCCAGGAGCTTAATGGACATAAATCATTCTAAAAAAAATAGCAGCAGAGAGTTCAAATACACTTTGAATGTAACTGGAAACACTGAGTTTCCTCATTCCAGGGCAATGCATGACATTAATTGAACCTATCACAAATGTGTCTCTAGACAAAAAGCTAAGAATCAGTAAATAGCTGAAAAATAACACATTTTGCAGTTATCCCTATTTTCTTTGTACAATCATCTTAAACAGACCCGAGTCAAGCCTAAAAGACCGATCACAAACAGGTTGGATATGTTCACATCAAGACTAACATGAAACTAAATTGATTCAAAACCAACAGCATTATTAAATGTACGATACAAACACACAATGTAAAGACCAACAACCAGACACAAGCGTGGAGTCTACTGTTTTATCACAAAGGCTTTTGTCAAACCCTGAAAGAAACTCCTTGAACATAAAATAAATTGTCCCAACTTTCCCTTGTCATTCGGAGCCTCATTAGTCCTTTCCCTTGGTTGTGTGCATTCACATGAAGAGAAGGGGCATCCCAGTTCTCTTTTGGATTGAGGGCAAGGGCTAAGGGAAAGGGTTACACACCACTTTCAAATGTAGATTTTCAGGGACCACACTTCCAAACAAAGTTGTTTGCCAGCATACAGTACAACATGTTCAACAGCAGCCCGGCTGCAAAAGGCACACACCAATCTGTTCCTCATCCTAAACTAAAAAGTTAGCATTACCTCGTAACAGTCTTGCATTTGCAGAACTTTTTTACTCCTCGTCTGATGTTAATGCCCTACCACTACAATCTTTTTTGTTGATATCAACCGATGTGTTGTAAACAAACAGTACTATTTGCTTTTGTGGTTTTTGTGTTACTATGTCTTGTAACACAAAGCTAATACGCTCAAGGTCTGACAGGTATGTAAGCAGCTCAATCATCGTTGTTTGATTACGTCTCCTGGTGTAGTGGTGTCTCATTTCTTGGAGGGTTATTACAGCCCTACCCATTTCCCTGAAAAAGGTTTATGTTTACAATTATATATTTTTTTTTTAAATAGAGGAAAAATATCTGTATAATATGAGATTTGTTCTTACATTTACACAATATCCTGCATGTACTCACAAAAAAAGAAACTCACAGAAAAGCTTGGTTCAACTCTGATTGGGACTTTTATTAAGAATAATTTATATCTTACAAAATGATATGATCCACTTTAATGATCAGTTAAAACATGACACAGTTGCAGAATTGTACACATGCAGTATTTAGAGACATAGAACGTCATGCTGCTCAGGAGCTGTTCATAAAGTTTACACACGTCAGAGAAGTCTGGTTGTTGTTCCAAATCCTTAAAAAAGCATCTTTAATGATATATTCTACAAAAAAGTACATTAACTATAAAAGATTGTCAGCTGTAGGTTTGTCTTTGAGAGTGAGACTGAACAGAGCTGGGGTCAAAGGTTCAGTGACGTTTAAAACCAACCTCCATACTTAGTTTTATCCTGGCTTTAGTCCTGGGCCAAGTCTTCAGCCAAGTAGACCAGGTTCAGTCCTGTTTAGTCCAGGTTTTAACTCGGTGTAGTTTAGCTTTGGTTTAGTCCACATTTAGTCCAAGGGTCAAAGGGTTTAATCAGGGTTTTAGTTTTAGTTCCAAATTTATTTATGGCTTAATCTCAGGTTTAATCCTGAGTTTTAACCTGGTTTAATCCCGGTGTAGTCACGGTTAAGTCCAAGTTTTACCTTGCTTTATTAAGGCTTAGTGTAGGTTCAGTCTGGATTTAGTTAGATTTGGTTCTTAAATTTGACCTAAATTTGATTAGTCCAGGTTTAAGTTTTAGTCCTTATCCTGGTGTTATCCTGGTTAAGTCCCAAGTTTAACTTTGCTTTGTTATGGTTAAGTCTAAATTGAGTCCAGATTTAGTTTTGGTTTAGCTCTGGATTATGCAGGATTTAGCTCATGCTTAGTCTAGTTTTAATTCAGATTTATTCCTGATTTTTTTTCCTGAAGTTTACTTTTGCTTTATAATGTTTTAATCTAGGTTTAGTCTGAATTAGTTTGGTTCTAGTTTAGCTTTAGTTTAATCCTGGGTTATTCCATGTTGAGTTTAATTTAGGTTTAATTCAGATTTAATTTCAGATTAGTTTGGGTTTAGTCCTGGTTTACAACAACTCAGTTCACATCTCCCAAAATTCTCGAGTTTGGCTTTAATCGTTATTTTTAAAAGCTGACAAATGAAATCTCTTCTAACTTGGCACATCCCCAAAAACTAGTGCAAATGATCACTAAAACAATTAAAAAAAAAAAAATAGAAAAAAAAACTTAACAACTGTGTTTGTGGCCAGCCTTTTCCACTGCATCTCTCTGTTTGTAATCCTGATGGTGCTGGGCTGTGGTTCTCTACACCCCCTACTGGCCCGGCATACACACTACAGTCTTTTCTATAAATACAACCATGCACCACATTTGGAGGCTGTTCACACTACTGTGTCTCCCGCTCAAATCAAAAAGATTCTGTTGCATTTTGGTTTGTTTGCACCATGACACTGTTTTATATGTATGCTTTTGCTGAGGTTTACAGCATTCCTAGTGGCCTGACAGACAAACTACAGCGTTCTCAAGTCAAGTATGGTACATTTGTGCGAAATGTACCAAGTATGGTACATTTGTGCGAAAGCAGATTGTACAGATTACACTACAGACCTCATATAAACAACACTTAATTTCACACTCATCACTTTTGGGCAGTACATCATGGAAGCAATGATTTCATTATTCATTCAAATTGTCATTTTAAATAATCAGTAGTTTTTTAATAAATATATTTCTTTTGAAAACGAGACTGATAACTTTTATTGTACACAAGACCTGAACATATTTGTGTGGAAGTGTTTTCATGCAGCAGATGTTTACAGTACATTACAAAAGATTCTCTCTACATTTGTTTGTTTAAACCAAGAGCCAAGCCAGTCTCTCAAACTCTATGTTTGATGATTTTGTGAATCAATAAAACGTGACATCAGCGTTTTATTCTAGGTTTTTTGGATGTGCAGAAATGTTGGTTAAAAGACATAGTTTTTGTGAGATAGGGTTGGCAATCTCCTCAAATGAAAAATAAAACAATAGAGAGTTACTAACCCCATTTCCGTTAAGTTTGCGTCATCCTTAATGTAAAGTGGTAGCATTCATCCATTTGCTTTTTACATACATTTCTGGAAATATGTTGGTAATTACAAGTCTTTTATTTTGAAGAACCATTTTTTTTACTGCTTCCCATCTCGACTGCCGCCCATTTGTTCGTTTTAGGTGCTAGGGAAGTTGGAGGTCTTTGATGTGGGGCGGCGTCCGGGCCGAAGTCCTGTCCGGGCGCCGGTTTGGGTACAGCCCACTCCCTCCTGGGCCTGGTGGATCCGGAAAGCCTCACGCAGGTTTTGGACTCGGACCTCTTTGCTCTGGATCTCCTCCACTACACGACTCGGGAACCAGCCCCGTTCGCCGTCATGAAGCCTCTCGCCCATCATCCAGCCTGAAAGACGAGACTCAGGGATTAGGGCTTGGTAATGTGAGTGCAAAATGTTTATCAGTTTAATTAAACAGTACCAACCAGATTAAACCAGTAATAAAACCAAGACAGAATCAAAGAGATGATATTTGACCCTAGAGAAGATGATAAAGTACTCAAGACCGGTCTCAAGCCTAATTTGTAAAAGTTTTGGTCTTGTCTTGGTCTCAAACTCCTTTTGACTTAGTCTTGTTTCAATCAAAGACTAGACTAAATTGTTTTGATATTTAGTCGACTAAAACTAGACAAAAACTAATAAAGATGAGATGAATAAATTATGACTAAAACTAAATGGCATTTTAATCAGAAAACTAGGGCTAAAACTAAATTTAAATCTTGCTGCCTTATTATTATTAAGAGTACCGTACAGTGGTTCTGGTTTTGATCTTGACCTGACTCTTGCTGCTTTAATTTTTTTGTCATTTATTTATATTTTTTTAATAAACAATATAATTATTCTATTCTATTATTCTTAAATAAATGTGAGACTGAAATAACCCAAGTCGTAATCAGAAACAGAAATAAATTCAAATTAAACCCAGAGCCGAATTTCTAACCGGATTCTGGACAAAGATCAACACTGAATATCCTCTAAACCAGTGCTAATTTAACATGGACTATAAACAAGAGAATAAAGTTGCACCCACCGTCGTCTGTTCTCTCCAGAAGGTTCAACACGTCGGCCATCTCAATGGACAGTTCGTCTGGTTCCTGAGAGGAGTACGACTGAATGCACTGGACCTGAGGAGAGTCTGTGAGAGAAAAACATGGGTCGAGTTTATTCATCTCTTTGTTTTAATATAGTGTACCAGTGTTAAATATATATACAATTTGACTTAAAAATAAATTTAATTAAACAGGTAGCTGTGTTGTGAGAGTTGTTCATAGGAAGGTCAGAGAAAAGATAGAGTTTTTAGCCTCTGCAGTGTTTTTAAGGTATGTCTGACCTGGCTGGTGTGCGCTCGTCGACATAAAACGAGTGCGTCGATTCGGAGTCAGAGCACACATCCATCGAAGTTTTTCACTCCTGTTTGAAAAGAATGAGTCATGGGTAAGAAATAAATTACTCAAAACACAGTGACTGTAATTCAGACTTCTGCAGTGAATGAGTTCTTAGACAATACTGACAATTAATTGTGAGAAATGGAAAAGCTAAGTAAATTAACCGGAGATGAAACCTCATGAAGTAAAAGCCACAGTGAAAGTCTGAGTCCAGATACTCACATGCTAATGGTCTTGAGCATATAGTTGACAGGACGCTCCTCTTGGTTTTCCAATAGCTTCAAGTTAAAGACATTGGCCAATTGCTGTCCCTGGTCTTCAAGGTCTTCAGTTCTCAACATGGCTCTGGTGCACGAGTCCAAGACCTGGAACTTGTCCCCACTGAAAACCAACCAAGAGGCAATTTATAGTTAAAACCATTGATAGTTTCAGGGAATTTTGTAAACATGTCGCCCAAATCTAATTATTTACATTTAGTCATTTAGCTGACGCTTTTTTATTTAAAGCGACTTACATTAAGCTTCTAATTACCAGTGTTACAGCTGGAACCACCTACCTTTAGGCTGAAAGACAACCGCTCTACCACTTTGCTTTTGAAGATGCATATACACAAAACCCAACAAGGCAGAGGAACAGTAAGACTAAATCGAGGTTTAGCTGTGCCAGATCTTGATGTATAGGTTCAACAAATCTTTGAAAATGTCCGCGGCTAATGACTGAAACCTTTACCTGGAGCAGCGTTTGGTGAGGAGCAGCAGGTTGTTGAAGAGGAACAGAAAAACCGGCTGGTACATTTTCCTGCTCTTCATCGTCCTGGAGCTTTTGGGTCCCGACATGAGCTGGACCTCGCCCTTTTTCAGCAGCCAGCGCGAGTGGGAAATGATGGGAATGGACTGTGACAAGAAAGAGGTTTATATATTATTCACACATATTGTAGGTCACATGAAACCTACAATATCAAATAGGACAAAGACTCAAATATATGGTTACCACTTTTTTCCAGGACATTTTAGGGACTTTGGACCATACAGCAATTTCTTATCGATCTTGTTTTGTTTTATTTAGTTTATTTCCTGTTTTATTCATCTTGTCTACTACCCGTATGTCTACATCTTGTCTTTGTATTTACACCTCACATTTCTTTATTGTTTTTATTCAGTTATTTTTTTAATTGTGTCCATGATTTTGCCGTATTATCCTTTCCTGTGACAAAAGGGTTCAACAAACCTTTAAAACCTTTTCTTGAGTATATCCTAGATGACTGAGAACCTCCACTGACATCTTTTTCTGTGAGAACTTACCTTGTTAATTGACTGAGGACCTTTTTTATTTTTTGCTTTTAGTCTAAGTCTGAGTCATAGAGTCGAGTTTATTTCTTTTAATTGGGTTGGTTTGATTGTACCTTGGTTTTGAACTCCAGCGTTTTCTCGATGCTGATGAGCTCCTCAGTGCGGCTCATTTTCCGCACGCCTTCATTGCACTCTTTCACAATCTGAGGAACACACACACATCCATGAAAACAGCTGATACATAACATAACATATACTGTATATCTCCATTTTCACATTTAGTTTTGAGACTGTCTCACCTGCTCGAGCTGCTGATGCGCTTTAATAGCACTCGCCTCTCGTTCAGAGTTTTCCTCAGCTTTCTTTAGAATATTCTGGAAAGGAACACAAGTCAGACGTTTAGGAAAATATATATTGGACTGAACAAGGCTGATGTAAAAGTAGCCTAAAGGAAGCAGACTTAAATTGGGAAGGTATAGTTTGTTGTTTTTTGTAAATGTGGGGCGAGATACGTCTGAATTTATTCTCTACAGCAGTGGTTCACAAGCTGGGCTCCAAGGCCCCCTAGTGGGCCACGGAGCTACTGCAGGTGGGCGCCAGATGTTGTTCAAATCAAGTACATAAACAAATTTAGTCTGAAAATACTAAAAAATTATTAGCATTATCCTTTGTTTTCTGTGGTGTTGAAAAAAAATATTTTGCAATTTACAGCCAACAGCCTTTTGTTTATGTTTTTGAAAATAACATTTTCTGGGAAATACAATACTTAGTCTTATAGTAGAGTGAAAGTTTAAGACTGGTCTGATATTTAGGGGGGCCGCGGCTCTCATGACCTTGAGAATGGCTGTCCTACAGTAAGTAACTGCTCCAAGACGGGAGACGCAGACAGGTGCAAGACAAAAAAATAGTAAAAGGATAAAAAGCGGAACACTGGGGAACTCCAAAAAGTTAGTAATCCTTAAACTAAAGAGCACTTAAGGGATGCTTTTTACATCCAAGCAGAACTCCTGCATGACCAAACATTTGTATAAACCTTTGCATGAGGAAGAGGAAGTGGCTTGATTATGTTAACTCCCTGCCACAATCTTTTCCACTCCTTGAACTTAAATGAACTACGACAAAATTGCTCAACATCATCTACAGAGGTACGCCATGTTGCTGTGGCGGCGACAACAACAAAGCACATTATCAGAGAGTATTAGACATGTTTCTACTGAGCCTCTTTAAAGCGGGAAAATTCAGGACACCTTCTGAGCGGTGTTATTTCATTTTTACCCAAGAATAGTCTTTCTTAGTCCAATTGTAGCAATGTGTCCTTTTTAGCCGTATTTGTTTATGTTTTGTTTAAAATAAGAGAAATTATGTTTTGTTGTTTGTGGCTTTGCATTGTGGGCGGAGCTCAGCTGTCACTCAAACTGCACACTCCACTTGAATAAAGCTGATTAATTGGCAGCTCTGCAGCCACTGTCTTTCCCAGTTGGTTTCTACTGGACACAAAGTAGAAACAATTTCTACTAGATCTTTTTTGAATTATCTACAGCCAATCAAAATGCAAGGACGTGTGATTTATGTTGAAAACACAAGGCGGGACATTGGGTTACCTTAGGTACTGTACAGGCAGGGTCTGCATTTAAGGTTCAAAAAGCTGTCACTAAACTTCATACAATCTCTTTATTGCAGCAGTATACAGCTTTACCTCCAATGCTTTCATTTCAAAGTAAGAGCAATACAACGCCAACACTATCTACAATAACACTAATAAACAGTAACTGACTTTGATTTCCCAAAAAGTATATTTGTCATTACTTCCTCTTGGAATATATATATATATATATATTTTTTTTTTTTATTTAGCTGAATGAAGCTTTGTCCATCATTTACTTCCACCCTTTGGAAAGCTAGGAGGCTTTTTCTGAAGCTTAATACCACTTTCAACAAGAGAAACTGACCTGTACCGCTCCAGTGGGACTGAGGCTTAAGGGAAATCACTTCAAATCCAGTTTAACTCAGACCTTTACACAGTTTGAGTAGGACTAAGGCAAACACTTGGATTTCTCTGCTGTTATGTGAATGTGGTGAGTGTCTGTTGTGTTATATGTATTATTTTCTGACCTGTACGAGTAGCTTGAGCCTGGTGATCCTCTGAAACGGCAGAATAAGGAACGACGTGAACGACAGGCCTCTGACTCTGGGATGGTTCTCCAGCGTTGCCATGGCCTCCCGAAAAGCCTGGTTCCCCTCGCTGCACACAAACACACACTGGGTCAACACTACACATGTCTATTGATTCTAATACATTAAAGTTTCATTAGTGTGACATTACAGCAACTAAATACATTACTGTCTGCCGGAGCCTTTTGATAAAATTATATAAGTCAGTGCTGGTGTCAGTTCTGCAGAAGTCTGGACACAGGCCAAGCACAAAGTTATTACAACTGGTTAACACTAAAGGGTGGAGACGAGTACATACTTGCATACCAAGACGGAACCCGGAATCAACCGAACCAAAACCAGGACTCTAAACAGGGCCGAACCAGTAATAAACACCAGGACTAAGCCAGGTTAAACTAAACCTCAATTCAACAGGACAAAATCTAACCAAAATAATGTAGAAAATACATTATCTAGCCATAGGTCGAGGCATGTTTTAGGTTTGATGATGTAGCAGCCATTACCGTTACAAACACAGTATTGCTTTGATTAGATAAATCCAGTTATTGATTTATTGTGTCTGCTTTTTACAGACTTTCTATGGAAGCCACGTCACTGAATATAGCACTCCTTTAACTCCACTAACGCAACATGTTTCCATAGCAGCAGCCAACAAACAAACAAAAAAACAACTACAGTAAAATAATTATACACGTCTGACGATGGGAACCTACAATTATGCAGCTAATAAATCTCTCGGTAAATTAATGACTACAGATAATAAACCTATTCCCTACATTAGATAATGGTTCACAGAATTCCAGTTTGGAGAAGCAGACAGGAGCAATGAATCAGAGACTAGAACTATTTCTTATTGTTGTTTTATGTATTTTTATCTTCCCCACGCTCTGAATCAAGTCGTCATCAGTTACTTTAGTTGTGCTCTGTACACGTCACAGAAAACTGCCAACTCTGGTTGAGTGAGTTGTCACTTGAGCGGCTTGAGACACTGATGCAAAGGCACTCATTATTATTTTATGGCATCATACATTCACCACAACTATGAACTTATAAATACTTTGAATTCCTCGTAAGAAGAAAACAAACACAGAATAAAAGACTACTATGAAACTGACACACTTTTTTTTGTTACTTCCGTCAGTGTTCATATGTTTAGCGCAACAGTAATTCCTTAAGGACTTCCCCTTTTAAAAAAAGAAAGTGTGAAGCTTGCTGCATTGATTCTATCTCTGCTGCACATTCACTTAATTGCACTGCACATTAAATTATTAAATACATCTGTAGGAGGCAACATCATCAAGAAATTAAAAACTATAAATAAATAGATAAATAAAAATTAAAAAACTTAATAGACAAATATTTTTTTTCTGAAAATAATATAACGCACAGTTCACAATATGTCAGAGAAATTTCCTAAATTGTATTTTCTGGCAAATGAATAGTGGTTGTATAAATTTATGATGAAGATTTTTCAAAAACTTCCTATTGAGCCTTTTATTGAGTCATTTGATTTGTCTTTTGTTGCTGTCGGTGCAGTTTCTCTGGTGAAAGTGTCGAGAGCTGGATTTCTGTGACGTCTGTGGAGCTGTGATTAGACTCAAGTGAACGTCTGAGGGATTATCAAAGAGAAGTAATCCCACAACTAGGAATGTGAGTGTTTTTCTAAAGAGCGAGGACGAAGGGCAATTATAACAGAGTGAGGTTAGAGGGCGCTGTGTCACTGGAAGAAAAGAGTGTGATAGGAAAAGCAATGGTAATAATTAATATTTAACACAACAACGGGCCGAAGCCAAGGTGAGACCATGGTAAAATCAAGGCCTAAAGCAAGACTAAACTACAATTAAACCAGGATAAACCAGAACGGAATGTTGGATTTGACGAGAGCTAAACATGAACTAAACCAGGACCAGAACCTAAACCAAATACAAAAGTATCCTCCAACTAATTTAAGATAAAACCAGAAATAAATTTAAACTTGAACAAAAGCACTGTTAAACAAGGAGTAAACAAAAACTTAAACCCAAATGAACCCAACCAAATTAACAACTAAACCAAGATTAGATAAATATAAATCTAATCCATTTTTATTTTTATTATTATAAACCAAAATCAAAAACTAAACTCTGAGATAAACTAAACCAGGACTAAACAAGACTAAAAATATCAGATAATCCTTTTTTTCTAATACCTATCTTTAAGACGCACATCCCAGAGTTTTTTTTATTATGTTTTTACTAACACAAAAGGTATTTTTAAATGGCTATTTCAAATATAAAACACTTCCATGATAATGTCAGAATGTATTTTTATGACCAGTGTCAGTTTTATGAGTTTAGCTGTTCTTAATTAAACATTGTGCATCAAGAGTTATCAAATGTAAAAGTTTGAAATTTGTGTAACTAGAACCAAAATCAACATAACTGCATCATAAACAGCCTGAAAAAAAGATTGTGCTAACTGGCATGCTTTTGTGTGGTTTATTGATCATTCACTGAGATGGAAAAAACAAAAAATGGATTCTGAAATTAGTTTTTTGAGAAATGAAAACACTGCCTTTAGTCCATTCAGGTTCTGTCTATTCATTAAAAGCATTGAAACAAATCTGGGATGTAGATTTGGAGTGTAAATAGAGACAATAGAGACACACTGGAGCTCATGCACATGACATGACCCATAAACAAGACATAATTGTAAAACTAAACCCAGTTCTTTCACTGAATGTAGACAAAGTGGAGAATGTGGGACTAAAGCAGCTAATCGTCTTTTCTTTACAATTCACAGAAGTAATCTGCTCTGGAATGAAAGGCACTGTAACCCTATGAGCAGACGCCATTCAACGAACAGGACACATGGCTCTGCTGTAAATGTGTGGAAGGAGTTTCAACACACACACATACGACTTCTGTAGAGAAATACAACCTCTGTCCCTGCTCCAAACCCAAAGCACTTATTCTATTTAAGGAGTGCTCTCTTCTGGATTGGATAAAAGTGGACGGGATACAAGAAAATGAATCTCTGTTTGTTGAAAAGCAGAAGGTCTGAGACATGTTACAAACTCAACAATTTAAAAGAGGGACCAAGGATATAGGCTTCTCCTGTTCTTTAGTTACATTTTAAATTGCCAAATAAAGAAGAGGAACATAGTCATACAGTGACTGATTGGTTGTATGTTTTTTTAAATTGTGTTGTTGCTGTGGCAGTACGTTGGTCCAGTTTAATCTGTTTCCATTTGTTCTGCTTCGACTGGAAATCAAACCAGAAAAGACAGTCTAACCTTAAAGTAATCTATGAGTGGTCTTCATTTGGATTAAAGTGGCTAGTTTTTACTTTTTATGTGAGAGATCAAAGCAACCAAGAGTGACCCAAAATGTGATTCTCTGGTAATTGGTCGTTATGTTTTTATCATTTGTTGTTTCACACTTTGATGATGTCCAACTCTGGAGCGTGCTCAGAGCGCTTTGTGAGACCTTTAGCTCAACTAACCTGTACTCATGATAATAGCCAGACAATGAATTGCATTATCCAGATGTGTTAGTCTGACAAAGAGAACTTTAAATGCTGTTTCTCTCAGACCACAATGTATTCTAGCAGTGGTGTCTCTTTTGGATGTGGATATTTTTAAATCTATTCATGTCTATATCGAGCTGCAGGCGGCGGTCTAGTGTTTATGCAAATGGCGGAAATCAGCTTCTTAAAAGAGCCGACACAATGCTGTGGGAGTCGACATTTCTATTGTTCAGCTGCCAATCAAATGTCAAACAGCTAGACAGATTGGAAAATATGAGTATGCATTGTCTTCACTTGTTCTCTTAACATCATGATATTTTCCAGCTTTAGCTTTAGGTTTTCATGTTAAAAGCACTTGTCTTGATCTAGACTTAATCAAAATTGTAAAGTAAATTCCTGTATAAAAACTAGATAAAACTCAGAACTAAACTGTTACAAAAGCATTATCTGTTGTTTATTCATTACTTAAAGCCAGACTCTGATGCAAACAGACTGCTGTGTGTGTGTTTGCTGCACTTCAGTCAAGTATTCACTTTAAACAGTCTGTGACAAACTGTTGATCAGGTCATCTGGAACGGCAAGAGCTTAAAACCAACGAGAACTAAACTCGAGCACAAACAAAATCAGGAAATTATTTTAGCTCCTCCAACCAGAAGTACAGTATGTCCCCAGTCCTGTTCGACCATAGTTTAGATTTAATAAAAGCATGTCCAGAGACGAGAATAATGACAGCGTTTTGCTCTAGTGCCTCCTCAATAAAGTAGCTTTTAGTTTTTGTTTCTCTGTTATCTGACATAACAAGACAATTCAAACGTAGTCTTATTCTATTTTTAAGCTTAATGCCAGCACAAAGCAACAATAGAAAAGCAGCAGCAAGCTTATCCCTCACAGTTACAATAAAACAGTTTAAGTTGAACGCCATTTAGTTTTAGTCCTCTGTGTCTCCATTCAATAGCTCTAATATTATACACATGTCACATATACACTATTTAAAAGTCAGGAAACGCTGATTCAAATCAAAGCGCATGGATTATTTGCATAAATCAACAAGTACACAGCATGTCACACAGACACTATTCAGTTTCCTGCCACTTTACAAAACCAAGACATAACAGAGATAATATGATGCCCTTTCTCCAGGGTCTGCATGAGCCATGATCAGAACCAGCAGCAGCATTAGCCGCCACACAATGTACAGCTCAGTGGTTAGAGAAAAGTATTTCCATTCATTTTGACTGACAAAACTCAAATGAATTAATTTTCTTTATCAACCAGCCCAGCCTGAGAGTAAAGCTAAGTATGAGTCATATGCTCAGTTTCAGTGTTTATAGAAATATAAGATTTAACAAAAACAAGGATCACATTATATATAGGAACACCTGTTTTGGGTGCAACAAAGTACTGGCTGAGCCTTTTTCTAGACCTTTCCTCCCACGGTAGTTAGACTGTATAGTCAGGCCTGGCTCACAATATAGGATTAAAAAATAATTATAATTGTAGAAACTTGGTAAACTGTGCAGTTATAGCAGATCTCAGAAAACTCATGAATTCGAAGCAAAGCCCAACTTAGTCATCTCCTGGTAAAGTATTTTAATGCTCTTGTTACATAATGTCTTATCCTCTGTTCTGACTGGTGCAGTGTTAAAACATTAACAGCGACTCATATGACTCAGTGTTATTTGTCGCTTGTTGTGTGGACAGCGAGAGATTGTTTGAAAGGCTTTTGTGCTCTTCACACCCTCAGCTGTCAACCACGCCTTTGGGACAGATTTAAAAGACCTTCAAATCAGAAATCAATACACTTTCATTGTCTTTTCATAAGCCTGGATCTACTTTTTACAAAGGCACATACAAATAGCATTAGATTGGTCCACATCATTAGACTTATCTGTGTAGTCTGAGTTCTAGCGTCTTGCACAGGTCTAAAAACATGACCCTTGAAGACCTGGCTTTATACTTTCCACTTTATACTGTATATCACTTTTAAGATGTTGAAAAGTGGACAACCCCAAAACGCACAATGTCAACTATCTTTAGCGTAAAAACAAGTCCCGTAGTGATGGTCAGACCTCAGAGAGTCTGTCTGAGATTAACATGAAGATGCAGAAGGGTACGGATGAGCGGTGGGTAGTTCTTGTCTTGTCAAGTTTGAAACATTATACCACAGACGTATATCACAGCAAGCAATAAAAATCACATCTGACCCCTCTCTCCCTGAACATCACCTCTTTCGACTGATGCCCTCTGGCACTTGCTGTGTGGCCATTTATAAACAATTCTGATTCTTTCTTAGATTTAAAAATATATAGTCCCAGTTTAACAGCATTGTTTACAATACAAGACAACTGTTAGCTCTCTGGTAGTTCTCCGAAACACTGGCCTACTGGGGAAGAAACCCAAATCTTCACTGATCTGAGAGGAGCAGGAGCATAGTTGGAGTAAAGCAGAGAGCAGCAACAATGTACAGGAGATGTTGTATTTAAGGAGTGAGTGTGATCCCTTCAGTTGTAGCTGGAGAGGTGGCATGACTGACTGAACAAGATGATCAGGAAAGGCATAATGTTGTCAGACTGGAACTGGACAGTCTAGAGGCTGTGATAAAACTACATTCTAACATTTAAGAGCTTTTCCTGGTTTTCAGCCCTTTATTAACCAAAACCATAGCATTAGATTGGTCCACATCATCACCATTCTGACCATTAGAAAAGGGTGGTCAGTATGTTTGACCCTTCTCTCTGTGAGAATACCAATTACAGTAACTGCAAACCAACTGTCAGCAAAAGAGGAAAACAGAGAAACAAACTGTCTGTCAGCATCTAGTATCTTTGCTTTTGCTCTAAAAACTGCTGGCTGGGTTTTAACTACGCAGTTGTAAATCTGTGCTGCAGTGTGTGGGAACTCCTCTCAGGTATGTGCCATCAAAAAAAGTCGCGCACACATTATTTTCAGAGGGAGCCACACCTGAGACATCACTTTTGTCAAGCAAAAGAAACAAAACCTGTTTTTCATCCAAAAGATTGTGACAAAACTTTCAAACATATCACAGATGAATGAGGAAATAAAGATAGCTATTATTTTCAGTGCTTTTCTTCCTGTAATCATTGCCATTATTAAACTAATGACAGCCTAAAACAAACAGCATCCGAAGTCATAGCCAAAAATAATTCTAGTTCAGTCCAGCTTTTATTTTTATGTCATGTTATTAATTCAAATCCTATATTTATTGATTGTTTTATCTCAAAACATTAGCCAAAAACGTGCTTTAAAAGTCTAGACTCACAGGATGCGACGGTAGTTCTTCTCTTGATAAACCTGGTTAATGACGTAGGTGATGAAAACCTGGAAGTGCTCCACCGCGTGTTGGTACACGATGTCGCACACGTCTGAGATAACAATGTCCTCCTCGATGCGGTGCTCCAGGTCCATCAGGAATCTGCCAACATGTAAAGAAAAAGAACATAGTAAGATTTTCACAAGGTAACTCTTTTTGAGTTTGAGTTTCAACAGCTACATTTTCACTTTCACAGTAATATAGTACACACAAAAGCAGTCTCGGCGCTTGTCAGAAATTTTAGGAGTGTACTTAAAATCCTCATTTTCAGTGGATCGGTACAGGACGGGTTGGGTCAATTGGTACAAGTAATCCTTGAAGAGGCTTGCGTTTTCACTTTGCCATAACCAAAAGAGCAACTTCTGCTATGCGGGTGGATTCCCCCATTGCGGGATCAACAAAGTCCTATCTTATCTCTAATCTTATGTAAACAGATGTTGAACAGGAGCAACAAAAGATATTTTAGATAAAAATTGTATTGGAAGTGGAAGTGAAATTTTAGCGTACCTTTGCGTACATTCGTATATTGCTGCATTATTTTATTTTATTTTATTTTTTCTTATGTTACTTGCAAGGATTATCTATTCTTTAAGCAGCAGACTGAAATGTTAAAGTGGAACAGTATGGTATGCTTTTGGAGACACTTCAGTCCCCAGGAAACTTACTTGTAGGCTACTGACCCAACCTGTATCACTCCATAAGGAAACAAGGCTAAATTTACCCACAATGGTTCATGAAAAGTAACAAACTGCGACGGTTACTAGATGGGCAAAATATAATGCTTGAGTGAGTTGCAATGAACACTAACCTTAATTAATGTAAGAGTATGAGACATTCTTTATCTATCATTAGAGATTATCATGGTGTTGGACACTGTTGCTGAAAGCTGAACAATGTTGTGCTGTGTTCACCCTGTGGTTCCGTTTAGTCATGTTTTTTATCATTAAGAAAGTATAATTACTGTGACGTTGAGTAAAGACCTACCGTTCACTGGCCTTCATCACCTCCTCGATGTTGGAGAACAGGAAGTGCATGTCCGATTGGCTCAAAGTGTTGACCAGGACCGGGTTTCTCAGGAAGTGAGTCTCTAAAATCTCCAAACTCTTGTAGTAGGATGCCTCAGAAGTCACCAGCTCAAACATGGCCTGGAAGTAATTATTTATCTTTGAATGTCCTTTATTTACAGTAGTTGGTGTAAATTTATTTAGTTGTAGTAAGAACCTTTTTAAGCATGGGATAGACCAGATTTAGTCTGTGTTTAGCCCTAGTATAGTTTTTATTCAAGCCAGGTTCAATCTTTGGTTTAATCCTGGTTTAAACTTGGCTCTAAAGAGTCCTGGTTCGGTCCTGGTTTAATACTTGTTTAGTCCTGCTTTAATCCTGGGGTTAGTCCTAGTTTCATTCTTGTTGATACCTTGTTTAGACTTGGTTTAGTCCTTACTTAGACCTAGTTAGTTCCTTGTTAGGTTTTTCTTTAGACCTGGTTTAGTCCTGGTTTAAACTTGAGTTAGTGTTAATACCTAATTTACTGTAGTTATCATCCTCGTTTAAATACAGTTAAATGATTTACAACTGATGTAGTCCTGGTTAATTGTCTAAGCCTGGTTTAGACCTGGCTCTAAAGAGACTGTTCTGGTTTAATTCTTATTTAGTACTTATCTAGTTCTGGTGTGACCTTGGTTTAAGTCCTGATATAGTCATGTTCAGGTCTTATTAGTCTTGGTCTTATCCTAAACAGAGCCTCCTAATGTGAGCCGTTCTCACCTCCTGGAGGATGATCTCCTTCTGGGGCAGCCTTTCGAGCCAACCACTCTCCTGCACTACGTCCAGGCTCTGCCACAGACTCAGGGAGCGGTCGCTGTTCCGCAGTTGGAGTTGCAGCGACGGAGGGGACACGGGATTGGACTCTGGCCCGCTCCGCCTCAAGTCACTCGGGCACAGACTCTCGCGCTGGCGCCGCTGCTCAATCTCCTGCTGCTTTGACGTGTCCCGGTACTCCTGGTACAGGAACGCTGAGGGGCCAGAGGAGACGGGACACATTTAGCAACAGTTTAAAGGAAGTTAGTCCTGGTTTGATCCTGGTTCAGCCCTAGTTTAGTCAAGGTTTAGTCCAAGTTTAGACTTGGTTTGGACTTGAGTTAAATCATAGTTCAGACAAGGTTTGGTCCTGGTTTTTTTCCAGCTTTGGTTTATTTCTGGTTTGTTCCTTGATAAGATCATGATTAGCATTTTAGACCTGTTCAAGTCCTGGTTTGGTTCTTGGTTTAGTTTTGTTGAGATCTGTTTAACATGGTTTAGTCCTAGTTTACTCCTGCTTTGATCTAGGTTTAGTCTTGTTTAGACCTGGTAAAGACCTGTTAAGTCCTGGTTACATTATTTTTTCTTTTCTTTGGCCCTTAGACCACTAGCTCCAGCTCCAAAAGGTCTAAATAAACTGGGTTCAAACCTTGTCAAGTACCAAGCAAATTCCAAACCAGGTCTAAACCATAACCAAACCAGGTCTAAACCACAACCAAACCAGGTCTAAATCAGGTCTAAAGCCCACAGCTCCTTATTGCAGAGTTAAGTGCAGAGCATTGTTTTCATAAACTGAGGCAGAAAGTCGATCGATGCGTTCGTGGGCACTCAGTTTGTGTCACGAGGTGGAGGTGGTTTGAAAGTTTCCAGATAAAGCTGCTTTTGAAGGAAGACTGGCTGGGTTTTTTGTCGAGAGGAAGGTGACTTTGAACGAGAGGCCTGTTGCATAACGTACCTCAGTCGAACGCGGACAGCAGATTGCTTTGTGGGCGTCTGCTGAGCTGAAAATTACATAAGAAACAGAGGAGCAGCACAGTGTGTCCAGAGAAGCTCAGGAATACAGCACATCTCTGATTCTGATTCAGACCTGACAAATTTGTCCTGGTTAAGTCCTGGTTTAGTCCTGGTTCAGCCTTGGTTGAGACTTGGTTAAGTACTAGTTAGATCCTGGTTCAGACCTGATTCAGTTCTGGTTTCAGACCTGGTTAAATCGTAGTTAAGTTCTGGTTCAGACCTGATTCAGTTCTGGTTCAGACCTGGTTAAGTCCTAGTTAAGTCCTGGTTCAGACCTGATTAGGTTCTGGTTCAGACCTAGTTAAGTCCTAGTTAAGTTCTGGTTCAGACCTGATTCAGTTCTGGTTCAGACCTGATTAGATTCTGGTTCTGTCCTGGTTAAGTCCTAGTTAAGTCCTGGTTTAGTCCTGGTTCAGACTTGGTTAAGTCCTAGTTAAGTCCTGGTTCAGACCTGATTAGATTCTGGTTCTGTCCTGGTTAAGTCCTAGTTAAGTTCTGATTTAGTCCTAGTTGAGACCTAGTTAAGTCCTAGTTAAGTTCTGGTTCAGTCCTGGTTCAGACCTAGTTAAGTCCTAGTTAAGTTCTGGTTCAGACCTGATTCAGTTCTGGTTCAGACTGGTTAAGTTCTAGTTAAGTCCTGGTTCAGTCCTGGTTGAGACCTAGTTAAGTCCTAGTTCAGTTCTGGTTCAGACCTGATTCAGTTCTAGTTCAGACCTAGTTAAGTCCTAGTTAAGTTCTGGTTCAGACCTGATTCAGTTCTGGTTCAGACCTAGTTAAGTCCTAGTTAAGTTCTGGTTCAGACCTGATTCAGTTTTGGTTCAGACCTAGTTAAGTCCTAGTTAAGTCCTAGTTAAGTTCTGGTTCAGACCTGATTCAGTTCTGGTTCAGACCTAGTTAAGTCCAAGTTAAGTCCTGGTTCAGACCTGATTAGATTCTGGTTCAGACATGGTTAAGTCCTAGTTAAGTTCTGATTTAGTCCTAGTTGAGACCTAGTTAAGTCCTAGTTAAGTTCTGGTTCAGACCTGATTCAGTTCTGGTTCAGACTGGTTAAGTTCTAGTTAAGTCCTGGTTCAGTCCTGGTTGAGACCTAGTTAAGTTCTGGTTCAGACCTGATTCAGTTCTGGTTCAGACCTGGTTATATCCTAGTTAAGTCCTGGTTTAGTCCTGGTTCTGTCCTGATTGAGACCTGGTTAAGTCCTAGTTAAGTTCTGGTTCAGACTTGGTTCTGTCCTGGTTGAGACCTGTTCTAGACCTGGTTTAGTACTCACGGATGTTCTTGATGATGTTGAGGCTGTGGGTGACGGTGCTGCTGTCTCCGTTGCTCTGAAGCCTGTGAACAAAGACAGACATGATTAAAACAAGTCCTGACTGAGACCAGATTGAACCAGGACCAAAACCGCTGCATGATCCGGTTTATAGAGAAATTCCAGGAAACAGTCAGATTAATAAATAATAATCAATAAGTCCAAGTTCAGACTTGTGAAGGGTTTGTCAGAGCTTGGTAAAGAAGGCAGGAAGTGGTTAAAGGGCTTTAAATCTTTCACTATGAACTCAGAGCTTCCTGTCAATTAACACAATAAACACTATTTTCATACGACGTGTGGTATTTTTATTTGACAGATGAAGATGAGACATAGTAAATGTTATAATTACGCTTAACATTATTGTTGCTATTAATAAAAAATATTTATTTCTTAACTGTTATTGGCTCCTAAACTTGTGTTGTACGAAATAATATCCTGGTTTAGACTTGGCTTGACTTAAGACAGGGTTTAGGTCTGATGTAGTTCTTGTTTAGTCCTGATTTAGTCTTACAGCTCTAGTCCCTGTTTTGTCTTAGTTTTGTCCTAGTTTAGTCCAGGTAAAGTCTTAAATGTAATCCTTTGTAGTCCTGCTTCAGACAAGGTTACAACCTTTCTTAGTCCTGGGTTGGATGCTTCTGCTTTAGCCATTGTTTAGTCTTGGTTTGGTCCTGATTTAGTCGCAGTTTAGTCTTACATTCAGTCCTATTTAAGTTCTTAGTACGTTAGTACCTTATTCCTGGTTAAGTTCTGTATTAGACCTAGCTTACATCCTACATTTATGCACGGTACAGACTTAGTTAAGTTCTGGATTAAATCTGATTTAGACCCAGTTTAGTCCAAAATGTAGTTGTATGTGTAGTCCTGGCTTAGTCAGTCCTCGCTCAGTCCTTGTCCTGTCCTGGTTTAGCCCAGGTTTTGTTCTAATTTAATCCTCAATTAATTCTCGTCTTAGTCCTTATTTAGTCCTAGTTACAAAAACCTCCTCTTGTTTAAACTGACCTGTTGTTGTTGTTGCTGCAGCTCATCTTGACGGTTCTCTGGGACAGTTGGTTGATGTCTGAGCTGGCGAGGTGAGGACGGTACGTGAGCATGTTGTTTTGCTCTGAATGTGGGGTCTGTGCAGGACCGAGCCGCTCTACTCCTCTCACACCCACGTGTCTGTTTCTGCTCTCTCCATTGCTTGGCAACGGAGGCTGAATGCTGACGAGACACCAGAGAATACACTTTATTCAACACACTGCAAAGGAAGACCAGGACATGGATAAACTGAAGATGTAATAAATAATGAAGCCTAATAGTTTAAAGTCTAATAAATCAAAACTAAACAATAATTTATTCAGAACTAAACTAAACATAGCACCTTCCTGGAACTACTCTTATCACTCATAAGATAAGAAACTAAAAGTACGAACCAAGGACAAAACGCGGAATAGAGTAGGACTAATATATTATATTTAAGACAGAACAGGTATAAAAAGAAATAGACTCGGGCTAGTAAGGACTAAACCACCAAACAAGCTCTAACCAGAGGACCAAACCCAAGATAACTAGGGCTAAACCAGATCAAAGCAGAAAAAACCAAGGTGTAATACAGGACTAAACTAGGACTAAACTAGGACTAAACCCAGGTCTAACCCAAGGAGTAAACCCAGGACTACACTAGAGGTTAACCAGGCTAAAACAAGTCTAAACCTAAGACATTACCAAGAACAAAACCAGAACTAAATCTGAATCCCTCTTTGACTAAATTCCGGATTAAATCTGGACTAAATACAGGAGTATTGCTTTGAACCTGAATAAAACCAAAACTAAGTCAAGGACTAATTCAGGCCTAAAAGTGGATTAAGGCTAGACTAATAGAAGGCTTAACTAGGGGTAAACTAGGACCAAAACCAGGACCAAACTAGACTTAGACTGTCGTTTATATATACAGAATGAAATTCCGTTGCCTTATCAACATATCCTGCTCCAGACTATGTAAATATCTAAGCACACATTGCACATAATTGTTCACAGTTGTATTCACCAGCGTACAGTCGAATGTAGACAACCATTAGCCAGTGAACAAGACACTATGTAGTCTTTAATGGTAGTACAAATGGGAGTCCATTGATGATAAAGGGTGAAGTAGGTATTAAGTTGCATGGAATTCTCAACCAGGACTAAACTAGACTAAAGACATTTCCACAAAAGGAAACACCCATGACATCTTTAACATTCTGCCTATCCTTAAAGAGTCAACACTGCACTTTTATTTGTTCTGAATTCTTAGTATTCATTGTAGACAAGAAAGAAATATTAGTAATAATAATTAATTATAAATCAAAAGGTGTGCTGAGATCTGAGTTGATACTAGGCCCAACTTTCACTTGGCACTTGATATTTGTTTGAAGTGTGTGTGTGTGTGTGTGTGTGTGTGTGTGTGTGTGTGTGTGTGTGTGTGTGTGTGTGTGTGTGTGTGTGTGTGTGTGTGTGTGTGTGTGTGTGTGTGTGTGTGTGTGTGTGTGTGTGTGTGTGTGTGTGTGTGTGTGTGTGTGTGTGTGTGTGTGTGTGTGTGTGTGTGTGTGTGTGTGTCAGGGCGTGATCACATGGGCCAAAGGCTAAAAGGTTGGGCAGAGGAGACATAAACACTCCTGTTTTATACAAAGACAGGTGCCTTACTGGTCTCACTCTCTTTGCATTTGCCCTTTTCATCAGTGTCATGTATCACAATAACAGAGAATCTTGCAGTTGTACAAACAAAGACAGTCAGTATCAAAATCTGTCAGTGCAAGAAATTTTGGAAAAATGGCAGAATACTTCTATTATTATTCTATTATATCTATTATTTCTCAGAATTTAGCCTGATTGCAATACAATTTGTAATGGCAATGTGTGCTCTTTTTCCCAACATGGCATCACTTAAAGGTGCAGTGTGTTGTTCTTGGCTTCATCTAGTGACACATCAATAAATCACATCATGAGTTTGCATTACCACTGAAAATAACAATAAATTGTCTAATGCTGTTCCAAGCCGTTATGCAATTTTATTCTCTCTTCTCTATCAAGTAACTGGAAATAGTACATCTTCCACTGGGTTCTATGGAGTTTTTTAATCAATAACAAAGGCAAATGTGTGGTTTTGATGCAATTATACACTTTTGAAGGTAGTGTATAGTGTGTTCTGTGTATAGGGCTTAGTGGGACTGGACTAGGCCTCGGTAAATGTAATATCTCAAGCTCCTGCTTACGAGTGAGGAAAGGATGAAGCGGGAGACTGAAGAAGAAGGATGAATGAGTGGAAAAAATGTAGACTTTTGAACTAACTTCCGATAATGGGCCTATTCTACTGACCTTATGCCACTGACTTAGTCCACGTTTATATCTAGTTTATAGCACGTAGAGGAGAGTCAGGAGAGTCACACTCACCCCCGTGTCCCGGGAAGCAGTGGGGATTTACTGGGCAATGCAGAGTGAGGGGAGAAGCCTGGTCTAGGGGAGGAGCTTGGTCGAGCTGAAGGACTGTGATCCAATTGCTGCACTGTTAAATCTGAAAACATAATAGAAAAGAAGTCAGCATTTTTCAATTATGCTGCAAAAACAGACTTGAGCATTCTTATGTGATGTATTTATATCATAAAGGAACATGCACATTCATAGACTCTTTGTGCTCAAACACAAAGTGCCCTGCCCTTATTATTCACTAAGTCTCTTTTATGGTTTTATTCATGAATCCTGCCTTGTTCAAATATTCCGTGACTGTAAACCTTGTCCTTATTTTTGCTGTATTAGAGTCATATAAAAAGCACACAGTTGCAGCAGTGGCTCTTACATAACAAATGTCATCTGATACAATACCTTTCACAATTATACTGTACCATTTTATTGTCTTGATTAGAACTCCTTTTAACTTTTCCATTAGTAGATAATGGTTGAAGAAGATTTTGGGCCCAACAATGAAGGATCGTAGCAAAGATGTAAACACATGCGCAACAACATTAAAGGGTTATTTCAAATCCTTCAATTCAGTTCCTTTTAGGGCCCTGTGCAATAAAGATCATTAATGTGAGCATAGATATGTTCAACTCCCCTGTGGTCTTAGGTTTCAAATAACATAAAAATGACCTATGTATATAATAGATATTTTATGCTTTAAGATGCATTACCCAAAAGGTTTTTCCAACCCGGTGACAATCCCCATGCCCCAACAGCAATTACAACCTTTCCTGCATTTATTTTGTTCAAAAGATTGAACTGGATCATTAAACTTCTAGCTCTGAGTTCAGCATGAGACCAATGTGATCCTGTTATTATCTCTGCCCTGTTAAACATTGACTGAGTGCATTGTCAATATTTATCTGCCTTTCATTTTGCTTCCCTTTCTCTCATAATGCTTTCCTGTTTGTGCTGTTTCCCTGTGTAAACAGTGTATTCATCGCTGAAATAGACACATTCTCTGTTTTATCGGTAGCTGTTACTTTCTTGTTGGTATCGGTGTCGACCAATTGGAGCACTCCTTATTCAGAAGTAAGCATGTGAATGTCCAAAGCTTCCAGTATGTTCGAACATGCTCATCTATTAAAATCCTTGAATATAAAGACTAGATGATGCCTTCAGGTGTTGTATGTTTTTACTGATGATTCTTGTTACAATTTGCCATTAGATGTAAAAAACAGTTCTTCTGAAATATATCTTTTATCTGACTTTTACACCAAATATATTTTATGAAAATGGGGCCTTTTTTAATTTAATTTTAATTTATTTTTTAAATATTTTATATTTAAAAGGTTGGTTAAATTTTGACCCATCAGGACCAGAGCTGTGACTCCTAGGTCAAAATGGGCTGCCATTAAAAATGATGAACAGTTTCAGAACATTATAATAGTATTTTAAAATATCTTTAACTAATCTGTAATAAATACAGTAGTTAACTTCTCTCCTGTGCATAAACTCAGACAGACAGAAGTCCAGTTAGCCACACCAAATTAGTTAGTTAATCAACATTAATAACCAATAAGCATGAGCAGAGGCCTTAAATCTAAAAGTGGGTCATGTCATAAAACATTTTACTTTCTGTTAAGAGTTAATAATTAAAGTCTTTTCTGAGGTACTTTCCTGAAAGGGACGCTCAAGTTCAAAAGAGACACTGCAGATTGCACTGGTCTTATCTAATCCATGAGTGCTATCCAATCACAGATCTTTCACAATATGGTATTTGTTTATAAATGCTCCACAGATTCACATATGAGCAATCAGGAAAAAGTGGATTTATTAGCACTGTCATCATGTCTTGATATAATTCCCAGTTTTGACCTTGATTTGAGCCTGTTTACTTTGATATTTTCTTCTGTATAAGCCTGGTCTGGTTTAGTCCTAATTTAGACCCGTTTTATTGTGCTGTAAATTTAGCTTCTAGATTTTTTTTTTGTTTATAGTTTTTAGTTTAGTTCTGAGTTTACTTTTGGTTTAGTCTTGGCTTCAGTCCTGGTCTAGTTACAGATTTAGGTTCAGGCTTAGTTTAATTACAGGTTAGTTCTGGTTTAGTCTTGGTTTAGTCCTGGTGTAGAAGTAGGTTTAGTTCAGGTTTAGATTGCTGGTTTAGTTGAGGTTTATTTCAGGTGCTGCGTTCTGTGTTGAAGATGGAGTTGGAGCCCTGCTTTAATCTATTGCTACATGGAGGGGCCAGAACAATTGCCCATTTACCTTGGCCACATGTGTTCTTTATTCACGCAGTGTAAATAATGCTGACCAGAGATATGAACCAGAACCAGAACAAATTAGACTACACTAATGAGTCTCACTTTTGTCACTGATTGTGACCTCAAATCTCTGGGGACCCCCCACTTCTCTGTGTTACATTAGATTAATTCAGTGTCAAAGTGCACAATACAAATAATAGTGCTAATCGTTTTTTACACCGAAGGGCCAATCCATTTATCTGAGCTCCTGATCGGCACAAAGGTGACTTTTTTTTGCTGGAGGTTCGGTTCCTTCTGGAATTAAACCCCAGTCTCTCTCACCACTTTGAAAAAAAAAACATAACTTTGAATTGCTATAACAATTTTACTCAGCATTTAAAAGCTTTAAACAAGGCCCTTGTACCACAGTTTCAGAAGAACTACAGTTCAGGTTATTGTGTCATTCTGTCTGAAACAGCCACAAACCTCACCACATATCACTGAAAACATGGCACATTTATAGTCTTTTAATCCTTTCTCCCTCACAAACCAACTTTCTCTGAACTGTATTTTCTCTGAACTGTAGTCGGTCTTTATGACAAAACCCGGGCAAAACCTGTTGTTATCGGTATTTATTGGTGCGTTTTACCTCCATCAAGGCCAATCCCAGTCTAAGGTTCAGCTCTTTGTGGCATTTGGTGTGGCTCAATTAATGAGCAACAGTTAGTTGGACATAATGGCTGAGACAAATAAACTGAGACTTGACAAAAACAGAGAGAAACCAGGGAAGTCCAGACTCATGAAGGGTTTGTTAGAGCAAGGAAGATGTAGAGAGATTCAAAAACTAGAAATGAGTCATCTAATCACAATAAATGTGCAAGAATAAACCAGCAAGGGGACCTGGTTGGTCTTGGTTTAGTCCACGACAAATGACTGGTGTAAAAATGGATGGATGGATTCAATATTTTAAAAGTGGTCTTAAAATCACTCTGATCTATAGCGCACTACTGCAATGATTTAAGATTTAAAACCACAAGTTGAAGATTAAACTTAAGACTAAACCAGGGCTAAACCTAAACCAAAACTAAACAGGAAAAAACAGGACTCAACAATCATCAGGGTAGCTCCTCCCAGTTGCACCAGCCTTTGGATATGCCCTTGAAATCAGTGTCCCATTACACTTTAGATTGTGAAAATCTGGCCATAGATGTTTTTACTTTGTAGGTAAACTCTTTCATTTGTTATAAGACTACAATATACAGTTCTTCCAAATAAATAAATGCAGTGTGCTGAAGGCAGGGCTGTAAACTCACTTTTCTATCAGCCACATTAACAAATCCACGATACAGCAGCAGCATTTACTACCTCGGTTTGAACGTGCAGCCTTTGTCCTAATGTGCAGTTGGGAAGTTAAATAAAGAAGCTGTATTTTCTGCTCTTGTCTTCACGTTTTGAAACCATGTTATACCTTGAACCCGGTTATGACAGACCATAAATAACTGTGCTTTTCATTATTGCCGTCAGTAAATGTGACCAGACTGTAACAGCTTCGGGGGAAAATGCTTTGTTCTACAGACGTTATTTGATGTAGAGGTGAATAATGAGCCCTGACTGAAGTAATAATGGCAGCAGCTGTTACTTAGAGAAATGATCTCTAAAAACCAAACCAGTTCATCAGGTTTATTTAAGGTAGGTTTCTGCTTTAGGAGAGGTCTGAGCCTTTGTTCTGTTCTCAATAACACCTGCCTCAGCTATTGCCAAATACAAATACAACATTGACACTGGCATTCATCGCAATATGTATAATGCAAACAGGAACTGTATATTCTTTACTAAACTATGTATAAAGTTTCATTGTGCCATTACAGAATGAAACACAAGTGTCCTATGTGTTTTATGATATGCTATAAGTATTTTCTTGTTGGAAAGCAATAAAAACACCACATCCTTTGATAATATGACTGATGAATGACAAAAAGCATTAGAGTCAGTTGGATTGAGTGCAAAACCAGGGCAACACAAGAGCTAAAGCAGGACTAAACCAGGAATAATTAAACTACTGCTGTATTTCTTCACAGTGCTGTTCATTATTATTGACCTTTAAGCACGTCTTCTCATTGTATTTTAATAAAAATCTGTTGACAGTTTTTTTCCGTCGTGGGGCGAAACATGAGTCACGTTGTTAGTCACATTCTAATTTTTCCAAACCAATTCCAGGTTCTGTTGCTAGTTTATTTGTGGGTTTTGTTCAGCCTACATTTGTCACATCATTCCTCCCTCACTCCTAAATGGGACTAATACTGTACATTTGTGCGTAAAAATACTGGCCAATCAAAAACATTTATGAGCGTTACTAACAAATTGGGAGAGTCTCACACTAAACCCACAGCTTAGAGAGTGAGCTCTAATATTCAGTTTGACGCAATATATTAATATCTTGTGTAAAAAAAATATTTAATTCTTCAAATAAAAGCAGGCATGTGGCTACTGCTTTAATAAAAAAGGGGAATTCCTCTAATATAGCTTTTGCCAACAAACCAGACCTAGTATCAACAGTAAGAAGCTTTTTCTAATGAAAGCATTCTTGTCTAAGTGACTAATGGTCATGAAGTAATAGGCAAAAAGTCTATGTGTAATATGCACCATTCTAATTTAGTTTTAATTTAGATTTTTGTGGATGGTTTAATCCTAGGTTCAGCCCTGATTTATTTTTTTGGTTCCGGCTTTAAACTCCTGTTTATCTTGGTTTTGACACATTGTTCTATAAATGATATAACACTACTTTATGTAGCTCTGTGAACAGTAATGTTGTGACACTGATACTCTTTATTATTATTATTTGTTTTTATTATTATTATTAATTATAATTTTTTTTTTTTTGATGCATTTGGTTAATTAAACGGGTAATGTAATAAATCGATATTTAGTTATTTCCCTCATGGATTAGTACTGTTCTCATCACATATACAGTATAATATCTTATTCTCGTCCATTGCAGCTGGAATGAGATGTTGCTCAACTGTGAACAGTTGTTGAATAAATCTCTTACTGTTGTGTTGCTGCTGTTGCTGATCAGCCTGAACTCTCTTGACTCTCCTCATTGAGCGGTAAAACCTGGAGTTCCTTTGGTTGGTGTCTCTCCTGAACCCTGCGCGGGACTCATCATCCACGTCGTCATCGTCCATGATCTGTGAGACGGGGGCTTGGTGCTTTCCTGGAGAGGCCTCCTGTGGCTTCAGCCCCGCTATTTGTCTGAACAGAGTGATTACAGACATCCCGACAGACATGCCTCGTTCTCTCAAAGGAAAAATAAATAAATAAAAAACACTGTGGAGATAAAGCAGAGTAAGATTAGAAAACACATGACAGTCAATGTTGTTGTTAGATATTGTGTTGATCTTCTTTGCCTTGTTTTCACGTCACTATACCAAGGTTTTAGGTGTTTTCTATATATATATAAGAGAAAACTGCAAAGTCAATAGTGAGCTGCAGTTTCAACACACCCTAAATGTGCAGCATCTTTATAGAACCTAGACCCTTTTATTCTTTGTAAACAATATAAGCTGAGCGCTCCCTGGAAAGAGAACGTTAGCAACCAGCACTACATCAGTAAAAGGCTACATGCTAAAAGTCACTAGAGTTTGTCAATGTTTGCTCAGGGTTTATCCATTAAAGATCATAAATCCTACTTTATTTAGTTAACTTTGGCTAAAACCCACTACAGATCTGTGTGCTGTCAGTGAGTGCGTAGAAGATATGAGTGATTGACTCAATATTTAGTGGTTTATTTGCTAATGAGGGCTATCTTACTCATTTCTCATCAACCACACAACAGTCAGTTTGTCGTCTGGAAAGGTCTTATTTACTGGCTTTAGTTTGCTCTGTTGTTAAAATGAACAGAAAACTCTGGTACTTCTGTCAACGTCATGCCTGTGTAGTTGAATGGAAGGATCTGCCAGCCAGAAAGGGAGGTGGAAACCCAAATAGTTTGTCTTTTCCCATTGTCTTGAATTATTTTGTAGACCAGTGACAATAAGCAATAAAACAGCAGGATTTGTGTCTGAGATCTCCTCAAGAACAGTCCAAGCACAGTATGCTCTATGCTTAAGGTGACTATTTAAATATTAATCCTTCTAATTCCTCCCTGCCTCTTTTACTGAGATCTAACAATCATGCAGGAGTTTGGACAAAGACAGTGCTCGGATTGTTTCAGAGACTTGTATTGTCTTTTTGTAAACCTTGTGTACAGAATGTTCTTTTGTGGCGTCAGACAATGTCCTGATGTGCAGCATCATCTGTTCCTCTCAAACACGGAGCACACACTGGTCTTTGGTCTTCACTCAGTCGTCAATAGCCACTGTTTTAACTTTGTTAATTGGAGGCCATTGTGTACGACCCACTAGTCGTGACAAAAAACGTATAGATCCGGACTTGGTCATGCAAGACATAGATCTCACAGCTGGACAAAGAAAGATTACCTGTGACAAATATCTAACAATTGTGTAAATTGTGGTCCCAATCAGACTGATTTTTTCTATGGTTTAGTCTTTAGTTTAGCCCAGACTTAGTCCAGATTTAGTAATGGTTTCGCTCTGAGGTTTTTGGTTTAGTTCTGGTTCAGTCATGGTTTGGATTTGATTTAGTCATTTAGACCTAGGTTTAATCTCCTAAATTTAGTCCTGGTTCTTCCTGAATAATTCCTGGATTAAGCTATCTTTATTTCTGCTTTAGTCCAAGTTAAGTCCTGCTTTAGTCAAAGTCTAGTCCTGCTTTAGTCAAAGTCTAGTCCTGCTTTAGTCAAAGTCTAGTCCTGCTTTAGTCAAAGTCTAGTCCTGCTTTAGTCAAAGTTGAGTTCTGCTTTAGTCCTGCTTTCAGCCTTGGTCTGGAACAGGTTTAGTTTTGTCCTAGTTTAATCTTATTTTAGGTTAAGTTTGCTTTATTTCTTGTCTCACTTTCGTCTTACTTTAGTCCTTGTTTATTCTTTGTTTAGTCCTGGGTTTAATAGTTGTTCAGTCCTGGTTCAGTCTTGCTTTTTGTCCTAGTTTAATCTTAGCTTAGGTTTTGCTTTAGTTCTAGTCAAGCTTTAGCTTCAACCTTTAATTCGTGGGTTTACGACACACAGCTTCACTAATTGCAGCCTGTTCAGCGACATTACAACACGTGACAATCCTAAACCTCTGTCACACTGTCAAGAAATCTTGCAATCATTTACAGTTTGTAAAAAAGACATTAACTGGGTTTGAGTGTTGCGTACACTTTGTTTACATAACCCTCTGTATTACCATTGTATTAAAATGATATCTAGATCTCTCTTCTTTGATTCTGTGCATTTGTAATGCCTCTGGTTTTTGTAAAGGCAGATGTTTAGGAAGCACTGTGATGACAATAAAGTTAATCTAATCTACTCTAATGATACAAATTTAAAGGCAAATGTTTATTTTATTTTTTATTTTTCCAGTTTGACCCCAGTAGTCTTTTCTCACTTGACCTTAACTAGTTGGTGACGACTTGTTTTAATTTCTCTTAATCTATGGAGGTGTGCAAAAGAATTGTATTATTTAATTTAATTAGAAGAAACATTTTTATTTCTCCCTATTCTGATGTGTTTCATCTAAGTGCTCAAAACTCTTTCAGGAGTTTACACACCTTTAGAGCTCTGAGCGATTAAGTCCAATTTGGTTTAGTCTGGTTTTAGTTCTTTGTTTCAGTTCGATTTGATCCAAGTTAAGTTCTAGTTTAGGCCTGTTTTCTAGCCTGCTTTCAGGCTACATCTGGTACAAGTTGATGCCTGGGTTTAGTCCATATATAGCTCCTGGTTTTGTTCTGTCATGGCTTCGTTTTGTCCTTGTTAAGACCTGTGTTTCATTCTTAGTTTAACTTTAGTTTTGTCCTGATTTTATCTTGGGTTTAGTGTTGCTCTTGCTTGGTATTAGTCTGAATTAAATTCTTGTTTAGCTGGTTCAGTCCTACTTTAGATTTGTTTTGATATTGTGTTTTGGTTTAGTCCTGTTCTATAATTTTCACATTCTCTTTCTTTTTTCCCCAAAATACGCCATTTTTCAATATAAACCAAAGTAAGAAGTCTCACCACCCACCTTTTATAATTCGTCCACTTTAGCCAGAATCCAGCAATAAATCCATTCTGAGAAAGAATCCACTAATCCCATGGAAACAAGACCTTATTATCTTGCAAAATATTAATAAAAAAAATCCTTTTGCAGTATTTACAAGCTTTTATAGGAGATTGTTGTTGCACTAGTGGTGTAACCAGGAGCTGCCTTGTGACCGACTCGTACCTAAGCTGTAATTACAGTGTGTTTATGACTCTCTCTCTCTCTCAGCGCCGGGTGCACTTTGGCCCTCCTTTTCTCTAAGTGGTTCCCTCCCCTTCGAAACGTATCCTTACCCAGACTTGCCAGACCTAGACTCACCCAAAAAAGTGGCAGAACAGGAAAGTCCACTTCAGACGCACACTGCAAATAAAAAACAACACAGCAGCGCCAGTCTCAGCAAAATGATGTTCTTTTAAGTAGATCAGTATCTCAAATTCAGACATGGTCATGGTCTATTTTTGTCTAATTCCTGGTTTTGCCCTTGTCTAGTCCTGGTTTGGTCAGAGTTAAGGCCTGGTTTGGGCCTTTTCTTAGTTTAGCCCTTATATTTTGGTTTAGGAATCTTTCATTTAGACATGGTTTAGCCCTGGTTTGGCCCTGATCTAGTCCTGGTCTAGTCCTTGTTTGGTCCGGGTTTTTTCCTGGTTTAGTCTTGGACTACTCTTGGTCTAGTTCTGCATGGTCTAGTCCTAGTCTAGCCCTGATTTAGTCCTGGTTTAGTCCTGGACTAGCCTGGTCTAGCCCTGGTTTCAGTCAGATGTTAGATGTACTCTCTCTAGTTAAGTCTAAGTTCAGTCCTGGTTCAGTCCAGTTTAAGTCCTACCTTGATTTTTTTAATACAATTAAAGACTAGACTAAGACCTTGTGTGTCCTTTACCATTAACATATTCTTTAGTGTCGGATAAAGGTTCCCTCTCTCTGTGTGTAGTGTAGTCCTAGTTAAGTCTTGGTTTAGACTTGGTTTAGTCCTAGTTTGATCCTGGTCCAGTCTTAGTTATGTCTGTAGTCCACCATCTTGAACTGATGTACTCCAAAGCAGTTTAAGGTGTCTTTTCAAGTTGGTTTATTTGGTTTGTTCATGTTAGCTGGTTCACTACAAAACAGTCAAGTCCTGGCCTGGTCTTGCCTTAGTCTTTAGTGAACTTTAAGGTGTTTCTTGTTGAGTAAGTGTGCTCCTTTCAGGTGACTCAGGAAAAAACAGTACTAGATCTCCTTGTTCATATCAATAGTTTAGTCTTTAGCCTCGCACTGTTATGTAACTCTAGTGTCATTTACAGCATCTCCAGTTCAGTAGTTTTTCTTTCTGTCAGCTGACTCGGGTGAAAGTTCACTTTCTCTGTCTCCACGGCAATAAAACCAGCTGCAGCAGCGTGTGGTGCAACACAACAACCAAGGACCATTTTACGCTTTTATTCTAGTCAACATAAAGTCCACAGTAATCTCTTGAAAAAGCTGTTGTTTTGGCCTGGATTAGTCCTGGTTGACTTGGTTTAGTTATCTAGTCTTGGTGTAGTTTAACCCTTGTTTTATTGTGGTTAAGTCCCAGACTAGCCCTACTGAGTCCTAGTTTTAGCTGTAGTTTTAAGCCTGGTGTTAGTTCTGGTTCAACCCTTGTTTTTTCTTGGCTTGGTCCAAGTGTAGTCTTGATTTAGTCTTGAGTTTTATCACTGCAAATTATAAACTGAGCAATACACTCTTCACTTCAAGATTTTTGTCTACCACAGTATAATGTATTGTACACTGTTATAAAAACTATATATTATTATAAACATATTACAATTCCTACTTATGCTCATTATTTATTCCTATGTTTTTTTTCTTGCTTTTTGTGTCTGTGCTGTAGTAAAGATGCACATGTCCTCGCTGTTAGACGCGCATTTTACATCATCACCTTTAATATTATCAGGCTGGTATTCTCCGGTGCAGCAGGGGGCGGTATATACACCGGATATAGTGGTAGTAGCAGCAGCTTTCACCTCCTCGTGAGACATGGCTGGCAGCAGGTTAGAGAAAGTTGGGACTATTTTTACCCGGTAAGTCGTTATATTTCAGTAGTTTTTATTTATTTATTTTTTATTTCTTAAAACGAACCAGAATTAATAAGAAACAACGTAGTCTTCCGTTAGCGACCACAGCGCTTTGAGAATTGTCCATAAACTGTAGGTTAGCTATTTTACATGTTTGATTATAGTCTCTAACTAACTGTTTTAAAGGTTGTAGATGCTTTACAAATATTGTTGAGAGTTATGAAGGGTTCTGGGATTTTAGACATGAGTAACATAAGGAAGGACTCGGTGTTAAACATGTTTAAAAATTATGCTAAAGCGAAGGTCAATAGCCCAACAATGACCTCTGCATCTCGTAAATGTGTTTGAGTCCTGATTTAGGTGTTTTTTTCTTTAGTCTTGTGCTCTTGGTGTCATTACTTTTTGTTTCTTCTAAAATACAAACTTGGTTTAGTCCTGGTCTAGAATCACTTGTTTTGCCTGGGGTTTACTCTTGACTTTATAGTGGTTTGGTGTAACTTCAATAAGTCGTATTTTAGACTTTTTCCAAAACCACAGTATATGTTGTAAATGACTAAACCTGGTCCAGACCTTGTAAGATCAATAAGCCCCTACATTTTCATAGTATTCATATGCTTCTTATTTGTGTCTTGAATGATTCTTGGTATAAACTGTTCTGTTAAATGATGTTGTGTCCAGGGTCCGAGACCTGATGCGGTCTGGAGTGATCAAGCCTAATGAGAAACCCATTTGGTTTGATGTTTACAAGGCCTTTCCCCCAAAAAGAGACCCTCTGTTTGTAAAACCCCGCACTCGGCCCGGCCCCAAAAGACCTGACATGGTGCCAGAGATCTTCTATGCTGAAGATGCCGTCAGAGCGTGAGTCAGAAACTCAAACGCAACAAAGCAGCATGTCAGGCATGGATTAGATCTTTGTTTAGTCCCAGTATTCATATCAGATTTTTCCACTTTAACCACTGTGGCACAAACTTTGTGGCAATGAATTATGAGGGAAAAAACAATATAGTTTCACTGATTGTAACAAATTGTGTTCAATGATTAAATGGTCCTGTATCTTGACATCTGTTTTGTTCAATGTCTTTTCAGGAAGTTTTTTGAAGTTTATGGGTCAGGTCCTCGGCCTTTGGATTTGTCCAAGTCCAACTATCTGTCCATTTGTCAAAGGTAAACATTCAAATGTATGTTTTAATGTAAAACCACACCCCACAGATGATTCAGAAATACCTATTGCCTCCTGCAAACTTAATAAAACATTTCCACATATATAATGTAAACTCTTCACGATATTCCAGTACATACAGGGTTTATTACATGAAACGTTGTGCATTATAATTACATGGAAAACTGTGATACTAGAGAAAAACAAGTGACACAACAATGTTACAACATCTAACTATTGGTCTTTCTACTGTCACTATTTAAAGATCAATGACAAAACCATACATACCACAATATTCTAACACTGAAAAGGCAAAATCCATGTAGTGGCTTAGGAAGTGATGTCAAATTAACCCAAAATGCTTTGTCTGGCATCACTAAGCCCAGTGTGTCTGTGTCCTGGGCAGGTTTGTAGAGAAATACGAGCAGCTGAGAAACACCACAGACCTGGATGAAGCTGCTTTATTCGAAGAAACAGGGAAGAGTTTATTGGCTCAAGGTGTTGTTTTGAGACGAAGAGGACCCTCTACGGTAAATATCATTGTTGAAAATCCTACTGCAGTCCTGTTAACAAGAATAAACTATTGTTTCTCTCTGTGTCCTGCAGGTGGCACCAGAGAGCAGGGACCCAGTGTTGGAGCTGAAGCTGACAGATATGTTGGCAGAGCAGCAGGCCCTCACCACAGAAGAAGAAGAGGAAAAAGAGACTCCTACAAACACACCTCCGCAGGCTTCAACGTGATTTAACCAAAGACTAATTCCCATCATAAACTGAACGTCTGTGACAAACTGTGTCCTGTAAATGTAGTGGATTCATTTTCCAGTCGGGAAAACTCTTGAAGAAATGTGAGGAGTCTAACGCCCTGCAAAATATCACTGATTTGTGGATCAAATTTATCGTCAGGTGGTTTATGTAGGTTTAAGTGTCATTCAACATAATCTAAGTTGTATAGTTTGCAGTCAAAAAACAAATGCAAAATGGGGGAAAAAATATATAATGCTCTAGAAAACAATATTGAAATTATTCAGATTTTTTATTAGTCAAATAGTGAACAGAGAAAATTGTACATCATTCAGTGTCATCAAACAACAGACACACTGACACGTTATTTATTTAACCGCAAAGAAATGTAATAAAATATGCAAAACCTGGTGTTTAAAGCTTTAGTCATTTACATTTCTCTAAACATCAATGAATTCCTGTTATCTTTTATTTACAAAGTTTTGGGTTTACTGTTTAGACTTTCAGACATTTTAAGTGGTAAATGGCTGACAGCTACTCAGTTATTACTCTCTCTGATAAGGTGCTGAGGAAAACCGGTGCAAAAATATCCAAGAATATATCAAATGTATAAATTTTACCACTATTTGTAATAATATGTTTAAATAGATTGTTCAATATTTTGTTAAATGGGTTTTATGAGATACTTAGGGATGGATAACTTATTCCCTAAAGCACAGTCTCAGTTTGGAGAAGCAGACGGGAGCAATGACAGGCTTTGTGTTATGTGGCTGCTAATGGGGCTGTGAAAACATAAAACCTCTTAGCAAGTAGCTTTTACATAGATGTAGGGCTGGGTTTTATATTTAAAATATAATTGTTAATGTCATAAAATTAAACAAAAATGCTGCTAGCGCCAGAGCTGCTTCCATAATGTCTGTGGTGACTGCAGACTCTAAAGACACTATTAAGAAAGATTGTCATATTACCTCTGCCCTGCTTTCACAGTTTGAGCCTCAGCATCAAAAGATCTCATTAAGTTTTCAGAACTATTCAAGTATATACACTCACCTAAGGATTATTAGGAACACCATACTAATACTGTGTTTGACCCCCTTTCGCCTTCAGAACTGCCTTAATTCTACTTGGCATTGATTCAACAAGGTGCTGAAAGCATTCTTTAGAAATGTTCCATATTGATAGGATAGCATCTTGCAGTTGATGGAGATTTGTTATGATGCACATCCAGGACACTCCCGTTCCACCACATCCCAAAGATGCTCTATTGGGTTGAGATCTGTTGACTGTGGGGGCCATTTTAGTACAGTGAACTCATTGTCATGTTCAAGAAACCAATTTGAAATGATTCGAGCTTTGTGACATGATGCATTATCCTGCTGGAAGTAGCCATCAGAGGATGGGTACATGGTAGTCATAAAGGGATGGACATGGTCAGAAACAATGCTCAGGTAGGTCTTGGCATTTCAAACGATGCCCAAATTGGCACTAAGTGTGCCACCAGCCTGCACAGTGGTAACAAAGCATGATGGATCCATGTTCTCATTCTGTTTACGCCAAATTCTGACTACCATCTGAATGTCTCAACAGAAATCGAGACTCAATCGAGGCAACATTTTTCCAGTCTTAAAATGTCCAATTTTGGTGAGCTTGTGCAAATTGTAGGCTCTTTTTCCTATTTGTTGTGGAGATGAGTGGTACCCGGTGGGGTCTTCTGCTGTTGTAGCCCATCCACCTCAAGGTTGTTCATGTTGTGGCTTCACAAATGCTTTGCTGCATAACTCAGTTGTAACAGTGGTTATTTCAGTCAAAGTTGCTCTTCTATCAGCTTGAATCAGTTGGCCCATTCTCCTCTGACCTCTCGCATCAACAAGGCATTTTCACCCACAGGACTGCCGCATACTGGATGTTTTTCCCTTTTAACATCTTTCTTTGTAAACCCTAGAAATGGTTGTGCGTGAAAATCCCAGTAACTGAGCAGATTGTGAAATACTCAGACCAGCCTGTCTGGCACCAACAACCATGCCTTGCTCAATTGATAAACCACCTTTCTTTCCCATTCTGACATTCAGTTCGGAGTTCAGGAGATTGTCTGACAAGAAAAATGAAAAGAGAAACAGATGCGCTGTTTACTGCATGAATATTTCTGTTTGACATCTGTGAATGTGAGCTCAGTATTTAGTTTGTGGCCTAATGTAAAGAGTTACACTTAGAGCAGTCGTCCTTCAACTGGAAGGTAGGCAGTTCGATTCCCACTCTCCCCACAGTTCATACTGTCGTTGTGTCCTTGGGCAAGACACTTAACCCACCTTGCCTCCAGTGGCTGTAACACTGGTAATTACATTAGAACAATGTAAGTCACTTTGGATAAAAGCATCAGCTAAATGAATAAATGTAAAATGTAAATGTAAACTCTGACTTTTGATTTTTTGTGCTGAGGCTCAAATGGTGACAATTTAAGCCACTTTACATTTTATGTGATTCTGGCAAAGTCATTGACAATAAAAACTAAATGTTTTGAAAAAATAACTTCCATTTGCAAGATGGTGAAGTTCTGACATGCATTGAGCTGTGGAATGACTTTGTTTAGAGAAATGTTGAATTGTTTAAAAAAATTAGCTAAAGTGATTGAGAAAAACTGCAATAAGGCCCTGTCTGTCTCCAGTTTCTGGTTCAAAGCCATGATTTTTTAGCCCGTCCGGCGCGGGCCAAGTTTGACAGTTTGACTTTAACCCTGTCCCGTCTCTCTGGGCTCCGTTTGGATGTGCTCTCGACAGTGGAGTCCGTCTGGAAGGAAATGGCCGGAGTGTGAGTTAGCATCGTCTTTTCTGGGACCAAAGCTGGAGTCTGAAGCATGAGCTGACCTCTTAATGAATGTTGCAACTGCAGCGTGAGCGGTGTGTGATGGGCGTAAATCTGCACTTTGTCCCCATCCTGGCTGCAGCAGGTGGAGCAGGCAGACCACAGGACTCTAAAGATGTAAACCCAGCCCAGATAGTGCAGCTCGGCCATGTTCAGCACGATGCAACCAAGACTGGTGCTGAACATGAAGTTGAGGAAGATGGTTTTCTCGGTGGCACGGGACACAAAGCAGTCGGTCAGAGTTGGACAGGGATACGTTTCACAGCGGAAGAGATGGGGCACCTCGAAGCCAAACAGGAAGTACTGTCCGAACAGGAAGGTGATCTCCATAACAGATCGGAGGAGCACGTGGATTATGTAGATCAGTAAAATCTAAAGAAACATCAGAAACTAGGTCAAATAACCACATTTATGCTTTCTGTTTTAACTCTTTTTCCTCTAAACGATTGAGAAACACCTAACATGTATATCTCCATGGAACCCAAAGGAAGGAGCCCTATTAGTTCATGTAGTTCCTGTTTCAATAGATGCTCAGAGCAGACAAACTGAAGCACTGCTGGAAGAGAAGTAAAAGTGCTGCTGCATGTTTATTTAGTAAATGACAGACCTGGTTAGACTGCCGAGTGGGGTCCTCTCCCAACTTGCCGTAGTCCTCGTCAATAAAGCTCTGCTCGGCTTCTCTCGCTTTTGTCTCCAAGTCATCAGTGTAACACGGATAATAAGCCTTCGGTCCAACTTTCTCCACCGGCCCACCGCTCTGCGTCCTGCGTCCATTCAGCTTCATCTCCTCAGACGCTGAGACTCAGATAAACTCGGGGTTAGAGAATTAAACCTGCAGAGACCAGAATAGGTTCCTGACTTCCCACAGGAACTGACTCAGAGTTCAGATAAACTGTGAAACTGACATTTGCCATTTCAGGCGAATGATTGGCTAAATGCCTGCACTTTCTTTTAGTTCTCATGACTAACTTCAAGTTTGTTTGGGCTTTAAAAAAAAAAAAAAACTCTATCCACCTTTCACATATTTTTTCGATCGGCTGAGAGCTACACAACCCTTTCATGTGAACAAAGCTGGTACTATACAGGCAGGGGTCAGTTGGTTTACAGTTACTCAGCTCCACATTGTTCTAGATGCAGGAGGAATTTCCATTTAGTTGTGATCAAATGCATTTCTCATAAAAACACGGCTGCTTAATTTTTGACAAACTGGACACCAAGTTTCAATTATATATTTGACATAAAACGGACAACCCTAATACATTTAGATCAAAAATAGCCTGTCTCTAAATTAACCTCAGTTTTATTAAGTTTAAAAACAGACACAGACCACTAGATGGAGATCTACAGCAAGACTCACAGTGGTCTTGTTCTTAAGACTGATCTTGAGAAGGCCTCAGTCAGTCTGGTGTTGGACTTGGACAGAAGTCTATAGGCTTTTCAAATCAAGACCAACTGATAAACATTAATCATATTTCAAACATCTTTACCCATTCTTTTAGATTTTTTGTTTCTTGTTAATTTTTTTCTCCCATTTTTGGAGGCTATTTTGATTTTCTTAGGTCTCCTGAAGATCATCTCAAACAATTCAACAATAAACCATGAAGTTTGTACTTACTTTAATAAAATCTTGAGCTCACTGGGCAAATCCTCAGAACTTGGCCAAAGCCCTTGCATCGCTGTTTTCAACTTGACAGCATTGGTTCACAGTTTCACAGATTCCAGACCCAAAGAGTATTTACAAGGCTCTTGAGTAAAATCCTGGAGTGTTTTCAGTGGGACCAGGCTGACAGCTCGTATCGAGAGCGTCTATCTGAAATAGCTTTGTACGAGCAGGGTCACAAAGGCAGTGAATGTACAGTGTGAAAAAAAAAAGACAAAACACAATAGGCTTGTTCCTTTTCTGAACGAGCAGGAACAATCAAAACAAAATCATTTGGAACGAGCTGGAAAAACGAGACACAATACAGGCCCAGGCCTAACTCAGGTCTGACTGCTCACAGACGGGAATCAATCAAGTTTAATACATTTAACTCTGGACTGGGCTCATGTTTACAGGAATAATGATTAGATTAGATTAGATTAGATTCAACTTTATTGTCATTACACAAGTACAGGTACAAGGCAACGAAATGCAGTTTAGGTCTAACCAGAAGTGCAATAGCAGTAAAGTGCAGGATATATACAATGGTTGCGTACGTGCAGGATATGGAGATGTACAGGATTTACAGGTAATATGTACAATGAATATAAATATACAGATGGTTATTACTATAAAAAGGTGAGTGTGTGCCATAAATATAATTACAGGTGTCTCTTTTCTATAAACAGCATTTACAGTTGAATATGTACTCTAAATGTAATGTAATACACACACACACACATACACACACTCACTCACATACACACATGCACACACACACAACCATACACACATACACACACAACCATACACACATACACGCAGAATTAAACCGGGAGAGCTGTACACACAGACATTCACATACTCACATACACACACAACCACACACACATACACACACACTGACATACACACATACACCCAGGGAATTAGACTGGAGAGCTATACACACACTCATTCACACACACACACATACACACACACACACACATACACACACTCACATACACACACCACCATACACACATACTCACAAATTAAACCGGGAGAGCTATACACACAGACACTCACATACACACATACACACACACACTCACTCACATACACACATACACATACGCTCGCATACTCACACACACACTCACACACACAAACTCACATGCACACATACTCACATACACACACTCACTCACTCACATGCACACGTACACATACATACACTCACACACACTCACATACACGCACTCACACACAAGCACACACACACACACACACATACACACACACTCACATACACACACACACACGTGATATACAGATGTCTCTGACTATGAACAGAATTTTACAGGTAGGTGTATACAATTGTAGCTTAATTGTTAGCTTAAGGTAAGCAGTAGATTTAAGGTAGTGCAAACAGTGAAATGTAAACAGTTGGTAGCAAAGGTGCAGTAGTGCAGGGGATGGTGGGGGATGAGAGGAGAGTCTGTGAGGGGAGTGGGATGGTGGTGGGGGGGTAGAAGAGTCTATGAGGGTAGTGGGATGGTGGGGGTGAGAGGAGAGTCTGTGAGGGGAGTGGCATGGTGGGGGGTGAGAGAGGAGTCTGTGAGAGGTGTGGGGTCAGCAAGGGTTAGAGTTCAGTAAAGACACAGCTCTGGGGAAGAAACTGTTCTTTAGTCTGCTGGTTCTAGTCCGGAGGCTCCTGAAACGCCTGCCGGAGGGGAGGAGGGAGAACAGTCTGTGGGCTGGGTGGGAGGAGTCCTTAAGGATGCTGCGAGCTCGACGCAGACAGCGTTTCCTCTGGATTAATGTAACAAAGAGCGGTTTTGATTAGCTTGACCTAATCCCATCCTGGGACAGGTCAAGGCCAGACAAAGTGTGATTGGTTAGTTGGTTGTGATTGGCATTCTTTTAATAAAGAAAGTCAGTTAAAGGTGGATTGTGTAAAATGTTGAAGTACAAATCTATGAAAATGAACTATGTTTGAAAAATGGTGGTCCTAAAGAAAAAAAGAAAAAAACTGAAATACAGAAACAAATAATGGAAGTTGAAAACTTATAAGGCCAGGCCAGTTTGATCTTTAGGTGAGTCCCATAAAGACTGTCCATCATCAAAATGTCTGAGACCCTTGAGCATCCAGGCCTTGGACATTGAGACAGTGGACAGTTGTAAATACTTGGGTGTTAACCTGAACAATAACCTGGACTGGTCCCACAACACAGATGCACTGTACAAAAAAGGCAACACTTACACCCCCTGATGTGGTCAAAAAATACAAGACACAAAAAAATAAAAAATATATATTTTTGGTGGATAGAAAAAGTGACATTAAGTAATAAATTAATAAAGTTGCTAAGTAGCCTATAGATATAGACTAGGTGATAAACACTTAAGTGTGAAAAAAAAATAGTTTTTTTTTTTATTATGGTAATAAAGTATTTTTGTTTTGCATTAATGTACTGGTCCTAAAGTGAGGTGGTTGAGCCCCGAGGGTCACCGGAAGTTGTATCTGCCATGTTTAGCTGCTTTGTTTTAGATCCTTGTAGGTTCCCTGCAGATATTAGCCTTTAAGTCTCGCAATGGAGCCGAGCTGGAGTACGTTTTTGTTTCAAGTAAGTAACACAGAAGCACACGCGTTGAAACTACTTCACTGTGTATTTTGTGGCGGTAGTTCTGCTACTAAATGTTTTTTCATTTCACTTTCTGAAGCGAAGTACTTAGCCGAGCAAAACAATGGTGCTAGCATTAGCCTGCAATTTAGCCGAGAGCAAACCGTTACCCAGCTTTATTAACATGAAAATAACTCTTCTATATTATTCGATCAATAGCCATGGGTGGTTTCAATTAGACGGTTTATTTGGGACTCTTTATATTTATTTCAAGCAGCTATTATGACTTCGAAGCATTCTTTTATGACAATACTGTTGAAGCGCGCGTTAGCCACATAGCTTATACTTAAGCTAATGCTAGTACTTTTAAACGTATTTCGCAGTTAGGTTTGGCTAAAGGCTAACGCGGTTAACTTAATGGCTCGTTGGTTAATCAGACGTCTTTCTCAACCTCACTACAACGGTACTTCCCTACATATTAACCATTTGATACTATTTCATCAATGCCCTGATTTTATTAAGTTAACTGAGTTTTGTGAGACTGGTAGCTTACATTGTGCTAACTTACTTCGATTGAAATGGCACTGTTCTGAGGCTAAAGCTAACTCCTGCAAAGAGTTGCTCACACGCGGACTGCAGGCTGTAAACGATTCCGTAGACACAAACTACTTCTAAGACTAAAGATTCTTGGCAGTAAGTTGCCAAACCACGCATCTTAACATGTGTTAAGATGCATAAAGCCTTTGCTTTATGTCTCCTGTACAGCATTAATGTGAGAATATTAATATAATCTGCTGTTTAAAGTTGACATAAGTCATTTAGACTCGAAAGCCTACTGTGTTCAATGTTGCAGGCTTTGAGCTTAAATACTTCAGGTCACCAATCTAGTTCTATGGCTTTTTATTTGGACCAACACAACTAAATAACTGCTGGTTTCCTACTTGGTCTCTACAGACCTCTGCATGTGGCTCTGCTTAGACATAGCATTTTGATTTGTTTTCTTGCTCTCCAATCACATCAAAGGAGTCAATTATTCAACTCGGGTGGCTCAGTTTAGAATTGTTGGTAGTTGTGTTAATGCTGATTGAATTACCAGCTAGCTAAATATGCAACTTTTCCCCTTGATAGTCATAACTTAGAAATAATCAAACTGTGGCCTCAAAGTTTATTTTGATGGTTAACAGACTATTTAAAAACAAACACAATCAAGACAAGTAATCAAAACTCTGCGTTCAGACATTTTTAGCTGATGAGAACTGTGCAGTACGTCTGCCAGGCCAGTTGAGGCACTGTGAACCCTGCAACTGCACAGGCATTTAAAACAATAAAGTTTCCCCTTAAATAATATACATTTTTGTGTTTTTTGGGAAAAATGTATTGTTGTGTAACTGGCTTCTGATTTGAAGCGTTCACATCTGGTGTTCACACGATGTGCCAATGTGTTATTGTGTTGACAATCTGCCAATTTAGAGAAATTGCTGAATTGCGCTACAGTGCATCTTTTCAGGGCAGTACTTTCCATAAAGACAGATCCCGATAGTTTGCTTTTCCCTGCCCCCTTCTGTCACTTTTGGTTAGTCTGCATCATGCGTACATAACTAACCAATCACACTAACGTGTGGGTGGAGCTCTGACCTGTCACAGCTAGCGCTGACTGCTACTGCTAGTTTCTCTCGCTGCCTTCATTTCAGGGTTCATGCAAATAAAACAATTACACCTTGTTACTAAGAGTGTCTGCACTGTGTTTATTTACTCGTTTAAGACGTCATTAAAGACGCCAGTTGCTCATAATGCGCTTTTGTTGAACGTGATGCTTTAAAGAGATTGCTACATGCCTGTAACTGTCGCTAAATAAAACTAAACTTAGCTTTACAATGTTTAAACCTCAGTTTGAGGACACAACTCAAACTAAATGCTGATAATTGCATTCAATGTAGAATTACTGAATCCCAAAATAATTAACAAGTTTGATTTTTGAACAACTGATGGCAATCTCATATTGTTAGCTGTTCTTTAGGTAAACATTGAAAGCTGAATGCAACAAACATAACCCAAATTTCCATCTTGAACAGGCCTACAGGTGCTTGCCACAACTCTCAAAATGTTGCACCAATTTTCTTCTGAGATCCACATCAATGAACGTTGAAGCTGAAATGACAAGCTCTAAACCAGAACTAAACCTCAGATGTATCCAGGACTAAACGGAACTAAACTGGATTAAACCCAAATAATTGAATAACATTTCCAAAGGCCACAGTTGAACTTGAAATGTCTGTATGTTTTTGGGTGAGTATGCAGAGCAGGTGTTTAGCAGAAGGGAACATAAAATGAGACAATGGCTCATTGAACGTTCTTAAATCTACAGACAATGGCCGAGAGCAAACGTACGAGTCGTAAATAAAGAGTGAGCAACAGCAGCAGAGGATAAAACAGGACATCTTTAGTCTGCAGCTGCTGGCCGCCATTGTTCAATCGGTCACGGCTTTTCCCCAGTGGGACGCACAGCAGAGGGGGGGATTTATGAATATTTGCTCAGGAGACAGAAGACAGATTTTAGACTTTGGGGAAAGTTGGTGTAGGTTGATGCAGTTTAAAATGGGATGAAGACAATCTCCAATTGGGATGCACAAATCAAACAATTTTATATAAAAAAAAAAATTTGCTATCTGTGTTTTTGCACAAATTAAAATGAGTGTTCATGCCAACATAAAACGAGTAACAGTTTAGGTTGAAAGAACAAAGCGTTGTGTAGTCAAAGCACATGGCTAATGGGGCTGTGCAATATGGACAAAATCATATTGCAAATTTCATTTTTTAAATTTTTTGCTTTTAAAAAAAAATGTATTCAGTGCATAACAAAACATTTCATAACTTTTTATACATTTATACTGCACCACATCGTGTGCAGCATTTGCTGGTAAAATAAACGCTCACCTTTTAAGTTATTGCTTTTTTCAGAGTTTATTCTTATTACTCTATGCCATTTGGTGATTAAACAGTTTTTTTTTTAGGAAAAAAAACATTTAAATAAATTCCATTCATCACTCAGCCTTATTAAGAGCATACTGTCTGTTTTGCAGCAGGCGAATGAGGCTCTCCATCACCAGCACCAAGTTTCCGGAACAGCCTGCTGCCCCTTCTCAACTCTGGGACTGAGCCGCCAGACCAGAAACCGGTCTTACCCATCCCTTTGGATCAGAAACCTCCCGTGAGTGCCGCCGAGCTCCTCAAAGACAATGTGGCCAGCGGCACAGGCGCAAACACAGGTTCAGCAGGGGGGCCTGTGGTCATCAAAAAGGAGCCTAAATCCAAAACGCCCTTTATCTGCGTCTACTGCAACAAAGCATTTCGCGACAGCTACCATTTGAGACGGCATGAGTCCTGTCACACAGGAATCAAAATGGTTTCCAGACCCAAGAAGACACAATCAGCACCAACGATGGTGCCACTAATATCCACCGTCCCCCGAGAAAACAGTGGAAACCAGTCATATACCACCACAGTGGCAGGTATAATGACCACGGCTACGACTTCAGCATCAACCGGAACCAGTGTCATGACGCCAATGCACCAGCAGCATCAACAGCACCAACAGCACCAACAGCAGCAGCAGCAGAACGTTCCCAAAAAAACGCCCAAACCCGTCAAGAAGAACCACGGCTGCGACATGTGCGGGAAAGCCTTTCGAGACGTGTACCATCTGAACCGCCACAAGCTCTCCCATTCAGACGAGAAACCTTTCGAGTGCCCCATCTGTCAGCAGCGCTTCAAGAGAAAAGACCGTATGACGTACCACGTTCGTTCTCACGATGGTGGCGTACACAAGCCTTACATCTGCTCCGTCTGCGGGAAAGGCTTCTCCAGGTTTGTTCTAATGCTGGGTGGTCTTATAACTGTTTTTATACAGACTAATAACATTTATTCAAGATATAAGCAGGTATTTAGTAAAAGGGGGTCTATAAGACTCTTGGACATAGGTAACATATTCTCTACAGTAAATAATGGTCAGCACAGCTGTTTGGAGTAGCAGCCAGGAGCAAGCACTAGGGTTATGTATTTAAATCTTATCAATGTCAATTGCGCTTATTGATTTTGATTCTTTTTGATTGCCCTTTAGTAAAAACAAAAGTCAAACATAGATCATACATGTTTATGCTGTGGCAGTTTAATTTAAAGTGAATGGTGTCTCACACACATTTTGTTTTTGTTGTCGCTGTGCTGGCTGAAGTGCTCTCGCCACACGGGGTGAGCACTGTGCAGGGGCAGCATCAAAGGCAGTGCATTCTTTTAACAATGCGGTAAACCAGCCACAGATCCTTCGCCATGCTGCTCGTGCAACATTTTAGTTAATTACAATAATTGCACTTGGCTTTGTCCTTGGTCTGACTCCTCACAAAATGTAGCCACACTTTAGAGCACTTCCTGCTGCCCATCTTGTAAACTGATGTTTACTGTGGGAGGTCATTAGACTCCTCACAGACTGTCTGTGCGGAAGGTCCTGGCAGATTCCCAGGTAAAAAAAATATATCATGCACAAAAATAAAAATTTATAACAAGTATCTGATTCTTAATCTTAAGTATCCAAAATTGGAATTGATTTTCTATTTCCAAACCTAGCAACTACAGAGGCTTTTTTTGTTTTAGGGACAGTAAAAACACTTTTACAACCGCTAACAAGACACACACCATGATTTATTCTTTCTTTTATATAAATTATTGACAATGCATTCAATAAAAAAAAAAAAACATGTTTCAAAATATGTTTTGTATCTCCAATAGCCATTGTTTATGTAGCAAGCACTGCTGTCCTGGACCCAGAGTAAAAACGCATGCCTCTTGAAAAGGTTAACTGGATGTTAACCGCTATGTACCATACCCCACAGTGGAAACACAACTACTCATTACAAAATATGCTTTTAATGCTTGCTTGTCTGTTACAGACCGGATCACCTCAGCTGTCATGTCAAACACGTCCACTCCTCGGAGAGGCCATTTAAGTGCCAAGTAACGGTAAGAGATGTTATTACAATATAAGTCGTCACTAGTGACCTCAAATAGATTTAGTTTTATTAAATTGCACCTTGTAATAAAATGTAAATCCACAGTGGAAGACTGTTATCTAAAGTCTACAGAGGAACCTCTCCAGAGGAGTTTTTGTAAAGACAAATCAGACTCAAATTAAAGTCAAATGTGCAGGGCTTTTGATATGAAACCTGGTTGAGCACAGCAGGTTGCCAAGTGTGAGTAGCTCTGTATTGAAGACATTGGGTCTCTATTTTGGTCGCTCTTGCACATCAAATTGTCATTTAAAATGTTTTTAGTCCATGATGTGATGGCTCATTTCTTGGGTTTATTTTGAAATGTTAGGCCTGCACCTCAGCCTTTGCTACCAAAGACCGCCTGCGCTCCCACATGATCAGACACGAGGGCAAAGTGACCTGTAACATCTGTGGGAAGATGCTGAGCGCCGCCTACATCACCAGTCACCTCAAGACACACGGCCAGGCCAACTTCAACAACAACAACCAGTGTAACAGTAAAGGTAGGACCCGCAAAAGTGCACAGAAATACATTCAGTCATCGAAAGACTTCAGTCATCTAGCAGCAGTATTATAAGAGTATTGTTCCACAGTAAACTGGAACAGAGACATTGTCTGATTCCTTATTCCTTTAAAATAATTATGGCATTGGCAAAATCTCCAAAGAACATCCAAAATTTTCTGTACAGTTATTTCAATATGTAGCATTGTAATAAATAACCATATTACAAAACTGAATTTGACTCTGTAATGATGACTAATGACCAGAGAAAGCTTGTCTTAATAACACCTATGATGCCTTGCTTTAGTGAAAGACACTGACATAAACATGAATAGCATAGGATCCGTCTGAGGCACTTAGGGACTAGCTATGTGTCTTTGAGAAAGGCTCGTAAATGGCCTTCTTTGGTTTTGCAATAAGATAAAAAAAAAAAACAATTAAATCATAAATCATCTGAACAATAAAAAAGAGAAAATAGACTTGATCTTTTAACTCTATAACTCAGTCCTAATACATACATAAACGTATTGGTTCTGTTTGAGGGAGGCTTCACTAACCCAACTTGATTCTGTAGGTGTTGTGAAGCTGAATGTGGAGTGGACCATGCGTTATTATTACAAAAAAACACCAGACACAATACAGAAAAGTTTACATTGACAAGATTGAAAGTTCTATTTGGAGATTTTTTAAAACTTGGATTGTTTTACTTTTTTATTTAAATGTACACTGTCTGGAGACTTAGCCAGGTTTAGAGAGTATACAATTGTATATGAGCAGTATTAAGTTTCATACTATGTTAAATGGAGCATACCTCAAAATTTTAAAATCCCAGAATTTTCCTTTAAGACTACACACAAAACATTTGATGGATAAATCACATTTCTCAATGTTTAAGAAAAATCAAAATGGGTTTGCGTCATTTTAGAGATTTATACATTATGAATTTTTTTTTTTATTTTTTTTTATTTTTTTAATGCCTTATGGTTTATTGACAAGATTTGTATTGCAAAATACTTTGCCTGGCCAAAAAAAGTCTCACTAATATTTTGTTGGACCGCCTTTAGGTTTGATTACGGCCTGCATTCACCATTGCATTGTTTCGATAAGCTTCTGCAATGTCACATTTATTTCCGTTCAGAGTTGCAGACATTTTTTGCCAAGGTCTTGTATTGATGATGGGAGAGTCGCTGCGCAATGTCTTCTCCAGCACATCCCAAAGATTCACAATGGGGTTGAGGTCTGGACTCTGGTGCCTTTTCCATGTGAAAATGAACCACTCCTGGCATTGTCTTCTGTGCCATCAAGGAAGAAAAAAAAAACCTGGTCATTCAGTTATTATATTTATTTCTTTGGACACATAACTTTGCCAAACCTAGACCTGCCCGACTGCAACAGCCCGAGATTGTAGCACTGCCCCCACTGGCTTGTATGGTAGGCACTAGGCATGATGGGAGCCTCTCTTCTTACCCTGATGACACCCATCACTCTGGAACAGGTCTGGACTCGACAGACCACATAACCGTCTTTCATTTCCATTCTTTATGTTCCCGAGCAAATTGAAGCCTTTTCCCCGATGTGCTTTACTGACAAATGGTTTTCTTAAGGTTCAACAGCTGTTTTCAACAGCCCTTCACATTGTGCATTTGTGACAATGCTCTTAATTTCACTATAAAATATAGTTTAATTCTGTTCTACTGTTTTTTACAATTTTATTTTACCAAACCAGTCACAATTATTTAGGACTTTTTTCCGACCACATTTCTTTCACAAAGATGGTGTCCCCCTGACAACCAGTTGGGGTTAAATAGCTTTTTGCCAGCTGAAACATGATCATCCATGTAGTACAGGGCTCCAGACTGCGACCAAATGGTCGCATTTTGCGACCAAAATTTGAGAGTGTGCTACTGAATTTTACATCCAGTCGCACATGTGCTACCAGTAAATTTGCCTCCCCCACCCTCCGTATTTTTTATACATTAAGCGTGGAAGCACGTCAATGATCAATGAAATGAGCAATGAAATAATCAATGAGACGCGAGCGCACGCACGCAAACACACACACACACATACTCATGAGACGCGAGCACACACTCGCGCTTCATTGAGTGATGCCTGTCTGTGAGGCGGCCAATGCGTGTGAGAAGAATAGGGAATGGCCACTGTAAGTGGCTAAAATGCGTGGAGGAGGGGCCTAGAGATAATCGTGCTGTAAACATCTGTGGGAAGGAAACGGAGACAAATATCATCACAACCTGATATGTGCAGGCCTGAGCTATGAGCAAGCGAACTATTGATTCGTTCTTCCGACCTGCGGCTAGTGTACCAGTGCCAGAGTCTACAGTGTCACCATCGGATGATGATGCAGAGTCAGAGGTTGGTGTGGCGAAAAAAGCCCGCACTCACCATTTTCGAGAAGACTGGCTGAAAGAATTCAGCTGGCTGAGGTACTATAAGCAGTCGAACTATTTGAACTGCGAATACTGCAGCAGCTACCCCAGAAATGCGGGGAACACAAAGTTTGCCGATAGTACAAGCACTTCGCACAACACAATACACTGATTAAACACAATCTCAGCCTGAAACATCGAGTATGTCGTGACATGTTTATAAATCAGAAAGCAACGCCACTGCCGGTTGCTTTTAAAAGACAAATGACTGTAAATCAGAGCGCAGATGACGCAGAGGTGATGTTGAAATTTAACACGATGCAGATAATTTAATAATTATAATTTTAATAATAATAATTAATTTAATTTAATAGATGCAGATAATTTCTGCAGCTATTATTAAAGTATTTATTAGTAATACAGTGGAAATTAGTAGATTTGGTTAGCATGTTGATTTACGGTATGCGCCCCTAAATTTTCTGGTTGTGCCCCTAAAATTTTCAGTTGGGGGCCACTGTGCTCCTAGTGAAAAAAGTTAGTCTGGAGCCCTGTAGTAATTATCCAAAGGGAGGTTCTTGCCTATTAGCTTAGTTAAATCCAGGTGTTGACTGTTTTTATTTTTTTTGGCAGTGTATCAAGAATGGGATAATTGTATAATCAGAGAGGCACATCTGAGTTTTCACAAAATGAAGCTTGTGACAGCAGCTGTAGCCTCCCGATTGAACGCACTGCTCTGTGTAACCCCTGTGTCTGTATTTCTGAATAGGCCAAAGTGACTGGCAGTGGAACCACTCAGGGCCACGAAAAGGTAAACCGTAGCGAGTAGAAACCCAACACATGTTAAACACAAAGTGGCCAGTTTCTTTTTCCATTTACAGTATGTTGGCACTGCACTTTTTACTCAAGGTCAGCTCTATTATTGTGAGGACTATTTTAGAAGGCTAAATTCCATAAAGCAGGATCAGTAGAAGGATCTAAGGCTCAATGCACACTTCATGAACTGAACTGTCATTTTGCTAAAGTCAGACATTTTAAGTAGTAGTAGTAGTAGTAGTATTAGTATATGTCTTGTGTTAGCCCTGCAATTAACTGGCCATTGTCCAGTATTTACTTCACTCTATGTCCTAAGCAGCTGGGACATGCTCCAGCCTCCTGTGATCACTAACAGGAGAAGTGGTAGAAAATGGAATAAACAGGAACTTGGGATTAATCAGTGATTTTTTTATTATTTTGTTAACCAACCTGTTTATGTAGTGTGCATCCTGTCTTGGGCTTAAATTAATGCTTAGTGCCTTTTTTGTTACATTGTTTTGTTAAAAGTAGCATGTTAGCAAAGCTCTAGTTTAGCTGGTAATGAGTCTATTGATCCTGCTTTTTGAATTTACCCCTCAGGTGAGTTGACGGTAGGAGAAGTTTTAAATAACTCCTTTCAAGTCCTAATTGACTACTCTCAAAAAGGTAGGTTACCACAACACAACTCGCACAGTTTACAGTCATGAGAATGGCGCGGCAGTGGAGCCCAGAGTTTGGACCGCTAGTTTAGCCGCACAAAGTCCTCCCTCCTCCTCATTCAAGTTGTTTTTTATTTATTTTTTTCTCGCAGATGCCAACAATGTGCACAACAACTCAGCCGCACCAACGCCAGTCACCAACTCGGTGGCCATTACTTCAGCTGTGAACCGAAACATCAACCACATATCCAACCCGGTAACCATTGCGGCGCAGATGAACATCGGCACGAACACGGTGAACATCACGGCACCGATGAATCTGCAGCATCAGGTCACGATCACGGGGCCTGTAAATCTGGCATCGGTCAACATCCCCACCACAGCGCACATGAACATCGCTCACCCGGTGGCCATTACCACGCCAATGTCCATGAATATAACGGGGCCGCTCAACATCGCAATGAGGTCAATGGAGAGCATGCCGTTCCTGTCCCAGGTCCTGCCCTCCTCACCGCCCTGGTAGAGGGTTTAGTGGGTTTTTTGGCTGTCCAAAGAGAAGAGTCAAAGTCAGATCGAAGTAAACTTGTCTTCTAGGTGGGTTTCAATATATGGTATTAAGTTAAAAGTCAAATAATATCTAATTAAAGTACAATTAAAAAATAGTGTTCAGTTAAACAGGGAAAAGAGGCTTGTAGATTTACGGCTAAACGAGTGTCTTCAAACAACTTTTTGAAGACAAAAAGTCACACAAGATTGTTACATGCTAACCAAATATTCTTTACCTGTCCAATAAAGCATGAGCTTATCTAAACAAAATGGCTCATGATTTTATAGTAAAGAGTCTTCTAAATGTGAGAAAAGCCTCTAAATTTGAGTAAATCCCAGCTGTGGATAAAGTTTTGCTGTGATTCTTGGTTACTATCCAAACAGTGAGCCCTGCTCAGTGTTACATTCTGTCGTAGAAAAGTAACACTCTCCTCTCTAAAAATAAATAAATAAAAGGAAATAAGGGAAGTACTGACACAGTTTGGTAAGGTAACACCTGAAGAGCCTTTTGCTTTGTCTGTCGTGTGTGCTGTCGTATTTGAAGCAAACTCTCAAACCTTGATGCGTTGCCATTTATCAAAATAAAAAAGAAGGTAATTTGTCGTGTATGGCAGAGGAACATGCTAGAGATGGAAGACAGTTTGACAACTTTTTGATCTGTTAAGGGAAACAGAATTTTAAATAAAAAAATTAAACAATGTAATTCAGTTGGAAGAAAAAAAGACATCTCCTTCCAAACAAGAAAAATCATGGTCTGTGAATGTTTCATAAATGTTAAGAACTCGTATATATGTACCTGGTTTTGGCAAGCACTTAATGTACACATGCTCTGATTATAATTTGCATTGGGACATCCTAACCCACCTACAGGATAAGTTTACTCTGAAGTTGACCCATTGGACAGCCTTTAGTCTCTTTTAGTCGGCTTCATTTCTCATCTTTTCGAAGTTTGCATAGTTTTTTTTATTACTACTACACATAGCAGAGAGAGAAACAGTTCACACAGTTCCCCTTTAGTGCCCTTTCTCCTAATAATCTCTCTATAGTTTTATTTGTAGCTTTTGGAGGACAGTGACTTCAAAACTAGATGTTGCTAACAAAACCCAATGAAATGTATTGCTGGAGTCTTAAACGCTTGCTCTTGAGGCAGGTTTGTTTAATTTCCTTTTTTATATTATTTTAGTGGACATTATCAGTATTTAATAGTTTGTATTTTGTAAAAACGAAGCTTCCATTTTGGGGAAGGTGAGTGGTATTTTGAATTCACTCATGTCTCAGTTCAAACACAGTTTAGTTTGGTTTGAACTTTCAGCTTCCCTTGATGTATTTTATTTTTACTGGGAAACAGTCGCTCATCACTACTGCGTACTCAACAAATGTATTTCTGTGACATCAGTTTAGGAATAATTGTGTTTTTTTTTTTTTTAACTGTAAATCAGGACGATGAGTTGAACGTAGAAACACAGTTGACATTAATGGACCAATAGCAATAAGGAAGTTTGACAATGTTAGGGCTGGCTCCAGAAAAATGGCTACTTTCCATTATTTATTCATTCTTTGTCCAACCTGTCAAAGAATGAATGAATGGAACTGTCTCTCTATCCTGGTGAAATTCACTTGAAAACAATTTAAACATGGCAAAATAAGTGAAAAATTTACTTAAAACGAGTTGAAGACCAAGTAAATCTAACCAGTCTCCAAAAAAAAAAAAAAAAACAAGTCTTGAAACCTATTCAAATGCTGTTTGTTTAAATCAACTAAAACCTTGGTCAGATTGATCTAAAATCCAGTCAAATTCATAATCTGTTGAAGCCTAACTAAACCATGATCAAATTTGTTCAGAGACATTTAAATACTAATCAAAATCATTTAAACTCATCTAAAACTACTCAAACTAATAACCACTTTGAATTGATCTGAAAGCCAGTAAAATGAATTTAGAATGTTTGAGCAAACCCTTTCTTGCTAGAATCTATTCAAATCCGTCCACATTTGTTCAAAGTGGGATAAAAAGTGATTTATCCCAATAAAAAGTGAAATACTGAACCCAATAAGAATTGTTTGTTGGTCCATTAATTTCTTCTGATGGTGACAGAGTGGGATTTAAATGAAATGTGCCCTTCTGCTGGCAGTATTATGAAAAGTCAAAAACACTTGACTTTTTAAACTGTAAAACACTTTAGATTTGGTTTACTGTAACAGGTCCCATCACTGTTGGTCAAACTCAGGAACAGTTACTGAGAACAGACTTTAATTAAACACTATTTTATTGCTTTTGATCTGTGAGAGTTGTAAGGTTTTGCTTCCACGGACAAGCAAAGCAATTTTTTTTAATGTATTTTTTATTTTATTTTTTACTAAAATGGCCGTCCATTCACAAGTCGGTGTTGTTTTTCCAAATACACACTTAAAAAAACATACATCTTTTAATGCTGTTAATTCAATAAGTGTTTGTTGAATTATTGAAGCTCCAAATTATTTACGCTCCTAAAAATCTTCACAATCAAGTCTAAAACCTTGAAAATTTTGTTTTTAAAACTTAACTGAACGCCAACATCATGTGGATGTCCTACTATAAACCCAATTACAATTGTATGTTGGAGTTTTTACCCTGAGGCTGCTATAGTTTGTGATATTTAAATCCAAGCATCTCGTAATGCATCAAGGAATAAAACCTGGTCTGCCATACTATATTTATTCTATTGAATTGTGAAGAAAAAGTTGTGAAAATTAAATTTGTCAACCATATCAGTTCAGCAAAACACAAAAATTTACAATATTAAAATTTTCTAAAATTGTTGGATACCACAGCATTACAGTTGTATGTCTCAAATGCATTTCTTAACCCAAGCTTTAAAAACTACATAAACCATAGCCTTATCAGATAAGTTCTCTCAAAACCTAATAGACCAGCACATTTTTGTACCGTTTTATTTTATATTTTTTTCTGAGGAAGGTAGAGGCTGGGAAATGAACAGACTTCTCAACAGCACAGAGGAAATATGTGAGATAAAATGTGAGCCAAACCTAATCCCATATCCCTGCTTTCAAATCCTGCATGAAAGAATCTAACAGAAGTAATAACCAGTGTACCCTACTTCTAATAATCCAGGAAATACATTAAAGCCTTGAAACAGACCAAATTTTGTTAAATCCAAGTCAATTTAAATGTTTTGCAAGCTGCTACATATACTGACTGTAGAAGTAGTGCAAGGGAAAGTATTTGTTCTAGTGGAGTACTGCTTAATTCTCAACTCCCACACAATTTGGAAACAACGGCTTTCCTAATCTCGACTTTGGAAACGTGTCTTATTTTGAAAATAAACTTAAAATACTGTTTAGTCAGTGAACCTGTCTCCTTTTCGTCCCTTGTCCTGTGTGCTGTTTGAAATTTCAATTTAAAACCAGGGGTTAGACTTTTTGGCTAGTCATATGAAACACATACTTTCTGATTTAAACTCCCCTTTTTAAATTCCCAGCCTTTAACATTTCCAAATTACCGTAGGCTCACATAGGAATTATTTTAACAATAAAGCACTTGGCAGCAGAATTTAGGATGGTGCACACTACAGGAGAGAGGTACGCAAGAGGCAATTTAATTTGGCACAGTTAGTGTTAAGGATCTTTTATTTTTTATTTACAGTTCAGGCTAATTTTGTGCCTCTTGCTAACGTCGAATGCATGCCGACAGTGTCCTCTGATGGAGTAGCTCTCAAGTGAAATGGCATTAACATTTTAAAATGGATTCTCGAGTGTTGCATGTGGATGACTGAGCTTATTGGGTTCAGAAATTAGAAAACTAGTGACTTTTTATAAAAACAAAACACTAAAAAAATTAGGTTAAAAGAAATAAACTGTTCTGATGTCCCTCCCGAAGACTGTAACAATAGTGGATCAAGGAATTAGTTGCAGAGAAATGTGAGGGCTGCCTACAAAAATCATGGATCACATTCATAATTGCTAAGCCATTTCTTAATCACATTTAATACCAATTTTAACTTATGTAAATCTTCATTAAATCCATTTAAACCTCCAACCAACTTTACTATACTAAACATTTGATCATTAAAACCTGGTTAAATCTGTTAAGACCTATTAGAGATTGAGTAAAACTTGTTCAAAGTCAGTTTTAATGGTTTTAAATCTATAAATATTTTAGTCCAATCAAAACAAAGTCACACTTGGTAAAATTGATCAAAAATCCATTTAAATCTTCTTGCCTCACAGATGGCTGTTAGCATTACTATCTACATTCAGCTTTGTGCTCAGACTATTTTACAAAATTTGCTCTTCTATTCTGGCTTTATAATATCTCCCAGTTTGTGGCTCCAATGCGAGTACACATTGGTGAATATCCCTTGATCCACTTTTTATATACAGTCTATTGCCCTTCCCAGTTTTAACAGTGTGCCTGGAAAAAAACTTTACAAGACAAATGCTTCCTCAAGTTAAATTACGAATGCTATGAGGGAAACACTTTGCAAAGACAGCCTTCATCGCAAACTGTGTTATTTTTTTAAAATGTGATGATTGTTTGATATCCGCCTTGAACAAATTTTTATTTTTGTATCTGTGACAATAACATCCATTTGTTTTTAGTTTCACTCAAGTCTAATGTGAAAAAAAAACATATTTGGCCAAATGATTAGATTTTTATTTTCTGTGAAGTTTTTACCATGAATTTGGCATTGTGAAGGCAAATGAATGTATATCTTTGTACAAACCATTTAGACGAGAGGACATTAGATACGACAGAAACACAGGAGAAATAAGTAACCTTTTTATACATCTTTTTGTATTAGAACATTATCAATGGTAAGTTTTGTATATACAAAGGTTAGGCTTTCTGATTAGCGGAAAGGTTAAACATTCCTACATTTTTTTTAAATGTATGTCCATTGAAAATAATTATGTAAACATATGCGCAATGTTTTATGTGCCTTTTATTTGGGTTTGTCTAAATAAAAGAAAACAATAAAACATGATCTTGGACTGTATTTGCTTAATTATCTCTTGGACTTTCTATTTTTATTTATATATAAATATAAAAATTACAGTTCTGCCTATGATTTGGCAGAATTTGTGATTATTTGATTTTGGAGAATATCAATAACAATCTTTTTTTCACTCATAGTGATTGAGTGAAGCCATTTATTATCAAACAATTGTGTTTACGACTTTTTAAATCATAATGACAACAGAAACTACCCAAATGACCCTGATCAAAAGTTTACATACCCAAGTTCTTAATACCGTGTATTTCCACCTTTAACATCAATGACAGCTTTAAGTCTTTTGTGGTATTTGTGGATGAGGCTCTTTATTTTCTCAGATGGTAAAGCTGCTCATTCTTTTTGGCAAAAAAACTCCAGTTCCTGTAAATTATTGGGCTGTCTTGCATGAACTGAACATTTGAGATCTCTCCAGAGTGGCTCAATGATATTGAGGTCAGGAGACTGAGGCCAGTCCAGAACCTTCACTTTATGCTGCTGTAGCCAATGTAAGAGTCGATTCGGCCTTGTGCTTCGGATCGTTGTCATGTTGATGTACCTTTCATCATAGGCCTTGTTGACTTTTCTCCAAATGTGATATTTATGGTTGTGGCCAAAAAGTTCCATTTTGGTCTCATCACTCCAAATAACTTTGTTCCAAAAGTTTTGAGGCTCTGTGCTGTTTGGCGTATTATAAGTGTGATGCTTTGTGGCATTGCAAAATAATGGCTTTCTTCTGGCAACTCAACCATGCAGCCTTATTGTCTTTTTTTTTTTTTTTTTTTTTGAGCTTGTATTTCAGTGTAAGTTATTTGTGGATTTTCTTTTTGCATGCAGAACAATTATCTTGGCAGTTATGGCTAAAGGTTTTGTTGGTCTACCTGACCATGGTTTGGTTTCAACAGAAACCCTCATTTTGAACACTGCTTATAGGCATTCTCAATTCCTTGGATATCTTATATCACTTTCCTGTTTTATACAGTTCAATTACCTTTTCCTTTGACAATTGTTTTGCTTTTCCCATGACTCTGAATACAGAAACGTCAGTGCACCACTGGATAAAAGATGCAAGGGTCTGTCAGGAGCCCAGAAACTCACTGACTTTATACACACAATGATTACAAGCAAACGCATCACAGGTGAGGATGGTTACCTTTTAGAAGCCATTCAAACCTGTTTTGTCAACTTGTTTTTAGGCCAAAATCCTCAGGGTATGTAAACCTTTGATCGGGGTCATTTGGGAAGTTTCTGTTGTCATTATGATTTTAAAAGAGCAAACACAATTGCTTGACAATAAATGGCTCCACCCAACCACTAACTAAGAGTGAAAAGAATGTGTTATTTATAGTCTCTAAAAAATGGCCCAAATAAAAATCACAAATCCTGGCAGAGTATGTAAACTTATGAGCACAACTTTATATTGTTTAGAACCTAGAAGAGTGTATGGTTTAAAATTAACTTGTAACTTACCGTGCATGTGTACTTGTGTAAGGTTTCTTCGGCTTCTGATCATACTGGAACAGTCCTGGTTGCCAAGTTTTAATTTTAATGTGCTAGACACATTCAACACAACAGTTGTAGCTTCACTTCAATTATACTTAACAAAATTTTAACATGTTTGAATTTGCCCCAATTTTTAGACTTTCTATTATGTACACAACAGGCCTATTACTCTAAAATATTGTTTACAAATCTGTCCAAATCAGTGTTAGTGAGCACTTCTCCTTTGCCGAGATAATCCATCCACCTCACAGATGTGGCATATCAAGATGCTGATTAGAGAACATGACTATTGCACAGGTGTGCCTTAGGCCGGCCCCAATAAAAGACCACACTAAAATGTGCAGTTTTATCACAGCAGCAGCTCACTAACACAAATTTGGACAGATTTGTAAACACTATTTGAGAGAAATAGGCCTTTTGTGTTCATAGAAAAAGTCTTAAATCTTTGAGTTCAGCTCTTGGAAAATACTGTTGTAATCATCAAACAAGAACATTAACAACATAAAGTTCTCAAATCAGTTACTTTTATTTGGTTTCTAAGGATAGTAAATCTATATCTTAAATTATAAACCGTTTAAGTTGAGTTAAAATGATTGGATATTTCATATTTAACATTGACAATGTAGTATGACTTTCTTTACCTCCTAGTAGGCACTCAAAGCACTTTACCAGTGTTACAGCTGACACCACTGGAGGCAAGTGTCTTGCCCAAGGACATGTTGTGATCTTTTGGGATGTTTCAAGCGGGGATCGATCCACCCACCCGTCGGTCGGAGGACGGCCGCTCTACCCACTGAGCTACTACCCACTTCCACTTTGGTCTTTGGGGCTTTAATATCTATTTTCACAATAGAATATTTTAGGTTCATTGTACAAAAGGTTGGCATTTTGACTTCAAAGCCTTCTCAAACTTTTAGTGTTCAGTTCTGCAGAGTGTGCTTACAATTTTGAGTGATGTCACTGAGTAACATCAAAAGAAATACAGTATATGAAGTTTCTATTCAAACAGTAGTGTTCTCTTATTTACAGACCTGTGGCTGTCACAAAACTCGGCACATACAGTTCAACACAGGAAACTGACAGATTTTATAAATAATATTTATTGACAATTAAACTTTTTACAGTGGCAAACTTATATTTTTTGATCTTATGCATAATTCACAGTATTTATTACAACACGTCCCACTTTGACCCAGTTCTTTTCAGATAAAGAGACACTAAACAATCCGTGCTGCCAATTAGTTTACTTTAGAAACATGAATAACTTTTAAGCTAGGGAACTAAAGCTATGATATATCACTTAGTGTTTCTTCATAATTCAAAACCTTTTTTCAGTTGTTACAATTAAAGTCATTAAAGGTCTCCTATTAGTCTGATTTGAACCATAATAGTTGTGTTTGTGACAAAATGTAAACAAAACCTAATTATTTTGTAGACTCTAGACCGATAGGGGACCTTTTATTAAACAAACAAACACAAAAATACATTTTCAGCGTTTTGCCACAGTTTTCGTGCAACTCAGAATTCAAGGTAAAAACAAAATTTACAAATATAAGAGTTAAAGTCATGCACATTCTTCAGGGCAAACATGACCGAGTGTTTCACGGTTTTTACTAAGATTGACTGGAGCGAGAGAGAGTTAGTGAATCCAGGAAGCCATCATAAAAAACAAGGAATGCATAGAAAAAGTTTACAATTGATTTGTATTTATTACTAAGATTTAAGCTTTACTAAGTTTTCCACTTTGTAAACTGCAAAGTTTTCAAAGACAATTGTGCTTTTCAGGGTTCATGTTTGTATGGAGGACTAAAACTGTAAATAAAGTTTCCATAGTCGTAATGCCTACAAAGCATCACCATATGACGTGCAGTTCTCCGAATTTTAAGTAAAAAGTGAATAAATCAGAAACAACTTCTGTTTATAAGTTTCTTGCTCTGCTGCAAAGGAGGATTTATTCGGATTGCAGATGAGGTCACTCAAAAACAAAATTAACTCTAAAATGAGCTTTATTTAATGTGCCTTTTATTCTTTATCCTGCCTCCATCTTTGGTTAAAGTGCTTGTATTAAAAAGTTATAAGAGTTGATTCTGCATGACATCCAAAGAAATTACAAGCATCAAATACAAATGTATAAAGTTTACAAGTAAACAGTAGGTTCCTGTTTAACCATTCGCTGGACTGACCTGTGGCTGTCACAAAACTCATCACATTGAGTTTTCACACAGGAAAATTGCAGCGGCAGTCGAGTGCGAACAAAATGACAAAACTGAAAATGCAATAATTCAGAAAACAAATGATCAAAACTGAAAATGCCCTAATGATCTCCATCTCATGATTACATTGCACAAAACTTTGCTTTCCTTTTCTTAAAAGGGACCTTTGGAACTTTTAGGTGAAGGTTCAGATCCCTACAGACTCTGTGCAACTGCAGTGGGGGATTGACATTTGTTTAAAGGTGGAGACTATCCAAGCTGGCAACTTTGGAAGAAAGAACTGAAAGGGTCATTTTTAGCATAAACATAAGATAGGCCTGATTCAACTGATCTCATTCCTAATAACCATCCAAATGATTTTGGGAATATATATTTGTAGGCTTAAAGTGACACAGTTCACTTTTAATTTCTTTTATACGTTGCCAGCAGTAGTATTTTCCATTTCCTCTGATTCAATGTTGACAGTCCGTGTAGACCCACAGCCAATGGGAGCAGACCACCTTCTACTGTATGAGCATGTGATTGGCCATAAACTGAACATTATTCATCAGTTAGAATCCTTTATAAAGCTTAGAGGATGTCTTAAGATCTGTTTTTTTCATACCTTGCTTATTAAAATATGCTGTTTTCTTCAATTATAACAAAAAGGTTGTCAACTGCACATTTTGTATAAAAGTATAAGCTACACATATAGGCCACTTTCAAATGTAGTTACTCTCACCTAGCAACAGTAACCGAGGAAGGCGGGCTTCAACAAAGGGTCAGTTTAAATATTAGAAAAATAAAAATTCCCATTATTACTATTTGTTTATTTATAGCAGTTGTAGTCCTCCATTAGAGTTCAGTGAATGGAATAGTTTTTTTTATAGGCTTTTTCTTTAAATGTAAAAGAGAATTCCCTATTCTTTATCAGTCTGTTCAGATCTGAGGCTTGTTCTTAAATACTAAGTTATGTTTGTTCCACTTTTACTTAATTTCCATGTAATCCCACCATAGCTTTATATTAGCATGGTCCATTTTTGGTAAATTCTACCATTTTGAGGCGAGACGAGCAGTAAATCAGGCACCTTTGACGAACCATGGAAATGTCCTGTGAAAGTTTTTGAGGCTTTAACAAAGACACCTTTTCATCGTGCGCTGGAGCATTCAGACATGGCTGCCATAAAAACACAACAAAATTAATATTTCACATCATTTGTTGGTAAGAAGTAAGATAAATGGAAGCTGGTTTCTGTGACTGTGGTAAGTCTATTGAAATACTGAATGTATTTCAAGTTACTAAGTCAAAATTACTAAGAGGTTTTGAGTTCTTCTTAAAGGTCTCAGTCCTTCCACAGTTTCTGACATAAAGGACTTGGGATTTAAGACCGGCCCAGACCAAGCTGTCCTCATCCTTTTGTGACTAGATGAAAACTTGTCTCTTCAAATGCACCAAGAACTTGGCTCACTCCTTGTTTTTGAGTATTTTTTAACTCCCCCTGCTTCCTTCACGAACCTTTAACAAGTTTTATACGGGTCTAAGTCTTGTCTTCTCCTCAACTAACTCAATGTTTGGAGTTACTGGTTTTGTATTCAAGGTTCTCAGTCATCCAGTACATCATGAGGAAAAGGTTAAAGCAAAATTTAAAGCAAATATCCAGATGTCTTTGCTATAACCTTTTCCTCATTCAAGTGCACAGATTTACAAAGCTGGACAATTCAGTGCATTTGTTTGTGATCGTTTGGCTGGGAAGGGCTTAATTAGTGCCATATTTACTTTAGAGACTGCACAGCGTTTGGACAGAGAAGGTAGCAGCATATTTCAAAAACTGAAAAAATCTGTCAAAATATGCTTAAACATTTGGTGCTATTCATTTTGCAAGTTGCTAACGTTGGCCAATATAAGGCTGTATGTTTTATTTAAATACACTCCTACCCAGTTTTTGCTCAGTGAATACAAATACAATGCGGCAAAATCATCACTGTTTAGTGCACTATAAAATCTGGCCCACATTACCAAAGTGTCGCCAAGATCTACAATTTTAGTCATTTATAGTGGACTGAAGTTGTAAACGGTTTTGTTTATGTCAACAAATGACCACTAGACTCTAGATAAAAGTGAACTTCTTATTTAATTTCACAATGCTAATGACTCAAAACTATTACCGTTTTTGGTCACATTTAAAGATTGAAGTTTTCATGCAACAACAATAATTTCAACAATAATAATTTGTCTTGGCTGGTCTTGGTGTAAAAGTCTTGTATGTCCAAGACTTTTCTCCGTCACAGTGGGCTAAACCAGCTTCCACAGATACAATAGTCACTGTCGTACAGCAGTAAGTACAAACATTTGGTGCACAAAATCACAGCAGTAGCACAGTTGGACGTTACTAATACGCTTTAAAAACCCAGCCGAGTGGATTTCACATTATAGAAAGTTTATATTACTAAGCTCTGATGCCTTGGCGTCGTTTCCAAACAGGAGGCTGGCACCCTTCAAAGAACAATACCGGGCCATATTAGTAAAGACAAGAGGGTTTGGGACTCATCAGTTTTTGTTCATCCAGGTCATGGTCTACCAGAAATTTAAAGAAGTAAGCAAATGTTGAGGGCATAGACTGTGTATTAAACACATGTGAAAAGTGAAAATACTTTTAGGTTTTAGATTTCTTTGCATGCATTTCATCTCACTGCTGAACCAAAAACATGATGATGGCAATAACTACTGTACATTAACCAATATCTGTGATTTCCTGTTTCAGCAAAAGATCAAATCAAATGAGTGGAAATTGGTTGGAATTTATTTGGTGTTTTTGTAATTGGCTCCAAATGAATTTCCAGGCTGGTGCTTTATGTTCAACACTAGATTACTGCTGTTGTCTCCCCATAAGCATGAACTGTTTCAGCTAAAGGTTGTAAAGAAACTTTTTTGAGAAGGAAAGGATGGAAAAGCTTTCTAGGAAGTTTTAACATTTACTAGAAATTCTGCACATTTCTTGTGTCATTATTTTAGTTTTTAGACCTACAAACCTCAAACATTAGATTGCTTTAGTGATATAGGATTGCTGCACGTTTGCCTGGTGCATGATAAGGGCAGGTATTATAAGATTTAATAATTTGTGTGACATATAGCTTTAACTGTGGAAGTCTCACTGTATAAGATTGATTGTTCGTGTCTCACTCCCTTATGTTCAGAAATGTCATGACATTCGGAGCTCTGTAGAAGCTAGTTTAAAATATCTTGAGTGTTTTAGCATAAATATCATAATTGCTTGAAATGAGCAGTGGAGAATTTGATTTACTTTTTAAATGACAAAATCACACATAACCATTTAATATTGAATCAGTTCAGCCAGGTTGTATATTTATGTGTGGCCTATAAAGCCTATTCTGTCTTGCTGTATTGATTTCAACAGCATTTTATTCAATTTATTTTATTTAATTAAATTTCTTGTCTTTATGTTTATAAGACACTACAGGATATTATTATCCTGCAAACCAAAACTGATGATCCTCAAATCCTTTGTGTGACACCTTCAGAAATAACAGTACTTCAACTAAATTCTTCTTATTCCCTTTGTTTCACAGTTGATCACTTTGTTTGAGGTGAGTCTTTGGCACAAAAAGACAACATTTAAATCAATGGCACAAACCCAAGCTGCTGCTTTTGGAGCTTTCCTTTTGAAGAGACCTAAACTAAAGTCACTCAAAGATTGTTTTTTTAAAGATTAATGTTATTTCCCAGACAGACTCCTCTTCTTAAGCAGTATTTGTGATGTCACAGTTTGCCGGCCCATCTTCTATTATCTTCTATTGTCCATGGTAAGAAGCATAAAGATTTTAGACTCTGGTGAATAACAACTCTCAGATGATCATTGTTAAATGACCGTCCTTACACTATAGTAGATTCAACACAAAAAAAAAAAAAAACACTTTCAAAGTATCACGCAAACCTGGAAGCTACAACAAAGACTCAATACAATCTTAATGTAAGCAATCCCGATTTCTTGAAAACCTTAGCTATTAACTGCTGACAACTCTTGCATTGACCCATAGTATGTTTTGACAATATGTTTGGTGGTCTTTGCTGCTAATGACGTCTGAGAAACCTGACGTCCTTTCCAAATGCATTTGGTAGCTCCCCTTTGCTGCTTTGACTTTGCACTTTTGACAGTTTGAAAAATTTGATGACGTCCACTCAACCACGATGTGATGTGCAAAAGATGTGATTACAAAGAAAAGGGAAGAGACTGATTCTTGCTTTGAGTCTGGAAGTCTGACGATTTGTTCATTTAGCTCTTTATTGTCTGTCAGTCCAACTGTCTTTTTTTAGGTTGTCTTTTAAATTAAATATTTGGACAATCAGACTTTTCAACATTTTATCTGCTTGGCTATAACTAGAGTTTTTCCATTACCATCTACAACTACAGAAAATGCTCTGCTTTTTGGTGTGGTCCAATAGTCCTCCATATTTGGTGCGGTTGGAATGAAACTCTGGTGGCTAATTTGAATAAACACAAATATAATGTCTTATAACGGTTTCCTCTAATGCTGAGTTGTTTTCATTACTGTCCCACCACTTTGACGTCTGTGTGACTGCCTCCCATTGCGGAAGACTTGGTGTCTTTCATGCCAACGATGTACTTTTTGTTACAAGCTGAAACATACAAAAGACAGGAATATCCCACAAGTTCAGCATAATGGGGTCTACTATATTTATACTATATATTTCTGATCCCATACAGCTCTTGGTGATCATTCAACCTTTTTAGCCATCTAACGTGCTTTCTTGAACTTTGAACTTTTTTTGAGCTAGCTTCACTAAACCAAATTTCTGCTGACTTTGTACATTCACTAACTTATTCCTATTTGTCAGCTCACAACCTTTTAGTTGTCCATTGTTTCCTGTCTTTTAATTTATTGCTTATCCAAGTGAAATTCCTGGCTGTAAAATCTGAAACCAATTCTGCCTTATTGTATCAAATCCTTTCAGCTGTTTGTCGTTGTTAGTCATTGTGTATCTCCCTGCAGCTGCTCATTATTGTTGAGTCCTGGCGACGGTTTGCTTTTCATATTCTCCGTTCCGCCGCGCGATGTTTCTTGAAAGAATAGTTGCGGATTCCAGACAGACGTAATGATCCGCTTGTACTCCCTTCGAAAGTTTTGATTGAGCAAACCATATATGATGGCGTTAAGGCAACTGTTAAAGTAAGCCATAAAGTAGCTCACCACAAATAGCCATTCAGGGATTCGTGGCGCAACAGAAGCCGGGTCAATCGCAACGGCTAATCCGATTAAATTCAACGGTGCCCAGCAAATGGCAAACAGCACAAAAACGACAAACATCATTATGAAGTTCCTCAAATCACTCGGTTTAAGCCGCGGACGTACTTCAGTCTTGACCTTCCTCCGAACTTGAATGACCAAAATCCAAATTCGCAGGTAGCAAAATGTCACCACAGCGATCGGTACAAAGAAATGGACAACAACCACAGCAATGGTATAGGAAGTGCTGACGGTTTGAGCGAATGTGCAGGAGTAAACCCGAGGGTCATACTGTAGAGATCCTACAAAGAAGTTGGGTACGATGGCGATGACGGTGAGGAGCCAGACCAGAGCCACCAGGAGCAGCGTGTTACGGAAACTGTAGAGTTTATCGTAGGCAAAGCTGTGGCAGATGTAGCAGTAGCGGTTGATGGCGATGGCTGTGATGTTGAAGATGGAGCCGATGACGCTCAAACCCATTAAGAAACCGCTCACCTGAGATATCGAGAGAAAAAAAGAAGAGACATAGTTTGACTTAATTAACTCTTATGACCAAAACCTGTGCAAAATCCTACAGGCGCTTTACTTAACATCTACTGTATTTAACTCTATGCTCCACTGTATATGAGACTATTATTTTAGAAAGAAATTTCAATCTATGCTATTTCTCACTTTAGCAAAGGATTTGGATTTGTTTAAAGCGTTGTGTGTAATACTACACACACACACACACACACACACACACACACACACACACACACACACACACACACACACACACACACACACACACACACACACACACAGATACTTGCATAGATTTGTGTACACATTTACACATATTGGATTCTTAATACAAACATATGCATTGTATTATTCAAATAAAATCTTACCTGACTCTAATCCCTCAGCTGACTTACTAGATCCTTTTTAGTTTTCACCAAGCTTTCGTATAGCTTTGTTGTCATCTGGACAAGTTATAATCAGTAGGGTTTGTAGCTGCGTAAAATGGATCTGTTATAATTTTGATACCATTGTCTTTATTTAAACCCACTTTCTGTCTTTTAGTTAGTTTTTTTTCTCACAGTTTCCTTAAGGATATTATGAGCTCATTTTAAAATCTTTTGCCTGACATAGACAAAGCCTGTTGGGGTTACTTCTGGGACATATTTGGTTTATGGCCCAACAGCTGAAAAGCCATGCAATGTTAACCATAATTCAGTGCTCACCTTGCACTGCGTCTCTCCCAGTGACCATCCGTCATGGAAGATGGCGTACAGCACAAGAGGATAGGGATACAGCGCCACCACCAGGTCAGCGAAGGCCAGGCTCACCACAAACACGTTTCCTACAAAAGGACACAAGGGAAGGACACAGACGAGCCATTATTCAAGCACCTTCAGACCAACAGGGACAGAGCACTCATAAAGTGTCACAGCATCAATCAAAAGAGCACTTTTGGTTTGTCAGACTGTGCTTCAGACTAAGGAGATTTACGGAGACAGTTATTGTCTTTCACAGCGTCGCATTACACTTTCCTTTTTACTTCAGAGACTGAACAGTGAGACCAAACATGTATCTGACTGATTGTTTAGTGATGTGACAGTACCATTGAAAAAATAAAAATGGATTATTGTTAACCAAATGACATACTGTGTCTGAAAATCATTAATCTTATAACAATACTAATCATGCAGTACTTGTATAAGTCTAAATGTATTTCTTTAATGCAGATTGCAATTGTTAGCCCTGCAGGGACATGTGGTTGTCTATGTAATAAAGCCAATGGAAATACATGTCTGATGGTGATTTCACTTTATAAATACTGACTCAACTTAGTTCATAAATGTCCTTAAACAAGAGTGTGTCCTCAGTAAGAAACATGAATGTGCTTCTCTTTCAGCAGTGCTCAGTTTGTCCTCTCTGGGCAGCTGTAGAAACTAGAAGTAATTAAAGTGAAATGGCTCCTTTCACCTTGTTTGTATGGAGCTTCAAATGTATATATATATATATATATAATATGTGTCTTGCATGAAACAAAATTAAACCTTCCCAACACAAACACTTGCAACAATAGAGCTCTCCATGCATCAACAGAGGCGAATGTATATTTTTATATGTTGAAAACATAGTTATGACTGTTGATCGACTAATTTGTAGTTTGTTTACATTAAATCAAAGCAGGGCGTCCAATAACCAGAAGCTTGATGGTTCTATCCTCGCTCCTGCCAGTTCACAGTGTGAATGGGTGAATGAAGTGCTTTGAGGGGCCCAAGAAGGGTACAAAAAAGGCTATATTAATGCATGCCATTTAAATGATTTACGTTACAGTTGAATACTGTTATTTTGCCTTTTTCTTTGCTTGTGTTTTTATTTTGAGTTCTTTGGGTTTGAGTTATGCTTCAGTGTTATTTCCAATGATTCCAGGTATGTAATAATTTACATCTGTAGGTCAGACGACAACGACTGCCAATGTCTTTAAGGTTGATGCTAATATTGAATTTCTGAGCCTTGACAGATGTGTTAAATTTTATGCAAATATATATTTTTTTACAGTGCTCCTTGAAATTGACCGAATGAAAAAGTTAATAGGAATCTATGTTTTTAATCAAAGTATAAGGCCAGAGGAATGGATTTCTGAGCTCTTTCTTGGTTAATGAAGTCAGTCTAACAAGAGAGCGATGATGTGGTGTCAGTCTCACAATGGAGCCGACACTTTAATTTCCATCTCATCAGTTTTTAACACTCTTTTAGACATTGATTTATTAGAGATACATGCTATGCATCAGACATGAAGACGGCACGTGTGAACATAGTAATCAGGATTGTGTGGAAATACTCTGGGTTTACTTGGCTTTGTCCATCTTGATTGGTTTTGTTATTGTTTAGCCTTGGATTAGGTCTTGGTTTAATCTTAGGTTAGATGTTGGTAGATTTAGTCCAAGTCTATACCTTGGTTTAGCCTTAGTTTTGCGCTGGTTTAGTCTTTGTTCAATTCTGGTTAAACCTTGGTTTAATCTGGCTCATTCTTTACTTACAGTTTAGACTTGGCTTTAGTCTTATCTTTAGTCCTGGTTCAGTGTTAGTATATGCCCTAGTTTAGTCTTGGTTTACCTCTGATGTAGTCTGGCTTTATTCTTGTTAGACAGCTATTATTGGGTTAGAACTGTTTTAATCCCATTCCTTGTAAAGGCCTGGTTTTGTTTTAGTTTGCCTTGGATAAGTTCATGATTTATTTCCAGTCAAAGTCTCTAAATAATGCCCTGGTCTTGGTTTAGACCTTTGTTTAGTCACACTTTAGTTTCATCAAGGTTTAGTCTTGGTTAAGTTCTGTTTTATTCTTGGTTTTCACAGTTTAGTCTCAACTGAGGCCTAGGTTTGGTCCTGGTTTAGTCTTGGTCTAATCAATTTAGTCTTGGTTAAGTCCCTGTCTAATCCTGCTCAAAGTAGTATTACAGCTGTCAGTTTCAGTAGATGATCAGCAGGGGGAGCTCTCATGCCTTTGTTGTTACTCGCTGCTTGACTGACTTTATATGAACATTTATGACATATTCTAACTCAGTCTTCTTTAATTTTTCACATAGTCCAGTTACTTTGCTACCACACTATGTAACAGACACCAGATTGAACATCTATTGAGACATTTCAGGAGCAACATCGTGAACAGTCATGAGAGGCACTCATACAATTTATTATGAAAGTCATGTTTTCTTCTCCTTTTACCACAATCAACTTAAAACCAGGACTAAACCAGCATTGCAACTACTTTCTGTCAAATTAAACAGACCAACCAAACCAGTTTACAGTTTATAAAACCATTTGTATCATATATGCTACTTGAGTTTCTGAGACCTCTAATTTATCAACACAATCAAAACTTTCCATAAAAACCTGTTGTATACAACCTGATACATGTATTCTGCCACCTAGTGGATTAACATCCCACTGCAGGCAGTGGAAGGGCTTTTTTGGGTCTTTTCAAAATGGCCACTGTCATTGAATCTTCCAAACACTTTTGGCAGGAAAACCTTTGCTAATTTTCAAGAAGTTACAGTAAGAAAAACATTTATTTTGTAACTCATTTTTAAAAACAAAGCCTTTCTGTATTGAAACAATGCATAATTACTAAAGAATTCATACTTATACTATATTTAAATTGTGTTTAAAATGTGTGTATCAAATTTGATACTCCAGGTATATAAGGTGCTTTATTAGTGAGCAGTAATTTCCTATTTTTGTGATGTAATCTACATCATGCCTATCATAAGAACACAAACTATTTTGATAATTTATTTAATCTAATTAATGATTGAAATGTCATCTTAAAATAAAAATGAGGGTATTTTCACAATAGCCATTCCTCTAAAAGCTTAAACCGCTATGCTATATTGACCAATTTGTTATGTGTATTTTTAGATGTCAAAAAGACTAGAGGAAGAAGAGAGACAAAGTAATGTCATCAACATGATAATGGATGGCAATTCAAGTGACATGGAGCAGTTAGGGGAAGATTTTGAGGAAGATGAGAAGGAATAGACCCCACAGGCCATGCATGATGCTGGAAGTTCAGATAGCAGTGATGAGAAAGTGATCGAGATGAAAGTGTAGACCAGACAAGCAGAGAAGTTGAGGTCCCAACAACAACACAGGACACAATCAGAAAGGAGTAAGTGAAGGGCAATGTAAAAAGGAAAGAATACAGATGAAGAAAAATATAACTGCCAAAGAGATAGAGCAGGTTGTAGGCATGTATATGGGGTTAGATGCCCAGTGTGAGAGCCTACTGGGAGATAAATAAAATTTTCAGAAGTTGTGCTGAAAATTATATCAACACTTCCAGCAGGAAAAAAAAAAACAGACGACTTTACATCAGTTACCCTGGTACAACAGCTAAAAGAGAGAAGAATCCACTACATTGGCACAATTCGGATTAACAGGATGAAAGAAAAATAAAAAGTGTGCAAAATGTTATAAATAGAAAAAAAAAAAATGTTCTGAAATGTTCTATATAGTCTAAATGTAATGGGTAAAATGTTTTTGCTTATGACAGTTAACACTGTCATAAGCAAAAAGTTGCCAAAAACGCCCAGTGTATCATATTTGATACAAAAAATATCTCAGAAACAAAATGATATGGACATTTTTTTTTTTGATTTTCCTAAAATGTTTAATAAACATCTCGGTTCCAAAAATTAGAATTTTCTGGGCATTTTTTGATGTGTCAGGCTTTACAGGGATAATGAGTGTTCAACATGTTTTACCCTAAAAACTCTTATAATTCATTGTTTAACCCAAACTGGCCCTAATAGTAATTATTAATAAGAAATAAATTTAAAAAAATGTCAATTGATATAGATATAGATCGATATAGATGTATTGATCTGATGTATGTATGTATGTATGTATGTATGCATGTATGGATGGATGGATGGATGCATACATGCAGTATATAAATATGTTAAGTACTGTCACTGTATGAAGGGTAAAATTGTACATATGTATGTACTATTGTATGTACTATTCTGCAGTTGTTTAGCATTTTGCCCAAGACAAAGTTCCCTTTGGGACAAGAAAGTATTTTTAATTTCATAAATTAATAAAAAAATCAAACATCACAATCATATGATACATAACCAAATGAATGGTCACTTTCATTCCTCATTCATCAACCCTGCTTTATGAATTGTTGTGTACTTATTTTTTATCTTAGTGCTTTAGGGAAAAAGGGAAAAAAACTTGAGGTCCAGACCCATGTGACCTTATAGTGTCACTGTTTGCAGTCTGCCATAGTGTTTTTGATTGTTAAAACTGGGGCAATGGGGACAGGAACTTTGCAAACCCAGGACATACTGTACTTGATAAATATTTCTTAAGGCATAGACCAAGAAGTGGAAGGAGACTTTATGATAGATTCTAATCCGAAACTTCAATCCCTTGGCCCTGAGCGTATCTTCGTTTGTTGTGGGGAACTCAGCACATCATCAGATACTGCTAGTGGTTTTAACTCCTGGCCTTTAAAAGGATTGTCTCAATGCAAACAAAAACAGCTGGCAAACTTCAAAAAAAGCCTTTGCCAAATGAACAGAAAGGTCAGACAAGAAGGTTTTGTAAGAAGATCAATTCCTTTAAGCCCCTCACACAAATTTCAATAGTATAGCTGTGCGATTACAGAAGAGTTCATCGTAGGCTACAAAACTGATCAAAACAAGCAGCTTCACCGAATGCCGATCGGGTTGAATTGTTATTTGTTTTAGTGTACAGTTTTTGACATGGGCACAGATTTTAAAGAAGACCCAGAAGACCTTAATTGATCTAAGCTCCCTCCAGTGTGAGCCAGATACAGTGTGTGTGTGTGGTCTTAAGAGTATTTTGTAAAGGTCTTAGTCTAGTCATGGTCTGTAACTCATTTTTACTCTCAGTCTGGGACCACAAGGCAGACCACAAATGGCATAGTGGTATGAAAGCCTCAATGCTTTGATATTCAATAAAAAATCTCTTCACCAAACACTAAACTCCATGAGTCTGGACTTGGTCTACAACTGGTCTAACTCTGCCTTCTTCACAAAACTCTAATCTCCATGAGTCTGGACTACGTCAAAAACAAGACCTCGACTGTTTTAGACCAAAGTATTGCCTCTGGGTTGGTGCTGTCACTGATCAGTTAATAATTGCAACTGATTAAATTTATTTATCTTGTGACACAAATCCTTATTAACCTGGTCTTATTTATTTGAAACCGTTACCCATGAACATGCTTTCATGATGTCATATTTTATTCCAAGAACTCATCAACACAACCATGATCCTTGCAGTGATATGCATATTGCACCTTCACTATCTTTAATGTTTTTGTGACCCTGTATACGCTTACTCTCTGACCAAAACTCACATATTCCTGTTGCTATTCCTTTAACAAACCACCACCAAGTGTTTTTTTTTCTGTAATTATTACAATAATATATATTTATAATGTTATGTGCATGTGTTTTTTTTTTTGCTGTAAAACAATCAGCCCTTTAGGGAAAATAAAGACTCCTTGAACCTTAAACCTCTCTGTTCTCTGCTTGATTTAATGTCTATCCAGTTGAATTCAAAGGCAGTTCAATATGTCCCAATTGTTTTTTCACCTTAGAAATTCATCTTGAATCTTTAGAGACCAGACTAACTCTAAACAGAAAAAGATAGATGACCAAGCTTCTAGCATGATAAATAAATGTATATAGCACGTATAGTATTGGGCACTGTCCAGAAAGTCACGTTGTTTTATTGATTTGTAAATGTTAAAAGCTATATTTGACTATAAAACGTCTGTTACATGCAGGGGCTGTGGCAGAACAATAAATAACTCCATTATTGGTGCATGCTGACCTTGCTGAAGCCAGCACTGTGCCTCTCTCTGTAACGACATAACTTATGGAGCCACGGGTGATGACGTCCGAATGCTGCCAGTCCACAGCGAGCCTCTCAAACTTCTGCTGTTGACCTTTACAGTCTCTCAGTGGTGCGCAAAAATAAGCCCACTCAGCTGCTTTCACGAGATTTTGTCACCTTTTCTCCAACAGAGCACCTCCAATGACCAATCTAGAGGCTACAGAGAATATGTTTCAGACTGTGTTTTAGTCTGTTTTATGGTCTCAACAAATTGCATTCAATTTAAATAAAAATAATGCATAGAACTTAAATAGCACTTTTCAAGTTACCCAAAGACACTTTACATATCAATTATTTATTCACTTCACAGTCACACACTGGAGGTGGTAAGCTACATCTGTAACCACAGACACTGGAGGCTGAGTGTCTTGCCCAAGGGCACAGCAACAGTAAGAACTGTGGGGAGAACAGGAATCGAACCGCCAACCTTCGGGTTATAGGACAACCGCTCTACCACTGATTCTCTTCTTCAAGTAATATACAAAAACGTTTAGACGATATGAGGATATGGAAATTTAAAATTACCACTGATGAGAATCCCCCGTGTCTGTATGTGGGGAGAAATGTGGAACAGTCTGGAATACCAACACAAGCAATGTCAAAATATTCACAGATTTAAATCACTTTACAAACAGATGGTCCGGTACATGGAGGGCGGGGCCTAAATGGCATGTCATAGTTACCTTACCATTGTTGGTACTGTATGTGATTGTGTTGCAAAATTTTGTATTATAATCACTAGAATATTTAATTATTTGTTTATGTGGTAACATTATTGTTGAAGTTCATTAATGATTGGAAATATTATTGATTGTGTTCTGTGCTGATTATTCTATTTTGGTATAAATACCTATTGTAAATAGATATAAATAGCTAATCTTTATTAATTAATTTATTGTATTTATTGCAATTGTTATTTTATTTGTATTTTCTATATTATACGTTTGGTGCTAAATTGTTTTGATGCAAGGTTGCATTTAGGAAGTAGCTATGTTGTGTTTTGTATGAAATATGGGGGTGGGATTAAAGTTAGTTGTTTTTTCTTTTTGAGCAAATATCTGTATGTTTGATTGTAAAGAAAGACTTACATGGAAATTTGTTGAAGGAATGAAGTGATCTTAGAAGCATGTATATTTGGAAAAGTTTTATATTTGAATAAATGCAAAGCTATTTAATTTATGTAATTTTAACTTGCTAATATATATATATATATATATATATATATATATATATATATATATATATATATATATATATATATATATATATTGAATGGTTTCAATGGATGCACAGTGGACATGGGAAAAATATTACTGTATACAATGTTGTCATAGTATTGCGGAAGTTAAAGTGCTTTGAATTTCCTGGTAATATTGACATAAGCAATTGTTTATGTTGTTATATGAGTCAAATAATGTAGTAAATAATAGAAAATGCAATTCTTCCAAAAAATAAAAGAACTTAACTATATGATCTTGCCTCATTAGCTTATTTTAGATTAAATAGTATTGTATAGCACTGGTGTTTTCTTTAAATACAGTAATTATTGTGAGATTTCGAAAACTGTGGTCTACTTTTAAACTTGCCCCCTGCGTACAGCACACATCCTGTTGTGGAATTTATCATTACAGATCTACTGTTTATCCTTAAAATTTTGCAGTAGAACTTTAATGTTTCCTTTATGATGAGTTTCTCTGATGTAAAACACTCCATTAATAATCCCATGTTACTGGGAATCATTACCTTTACTCACCTCTACTGAAGCCATTATAGTGAAACCTGAAAATCCAGTCCATATGGGAAGTTTGTATAGTTCGATTTGACTCCATCTAGTGGTGTACAATGACATAACAACCTCCATCAAATCTCACTTTCTGACTCCAGCTTGACACCAAATGCATGAGCAGCACTTTACATCGAATCTGACTCAGTCCAGTTTTTTCAAAAGTGTTGATTTAACCTAAAAGCGTCTGTGAAGCTGCAGATTTTTTTAATTCAAACAATGAAAGCGTTAAAACAGGCCCAGTTTAGTGAAATGCAAAATGAGAGAAAAGGGTTTGATCACAGCTTTATTCTCACATCCTACTTGAAAACAACACATTTAATATTAACCTTTACATTGTTGCTTTTTGTATTTTGCTAACAGTCTCCATGCATCTTGACGTCAAAACTGCTAATTATTCTACTAATAAGTAACCAGAAATAATTATATGTTATATGTTTTATATCAGCTACCGTCTCATCTAGCTTCACACAGCATCTGAAAAACAAACAGAACTTTTGCAGCACAGCACTGAGCTGCTTCTGGGATGTGAAAGTGTTACAGTACTGTGGAAATCACTGCTCTGACGTAACATGATGCTCACAGAGTTGACATAAAGCTGTGGTTATAGTTTGAGCAGGATTTAGAGAAATCCTCCTCTGCTCTGGTCGGCTTTATACAGACAAACTCTTTGGAGAACCCAACATTAAATAAAGTGCTTTTAGCTGCAAACATTGCAATGCAGACACAAAGCTAATGGACTTGGGAGCCCATGTCACATGTCGTGACATATTTGCCCCTCAATGCATTAAATCCGAGGTTGTGTGGCAAAGTGTGACAGGTTCAAAGCTGCTCAATCTCACGATTAAACCCCACCATCAATAAATATCAGGCAGTGTGAGAAATTTAGGACATGACTGTAGCGAATCTTGCTATGACTGTAATTTGGTATGGCTGGGTGACGGTGTAAACAGACGTATACTAATGACTTACCCCGTGCTCCTTATGCAACACCGAAGCAAAAATGTTATCTTTTTACAAACTGTATTTCCCTGGAGGTTTACACTCACCAATGTTGCCTGTTTTTAACCGGAGTTAAATTGTAACCTACAATTTGTTTGGCTTTCTAGTCGCACAGTGTGTCAAGATACAGGTTGAAGCTGAATCAAGTTAGTGTGAAAAGTAGTAATCTTTTACGATAGTGTGATGGGGCTTCAGGCCAGAGTCAGACCCTTTAAATCAGAAAGTTACTCAAATTTTCAAATAGACCATTTTAAACATCACATTTACCCATGGGCCAACGTACAACAATAACACACAATTAGGCCAGACAGTGAAGAAGAATGTATTTTATTGAAATGTAGTCTCTTCTGGTGTATGTTGAGGCTGTGTTCTGCTCTGCTTTATCTGCAGCCTGCTGGACGTCCTGCAGTGTTCAGAAATACAAGCCTGAAGCTACATGGAGTAAGCTCTCCTATCGCCTGTAAAGGCTTTAATGAGTCAGTCACAAGGCGCTGAGTCAGCACTTTAGGCCCATCTATGTCCACACACAAAATGATCCAGACACCCATAAAATGACCAAGAGCAAAGAGGAAAACTCAGCCGCCAAGACAGAGTAGTAGCAACAATAGCATTTTTATGGATTTGGCAGTGATGGTTAGCAGTCCTGCATCACAGCACAAAGGTTGTAGGTTTGATTCCTGAGCCACAGCCCGGACTTGTGTTAGAGCCAGTTACCAGTGAGCCTGTGATTCAGCCAAGAATGGGTCCAGATCAAATTAAATCCCGGTTCAGTTTGTTTGCAGTGTGATAGTAATTTAAAAAATATTGACAGGGTTTTAGCTCAATTTTATTATCTAGAAGTTTGTGTTAGGCTACATTTTGCTGAAGCGCTTTGGGAAAGCCATTAACTAATGCATAAAATCTGGTAACCTTTTGATTGCACTTGATTATGAGGTCAATGAAAACCCTAAGAAAGATGTTGGAATCACATTCGATCCAAGATGGACAACTTCCTGTTTGTTAGAAATGTGGCCATAATACTATTTTTGTTTGTACGTTCTAATGTTTAACTGTAGTTTATTGCGCTCAATTTTCTGTTTCTTTGAAGGCCTAAATGCAGAGGAAAATGTAAGCTTATTAAAGTATTTGTGTATGTGAAGCCAGGGAATAAGTTCAGACCTGGAGTAATTTAGCTGAATAAAAACTTTCAAATCGAGGCAAAAGTCTAAGGCCGAGTTCAGATGGAGGTCACTCTGAGCTGTCTGTCACTTCATTTCATTTCACATTTGAAATAACTCTGCTCCAGAGCCGTGATAACACTTCAGGGGCCACTTTCTCAATGCTTTTAGGTTTTGGACTGGGCAGTGTAGAGCTCTGGGACATGACGTCACGCAACTCAGAATTGAGTGTGTTTCCAGTACATTTCTTTGTTATTCTTTTTATCCATCCTTGTGCACGATTACTGTGATGCTTCATTTATGCAGTCTTTTGCCAAGGCACTGCATCTGCTGGGTCCAGTTTACCACGCTCTCTGCCCTGGAACACTGGAATCTGGTGAAACCTAACAAACTGATTTCCATAAGTCAATTTAAATCCATTTTTATTATTCTGAGAAACTCTTTAATTGTAAATGTTGTTGTATTTGTCTATGGGGCTTCCTGGTTAGATTAAGGTAAATAAATGAATAAACACATCTCATAAATGTATAAAACAGCACTTAGGAAAAATGAAACCAAAAAGCACAAAAGGCAAATTACACTTTTTGTGCTAAACATAAAGCTAGGAGGCTAATGTCTTTGTCTCCAGAGATATTTTAGATAGTTATTGTGCAGTTGAATCCAGAACTAACATGACTGGAATGACAGACTACTTTTAATATGTTGCTAAAAGCTTGGAAAGAGACAAACCAAAAAAAAAACTGAGCATTTGGATCCTTATGTAACTCAGCTGTAGTGACCACCTCAGACCACGAAACATTTGAGAATACAATTCCCAGTTCACCTACAAACCTTAAAAAGCTTGTACACACCTGGCTGGTTTATTAACTCTGGAGTGTAGTAACTACAAGGTAAAGTGCTGAACAGAGCTTATAGTCAATACTTGTGTACTGTAGGTCTCTTTATAAACATCTGGTGCATAATATGAGCCAGGGTTATTGATTATCTTTAGGTTTTGTGACATATAGCTCAGTATGACAGTGGAATTAAAGTGCATAATGAAGTCTGGCAGTTTGAGATCTATGCAGGTGCAATTCATTTTTTCACTTGCTTTATGTCAGGTAGAGCCACTGACTCACGTTACGCCTCAAGCTCTACAGCACTGAATCAGTCTAAAGTTCCCCCTGGACAGATCTATGAGGCAGTTCAGATGAAGTCTGTTTATGAATGCTGTTAGGTTTATAAATGATTGGTGTAAGTCTGGTGACTGTCAGTTTGTCTCAGTCTGAGTGCTTTTATCTCAAATGAACTCAGAGCAGCACCATCTGTAAAAGTGTGCTGAATTCAGATGTGTATATACTGTATTCCCAGTAGATGGCAGCTGTGGAGAGAGAAGCATAACTGAGGCTTTCCCGCTTCACCTTACTGTAAACTTTAGCACACTTTCACTTAATGTGAAGCTTGTATCTGCAGAAAACCCTATAGAGCATTGACCTTACCATAAAACCATAGCATGATGAGCGTACAGCCAAATGTAATATGATGCTGGAAAGAGGCTAATAAGAAGTTTCCATAAGCGAACTTCTTTCCAGTACACTTTGAGATACTCATACATTACTACAGTAACTTAAATAAATCCATTGCTTTTGACTGGTAAGGGGTAGTTTAGTATTTTGTGAATGTGCTTCTAGCAGATTCTTTTGGGACTAACAGTAGACAGTTGTCAGCCCATCCCAGTTTGGAGAAGCAGCAACCTAACTCACCTAAACTATGAACTGCTGTAAGAGGGGCCAATAGAAATGCATTATAAACACTCGAGGCTTTATGGAGGAACAGAAAGACTTTGTAAAGGGCAAGAACCTGAAGGTGATTGGATGAACTACCTGCCAGTACCAATCACAAGGTCAATGTATCCAATCAGAGCAACACCATGTAGTTCACAAAGTCAGCACGGTGACAACCTCATGTCACCGAGTCTAGTGGACTGATTAGTCACATCAGTCACAAAAGTCACATCAGTCACAGTCAACAAAAATCTCAAAAAAATCTCTAAAAAAGTTGCACACATTACGTCTAACAGTTGTCTGTTCTATCGGTGATAAACCTCAGCTCCCTCACTGCTTCACTGACGGTTGACTGAGGAGTGACAGACAAGACACAGATCTAATTAACAACAGTCTGTGAATTTAAGTCTCAAGCCTCAATGGCAGCAAGAAACAAGGTTATGTTCTATTTTTAGGAAACTCTCCTTTTGCAGAATGTTATTTATACTCTCTATTCTCTGGATCTTATGTGCACTGCAATGCAATCCACTCAAACATCAAGGTGCTTGATTCAAGTGTGATTTACTTAAGGTGTATTTGTCCTGTAATGCATCACAGTCCGAATGAAGTGTTTTAAATAACAGCTGGTGTGACGTCATTAAGGAATCAATTAGTTAATGTAAGCAGAAAATCCAGTCAAGGATGTTTTTCTTTGGTTGACTAAAATCCTAGTCGCTTTTTTGTCAAACCAAACATATGCCCAGAAATGTCAATCCTAAACCCAGGTGCTGCGCAAGGTAAATATAAATGAGGAACAGAGTTAAAAACTGCATGTAAATATCTTCTGTGCAACACAAAGATTACTAAGTCTATGTACTGTTTGTGAAGCACTGTTTACAGTGTATTCACCGGCTCTGGCTGTAATATTCCCTCAGTTTCAAAGTAAAAGCATTTCATTTGAGCAGAAATAAGCGAAAAGGATTTACTATGTGGTTTTGTCATTTTTTTTGTCTGTTTCTGCAGTGAATATAAATTTCCTGGCTCCAGTCCTTGTCTCTGTGGAGAATGACTGTTCAACGAGGCTTTCCCCCAAATGAACACTTGTACTGGGCTCGAAGCTCTGAACCCAGCCACTCTGTAAAAACACTAAATAAATGAGAGTGAAGCCAGTGCTGATGTCAGATATTGTTACATAAAGCATTACACAATACGACGTGAAAGTTTAATAAGGGCCGTGCTGAGCGTCTTTGATCTGGGAGTGCTTTAAGGACAACGCAGGCCGCACTGTAAAATGTTACACAGAAACAGGGCTGGGAAGTAGGAAACTGGACTTAATGAAAATGTGTGAGAAGTACTAATAGTAGAAGTAAGTACTTTATTGTACATACATAAAACAATGGTTAAATAGCTCTATATAGACAGATCTGCTTGAATGGTCTGTGGGTGATGTGGGTTCAAACAATGGTGGAGCAGGAGACAGCAGGCTAGCCATATGGATGTTTAATAGCTCAGTAGGTTAGGTCTGATTTTATTGGATCAACTTTCCTACAGCTGTTTATTACATCTTTGGTTTATGACAAATATGATCACTCAAAAAAAAGGTTAGTTAAGCCTTGTTTTCATTGGTACAGTACGAGCAAACTCAAATTCTGTAAGTGTGTGTATGTGTGCAGAACTTTTAACCCATGCTTTTATATATTGCCACATTTCCACAAAGAGCTGATAAATGATCTTATGAATCTTTACAAGCTAATAATAATGAGTTGTCTTTAACATGTTCATATTTTAATAACAGAATCAAAATGCTGATTGTTCTGATTGCACTTTGTTTTAAATTTAACCAGAAATGATGAAACCCAGTGCAATTAAACCACATTATACTTTTCTTTTAAGTGCCATCCCCCCATCCTTAGTCATCTTAAAATGGCTTTTGGGGACCGTTAGAAGGTTTTGACCAGAAGACCGAAGAGCGCGGGAGGAAGAGTAAGGGGTCAGCAGGTCAGTGATGTACTGGGGGGCCTGTCCATGCAGAGCTCTAAAAGTCAAGACTTAAATTTTTAAATTTAAAATTGTATCAATATGTATGTAAATAAGCCTTTTCTCTAGTTTTGTAAATACCCTCAAATTAAAGCTGAAAGTCTGGACTTCAATTGCATCTTGATTATTTTATTTTAAATCCATTGTGGTAGCGTACAGGGCCAACATTAGGAATATTGTGTCACTATCCAAATATTTCCAGACCTAAATATTGATACCTTAGTGAACTGAGACATGTGGACACATACAAATTGGATATTTGTTTTTTTTATTATTCAACATTTTCTTCCTCGTTAGTCTTGATTTCCCAAAAGCGAGCCAAAACTTCAGCCACAATGGGTCACAAGTCCATTTATCCAGGTTTGGAATCGGGTAAATGCATCCAGCGTAAAACCTATGCCAGTCAGACAACTGGTTGTGTGTCAAATTTTTAGCCTTATTTTTTACTTTGGTGGTGCTTTGTTGTAATTTATGGCAAGTGTCATCTGTTTTTGAAAAAATGTCAATCCTAATGCAAATAAAGAAACACATCTGATTGGCTAAAACAGTACTATACAGAGAGTTCAAGAGACTGCAGACAAAATTCAAGCTCTCTTTAAAAAAATGCTGCTTTTTGAATCGGGATCATCTGAGCGTTGGAGGTTAGTGCTTGGTTATTGCCCAAAACACAGAGCTCGGAGTGATTTGTAGTGCAATAAAACCACATGTAGCACCGCGAGCTGAGCTTCATAGCATTTTTTTATATATTTTTATAAGGTTGGTTCTGAACACACTTCAGGTAAATTGATCACTTCTGCTGCAATAAAAAAGAACAGAAAGAAACATGGCCTTTAAAGTTTTAAACAGGAACAGGAATTTCAGACAGAAGCAACAGGCACATTTGCTGCGTTCATGGTCTCCTTAGAAGCTCCAAGATTAAATTCAGCCATGACCTCACATTGTAGACTAAGTCATATGGATGCCATACTAACAATAAAAAGAAAGGCAAAGAAAACATGCAGCATATATTGACATTCTCAATATATTCTCCATTCTTTAGTTTGTTGTTCTGCTGAAGTTAAATCATGATAAAAATGTTGTTGTTTGTGGCCACATACAGTAGCTCACCTTACACTGGTAATACAATACACAATATTTATTACATGCTAAGGTTAGCTGGGATTTGTGAGGTTATTATCTTATAATACAACATGAACAAAAGAAAGACAAAGTTATTTGTAGTCACCTCCACTTACTTAAGGCAGAGAGAGGGACAATGGCTATGTTTAACGATAAAACCTTTCATATGAGTTTGAGGCTATACATTGTAAAGTTAAAAATGATGCAGTATTGCTTTAAAGACTGAAATGTGGAGACAGGCACTTTACAAATGACTTGTGGTTCAAAGTGTTTTATTTTTTTTGAAAGAGATGGTTGAAAACAGAAGGAAAACTCACTGAATGGCTTTTGTTGCTTCTCTAAGTGTATACACGGTATACATGTAGAAGACATGTCGGTGCATGTAGTAAATTGTGTAGAATGTATTGAACACATCAGGTATTTTGTAGTGTCTGATGATCTTAAAATAACACCTTTTGCTTGGAGGAGTTACACATAACATTCAGTCACACTTGAAAGTTTGTACTAGATCACAAACTTTTCTTGCAGTGTACAATCACCTTGAAGTAACACTCTTTGCCTTTGGTTGGAAAAATAGACATTTAAATCTCCATATAAGCATTTGTTTCCTGTTTCTACTACTGCTCAGAGTGGACAAACCGAGCACTGCAGAAGGAGAAACACATCCATGTTTCTTGTTGAACATAATCTTGTTCCCATTTTTAAAGTGATCTCATAATATGACCCCTTCCCACTGCGTTTGTTCATATCCAGCTAAGTGTCCCTGCAGGGCTCCCATAGGGACTCACTGTTGTAGGGCGAAGGGGTGACCCTTGAGTAAAGCCTGAGATGGAATATTGGAGGCAGAAATACCCACAAAGAAGCTTGTAACTGTTTGCAGTCAGTTGTTGTCCGGTTGTTACCTTGAAACCTGCTCTACATTATGTTCAGACCATTATCATCTCTGTGACAAAAAACATTTGTCCACATTGTCCTTGCCTCAGACCGAGACACAGACAGTGGCCCATAAAGAAAATGAGGCCAAGAAACAGAAAGAGAAACTCCATTTACAATGAGGCAGACAGCTTCGTAAAGCTATTAATCAAACGTCACTGTGGGATCCATTTATTATTTGTAAATCTAGCATTTTCAAAATTTCAAAACTTTTTTTACATAATCAAATGTTTTTAAAAATTGTAACAAACTTTCTGTACTCCTACAGTGATATTACAACAGTAAAAATTTTCACTAAAGCTAAAATGGATCAAAACTGAAACTGGCTTTGTGCTTCACAGATCTGCACCGAGCTGCTCAGTCAGTGACGAATGGCTGATTTGCCCTCTTCCACCTGACGCAGGTGTGGACAAGCCGCCATGGACCACTGTTGGTGTTCTGAGGCAGGGTTTGGTGCAAGACGGACTGAGGCATAATTACACTTGTGTATTTGAAGGCTTTGAAGGAGCGCACTATTTGAGATTTATAAATAAAACAATTATAATATAAAATATTATGACTGTATCTAAAATGTATTGATACTTCGGTTGTACTAGTCCAAGTACAAATAAAAAAATATTAATAATACTTTGTTAAAAACAATGAATTAATAAATAACAACCTGGTTCAAAATGTTTGAGGTCACTTTTTTTTTTCTTTTTTTTTTTTTTAACAGTGTTTTGAAACCTAAATCAAAACAGTTTCACTCTAGAACAACAACAACACCCGAAACTAACTCTGATTGGACCAGGCTATTCTGGTGTCATAGTTACTGTGCTGTACCTAAGTGCTGTGTGTAGCTTGTAGATGGGTTTCCATTGTCGAAGGTTGTACAAAGTCAATGAAAACAAGCAAAGGTGTCTGCAATTGGGCAAAAACACAAAATGACAACAAAGCTTGCTGTAAAACTAACACAGGGTAGGACTATGTCTGTTCTGTTATTTTTCTTCACTTCATGTTAATGTAACCTTGAATTTCACAATTTATTTAATTTTATTATACATTTTCTGAAGGTATCATTTAGAATGTGCAGCATTATTTCAGGTTTCTATTAACACCACCATTGACAGTGTTACAACCCAGAAACAGATCACCACATACCCAAACCAGAAGCCATGGATGAATCAGGAAGTGCGACTCCTGTTGAAGACACGCAATACTGCCTTCAGATCAGGAGACGCACAAGCCTACAGCACATCCAGAGCAAACCTGAAGAGGGGCATCAAAAAGGCCAAGCACTGCTACAAGCTGAAGATAGAGGGACACTTCTCCAACTCTGACCCTCGACGCATGTGGCAGGGCATCCAGGCCATCAGTGACTACAAACCCACCCACTCCACCCCTGCAGCCACCGATGTCAACTTCCTGAATGAGCTAAATGACTTTTATGCTCGCTTTGAAAGAGACAACAGAGAAACTGCAACCAAGCTCAAACCCTCAGTTGACCACCCTCCAATCACACTCTCATCCACTGATGTCTGCAAGGCACTGAGCCGGATCAGCACACACAAGGCTGCTGGACCAGACAACATCCCTGGTCGTGTTCTCAGGGCATGTGCGGAGCAGCTCGCTGGGGTTTTTACAGACATTTTCAACCTGTCTCTTGCCCAAGCAGCTGTACCAACATGCTTCAAATGCACTTCCATTGTGCCAGTGCCAAAACACTCTAGTCCAAGGTGCCCCAACGACTACCGCCCTGTAGCACTCACACCCATCATCATGAAGTGCTTTGAGCGGCTGATCCTGGAACACCTAAAAGACTCCATACCACCCACATTGGACCCGCATCAGTTTGCTTACGCAGCAATAGGAGCACAGATGATGCAGTTGCTATGGCACTGCACTCTGTGCTCACCCACCTGGACAATAAGAACTCTTATGCACGTATGCTGTTTGTTGACTTCAGCTCAGCATTCAACACTATCATCCCGACCAAGTTAATAGCCAAACTTGAAGACTTGGGCATCAATACCTCACTCTGCAACTGGATTCTGGACTTCCTGACCAACAGACCCCAGAATGTCCGATCTGGACCCACCTGCTCCACATCCATCACACTTAACACTGGTGTACCACAGGGCTGTGTGCTAAGCCCATTTCTCTACTCCCTCTTCACCTCTGACTGCAAGCCTGTGTTTGGATCCAACGCCATCGTCAAGTTTGCAGGCGACACTACAGTGATTGGTCTCATCAGTAACAACGATGAGACTGCCTACAGGAAGAGATCCAGCACCTGTCCACATGGTGCAACGAAATAACCTGCTCCTCAACACCACCAAACGAAGGAGCTCATCGTGGACTTCAGGAAAGAGTCTAGAGGCACACACGACACCATCCACATCAATGGAATGGGCGTCGGCGTGTCTCAGCTTCAAGTTCCTGGGGACCCACATCTCGGCTGACATGACCTGGACAACCAACACCTCCAGCCTGGTCAAGAAGGCTCACCAGCGCCTCTTCTTCCTGAGGACACTGAGGAAGAACCAGCTCTCCTCGGCCATCCTGGTGAACTTCTACCGCTGCGCGATAGAAAGCATCCTGACGAACTGTGTCACAGTGTGGTATGGGTGCTGCTCTGTCATGAGCGCAAGGCATTGCAGCGGGTGGTGAAAACTGCCCAACGCATCACAGGGACTCCACTTCCTGCCATCGAGAGCATCCAGAGGAAACGCTGTCTGCGTCGAGCTCGCAGCATCCTTAAGGACTCCTCCCACCCAGCCCACAGACTGTTCTCCCTCCTCCCCTCCGGCAGGCGTTTCAGGAGCCTCCGGACTAGAACCAGCAGACTAAAGAACAGTTTCTTCCCCAGAGCTGTGTCTTTACTGAACTCTAACCCTTGCTGACCCCACACCTCTCACAGACTCCTCTCTCACCCCCCACCATGCCACTCCCCTCACAGACTCTCCTCTCACCCCCACCATCCCACTACCCTCATAGACTCTTCTACCCCCCCACCACCATCCCACTCCCCTCACAGACTCTCCTCTCATCCCCCACCATCCCCTGCACTACCGCACCTTTGCTACCAACTGTTTACATTTCACTGTTTGCACTACCTTAAACCTACTGCCTACCTTAAGCTAACATACAATTGTATACACCTACCTGTAAAATTCTGTTCATAGTCAGAGACATCTGTATATCACGTGTGTGTGTGTGTGTGTGTGTGTGTGTGTGTGTGTGTGTGTGTGTGTGTGTGTGTGTGTGTGTGTGTGTGTGTGTGTGTGTGTGTGTGTGTGTGTGTGTGTGTGTGTGTGTGTGTGTGTGTGTGTGTGTGTGTGTGTGTGTGTGTGTGTGTGTGTGTGTGTGTGTGTGTGTGTGTGTGTGTGTGTGTGTGTGTGTGTGTGTGTGTGTGTGTGTGTGTGTATGTGTGTGTGTGAGTGTGTGAGTGTATGTATGTGTACGTGTGCATGTGAGTGGGTGTGTGTATGTGAGTGTCTGTGTGTATAGCTCTCCCGGTTTAATTATGGTGTGTGTGTGTGTGTGTGTGTGTGTGTGTGTGAGTGGTGTGTGTGAGTATGCAGCGTGGAGTGTGTGTGTGTGTGTATGTGAGTGTCTGTGTGTATAGCTCTCCCGGTTTTATTCCCTGTGAGTATGTGTGTGTATGGTGGTGTGTGTATGTGAGTGTGTGCATGTATGTGTATGTGTGTGTGTGTATGTGTGTGTGTGTGAATGAGTGTGAGTATAGCTCTCCCGGTCTAATTCCCTGGGTGTATGTGTGTATGTCAGTGTGTGTATGTGTGTATGTGTATGTGTGTATGTGTATGTGAATGTCTGTGTGTACAGCTCTCCCAGTTTAATTCCCCTGTGAGTATGTGTGTATGGTGGTGTGTGTATGGTGGTGTGTGTATGTGAGTGTGTGTATGTGTGTGTGTGTGTATGTGTGTGTGTGTGAATGAGTGTGTGTATAGCTCTCCCGGTCTAATTCCCCCTGGGTGTATGTGTGTATGTCAGTGTGTGTATGTGAGTGAGTGTGTGTATGTGTGCGTCGATGCGTGTGTATTACATTACATTTAGAGTACATATTCAACTGTAAATGCTGTTTATAGAAAAAAGACACCTGTAATTATATTTATGGCACACACTCACCTTTTATAGTAATAACCATCTGTATATTTATATTCATTGTACATATTACCTGTAAATCCTGTACATCTCCATATCCTGCACGTATATATCCTGCACTTTACTGCTATTGCACTTCTGGTTAGACCTAAACTGCATTTCGTTGCCTTGTACCTGTACTTGTGTAATGACAATAAAGTTGAATCTAATCTAATCTAATCTAATCTATTTTTTAAGTTGTGTGTTGTCTGAGGAGGCAACACAAATCAGAGGCCGCCTCCTCTGTTCAAAGAGAGCTTTTCCATTATAACAAAAATGGCTTCCTTCACCCCTCTCTCAAACCATCTGGCCTCTCTGGACATTGCTGTCCTCAAAGGAATGCCCCTTCTCTTTGAGGTGGAGGTGGACTGCAGACTCAGGTCCTCCAGGATTGGCTCTTCTGTGCTGATACATCCTCTTGTGCAGCTGTTGTTTTGTTTCTCCAACATAACTGTCACACTCTTCACTGAACTGAACTGCACAGACCACATTACTCTGTTTGTGCGAAGTGACCTGTTGTGCTGTTTAATCTGGCCTGCCAAGCATTACTAATAATTTATTGATAATTAAACACTTTATATTTTTCCGTTTTTCAACATGCTCTGAACGTTAACAACTTTCACAAAGTGAGAGATAGTTTTCACTGGTTTTAGAACAAACTGTAAAGAGTGCAGCTGTGACTGTGGTGTTCAATATACAATGTTTAAAGTTCAAACTTGAAACTATAGGCAAAAGAAATGTGTTTTTATTGCCCATAAGTCAGTTCCCTGTGTTGGCCCGGCCTTCCACCGGAGTCCCATGTTCTAATGTGGCCCTTGAGGAAAAGTAATTGCCCACCCTTTGGCGTAGGCCCTGTATTGTCAACTGGTGGGTCATTGTTACAAATTTACTTCTTAAAAAGTGGGTTGCAACAAAACAATCTGTGAAAAAAATGTATGACATTAGTTACCCACTGATGTAGACATATATACTGTAGATACAAACACAGAATAATGGCTCAGTAAAATGTAAAGGGTTTAAATAACATTTTGCTCTATTTTACTACTTTCTACATTGAATCCTTCCCTTTGAAGCCTTCCATTCGACCAAGACTTTTCTCAGTGGAGCAGTAAAGGTGACAGAGTACAGCGTGTAATGAGAGTGTTGAACAGTCTTTAGTAAGAGTTCATTCAAATGCTGCTGTAGTTCGGTTACAGAGACTTCCCCTCAAAATCCCAAAGCTCATAAAGAACAGGCCAATTAGAGAAGCTCAGACTCGGAACAGGACATCCCAAAGCACTACGGACCTCTAAATGTCTCACACAACTCAGGAGAAGTGATGACCTTTAGAGCTGTCCCCTTAACTATTAATGGAATCAGGTCAAAGACATGCATGTTAAAACCTCTACTGTCCACTGGAGACTCCACTGATTTTTCTGTTCCTAAGTGAGAAAGCTACTTTAGATTCCTTTTGAGTTGAGCTGTGCTTCTAGAAAATACATGACATAAGTCTAGGTCATCTACAAGACTCAGCCAGGATAGTGCTCAGGCATGGATCATCTGGCCCTAGCGCACCCTGAAGTCCCCATTTCCACTAGATTTGTGGGTCGGATTAGTAAGTGTCAGTTTTTCATTATCAAAAGGGGTACAAAGCATCACTAAAAGCATGTCATATCCCCTCGGCTTTTACAAAGAATGGAGCTAAACATTGTTGCTTGGGCAAAAACGAGAATCAAAAACCCCAAGTGACAATGTCTTGTAAAATGAAGCTTGTGTTGTTTTTGTGCTCATTATCCGACAAATAAGAATGAAAGGTTTTTAGCAACAATTGTTTCTGGTTCAAGATAGAGTTGGTGTCTAATGGCAAAACTTTTGACGTTACAGCAACAATACAAAACCATTTAGGATTTCCAGACGTTAAAGGGATATCTCTGCATCTTCCCTCCTCCACACTTACACGGGCCTTTAACATCCTAGCATGTATCTTATATATTTAAGTGTAGTGTGTTGATCTGGTCAGACATGTTCACACTAAATGGTAGCATGCATTATATCACTTAGTGTAATATCTGATGTCTCTGTAAAGGAGAGGCTATTCTCTCTTTTTGTGCCAAGAAATCAACTAAATAACTTTGAGGCTATGTGCTAGAAAGTCACATAATGTTGAATCAAAGACATTTGATAACTTTCCTGGACATGTGCCAACTAAAGGTGTTGTACACAGTGTCTCAAACACACTTTGGGCTGTTACGCCATGGCTGTCTCTTACAAACTTGTGCTTTTGTTTACATCTGCAAAGTAATATTACTTCTTGTGCAGATATGTCAAGCAAGTGTCCAGAAATGTTGTTTTTCTATATTCTTTACAGTAGATAGGATAATTTATTAAATCCTAAGGTTAGTTGAGAGTTTGGAAGGTGGTTATTCTATAACAAAAATCAGAGAATAAAGTAATTTGGCAAAGTAAGACGTGTTATTGGGTTGCTCACCTTGACTTACATAATTCAGTTCCACAGCGGCCGACCTGGTCCTATCTCTGAGGGATGGACTATTGATATTGTTTTATGTCAAGGAACTATACAAATGACTTTTGAGGCTCTATTATTTTAATTTGAAAAGTCATATATCATTGCTTTCAATAAAGGGTCTTTTAAATGTAAAAACCTTATATAGCTTTCTGAAACAACTGGAGGCAATATTCTACTTGTTTTTTTTTTTGCAGCAGAATATGGCTATACCTTCAGCCTCTTACTCTGCTCCAAAGGATTAATTGATTTTGAAAAATCACTTAACTAAAGTTACTGTATATCTCACATAGAACCACTTGATGTCACTGTTTATGGCACAGTGGAAACACAAGCCTCATCTGGAATTATTGCTACCAAACTGTGCCGCACTGACCCCACCTGAACTGTATTATCCAGTGAAAATGTGCCTATATTAACAGCTATTGAAATGATAAATAGAGATGTAATTAGTATAAGACTAATACTTTTTACAAATTGAGTTCTGTTGAAGCCTGTTGGAGCAGAAAGTCTATTTTGTGTCAGTCTGAGTGTGTGGTCCTTGAAGCAAAGCCAGGACTGAGTCTGGCTGCGGCAAGTTCAGTGATAGATGGAGGTTGCTTTTGTAAAACAGCTTAAATAAATAAATAAAACCAATGGTAATCCCTGGCCGCTGCTGGAGCTGCTGGAGCTGATCTAGCGGTGCTGGCGAGTCTCAAAAGTAAGTGACTGCAGAGTGATAGAGTGCATCGAGGAGGTGAGAGTGGAGCGACTCAGGGCCATAAATAACACCACAGTCTCCCAGAACACAAGAGAACAGAGCTATTGTAGTGAACGTAGAAAGAACTGGATTTATTTTGAAAACAGAAACTGCCTGCTTCAGTCTGACTGGTTTCTTGGTAAAGATTACAGCTTCTGAAACTTACTGCGAGGAAAGGTGATGTTTCTAGCAATTGCCAGAGAAATACAGTAACAATGAATGGACTATTAGGATGACAGGAGAGACCATAAAACCTCTCAATAGAGCTGCCTGCAGACAGACTTTATGGAGTCAGAAGTAATTACGATATTTGGCGAAAGGTCAGAAAGTGTCAAATGCATTGGTCATATAGTAGTTTGCCATAGCTACTGCTTAGTTAATGATAATGTTTCTGATTTAATTGATGATTTGATGATATAATTATATATATTCTGTATATGAATGACCAAATTTACCACTCTGTTAGAATGAATGTGACAGGTTGGCAGCTACAGTATGCTACAGTGCTTCATAAAACTGCACCACCTTCATCACAAAAGGTCGTCTAAATGTCACTTTAACATCGGCGCACACTCAGCACACGTCGGCCATTGAAACAGAGCCAGAAGTGATAACCATATTTGGCAAATATTCAGAAAGTGTTACGCACAATGCTCATACAGTTAGTCATAGGTACTGCTTATGAAGTTGGAGATGCTAATAGTACATTCAAATAAGCATGTTTAAGAAACTTTCAAAGGACATTACAAATGTTTTTTTTTTTCCCGGAAAACATCTTTTTAAATCTATAAGAGTCTATAGCTCCCTCTCAGAGTCAGTGTTGGATTGACAGCTGAGAAACTGCTTTATGAAAGTTTAAGGGAGCGACCTGGAGACATGATGCCTTACTTTGACAAATTATTTCTTCCTTTCCTTCTTTTATTTTTTATCTTTGGGTTGGGAATATTAGATATAATCTAACATGTAATAAATGCCCTTTCCTTTATAAAGTGAGCTTCTGATTTTGGCAACAAACAACCTTCTTGTCATGAGTAACCCTGTGCACATACAAAGATTGCAAACTATAACTATAAGGCCGGACAATAGCAGACATACTGTATATCTGAACCTAAAAGTAATAACATATACTGTTGCATACTTATCAGGTCACAAGCTCTTTGTCTTTGCTTTTTGCTTGTGTTATAAATAAAAAGTGTACTCTTTGGGAGCTGTGACCAAGGCCTTAAAGCCAAATACAGTGCAGTTACAATAGCGGCTTTTAGACAGTGCATGTCCAGTAAAGTTTGTAATGTTGCTTTATAGATCAAGACAGTACCATTACAGTTTTCAGAGCCATGTTAATTAGTTTTGGCAACAACACTGTATAGAGAAAAAGACAACAAAAATGTAAACTCCATTCAGTCTAGTACCCACATGGGAGGATCTGAAAAGGTCAAATAAATACAGAAAGGCTTCGAATGCTGATATCCGTGTCTGGACAACCTTTACTTTATTCAATTTAGAAACACTTGGTTCAAGCCTTTATTTAGGGCTGCTCATGATAAACGTATAACTGCATTGTAGTGTTATTATAAATATGGCTATCCGCAGTTGTCCCTGGGGAGGGGGGGCTAATATTTTACAGCTCCTAATATGAATGAATGTGACAGGTCTGGAGCAACAGTATGTGACTCTTATTGCATCAGCGCTTCATAAAACTGCACCACCTTCATCACAAAAGGCCAACTGAATGTCACTTTAACATCAGCGCACACTCAGCACACGTCGGCCATTGAAACAGAGCCAGCCTGGCTTTTAAACTACAGAAGGATACATTGTGCATTTAACCTCAGTTTGCTCCATTTACTGTACCTTGTCCACATAAACCCTCACACTTGGTTTATTACCTGAAGTGTTGTCCAGTGTTGCTCAGGTGTCAACAACGTGCCTTCATTTGAATCATTAAAAGCCGTCTTTGTGAATAAGCTATGACAGCAGTTCTCACTCCAAAGGTCATTGGTATGGTTGCCGCCTTTTCAAGTCACAGTAGCACATCGACTCAAAAGCACAGTTTCTTGCCTTAAAATTTTTTCAAGACAGTTTTCACCCAACAGTAGATGTTTCTTTTTGCTCACCTAAGGCTTTACATGTATTTTTCTCTAACATAGAAAGAGTTCTATTGTGATGTGATTATACACTTTTGAAAACAGTGTAAAATCACTAATGTGACTAATGTGTTATATTCAAATATTATTTACACAATGCAGCTTAATGTATCTATCTATCTATCTATCCATATTTATTTTAACCCTCACTTCTAAAAAAGGAGCATGTTCTTGAATTCAGGTGGAATAATTCATGCCAGTCTCTGTTAGCTCTGAGTCAGTATGGGTCTATGGACTCACACTGACTCAGAGCAGCTCCAATCAGATACAAGTGGCTCTTCACACACAATCTCTGTTCTGACTCTTCTAATTAAAACTCCCGAAGCTCAAGTTGGGCTCTGACATCAGCAGAAAAGGCTAAAAAATAAGAGAAACACCTGCCCACACAAATGGTAAGTGTTATTGTTTACAGTCACAAGGTTTTCCTCATATAGTGTTGTTGCTTATTGGAGTTAAGTGGGTCACTCCCTTTTAAAATAGAGACTGTTTTGGTGGCTCTTTTACCAACACAACAACATAGTGACCTCTCCAGTAGTGTTCCAGCTGTAACACTGGTGAATTTAAGTCGCTTTGGATAAAAGCATCAGCTAAATGAATAAATGTAAATCACTGCAGAAATATACAGTAATGTCAATATCCAGTGCTTACCCAGTATTTTTCCATCACCTTTAATTCAATGTTGCCAAGCCGTGTAGACCGACAGCCAATCAGAGTGTCCCTTTTTCAAGAGAATAATTTTATGCAAGTTTGTGATTGACCAAAGTTTTATTAAAATCATAATGGTCTTGCTTTTCACAGATCATTCTTATAAGAGTTTGCTATTAGGTTATTAATGCAAACAATGGCATAACAATAATACTTGGCTAATCTTGTTCTGTGTGCAGTTATTATAAAGTTTGGTCTCCAATTCATTACTGGTTTTAATATAATGTAATTTGACAATGTACATGTGATGCTTGATTGCTAACATGGTGGCAAGGGTTTCATTTGGGTTTTTGAAGCCATGTGATGTCCAGAAGCTCTACTGTCAGGAGACCACACACTCATTTAAGTCCCGCACTGTTCATAAATGTTGCTTTAACCTGAGCCTTCCTGCAGCTAGACTTTACTTTTATATGTCTTTGTCAACCCCTGATCCCTGGGTCCACATTTTCTATGAACTGGACACATTTGGCCCATGAGCCTTGGGTTTATAGATTTATTATGAATATCTTCCATCATTGACATGCTCTCTGAGTCTCTGTTTCACAAATTAGATGGGATTTGTCCACAACAGGACAACCTACACCTGACACTTTAAATGTATACAAATGACCTATTTTCACCGTCTCCAGAATTTTGGGCTGACACAATGCAGCTCCCCACAGACACCAGCGGTCCTTCAGTGAGACAGCACAAGGCTAGTACAATCTGAGCGTCATCCTTAGTTTTCAAGGTCAACAGTGAGAAGCAGACTGCATTTTTACTGATTCAAGGTCAGTGCAGCACCCTCTGTCTTTATGTGGGGCTTATTTTAACATTAAAAATGCTCATTTTATGGCCTTAATATAAAGACTCCTAAGATATTGCACACACCAATGTAAAACTATACAATATAACAATATAAGTGGGTTTTCTTTCATCAATTTTAATGTATTTATTTTCTTAACAATGCTATTTTAACCTAGGATAAACTAGGTCTTAACTAGGTTTGAACCAGGACTAAAACAGTTATAGACCAAGAGTGAGCTCAGACTTAACCAGGATTTAACCAGGACAATATAAAGGATTAAACCAGGTTTAAAACGGGATAAACTGGGACTAAACCAGGACAAAACTGAGTCTAACCTGACCTAACCAAGTCTAAACCTAAATTAAGAATAAAACAGGACTAAGCCTGGACTAAACTTGGTTTAAGCTTGCAATAAACCAGGCCTAAATCAATGAGAAATAAAATCAAGACAAAATTAGGACTAAACCTGGATAAATCGCAGACAATGTATAAACAGAGGCTAAACCTTTGCTGCAGAAGATTAGAAAAATTAGTTCTACATTTCAAACTACAGTCATACATAAATAGTCTGTGTCTCCTATTTGTATTTTTTGTGAATATATATTATTCAAACTAAATAACAATGGAAGCCTATACAAGTACAAATTTCATTATCAGTTTCCCGCTGCTGCAGACAACATCATGTCTCACGACTGAACAGCAGCCTGTGGTGGTTGTAAATGGATGACACCCCTCAGAAAGCACCGCACACAGCAATGAAAGAGATTTGAGTGAGCGGTGATGTGAGTTGATTCAAACTGTTCATCAGTCACTGTCTCGCAATGCATCCATGAAACCACTCAAAGCACTTCACTGTTTACTCCAGGCATTCATCATTTCAAACTGTTTTTTAAACCAGGAAATTATTGATTGTATTTGTGTCCATATGTTTTTGTTGGAAAACTGTTATACAAGAGACTACCGTATTTTTCGGACTATAAGTCGCACCTGAGTATAAGTCGCATCAGTCCAAAAATACATCATGACGAGGAACATATATAAGTCGACCGGACTATAAGTCGCATTCATTTAGAACCAAGAGAAAACATTACCGTCTATTTACATGTGTAAATACACACACGAATCTCTCTCCTGGCATTTTCTCAAAAGTTACGTATTTATTATTTCTTAAACATTGTCAACACATTAACTGTGCACCACACCTCATTCATTGTTTTACTGATTATATTTCTGCTAGAGGTTAATACTAGAGTTGCTGTCGTTTTGTGAACAGGGCATTTTGTTTGTGCTAGCTAGCTTACATGCTAGCGGTTTTTAGCAATTGAGTTAGCGCTTAGCATACCTCGAGTGTTGTGCTTCATTTATTTAAAATCCAAGACCAAGAACAGATATTGGTAATCTGGCAAGTCTGGCAAGGCAAGTTATTCAGCTAATGGTACACAATAGTACACAGAACAACAGGCTGAATATGTATATTAACCTAACACATTAACAGTTAGCTACATATTAGCATAGCACTCACTCCAAACTTTCTTTCTGCTGCTCGATTAACATGTTACCGCTGCTGCATATTTTACTATCTGCAGTTTGTAATCTGCAGAATAGGATTTTCTTTTGGTGGCATTTTGTTTGCATTCAGTCTTTCTCAGTTGTCTTTAAGTTAATATTTCAGTTAACAGTTTTCAGTGGTAGGCTACAGGCGCACTGAGCAGCATAGAGCGCCCTCTCGTGGCTGTAGACGGTAATGTTTTCTCTTGGTTCATTTCTTTTGGTTCATTTCTCTCGGTTCATTTTTATCGGTTCATGTCAAATAAATTGATAAATAAGTCGACCTGACTATAAGTGAGGACCAGCCAAACTATGAAAAAAAGTGTGACTTATAGTCCGGAAAATACGGTAATTATCATTAACACATCATTAGCTATTGTAGTAGCGACTATCCAGTCCTACTATTTTAGGTGCTTCTGGGTGCGGGGATCATGGTATAACCCACTATACAGAACCAATGTTCAGACTGAGAAGTATGTTTGCTGGGTTTCCGTTTATTGAATACAAAAGAACAAAAAGTAATAAATGAGTGTAATAGTCCAGTATCCTAAAGGTCTATGGCAGCAGAATGGATGGATATATATATCAGATGACCTCCCGTCACCCTAGCACCTCGTACAATGGCACCTGTGCACCCATATAGCCATTGACCCGCCACCGCCACCTATGGCCGAGCTGAATATATGTCACCTTTGCCCAAAAACAAACCAACCACCATTGGCACAATAAACCCAAACCAAGCCCCATTAAACAAAATAGAAATAATCTAAACAATAATGGCTCCTACAGCTATGTTATGTATTAATCAACATGTACACGGTGTATACACGGTTGAACTGGTGTTTGGTTTGCAAAGTGACCTTTACTGTATCTTACTTAGAAATAATTGTTACAGTTTTGAGGCAGTTGTCTACAGTGTGTTTGTTGTGACTGTGCTCAAGAATTTGTTTTGGATGAAAAAATATTATCAGTATTGAGAACAATAAGATGCTTTATAATTTAGATAAGGAGCTACACACATCTGGTTGCACCAAATGCAATAAATACAATACCAAATCGCAAGTTGTAAAAAATAAAAAGCCAAGTCTAGTCCTTAAAGAACATGACATATGAACAGACAACAGTTTTATCTAAATTATTGCTACAGAAAATGTGTGTCCCTTTTGTCCAAACATTTTTATGAACAAAACAACTTATCTCAGCTGCGATAATGGAAACTCAAAGAAGAACAAACAAAGACCAATTCTACTAAAATGGCTGGCTTTATATGATGCTGCATTTATTTGATTGGTTATAAGTCTATTCAATTGTGTTTATTTTGCGTCCTGGAAATCTAACCTCAGACACCAGACTGAACTTTAGAATAGCATAGAAAAAGAATTTTGTTGGCTGACCAGGCTAGACTAAGGCATTTCCATTTTAAAATGCTTTCATTTTCTGTTGCGTCCACTAGTGCTGTAGCCACTGCACTGCACTTTTTAAACCAAGGCCAAGACTATTGCAGGTAAAGACCAAGTCAAATCTATCCCAGGAGAAAGCACAGTACAGACCATGACCCAAATCAATGTAAAGGTTTGAGAAATCTCAAGGCAAAATGGTAAAATCTAAGTCAAGTCTAGTCCTCAGACTAGTTCATGGAGAGTTTGCTAGAGCTTGGTGAAGAATGCAGCGATTGGTAAAAGTGATTTTTAACATTAGATAGAATTATTCAATTTATTCATAAGCATAATATGAGCCAGCAAACTAGTTCTAGTCTTTGTAGTTCTTAGTATAAGATCCTAAGACAAAAACCAGAACCTACACAAGTCCCAGTCTTCTGCACAACATCAGTTGCATCTACAGTACTACAACAACAAAAAAAACTGCCAAAACTGCTAGTACAAATTCAAATTATGTGAGTTTCAGTTTTATCATAATGTCATAATTTGTAAACACTAATGTGGACAAAGATAATTTTAAATGGCATTTTGTTAAACACATTATTGTGTACAAAACCACATTATACATTTCTGTTCCTACCTGCATTGCGTAGTTTGCGGTTTCGGAGCACGGCCGTGATCACCAGCAGGTTTCCCAACACATCCACCACAGTCGTGAAGATAAGCACCGCAGCCAGAGTCGACACTGCCCAGGTTGGACGTCCCACAGCCCGGCTCTGCTCCGGTTTATTGTCCGGCGAGTCCATATCACCCTCCACAGTTTTCCCTGGAGGACCCCTTCCTAATCCTGTCCAGTCCTACTTAGGCTCTGTTTACACGGCCACAGTTTCTCAGATATGAAAAAGGTCTGATATGAATCCATGTTTGATAGATGCTGTTGAAGGAATAGTTGAGATTTCTTGTCAATGACATTTGTCACAATTCAATGGTTTATAATTATGGAATAATTAGATTTATTTAGGTATGCCAGGTTGGTAGGCAGCCCTGGGATGTCATACAGCAATATTACAGCAAAACGTCACTGAATAATCATCAAATCATCATCAAAGTTTCAAATAGAACATCCGTTCCTTCTTTTACTTTCCAGTCTAACACAGATCCATTTTTCTCAACCAAAGTTTTCCCAAAAGTTGGAAAAGTCGCTATTTTGTAAAACGCACAGCCTAGAAAAAGTAAGGCTGCGCTTGAATTTCTTGTTTAGCACATTTGTGATTTGTACAAAGTTGATGTCTCACAGCAATACCACAGTCAAACTGTGGCATTTTACTCTAGTTAAAATGGCTTCAAAACAATGCGTTTTGCTCTTATAGTCCAACTTATGTATGGTTTTCTCAACCACAGTTGACCCCCAAAGTTGGAAAAGTGGCTCTTTTGCCTTATGTACTAGTCACAAAAGCTATAAAGAAAGCTAACATTTGCATGGTTGAATTTTCTTTATATTAAGCACATTTGAGATTTGTCATATTAGATACAAATAAGGATTAAATCCTTTACCACAGCCAAACTCCAGTATAGACATCAAGTCAGTAGCTATGATGGACATGTAGATGCTGGTTAAAAAAATGTGATATAGCAGTGCCAAAGCAGTGCTATTATTGTCCACTGTCTGTCATTGTGGTTCTTCTTCTTGGTCTTCACGTTATAGCCATGTGGGAAGCCGGGCTAAAGGTCATGGCAGGATATGACATTATTCCAGTTTAGATGACAAATATTAAATTTGATCAAGGACACAGTCTCAAACCCATTTTGAAATGTTTTCAGTTTGCTGGCCTCAAACCGTTGTCTCAACCAAACTGAAAATAAAATAATGTTTAGGTCCAGGTAACCTTTGGGTGAACAGTCTCAATAAAATGTACTGGTTGATTTCCAGTTGTTCCTAGTTCCATTTACATCATTGTCTTCAGTCAGTCAGAAAAAGGTCTTGCACTCCCAAAAGAAAAACATACAGACTGGAGGCTGTTCTCAAATGTTTCCAAATACCCCCTTAATTTACTCTACTCCACTCTCATTTCAACCCAAACCACATAAAACATTCTCTTTAGCCCCTGTTGAGTTGTCCTACTCACCTTACATTGCATCAGTCTGTTAGATATACATTAGATATTTATACCATTATCCTTGTCCCTTGCAATATCTTCCCAGTCTTTCAAAGTACTCCTTAGATCCCAGTATCAACTCTTAGACCATCCCACTCTCACTGTAATCTTTCAAAGTCCTCCTCAAATCTCTGTACTTTGCTCTTAGTCCTCCCTAGACCCACTTAGACTCTTGCTTTTAGTTCATCAAATTGTTTTCCCAGTCCAATCCTGACCTTCATAAAGTCTTTCTTGAAACCCGCTACTCTCTTTCAAATATCTTTAGATCCCCTTAGTCTCACTTTAGTCATTCAAAGTGCCCCTTAGATTACACTATTGTGTTCTTACATTAAACTAACTATCCCATATAATCACAAACCACTATTTTAGTTCAGAATATTGTATCCCTTGTCCTAGACATTCATATTTTCTTCCCAGTCCCTCTTAGACCTCAGTACAACCCTGCTACATTCTTTCCAATTTATTTTAGCTCACACCACTTTCACTTTTATCCTTCAAAGTCCCCCTTACATCACCCACTGGTTTGTAGTCCACCTAAACCCACTAAGACTTCCATACCCTGCATCCACTTCTCTGTATTGCTTTTCTCAGTCCTCAAAAGTCTACCTTAGATACCCCATCATCTTTTAGACCTGCCTACTTTTGTGACAGTCCTTTGAAGTCCCCCTTGGTTCTCAATGATTCACTGCATTGTCTTCTCAGTACAATCTAGATCTTCAAATTCTTTTTCAGTCTTCCCTAGACCTTTATACAGTCTTTCAAAACCCTCTTAAACCTCCCTGGTGTCCCCCTTTCATCTCAATGCTTGCTGCGTCTCATCCGCGCCATGCCTCACTGGCTGTGTCTGAATAGTTCCTTGTTTTGTTGGCGTTTCAGCAACGTTTCTTACGGCAGCAGCTGGCTCTTGGCCTCCGTCCCGTTGGTCTATCCGCTTGTACACACCCATAAACGGTCTATCCTCCTCATGGCAGCGTTGTCCCTGTGTGCTCCTCCACAGCGGCGCGGCTCCACTGCCTCTCCTCTTTCTCCTCTCTTCTGTCTGTGTCTGAGAGGGACCAAACCAAGTGCTGGTCCCGCCCCCAGCCCCACGTGCACTGCGCTGCCAGCATTGATGCAAACAGCTCATTCACTGTGAACACTGCACTGATAACACGTTTACAGCAAAACGTTTGTACCAGTCAGAATAAGAGGAATTGTATTTTAAGGGGGCATTGTGTAAAATATTGCAGTGAACAAGTGAAGAAAATGGAACACCGCGGTCAAAATGCTTACTAGGGTATTAAAACATAAAAACAATCAAAATATTTGGATTTGTCTATCTTAGAAGAAGAAGAAGAAGTTTTATTTATATAGTGCCTTTCCGTAGCTCAAGGTCGCTTTACATTTCACAAATACATACAGACAAACACTTACATATACATCTATATACACATCACATGAAACATATAGTTGTAATTACCCAAAATGCTTGTTAAATAGATATGTTTTTAACTGAGACTTAAATGCATCCACAGATGAGATGTTTCGTAAAGTAAGAGGCAACGCATTCCATAGTTGAGGAGCATTTAAACTAAAGACCTTCCACCAACAGAGAGTAGGTCAGACAGATGTTGGGGAGCAAGACCATTTAATGCTTTGAATGTTAGAAGCAAAAGCATTTGTACCAGTCAGTAATAAGTGATGGAATTGTAGGCAGGTAGCCAGTGAAGGTCAGTGAAGCAGAGGAGTAATGTGAGCAGAGCGCCTAGTGGAGGTGAGAACTCTTGCTGCTGAGTTTTGAACATACTGTAATCTAGCGATAAGTTCTTAGTGTTCTAGAAACAAAGTGGATGCTCCATTTCTTCCTGTTTCTATTTTACAGTTGCCTATTTCTAATCTACAGAGAGGACAAATGGAGCACACTCATGTCACAACAAAAAGACAAGACAACTTTAATTATATAGCACCAACAATTATAACAAAAAATCACTCCAGGAACTTTGCAAGAGAAAACCCCAGTATTTATTATTTGCCATAGGAACATGGCTCAATACTTGTTTGTGAAACCCTCTATCTCCTCCCTCCTCCTTTCCTGAGATTGAACTTTTATCACCTGCACATTTTATTTAAGCTTTTTTCTAAGGCCAGTGTTTAATGGCCGAGGTTTTTTTGGCAGCGGCAGCGTTGGCCGATCAGTGGTTTGGAGAAATTGGAGCTGGCATTTTTAAACACTCTTATAAAATACAGACACATTAGACTTTTAAACGAGGGTCAACAAGGGTTTAGTCCAAACTGTTCACTATGTTTTTGTGGGTTATACGTCTCCACAGTGAGTATCTACACAGAGAGGGCAGCCAAGACATTTGGAGACACTGACAAGAGTACAAACAAGAGCCAAAAATAAAACATGACAAAGGAGAATTTATGAAAAGGTAAAAACAAGTTAATTTTTGTGTTTTTCTAATGCTTTGGAGCAGAGATATATTGGACAATGGACTGTAAGAGAAGTCTGATCCAGTCTGTGAACTCTAGTTTAACTTACTGTAGGCCTGGGACTCTTCAATAATAAAGAAAGCACTCCCCACACCCCACTCTGCAATGATGGATGGATTTATTTCCTTTTGGCTTCAATCGGCTAGCTTCATTTCTGGTTTGGGCCTTACTATTTAATGAAAGTCTGTGCAGCTGCTTTGGACAAATCAGACAAAAACAAGGTGACAAAACATCTCAGGCACAAGTTGAAACAGGAACACTAAAGACTGGAACAACCTTGACTCAACACTGGTAATACCAGTGATGTATCTTTATACTGTATATATACAGCTATTTAATCCTTCTCTTTCTTTTCTATATGTATAATATGTGTTAACTAATATATTTTGCAATTTCAAGGTAGGAACTAGTATTTAGGGTTTTAGCTTGTCATTAATATTGAATGGACAGATGGACATGAAGTAAATTATTTCTCTTACATCTTGTTTTTTTATGTAGACTTTCTGTAATGTTTTGTGTTTATTGTTGGTGGCACTTAATTTAAAAAAAGATGCTAAAAGAGGATAAATACGGACAAGATTGTATAACAAAGTGTCTGTAAAACCAGAAAAAGTGACAATAAAGTTGGAAAAACACCACTACCAAAAGCCATGGCCAACAACAAAAGGGGGTACTTTACAATATTTGTTTCAAATACTGGTGAAGAACCTGTGATTAATTCAAAGGTCACAAATATGTATAATCCCACGGCTAAGATCAGAATAAGATCAAGACTAAACCATAGATTTTAAAATCGTGAGCTCATTGCTCCCCATTCATTGTCCTTACCACAGGGCAATAAAATGGCAGTTACATCCGGGCTTTTCGGCTGTTACTGCATAGTAAAACAATAGTTGTCATGTAGTAAAAACTTAGCTCTAAAGACCGGAGCCATCTTTTGTACCAGGCTGTAAACATGAGTTTTACTCTTGTAAAGTCGCCATTGGGTTTCTTCTTATATTTCTGCTTTTGGAGCCTGCCCTCTGGTGGACGGAGGTATATTGCTGTATATTGCTGTATGGTGGCGCCATTACTCAAGGCCCTTTTAAGGGGTTCCATGAGAGAGGCTTGGACTAAAACAGAGATAAACCCACAAGTTACAAGATGTTGTGAATGTGTTCAGTCCATGCCTGGTCCCTGTTTAAATGTAAGAGACCTCTATTTGTGTCTATGTCCACAGCAGGTCCAGTCCAGTCTGCTGAATCCACAAAAAAAAAAAATTCCACTGAAGTGAATTAAACTGGCACCGCTCCAGACCAGCGTTTATCAGCATCTTCATGTCCTTTGTCAGGACACAACTTTTTTTATTTAACCAGGAAAGGGAGAGTCCTGGCCCGATGTGGGTGAGCACATGCAAACCCCACACAGAAAGGCCCTCCCCCGCCCAGGAATTAAACATAGGACCTTCTTGCTATGAAGCAGGCATGCTAATCACTCTTCTACCGTGCTGGCCAAACAAATGTGCCTTCTTTTTGGGTGATTTTGGAAAAAACAATCAGATTTCTGTTATCTGTGAGACTTAAATCAAGATCTAACACTGTCTGATTCATGTTGAGGGTGTCTGGGAATTGTATAAATCAGATAACCATGTTTTCCTAATATTTTAGACATATTTTATGTCCCCTTCAGGAAGTGTTCTTTAGACTTTTTCTATTTATTGTCTAACACTGAAAAGAGAAAAGAGAAATCCACCCCTGCATGCAAGAATGTGAGAATCAATGGTTGTCTGTCTGTGTATGCCTCGAAGTGCTAGCACTGTGATCAACTGGTGATAAGCTCCAGCCCCTAGTGATCCTCAAAAGGATAAGAAGTAATGAATAGTGAGGTCTTATAATTCAAATGAACTAAGGTTTTTACTCCATTGTCCATCAGCATTGGTTTATGTGCATGGTGTGTTCAAGCCCAATGTAAACCTCAGCTAAACCATGTGAACAGCTATGGTAGCCCTGCAGGGACATGCTGTTGTCTGAACAAACCCAGTGGAAATAGGTCTGACAATTAGTTGACTTTAAAAATGTTTAAACAAAATCAATGTTTTAGACCCATTTACATTTCCTTAATGCAAGATAGTGTGTTCAATAAAGATAGTGTTTTTCCCACAGTTTGTCCCAACAGCTAAAACTGAAAATAAGTGAAATCTACATACAACTCATTAATCAATCATTTATATTCAATTGAAAGTGATGACAGATCCATCCATCCTCAACCCATCCACACTGGATTTGTGCCTTGTCCTTGTCATTTAAACACTCCCAAATGGCCTTTAAAGATGCCAATAGCAGCACATCTGCAGTAAGTCTTCAATCACAATAAAAATCCTGGTGTCATTAGATCAGATGACACGAGATACATGTCGCTAATGTGAGGCCAGAAGGCTCTAATGTTAAGGCTAAATTATTCACGGTGTCAGCTCCATAAATCAATCTAATCACATCAGGACAGAGGCATGTCACGTTATGGCGGCGCTCAGATGTGATCAGCATGTGTTTAACCTAGGGAGGTCCTTGTGTTGAGGCATGTACGCTGTGGTTAAAGGTCAAACACTACAAAGCAGAGGTGGTGAGTCATAAGTTATGCCCACGTTTTGTTGCTGTTTTGTTCTTCCACTTTACTTGTACACTTGTTTGTTTGTTTTCTTTTGTAAGTTTATTTTTATTTTATTTAACCTTTATTTATCCAGGAAAGTCCCACCGAGATTACAAATCTCTTTTGCAGAGGAGTCCTGGCCCCATGTGTGTGAGGGTGACTATTGTACATGTTTTTGTTGGTGTGGAAAAGCGGAGCACTCAGAGGTTACCTAGGAATTGAACCCAGGACCTTCTTCCTGTGAGGCCATTCAATCAAGTTTATCATTCTGTCACATTGTTTTTGTATAGGAGGGTTTGCATTTGCATGAGTCGCACCTTGAACATTCAGATTTTATAACAGCAAAGGATCTGTCGCAGAGAATTGTATATGTATGGCCTATTTAACTGTAGACTTTAACTAAACATCCAAATGCACTCTTTAAGTCCTTAAGTCCTCTAAGCTTTAAACATACATTACAGTGTGCAAATTATTTCCTTTTAATTAAGGAAAACTGCTTAAACCAACCCTGCGTAACTTTTAGCCAGTAGAGGCAGTTCCCGCTCTGTGCAACTCTATTGTCACCGGCACTATCTTTGTTTACAAAAAAAGACTTTCCAATTGGCAAATTTGGAAGAAAGAACATGTATTCTGAAAAGGTACGGTCATTTGAATGTGTTTTGTATAAATATGACTCTAGGGTCCCGTGTGTTGGCCTTTTCTCTTTATTATGTGCATAGTGTGGTAGAGCGCCTCACTCATATAATCTCTCACAACAGGAAAGTTACAGGAGGTTTCTCTCCAGTTGTGGGGACTGTGTCAGTGAGATAGACATGACTGATCGATATTCGACTGATCTCATGTCTAAGAAAATTTAATTTCCTAACAGATGCAAAATAGCATAAATCAAGGCCTTAAGACATCCAGGGTTAATTATCAAGGATTTTAATATTGAGAGTGTTTAGTCTGTGATGGCAAGCTTTCGCAAATCACATCCTCACATACACAGAGGGTCTTGAAAAACAGCTCAAACAGAAACACAGAAACAGAGAAGAGAAAAGCAAAATGGAACACAAATAAACATTAGCACAGCATTAACAACGCAGAGATAATTGCAGGTTTTTATAATGTTGAACTCAGAGCTAAACTTTGGTTTCATGTACTGTAGAAGTATTTTACAGTGGCAGTGGAGGTTGAGAGGGTGAGGAGTAACGCAGCTTTAAATCAGTGGATGTGGTCTGCATTCAGCTTTTCTGTCAATGAAAAGGGCATCAAGACACATGTTTCAAATTGGAGACATTAAGTGTGACATGTTGCAAAGATTTTGCAGAGTGAGGCACAACCTTCATACATTTTTAAATCTGCTAAATGCACCATGTAATAAGGAAACAGTTTGTTGCTGAATGAACAATCTGAAGAACCCCAGGAGAAGATCACAATGCTACTGTGAAAATAATGTATCTTGTTAGAACCATAATACTGTTTGTATAATACATAAAACTGATCACAGCTCACTAACAGAGCTTATTTTCTCCACAAAGGTGCCATTATTTATTCACTTGACTGAGGGTGGTCTCTGTTTCCTCACAAACAAACAAAACACACTTCCATTTAGAAGCTCTCACTCACCTTTTCTGGCAGTACGATTAATTAGTATGTCTCAGGTGTAATAGTAAATAGTTAAGTCAATTTAGTGATTGGGAGTGTATTTGTCACAGATAATTATATAAAGTGTCCTGAAAAGTCCTTGAATATGACAGAAAACAGTGGAACTCATGATGTAATAAAATACTCCTGTGTATTTGGGGGAAAGGCAATGACAAATAGGACAAAACATTTAAAAAAACACACACAATGATACTTTTTCTTTGTTGTGTGCCGTTGCAATTTATTGACGTGGTTGGCAGCGGCTGATGTTTAAAGAGGAAGCATTAAAGGGCCGGACGTGAGCGCACTGCTAAAGCACGGCTCTTAGATTATCTCATTATTGGCACGTCTTCAAGCGGCGCTTTGTAAGACAACGCCAATAAAAACCTGAGCATGATGAATCGAGGAAGCTGCAGGTTGTAGGTCGTTTATTATCAGCTGCTGCTCAAACTCAGCTCGGGCTACAGGGACAAATGTAATTCTGTTCAGTTTTTATATTTCAACGGAAGCACAGACAGTTCTTGTGCTTGCAAGAGGTTGTAGTAAAGCATATACAGTGCTTTAAGGGATGGTCCAGTGTTTGATATACAGTATATCCTTTATGGACCACACAGTTAAATGAACAACAACATAGTTTATTCTTTTAAATGTATAAACTCTAAAATCTAAATTGTACTGGCCAAAGACATGAATGTGTAGGTGAACAGGTGAATCTAAATAGCCCAAACAGAATGAATGGCTCTTTTTATTATGAGGCAAAGAAGTCACAGCCTTTGTTCTCTGGTGGCATTCTGCAGTTTTCTGTTTAAAAGTACAGACACAACTAGGATAGACAGCTTTGAGGTTTTCTGCTCACTCTGCAGTGAACAACCTTCAAGGGCTCTGGTGAGGTCATTTGAGTCCAGATTGTCTTTGTGCATTTGTTTTACCTGATTTTATGTCTTTTATTGTTACAACCATAAGCTGCTGCTGCATCTTGTCCAGGTCCCCTTTGTAAAAGATATATTTGATCTTAACTGGTTCAATAAAAAAAAAAAAAAAGAAATACGAGTGTTATAATTAACTGGTGATTTTAGAGAGTGGATGAGAGAAAATGTAGAAATTGACATAATATTTTGTTGTATCTTTGCACAGACTCTTATTACATACCATTTGCATTTCACCCTCAAGATCTAAATATAGAAAAAAACTGTGATTTTTATTTTATCTTTACAGCAACGTCCGGGAAACCAAAGTCTTTGGGTTCCGGGGGGAGTATGTTTGCAAAGCTGAAACTTAAAGGAATTGACGGAAGGGCACCACCAGGAGTGGAGCCTGCGGCTTAATTTGACTCAACACGAGAAACCTCACCCGGCCCGGACACGGAAAGGATTGACAGATTGGGTCCGGGTTTGGACTGTGAATGCTTTGCCTGGAGCAAGTCAAGACTTTTAGTGAGTTTGTAAACTCACAAAACTCTTAAGAATCAAGCTGCAGCACAAGGTTAGAGGTTAAGCGCAAACAATGAGAAATTGTATTGCCCCATAGCTCTTCTCAATGTCTTTCACAATAAAAACATCTCATTTGTATTAGTCTTTTCACATTATGTTTGATTAATTTCTTAGCTGTAGGTACAAAATTTTTAACAATCAAAGTTTAATTGGTAAGGGGAATTAGGTTGGAGCAGGATAGATTACACTGGACTGTGATGCATTCAAACACAATATGGTTTTACACATTTTTACAACAGGCATTACTTCCCAAGCTCCTTATTAAAGAAAGACCACAATTGCTACTTATTCTTGTTCCATGAGCCTGCTTTCTCTAAACAGATGGGTGCTAGAGCTTCTAAGTAACTGGAAAGTTTAGACAGTTATGTGGAATATGAATAATATCTATAGTGTTAAACTTTGGAAAGACATCCAGTCCCATTTGGCTTCACTCTGAGACCTCTGTGCAACTGAATTATTGCTGATGCAGAGCGTTTGGTTCATCATCCGCAGAATAAAAGTCAGATACAGATATGGTCCTGGGGGAAAGTGAAGATCAATAACAGAAGTTTTCACAGAGAGTGATGTGGACCACAATTTGGGAATGGCTGACTCAGCACTAATTTCTCCAGCTGTCATGGTTCAGGAGCAGGTGGAGAATGTCAATAGTATATTAGTAGACTGATAAAAATGCAGCTGGTTTGTTTGTGGGGCTTTTAATGAGCTCTTGCAGTTGCTCCAACTCATTTCAATTCAAAAACACTTGTCTGTTATGGATTTTGATTAATTCTACAGAGCAGTGTTTCCAAAGGTCTGTGCACTTAGCAGCCAATGGACTGTTGTTTTGTCGAGTAAACCATGGTCCAATCTGTGTATCACTGATACAATGCAATCATTTTTCAGAGTAAAACCAAAACCAAAATCTGTTTAGAAATGGAAATGTTCAAATGGTAGGTCTGTGTTTTCTTCTAAATACTTAAAACCCAATTGGTTAAACCCCTATTACCAATAAAATAGAAAACAGGGAAATGGGTTTTGTTTGACTCAGCTCTGTTAAATGCCAATATGGCTTAGCATCTAGTCAGGTTGCATTGCCAATACAGATTGCGACTTACAAGCTTACAGTCTTGTGAAATAGTTAGTGTCTCTGTCTCTGAATTTTATGTATTTTTAATTTTTATGTAAGTACATACTAAAATTGATCTGATTGTGGCATGTTGCAAATGTAGATGTAACTTTCTTAGACATTGACATAACATAATGCTATCCTTATTCTTATAAAAACAGAGCACTCTAGTGCAACCGTCCAAAACACACATTGTGCTGCTAACAAACCGCTAACAGCACCAGTGACAAACAAGAGCATCTGGACTGACACGGTACAGAAATACTTTTTGGTGCAGGTATATCTCTAATCTTCTGTTTGTAAACTTTGTATTTGCGGAAGGTTTTAGACATAGATCATTGATATAAAGTAGAAACAGTGTCGGTCACAGTGCAGACCCCTGGGGCACACCACAAGTAATGCTCCGCCCCATGGCCTTGCACTCCCCCATCTGTAAAAACTGTTACTTACACCAGTTAATGGTACAGAAGAATTCCGTACACCGTAATAGCAATCAACCCTTTATTTAGACAATGCAATGTTTCGGCACTAGACCCTCATCAGGAAAATAGTGAAAAAAACTCAAAAGGAGCCTTTGCCTGGCACACCCTGTGGCTAACAGGTCATAGCACTTAGTGCAAAGAGTAAACAATGATAAATACTGGTCACAATAATAATCACAGTAATGATTTATATTAAAATAAATAACTCCAGCTACATATTTAGCTACATATTTTATGGTGAAAAGCAACGTGATGATGCTTTAATTGGATGTACTGTTGTTTATCTGAGCTTCCCATACTAAAACTACCTGATAACTACTTTTATGTTTTGTTTCTTAGCATATCAGCATATTATTAAAAAAACATAATAACCCTTTAATAATTCAGCCTTTTCCCTTTACTGGATTAATACATTCTATAAGCTGTAGTGTTTTGTTTTTTTTAGTTCTTAGGTTTTAAGTACAAAGTTGAGTGCAGCTTAAGAAAGAGTAAACTTATAAAGCACCTGGTTTCACTCGAATGAATCGACAAATGTCATTGTGAGAAAGCCTTTGTGGTGAAGTGGAGCTGAACTTACAGTGGGAGCCGTGATGAATCGAGACGCGCCGCCGCCTGCTTCAGAAAACGGCCGATCGAAGTCTGCGGACAGGACTTCAAACACTCATCGATGTTCAGTAATTCAATTAGAGCAGTCCCACACTGAGCTGCACAGAGGCCTGTTCACTCGACTGAGGCTCTGAGACAGTTTGGGCTCCGAAAATACCACTTCACACAAACTGAGAATTTGTTACAGGTTCTTATCAGTGTTTCAGGGCATTAAAACTACAGCAGGAAAACGATGATAAAATTCAGGTTGTATATTTTGTTTATCTGTTGTGTAGAATTAGTGGCAGGGCTCTATCTAAAACTGGAAAAAAACTGTTTCTAGTAAATGGTAGCTTTGTTTTTAACTTAGCAGAATAACATCAAGATAACAACCCTTAATTACAAGAACAAGAGATGCTTCAGTTGAGAGAGGGGATAGATGTATGAAAAAGTTGGGGATCCAGCTAAGCAACATATTTGAATTATTTTGAGACTAAGTTATATAGTGTTCTTTCAACAGAGAATCATTTGTAGTTTGCATTGCTTGTTCAATTCAAGATAACTTTATTCATCCCCAAAGGTAAAGAGAAACTTCAAATAGATTAAAAATCAAATGGATTTATTCAGACTTTATCTTCCTTAGACTGATTGAGACCGTTCAGTCTTATTACAGTTAGGAAGAAGGAGTTCTTGTGGTGTTCTGTCCTGTAGCTCACTGATCTCAGACGTCCACTGGATGCTCTCTGTTTTCACCCATTCTTTTGTCCTTCTTTGTCAGCTTCACCTTTAACTAACCGTACCTCACTGACAAAACCAGAAGGAAAAACAAAAGTGGTACGATGTGCTTTTAAGTTTGCTTTGTGCCCCTTTTGACAATGACTTTGACTGCAACTACACTGCTGTAAACGCTAATGAGACTGTCAATGTGTTTTATGTAGCCTTTATCAGGTGTGTTTTCCTCCTTTTAGATCAAACAACTTTGAGGCTGTGTACTTTGAGGAATGTATTTTTTATTTACACTTTGACAAAGCATAATTTATCTTTACCTTCATCGTCCTGTTTACATATTAATATTGGTCTGTGTGGCTGTGTGGAAGAAAAGGAAAGAGAAACACTGCAGAGAAAAGTTCTTATAAGGGGTTTCTGGGGAGATCAAAGAAGTTTAATCAATATTACAACATCAGTTTAAAAAAATAAAATAAATCCATAACATGTTTTTTTTTACATAATCAGTGAGTCTTATTGTTCGGCCATTACTGGTTGTGTCTGGGTAAATTTGTGATTGGGTATTTTTATCTGAACTCATACTGGAACGAGGGAAGGTGGGGTGGGTTAAGTGTCTTGCCCAAGGACACAACAACAGTATGAACTTTGGGGAGAGTAATTTATTTTATATGATTTGTTTGAGCTTTAGATTAAGCTGATATTAAAATACTTTGTATAACCTTTTTGTCAATGTTGTAATATTAAACATCCACAGAAATACGCTGCATTTGATCTTTTACAAGTTTATAGTGCATTGTCTTTTATGTCTTTTACTATTTTGAGTTTAAAAAAAGTATATAATTGCTGTAGCATAATGTGAAACAATCTGCATCTATTTACTAACTTACATTATGCCTAATTAATGCTTTAGTTAACCACAAATTGATTCATCAGATTTAAACAAAGAACAGCCGGCAGAGTGAGCAAGATCTGTTTATTTTCATCACTGAATTAAAAAAAAAAAAAAAAAAGACACAATTTTACACTCATTTGCTGAAGAGTAATTCTGCCTAAAAACAAAACCATTAGAAATTTATCAAACATTCCAGTTGTAAACAGAGGGTCCTCAACAAAAAACAATATAGAGCTGGACGTAAGACTGCAAAAGTTATGTCTAACATCGTAATGGCATCCATCTGAAAATGAACTAAAGAATTAAAAAAAGAATAGAAAGAGTCTGTGAGGAGGACGTGGAGGAATGGTTTAGTCCACATTCACATCGAGTCCAACAAAACCTTGAAGGCAGTTCAGGATCAATGTCATTATCTACAAAATCTGCATTTGAACAACCTAGATATTTACACTGTACAGAGGTCGACGCAAACGTACATCTTTTACAAATGACAGAAGAGTGAGTCACAGAATGGTTCGGTGCAAGTGGAAACTTATGTGCTGTTTGTGTCAGGCCACGTCCACACTAACAGGATTTCAACTGGACAATAAAAATGTTCTACGTTTGCATTATAAAGCGAAAGAATGACCTTCAATAATAGCTAGTGCTACATGATAAAAGGTAAGAGTTACATGATTGGAGATTTCTATTTCTCCAAAGATTTAATATTGTAATTTAAAAAGGTTGTGTAATACAAAATAAAATATTACTAAGAATTAATTATGGCAAAATTGTACGTCATGCATTTATATCTTTGTCGGTAGGTCACACAGTTGTACAACCAAGAATATGACAAATACTTAAAAGTGTGAGAAATTTAGGACAATATTGTTAAAGTATAATAAAGCAGTTAGCTAGATGGCTATGTAAAGTATGCTACTTGCCCCACAATTACTTATTTGAACGCCACTCAAGTTGACCTTCACAAATGCTGTCTGTTGTTGACAAGAATTGAATCGTAGCATAAAACGCATTTCTCTAATCAAGTGACAGGCATCAAGAGTCATACAGTGTGACAAGTTTATAAAAATCACATAAAAAATGAACAAAATAATTTATATTGTTCTGCCATTAGTGGTTATCCTTATTATGTGAGTGACTGGTACATTTAACAATTTATTGGACATATAAATACCCAAAAATACCCCTTCAATCGCCACATGGTTGAAGGGCCGTTGAATATGTATTTTTATACGATACAATTTTTGCAGGCCAACAGTATAGCTTTGGCCCATGATGAGAGCCAAACCTAATTAATATTTACAATAAAAACTCATTAGTATGGACATAGCCTGAGATTTGTGTGGAGTTTAAAGAGGAGTGCTGTGTAAAAACTGTGAAGCAAACCTCATAAAAAAACAACATAAACCCATAAAGTGAGCTCTAGTCGCAGAATAAAACCAGTAAAAACTCTGCAGCCCATCTTGTTCTCGACAGAACAAGACGTATTTCCAAGTTTATGGTCCAAAAAACGCTGATCTCTCACAAACAAACCATTTATTGCCGTTTTGATCACATCGCTACAGCCTGTGAGAAAGTTTTTATTTGCTCCAAACATTGTGTTAAAATGGAATGAATGATTCCGGGCAGTATTTGGCAAACAAATAAAATCCCCACAATTGTATATAATGCAACACTTTTAGCTCATGATTGGACGACTCATGGTTTCACGTTCGGCCTGATGATTTTTTTTTTGGCAAGCACATTCCACATACAAAACGAAATAAACAAAAAAACAAAAAAACAAAAGAGGCCCGGACATTGCTTGAAATCTTCTCAACACTAACTAGTTTACATTCTGTACAAGCTCTGAGTGCTATAAAGTGTACAAATTGAAGGAAAAAGGGAAGTGGAGTTGTGTCTTTTGAAACAGGATTCAAAGAAGGAGCTGGGAGGCTTTCTGTAACTTACACTGATTGTCCTTCTGTGTTTGTCAAATTCTCCATACATTTTAATCTCAAGAGTAGATTTGTCTTTCTAAATCACATTCTCAATACGTTCAACATGCCCTTACTCTACCTCTAACAAAAGGAAACCAGGACTAAACTTGACTTGGTATAAAACTGTTTGGTTTTGTATCTAAGGCGTTTACACACTGGGGATGAAATAGCAATAAAACTTACCTAAATAATCAAGTGGTTTCTTAAGTTAAATTCAATCAATATTGTGTCTTTTTTTTGAGAAACTTGCTTGAATAAACATTCTAAAGCCGCAACCCATTTGGTCTATTCATCCATCTAACGCTGACTTTATTCAAGTATTTTACATGTTGTTAAAAAGGCTTGGCTTGAATATGTTTAACCTAAACAGTGACTGTCCAAGATGAGCTACAAACTTAACTACAACATGAGCTCTAAAAAAAAAAAAAAAAACCACAATATAATGGCTGCCACTTTTCATGAAGAGCTTAAGTCCATTATGTTAGTTAGCATTCACATTTCTCACTCTACAATTACAGCAACAAACTAAAACCATTCCCAGTGGGTAAAGGCCTTATGAATTGTAATTTTTTTACACTTCCCAATGTCAACTTGTTCACTTTTGACTGTGCGGTGTCATTCCAAATCCCAGTGCTCTTTTTCTAATTCACCTTCTGTTTTGTCTTTGTTTAAACCAAGCTACACACTTTTAAATGCTATTAACTTTCTGGCTGTAGCTACATTCATTTATTAGACATATTTTTTGACTTGTCCATTTTGGTCCCATTTCCTTGTCTTTCCCAAAGACAACTCAAATTTAAAACCTTACTTTTCAATGGCGTATATTTCCGAGTTGTAGCTACATTACTTAATCCAATCTATTTTTTTATCTATTTTTTTGCTCCATTTTCCTCGTATGCTCCTTCTATCCTGGTCAAATCCGGTCCCACATTGGCTCGTCCCAAACAAATACCATTCAATACTGTCCATTTTTTATCTCAGATTACACCTCTGTTTGTTGTTGTGATTCTGTCGTAATCGTGACCCCTCGTCTCAGCTCCTCGAGACTGTCCCGTTCACTGTTTGTCTCTGAATCCATTGCACACGGATTGGAAACATCGGAAGCGGACGACGCAGCGATGGAGAGGTCCTCATTCTGGCTGGGCGTCCCGTCTCCGAGCGGCAACTGGTGCGGTGGTAAGTACTGACTCGGATGGAAACCCGAACTCAAAGTGTTCTCCTTAGATCCTGATTGGTTATTCGAAATTTGTGGGTAGGTTTCAGCATAGTCTTCCGTAGCTGTGTTGGGCAACGGGACGGGCAGATGGTCCCCGCTAAATAAGTCCTCGTCTTGAGGCGGGGGGTAGTCACTGTCTATGTCGTAGCCACCCAAATAGTAGTCTGACTCCAGCTCTCGAACGCTGCCCGTGAGTTGAGAGGTGGAGTTTGTGAGTCTAGGGGCGGGGCTTGGGTGTCTATGAGACGCATTTGGAGTTTCACTGGTGGGGACTGCTTCGTATCCCGGGACTTCCTCGATGTCGGAAAGACGAGTGTTGGGCATCCAGTCCGACGTGTCCCAATGGTACGCTGCACAAGGCACAACACCAGAATTAGTTTGTACTGTAAGGTTCACGGAAGATGAGAGATGGCTTGGACAAAATGCATTGAACTGGATTTGATTGGCCATGCACAAATAAAGTGGTTAACACAGGAGATCAACAACAAAACTTCCTCATGTGTGGAGCTGTGATAACTTTATAAAAACAAATGGTCATAAGCAGTGTTTCCAAAAAAAGCACATGTATGTCTAGTTTGTGGACTTTCTCATAGTGTGGTTAAAAATAGCATTTCTCATTTATCCTAACCCAATGCATTTTTAGTTTTCCCATTAAATCACAAATGAGAACCCTTTTTTCCTATCAAAAGTCCTTTGGAAGCTTTCCGGGGATGCTTTTTGTGGAAACATGGCTTTGGACAATAACAATTTATTTTTAAAGTCAGTATTCAAGCTCATGACAAGGCATTTCCTGTAGTGAGAGGGTTAGGTCAGTCACATGCAACAGGAGCCTGTGGAGGAGGGGAGCATGCTCAGCTTTATAACACATCAGAGCAATATAAAAACATAGCAATATATTTCACTGTCAGAGGAATCCATTGTGTCATGTTTCTCAATGAAGCCCAGGCTGGACAATCCTTCATGAGTGCTACAGAGCAATCACTTTAAGCTAATGTATTGCTGTATATAGAGGAACCATTTTGAGCCTGGATTTCTGTGGCATTCACTGAACACTAAATGTTTTTGTAAGTTGCAGATTGATTTAAAACTGTGTCTTAAGTTAACTTGTTATTGCTTTGTTTCTTTGTATATATCTTTGCTTGTGCATGTGTTTTTACTATTTCTCATTATCATTGGTTTCCAATTTGGTATTTATCTCTTTCAAATGTTATACAAACTGAATTTAAAATTAATTGAAGGTATAGCTCACAAGTTACAAGTATGTCTAGGGCTTTCTGTTCCTTCCACAGCTTAACTTGTCTAAATATCTTTACAAATCACCATTTTACACTTTCAAAAGTCCCTTTTCCACCGCAAGAACGTCTTTTCATTTACCTGGGATTTTGAAAAACCTTGGCACATTTTCAACCCAAACTGTGTCATTGTGTACATTTATTTCTATTATTTTGTGGTTTCCAAAATAAACCTATAATTCATTTTGGATGAAACTGTAAAACTCAATTTGTGCTTTCTAAAACTGTTCATCCTTAAAACAGAAACCTAAAATCATGTTAGTGAAATGTCGGCGGCTGACTGAGTGAGCAAACATTGAAGGATTGTCCATTTTTAAAGGCTCGACTTAGACCTGTGCACATTACTTAAACAGCACAAAAAGAAGCAAACGGTGAGTGAAGGCAAAACAAACACAAAGCCAAACAACACAAGGATGTCCATGCACTAAAGCAAAACAAAACACAACAATGGAGAGGCTGGTCATCACAAATGGTGCAATAACAAATCCAAAATGCAGGGAGTGGGCAGGCAGAATGGGCCATCGAGCTGCGGGACACCTTTGAGAACTGACATACGGTCACACACACAGAAGAAGAGTGAGAGAAGACAGAGGTAGACAAAAGAGTACTATCCAATCAGATTTGTAATTCAGACTTGGATTTTAGTTTGATGACTGATTATATATTCAGTGTCCATGAGTGTCCATAAGGTTATTTTGATTCATTCTGGATCAAGACTTACCAGATATTGTGATATACTGTAGATATTGTCCAATGAAGTGACTTGTTTTCACTGAAGTGGTAGGTAGAGGTTTGGTTCAATACTTGTAAGTAGACATTACCAAAAGCCATACAAGCAACCCCTAAATGAGTGCTATGGTAATATGTAACCATGTAGCTTTTGGTTCCATCAGAGGTCCGCTCTTCAACTCTACACGGCAAAGACCTTATTCAGAAAACAAAGCTAGCTATATTGTTTATAAGCAACATTATATTCATTTTCATTTGTCCAAATGAGGGACTATTTGTCAATAACTGTGCTGGACACGTCTATTGCACGGCCTGTCCATCCTGGGTTGAATTTAAGTTCAAAAAGTTGTGTCTTTTTCTACTTTATTTCAGCAATGAATGAAAGTGCCTCCAACTAAAAAAATGTATCTGAGTTTTGAAAGACTGCTTCTTGAACACAACTTGAATAGCACTTGAATGATGTCAGATGTCATGACTTTAAGGCCTATAGTGGATATCAAATCTTTTTTCACACAATCTTTCTGCTGAAATGTAAACTGTTGGCCAATGGTTCACACTTTCAGTGGCAAAATTGGCCATCTCCAAGTCCTTCACTGATTTTTTGGGGATCTACTGTATCTCTGTGCTAAAGGCAGGTTTCCCTTCTTTAATTAAATTTGTCTCCACAGTGCTCTAATGAAAACATTTATCACCTGCGAGCGCCTACTATCTTTGTTCAGGCATAAAAATCTTTGCCTTCCGGGTGTGTTCTGTTGGTAATGAGTAAATGTATAAATTAAACAGTTACTAATGGATTTTTACTTGCACAATAAATCAGAACAAAGAAGGGCTGAATGTTAATGAGCCGCATTAAACGTCTATAAAACTGACTGAGCCTTTTTCAAACAAGGTGTTTGCAAAGATATTAAATGAGTAAATATCCTTTTTAGTCGAGATCTCTCAGGAATTTCCTGTACAGAGTAACTTTAAAACAACCTTTTCTAACACGTTTTTCCTCTGAAAGTTGTCTTTTTCCACAAGGTGACACCATTCGTATTAGAAGAAGATTGGCGTCTTCCTTTTAAACCACAGACTTTTGTAGTCAATGTGTTAAATTGATTGGAGGCATAATTTTGACCTTAAAATGACCTTGTAAAGACCAACTTGAGATGTTAGTACTATGTTATAAACGCTTATAAATGTGGTTATTTAAAATTCATTAATGAAAACAAAATGATAACCTTTATAATATATATTAAAAGTTCAGATTTTTTGTCCTGACCTAGTAGCAATGTAGCTCTGTTCACATAAAAACAATCCCTCTGGGGCCTCTCTGCCCTTGCATCCCACTGTATCTATTGAAAAGCCAGTGGTTAAAAAGTCCTTTAAGATATGGGCTCAGTTTAGAAAGCACATTGGTCTTTGGAGTTTCTCTCTCTGGAGCCCTATAGCTTCAAAGCACCTCTTTAAACCTTTTCTCACTGATACAAGTATCTGCAATGGCACCAGGAGGGCATCATTTGTTTAAACTGCCTACAGCCTCTCAACTACAACCGAGCCACAGCAGAAAGGAAAATGTCCCTGAGGCCATGAAAGCTGGACCCGGGCCTTTGTAGGAGACCTGGATTTCTCAAAACTGCTCAACTCGTGATGTGTGAGAAGGTAATGTAAGAAGGTAGGGTTAGGGTTTTTACTTTTGTGTATATGGTTTATTTTTATGCCTGAGTTCAAATTTGCTAGTTTACAATTATTAAATAATGATTGATTGTTTTAATTAAATATCACTTTTAAATTAAAAAAAAAAAAAAAAAATAACCTAAGTGGCCATATTGTAGCAAATAATTATTTCATGTTTTATCTAAATAAACCTAAATGAATCCAGGTCTGAACCGTGTTTAAACACATTTGAATTTGTAGTCTTTTGTCTACACTGTGCATAAAGACAGAAGAAGCAACAGAGAAAGACAGAATTGGAGATACAGAGATGGACAGAGATAAATGGAGATGAACAGACATGGATGGAGTTGGTGGATGGTTGGGGTTGTCGCAGTCACCTCTGTTGTAGGTTTGACCCTGGTCCATGACGGACACTGTTCAAGCAGGAAAACAACACAACAACACATTAACGCTTACTGCTAAATACCTGCTCTCTGCTAACTTCATGCTAAAAACAAATAAGAAATAGCTGGAAAGAAACTGGAAGTCTGCAAAGTCTAGAGCTAAAGAGATGACGGGGGGGTCAAAGGGATCAGGAAGTGAGGGCTGGCTCCAAATGACTCTCATTCAAACTAGGGCTGTAGTTGACCAAAACAAAACCTAAAAATGTCATAATTAAAAGCAACCCTCTTTGACACATAAGTCCAAATAATTAACTGCAAGCACTGAATAAGCTAATTGTTATGTTGTGCTGCACTAGCTTTATTTTTATTTTTTTTTTTTTACAGTCGATTTTTATGATAGAGTTAATGTCAGCCTGGAGCAGATTTCTTATTTTATTCCATATTGTTCTTAAATGTAAACTTCAGAAACACCTTTTTCTCTTAATAAAATCTTATTAAAATATATATTACTGGGCTTTTGTCTAAACATAGAAGGAGACCTAAACCACAAAATTCAAAAACATAATAATAATTAGCATCCAGAAATAAATATCATTGAAATATACTATAGCTTGAGCTGTAATACAGTGTGTTTCCAAAGCAAAGTATTAAACTTTGTGCAGGCTTATGTATGCAATACCAAGACTTTCTAGGTGATATATTTGGTGATTAATTGACTTTCCCCTTAAACTAAGTGATTCCTATTGAATGCTTGTATGAAACTTTTATTTTGAAATCTTCTCCCGCAGCGGTGCATTGGCTTCCTGTCCATCTGAGGAGCTGCTGCACGTGGCACACGAGCAGCGCTGGTTTAAAAATAGCTCAGAGGTGTATTTTTAGCTCAAAATGAAACTGCTGCAGAATAACAATCTTTGTCTGGAGCTGATCAAACGTGTCGCAGTGGGGGAAAACAAACTGCTCTAAGTCCTTAAGATTGGGCTTAGTTTTGTGAAAGATGATGAAGAAAAGTGCAGCAGGGTTCCCACTGTTTCACGAGATTCATTTACATGACTTTTTCTCATATTGTGGAATTTCCTAATACAACAATGTTTTAATAAAACAAAAATCTACAGGGTGAAAATTACACAAATGTAAAATAACGAATGATACTAGGACAGCACATCCGAAAACAGAAAAACTCAGCTTGACTAGATCAGACTAAACAGGAACTAAATTTAGAACTGAATCAGGTCTAAATAAAGACAAATTCAGGTTTAAACTAGGACAAGGGGGAGGTTGAAAGTCAGTCTAAACTAAGGCTGAACCAGATTTAAACCAGTAACAAACTATAGGACAAAACCACTCCTAAAATAACTCTAAACTAGGATTAAAAAACAACAAAATTGGCTCTGAAAAAGGAACCAAAAGACTTGCATCCACAATACAATACTAATGAATGAAATGGTACCAAATTAGCAAACATTATACAAATGAATCCAGCTCTAACCTAATACGTAATCAAAATAGAATCATTTTGATGTAATTTAATGCCCTTTTCCATGATTATCACAAATGGTATTCCAGTTTTTCCAGGTTTTCCAGACCAGGTGGGAACCCTGTGCGTTTGAAAAGGAGCAGGAATGAGAGTTGGACACAAAGGCGTGAGACATGGTACCTTCGCTCTCGATTGTGTCCACCGCGTCATTGACCAATCGTATGACGGTCACTATGGAGGCTTGTGGAGGGAAAGAGTACATACAGCACTGTGAGATTTTTAGGAAATTCAAAACAAAAAATAATAAATAAAATAAAATCCAGGATGTGACCCACTTCTGAATCCTGTGACATGGGTTTAAAAAAAAAAAAAGCAGTTTGGCAAATTAAGAAAGATCAAGCAACAAATTGTTCAAGGCTGTTGTTGGTTAACACTGAGAGGGACCGTCGGTTTAGTCTTGGCTTATAGTCCTGGTTTTGTCCTGGTTTAGGTCTAGGTTTAGTTCTTGTTTAATCCAGGTCTTTTTTTTAGATCCTGTTTAGTCCAGCATCACCTAAACTACTTTTGTTCTGGTTTAAAACTGGTTTAGCCCAGGTTTGTGTTTGGTTTTGTGCAAGTCTAGATCTGGATTAGTTCTGCAGTCTTGATTTTAGTCCTAGTTTTTAGTAATGGGTTTAGTCCGGGTTAACTTCAAGGCTTAATCTTTAATTAATGCTGGATATAGACTCAGGTTAGTCCAGTAGAACTGGTTTAAGAGTAAAGCTAGGCCTGGTTTGGTCTTGGTTTTGTGTTAGTTTAGTCCTTACTTATTAGCCCTGTTTTAAGCTTTGGTTAAGAGTTAAGACTTAGCTCTAGTTACACTTTAAAACCATGTTAGTACTATAGGTTTTATGTTAATTCTGGTTTTAGACCTGGTTTCATTTTGATTTAGTTCAAGTTTGGTCCTAGTTTACTGAAGCTTTACTGAAGAATTACTGCCAGGTTCATAAAACAATTTAGTAGTTGTATCAAAGTTACAACATGTTTTAGAGAACAAGACAATTATTATAGTGCTAATACAGGTTTTGATTCTGGTCTTAGGTTTGTTGAATATTTGGTTTACTTCTAGATTTAGTCCCATCTTTGTCCTTTGTCTTGTCTTGTATTAGTCCCAGATTAGTCTACAATGTCCCCTTGTTTAGTCCTTTGTGTGATCCTGGTTTAAATGCTGGTCTGAAGTTCTGTCCTATGCTTAGTCCTTGTTAAGTCCTTGTTTCAGTCATGTCCCTCTCGGTGTGTATTTGATGCTTACAGCCTTGTCACATCGAACAGCCAGATGAGAAAACAGAACTCAAATAAAACATGACTCGTTCTTTAATGGAGCCCAAAGCAGTCAATGACAACAGAGCAATGTTCATTTGGCACAATTGAATCATTGTCTCATCTTCTCTGATGACACAATACAACTACGATGAGTCGCTGCGGGAAGCAAAAGAATGAGCCAGCAAATCAAATCAGGTGAGTCACAATGACAGAGACAGAATCCACAACCAGCAGCAGACCACAGCCGTCTGAAGACCACAAAGACAACGCTGACAAAAACTCACTTTACACATCATGAGGAAAGGTTGGTGAAGTTTGAAAAGGACAATATATCCTCTTTTTATTTTCGACCAAAATTCTAATCTGGGCTCAAGGGAGATTTTATGTTTGGTTACAAAAGACTGATGACCTTTATGTTCTTTCAGGACATCATTGGCACTTTATGCAAAGAAATTAGGGCAAAACAAAAATGAGACTTTTCAGCTGGCTTTGGCCAATCACTTGTGTCGGATAAGTGACATTGTCTGTTTGGTCTACACGGCTTGTCAACACTGAATCAATGGCGGCGGAAGAATATATATGACAATGTTCATAATTTGTTTTTTACTATTTTAATTTGCCTCAATTCTTTTTGTGAATAAAAAGGTTTGATAAACATAAATCAGGTGTTAAACAGATATGTTCAATGAGTGAAAAAAGTAGATTGTGGGTCCCAATAGTTCACCAACATTTTCTCACAAAAATACATCCAAAAGGAAGCGACACAAACCGATGAACTCAGAGCATTGTCCAGTGATTGTCAAAAGCGTACATCAATTTGAATTATTAAAGTCCTCCATTAACCGAAACCTTAAAATGAGGCGTGCCTTACCGTTGTCATCGCAGGAGTCGGACTGAAACGAGCTGAGAGACTGAACCTCTGAGTTACTGCCTTTGTTACTCCCTGAAAAACATGTGACCTCTTCAGCCATGTCCACCATTTTACCTGAGGAAAAGTGAGAGGAAGGTAATAATTAATTTGGTTTGGACAGTTTACAGATACAACATCATATACTATTTATTTAAATGTTATTTAGACTTTTGGCTGTATGTATCCTTGCCTCTAGTCCAGTATTTCAGGGAAGACAAGGGAATAGTTCAAGTTGTTGAGGTCCTGTTTTGTTTGTATTGGTTAATATTGTTTGAAAAATAATAAAAATCTATTTGTCTTACCCTCGTCACTGTCCCAGGGGCTTTTTCGCAGGGAGTCACAGTCAGAGCGACAGGGGGACACCGGGGGCAGGTTGGGGGCCACACTGCAGACCACCACCCCCCTCCTGGTGGTCCCTGAGAGAAACCGAGGCGACTCCGGGTGAAAGGTGCTCATCTCGGTCTGCTCCACACTGCGGCCGTCCACCATCTTCTCCAAAGTGGACCGAGGGTCGTCTGGAACAACATTAGGTCATGAATACTGACTTAATAATAAAGCCAGGGGTAAGTACTTATTGTTACTTATTTGAACAAAAGATTAATGGTAACACAATGGCTGCCTGTAACTACTCACTATAGGTTTTCACAAGTGACTACAGTTAAGGACATGACTTAGGTGTTCCTTCTGTCTCTGTTGATAACACTATCCCACCTTTTATTAATTACCAATCTATACATTTTTCTTGTGCTGTCCTACCGAAATCACATTTGTTTCTTTTTCATTTGTTTTGGACCAAATGAAAAAGTCCAGGATAAAGAGGTGAAAAGTAATGCTCCTTAAAATCAACTTCCCAGAATATTCTTCCAATAAAATGGAAGAATATTCTGCTGCTGTAAATAAAGCCTACCTTGCACTTTGAACCTGGAGCAGGGAGTATAAGCCATGGGTCGGACCGGGACTTGAGGAGGTCCAATCAAACCCCCGACACCGACCACTGTGGGCTCAGCATAGAGATTTAAGGGGTCTCCCATTCCGCAGTGCAGGGTCTTGAACTGGACACCATTGGCTTTAGAGAATAAGAAGAAAAGTAAGATTGTTTATCCTTTGGGTTAAAGACCAGTCGAGCACAGAATTAAAAGATGGAGATGATTGTGGAACTGCATTGGCCTACCCCTGAACCCAGAGTTAGGTTAAGCAATGCAATTTTAGTTCTCACAGTAGTTGATCAGATAGCATGGCAAAATAAATTCATATGCAATTTCTCTGGCCTGTATTAAGTGCACTCTGATGAAAATGCACAATTTTACATTTTATCAATTCCTGCAATCCGACACCAGTGAGAGATGAAAACATCAGTGCTAGGTCTCAGGAAATCAGTTTGCTACTTTTTTTTGCAAATGCTATCCGGTTTACAGACACTTAAACGCATGAACAGGCTAGTTTACTAAATCATGCACACACACAAACCTTAGTAAGCCAAGCCTATTCAGTTACGGGAGAAACACAAGCCACATTATTAACCATTGGTAATGGCCACTGCATTAAAGAGGAGCCATTGGGTTTATACTGTATATCCCAGAAACAGCCTGGTGCCCTCACTAATGGTGCTCACATTAACTTCAAAGGTTAAAGGGTCTTTAAAAAATATACAATTCAGGTAGGTTTGGGCTTGAGTGCACATTTCCACACTTTTCCACAACTACTCTGATTTTTGAAAGTGCTGGGTCAAAAAGATTACGTTTGCAGGGCTTCAATTAGGCGTTTTTCAGAACAAAATAAAGCTGAGTATTTCTTTCAATTACATGCAAATATTTTTTGTTTTTTGACCAGGGCCCACTAAAAAGTTTGGGCACCCCTGTTATAGATACTCACCTTTATTGAGAAGAGCGGCAGTAGCAGGGTCTTGCACCAGAGACAAGTTATTCCTGGAATAGTTCTTTTGGAAAACCTTTTTACGGAAAGCGATGAAGAGTATGATAAGGGTGACGATGACGAAGAGCACCACAGCGATGCCGATGAGCTCCTCCTTCCCGACCACAGCGTGTCCCGCCTGCATATCCGGCACCACCACCGGCCGCAGACCGCAGCGCTGGCCCACGAAGCCCGCCGTACAGTTACAGTAGAACGAGCCGTGAGTGTTTACGCACACGCCGCCGTTCTCACACTCGCCCTCGGGGTTAGAGCGGTCGCACTCGTTCACATCCTCCTGACACCTGCAGGGGGAGGGGAGACAGAAGGATGAGAGTCTGACATTATTAACACTTAACACTGTGAATAATATCAATAGTGTACCCCACTTTTTGCCCAAAGCCCCCCAACATTAAAGATCTCAGTAGAAGTAAACTTAATTTCAGGTTTAGGTATCACAGAAAAATGTTCTTCAAACCTAACTTCTATCATATGTTTGTGTGTCACCTTTAGACTTGGACTATGATACACTTTGATCCGAGATGAGAAGTGATAAAGCCGCTCTGAGTCTGGGTCTGATCACATTCAGCAGTGAGCTTTGGCCAGGCGCCACAGTGGATTTAGACTTTATTTATTTATATACTGCATTTATTCTGACTCTGAATACTAATGAGGAGACGGGAGAAGGTGGCCGAGGAAATGTGGAAGTGAAGTTCAATACTGCTACTGTGTGGTTTCAATCTGGAACTGCATTTATTTTTTGTATGTTTGTCAGAATCAACCCATTTATAAAGAAATGAGAAGACTAAATGAGAGACAGTTAAACATTTTCTATTTTTTAGAACAGCAGACTTTTTTTTCAGGACATTTTTCTGGAAAATGTCAATGTTTTCCAGATTGTGCTGAGATGAGTTCTTGATTGTTCCTAGTCCATTGTATTCAAGAAATGGTGACAGACCCCCAAAACATATTTTACAGTCTGGACATTTTCTTATTTGGAAGTGTTTTATAATCAGGATCCGCCGAATAAGCGACTGAAAGGTTTTTATTTTTGGTGTCAACTAAGCCTCTCCCATGGAACCTCTGAAAAGGTCCTCGTGTAAGGGCGCCGCCATACGGCGATTTTACAGCGAAATACAGCAATATACCACCATCCACCAGAGGGCAGGCTCCAAAAGCAGAACTCTAAGGAGAAACCCAATGGCGACTTTACAAGTGTAAAAATCATGTTTACAGCCTGGTACAAAAGATGTTTCCGGTCTCTAGAGCTAAGTTTTTACTATGTGACAACTCTGGGGGGGGGGATGTTTGATTAATATGTCTGTTTATGCTTTCTGAAAACTATTGTTTTACTATGGAGTAATTTTATTGCCCTTTCATAATGACAATATTGGTGAATAGGTGACCAATGGGCGGATTACATCCATTTTTTTACAATCTATGGTGTCAACTCACGTGAGCCCCTTGAATCCCCTCCTGCAGCTGCAGAGAAAAGCGTTCCCGATGGTTTTACACACTCCTCCGTTCTGACATGGGTTGGGAACACAGGCTGTAATCTCCAGCTCACAGCGCCCCCGGTGTACTGAGGGCTGCAGCTGCACGAGAAACCTGTCCCACAAAGAGAGGACAGATCAGTTTAATATGTCCCTGTCAGAGGCCTACTTTTAAGACAAGTTTGCGCTGTAAAATGTGTAATAACAGTGCAGTCCTGTATCCACCTCCAGAGGGCAGAGTGGTGCAGGTGCCTCCATTGCGGCAGGGCTGGGTCCCGCAGGGGTCCGGGTACAGGATACAGCCCAGCTTCAGCTCGGTGAGGCCCACCACCTCGGCGTAACGCGAGCGCTTGTTCTGCAGAGGCAGCTCGTTGTTGTTGAGCATCACCGAGTCCAGACAGCCCTGAAACCCCTCCAGAACCCGTGGCTCCTTCTGCGAGACCACCAGACCCCGAGAGGACGGGTGCTGGACCTGAAGAGAGAGGGCCGGAGTTAGAACAGGACAAAACAACACTACAGGAATATACCCAGGACTAAAGAGTGACTAAAAAAGGAATTATTATGGACCCAAAAATTTAAACAAGACTAAATAATAACTAAACAAGGTCTGAAACCAGACTTAATCAGATATAAACTTAAGGAAAACCAGGCTAGACTTCACAAACTTCAATTAAAACAGATCTAAACCCAGGACATAATCCAGGAATAAAACAAAACTAAATCATGATTTAACTAGAATAAACCAGTGACAAAACCAGAGAAAAAATTAATTTGACCAAGACTAGGTTAAACCAGGACTACAATATCCTGAACCCTGACCAGTGCTCCGAAGTAGATGGTCTTGTCCGGTCCCAGAGGGGCGTAGAGAGGTCCACGGCGCTGCTCCACGTAACTGTCATCGATGGCCAGGCTGCTGACGTTTCGACTGAGCTCCAGCGCCACCGTGTGCCAGCTACCGTCATTGATGGGACGTCCTGAGATCCCCAACAAGTCCGGACCATCCCCTGATCCAGATCCACAGGCCAACTGGAACCACAGCTTACCCTCCTCCAACTGAAACAGACACAAGCAAACAGTCAGCGGTGCAATGGAGCAATAAAACAAATGAATAAAAGTAAATGTATGCATTAGTGTGAGATATATAATTCTGGTATAACACTAAACCAGGACTGAACCCAGAAATAAATCAGGATAAACAGCCAGAAACTAATATGCAACAACAATAGAAAACAAGAATCACACTTGTCTCAATAAAAACAAAAAAAGGTCTGAAAGAATTAATCTGTAATATACTATATCAATAATGCCATATTTGTTAACCTTACCGAAATGACTCCCTACCAAACTTGAACTCTTGTCTGCAGTGGACTCTCTATGACACTCGCAGCTGAACCTACAGTATCTCCCACAGAGTAGCGTCTAAGTATAGAGCTCACCGTTCTATGACAGCACCAGGAACTCCTCATCACCATGGTAACATACCAAGTGCAAGTAGCAATGAATTAATCTTTAAAGCAAAATTATCTGACAAACATTTTAGTCTCCAACAGATATCTGCAAGACATTATGTCATTGTCTAGTTTAAGAATTTGTAGGATCTGTGTCTTTAATGGCGAGCAGAAGGTGGAATTAGTGCAGACATGCTTTTATAAGCCACATTCTTGACACTATTTGGTTTCAGATTAATCCTCACAAAAAAAGTGAATAAATAAATAAATAGATAGTCCTTCATAGAGTAGTGAGTAGAGCGAGGGTGTAAAAGCCCATAGTCCTAGTCTCAGGTCAATTAAAGGTGACAGGAAAATGGAAAAGGTAGAAGTACCTTGAGCACGGTGCAGGGCTCGTTGTGAGTGTACATAATAATGCCTCGGTTCTGCAGAGTCCTGATTCGGAGACTCAGCTTCAGCTCTGTCTGGAGTCGGTCTGTCACTCTGTATTTAATGTAGCTGTTCCCTGAGAAACTCAAAGACGACTGGCCTGTGAAGATTGAAAGTGGTAATTCAGCTTTTCAGGTTGGTTCTATACGGCCCTGATTAAAACCCTGGATTTATTATTGTTTCTTGTCACACACCTGAACACTCGCCCAGTTTCCCCGGTGGACACTGACAGGCGTAGCGCCCTCTGGTGGCCTCTATAGAGATACACTGCATGTCAGCGGGACAGTGCTGCTCCTCACACTGCTCCGACAGAACGGCACAACTCGCATCTAAACACAAAAAATAGGGTTGGGGTTAGTCACTGACTTATTTTCTTTTGTTGTGCTGTTTCCCTGAGTCAGGAGTGTTTAGTCGTTACCTGTGCAGGTGCAGCGTGACGTGCGGTGAAATCTGGGCGACACAAAGCTGACCCTGGGCGTGCTGTACGTCGCCAGGTTGTGAGAGTCCAGTGTAATACTCTGTTCACACTGCGCCCCTCGACAGTCCAGCCCTGAGCAGTTTTTATCCAAGATGGCCGACACTCGCAGCACCTCCTCCAGCCGTCTCCGGGAGGCGCTCAGCTTCTGCGTCAGGAAGGCCGCCTTATAAAACCCCCCAGCTCCGGTCTCCACAGCCAACAGCATGTCCAGCTGCGGGGTCCCACCAACGGGCTGCAAACTGAGCACGTGCAGGACGTCCCGGGGCTGAGAGGCGGCTGCTTTCTGCAGGACCTTGAACAGAACGGAATGTTCACATTTGCCATTGCTTCAATCAGAGCTGGTTCTTTACAGATTTAGTGTACCATGTCTCTCTAATAAATTTAAAAAAGAAGTTTTGCTCTCATAAACTTTGTTTTGAGAAAGATTTAAACTATTAAAGCTGTTAGGTTTTGCAGTTCACTACAAACTGAAAAAAGTCTTTATGGCTTTAGTTTAACACAATCACTTACCTTTAAGACGCTCTTCAAATACGATGCCACAAATTCTCTTGGTGCCACGCTCTCGAATCTCACCGTCACCGCCTCCTGCAGCATCTCTGGTGTGGCCTGCTCCACGTGCACGCTCACAGGCACAGGCACGGCAAAGCGCCCATCACTCACGCTGGCGTTCAAAGAGTATCTGCCTGCATCTAAGCCTCCTAAAGCGATAATCTTCCCGTCTCGAGGGCTGATCTTAAACAGGCTGCGCTGAGCTGGAGGAGCATGGCCGAAGGTCAGAGCGTCATACGGATCTGCGTCGGTGGCATGCAGCTGACCGATAACACCGCCCGGGAACTCGTCCTCCATAGTGACGATGTGCACCTCTAAAGGCAGGGCTACGGGACGGTGAAGGCTCTCCTCAATGACTCTGACGGTGAGGGGGGACGTGGAGGAGAGATGGGGCTTCCCTGAGTCTGTTACCTGGAATTAAACAGGACAAAGAAAGGAGACATACAATCAATTTAGACTAAAACAGAACAAGACTAGACCATTATTTTTACAGGAGCAGTGTGTTACAGGTTGGGTTAGTACAGTAAATGTTGTGAGGAGGATGGTTTAAACAGTGTGACATATACATTTACTTAAATTAAATCAGTTGTAACCATTTACTTGAAATGGGGCAAATGCTATGTTTCCAACTGCATTCAGAGGCATTTTATTATGCGTCAGTTGTAATTGTCCCCCAGAAAATGAACTCCACAAAGTCCAGGCAGACATTTGCTCGGAATAAAAAAAGAATTAGGATGCTGCCCAGGCTAGTAGTCTGCTGAAAGTACAATAGACAATCCTGAATTGGGCGAAAATAAGAATAAAAAACAAAAATACAAACTGAGCTTGCATTTACTTGAGAGAAAAACAAACCATTTATCCCAGATGTATTAAGTTGGCAATGTCTTTCGAGGCATGCTAAGCAGATTAGCTCTTTACCTTAATCTGCAGAACGTACTCTGTTGCCAGGTCTCTCCTGAAAACCTGATTGGCCACGAGAGTCCCGTCTTTCTCCAAAACAAACTCTCCTCCTGCGTTCCCCGACAGGATGTGGAAGTCAAAGGGCGGCCCGTTGTGGGAGGAGTCCAAGTCGATGATGGACAGCTGAATGATGCTGGTGCCGATTGGTTTGTTCTCCTGATCAACACAAAACAGTTTTAATTTCTAAAAATGTGTATTACTAGAACAATTATGAGTCATGTACCTTATACTTTAACAACATATACGTAAATCAACATAAAGTGGTGCTTTGTTGCGTCTCTAATCATTCATTTCTGGTTTAATTAATATTGTATGTAACTGTTGACTGGCCGAAGCTTATATCTCCTAAAGAACAGAGACGGTTTTGTACCTGGATGACGGCAGTGACGTTCGCTGGAGAGAAGGTCGGTGAGTTGTCGTTGATGTCTGAGATGTCGATGTTGACAGTCACAGTGGACGACATGGGAGGGGCGCCGCTGTCCAGAGCCCGCACGGCCAGAGAGTAACTGGGAACCTGGCGTAAAACAAGAAAAAATAAGGTTAAGGTAACAAGTTTCAACATGTGTGATCGATATAATGAATGAACACATGAATGAATTAAAAGACACTGTTTTATTGTTTGACCACAGCAGGGTGCATTCAGTTATAAGAATCTGTACATAAATATATTTGTATGGCTCTCATAGTTGACAACAGAAACAATATCATTTGAAACATAAACCAACTCTGTTTTAATTAAATATTAAACTGTCAAATCTACTTTTACTTTATAGAAATGATGTTGTGATTGAGGTGAAGTGATTTAACTGTAAATCTTGAAATTTAATTCACTGTGTAAAGTATTGTCCAGTAGGTGGCAGTAACGTATAAAGAAACACTACATTAAATCCTTGTATATTGTATTCCTTGTTTTATATTTTATATTTTATTTATTATTTAAACCCTGAACATACAAGACAGACAACATTCACATTCATATTTAAGGACATTTTACATTCATGTGTGTCTTTGGACAAAAGGAGGAAGTGAAAGGATCTGTTGCACGGGGAAGACATGAAGACTACATGGAATATATTTATTTCATTCATACAGTATATATATCATTATTTTACACTGCAAACAACAAACCAAAACACTACTAAAGGACTAAACCTGTAAAGATGGGCAGCCAATGCTAAACAAAAAAACAGAACATTGGGGTATAATTAATATGTTTTTTCAAACCTTGTTCTACTGTGCAACACCAAACCAATACTGTTGTGCTCTTAAGTTTACATACCCTGATAGAATTTATGATTATTTTGCCATTTTTCAGAGTATGACGTTTCTGTCTGAGTCATGGGTAATTGAACTGTCTAAAACAGTAAAGGAATATAAAAAGATATCCAAGGAATTGAGAATGCCAATCAGCAGTGTTCAAACTCTGGTCAGGTAGACCAACAAACATTTCAGCCACAACTGCCAAGAAAATTGTTCGGGATGTATTTCAGAGAGTTCTGAAATACGAAACTCTCAAAGTCATCTGGGGTAATGAGCCCAAAATGTAACTTTTTGTTCAGAACCATAAACGTTACATTTGGAGAGGAGTCAACAAGGTCTATGGTGAAAGGTAATTCATTCCTACTGTTAAACATGGAGGTGCATCACTGATGTTTTGGGGATGTGTGAGAAAAAAAAGCAAACACAATTGTTTGACAATAAATGGCTTCACTCAACCACTAACTATGAGTGAAAAGTTTTTGTGTTAACATTCATATTCGCTGAAAAATGGCCCAAAAATCACAAATTCTGCCAATGTATGAGCACAACTGTATAACGTAGCCTATTTACTAAACAACTTTTAATATTTGTTATGCATCAAAGTTTAAAATTTTTGAATATATATTTATTGAGGTTTAATGCATTCATTTGACAGAATAGAAAGTACCTAGAGAAAAAACAATGAGTAAAGAGTGAGGAGTTGAGAGTCAAACCCAGGTCTCTTCATTTAAGGGATACACGCTCAAGCCACCAAGACGCCCCATCTGAAAGCCATTTAAAAATATTTTCGTCATGCCATAAAAAATAAATGTCCAAGTGTGACAGGCTCTAGCAGAGTGGTTAGCACCAGCAGCCGGGTTTAATCACTGACCAGAACAGGGCCCTAGGACATAGAGCTCCTAGTTCACAATTATATAGTTTTAAACTGGAGTTTTATTTGATTTTCTTTTCTAACCATGTTAATTTGACTGCACAGTTTTTGAGAATTACCTTTTTTTTTATCTTCATAATGCACATTTGAAATAAGAATAAAATACATAATGTTTTAGACAGGTTTCCTTAGATGTTTCTTTACATGTGTGTTCTCTTCCTTCCTTTTCCGTCAGAAGCAGGTCAGCCTTGTTTACCGCGAGGTGTATACTCTCTCCACATTCGCCTCTTGCTTTAGTTTGTTGTGTTGCATTCCGTGTGTTTCTTGGCGAGCTTCATTAACTCACTGTTTCATAAAGCAATAAGCTCAGACGGAAAATATCCTGCAGCGAGAAGTGTGCACGTGGGAGAGTGCACGTGGGCGTTTGTGTGAACCTAAACGTGGCTGTGTGTGTTTGCGGACGGTTTGTTCCTCTGTGGAGCTAAAGCCAGCCTCTGAAGACACAAAAATCATTATTTATTAGCTTCCATATTTGCAGAAGCAGTAGGAGCTTATGTTTAAAGGAGGCCTGGCTCACACTGGCTCTAGTTGTGGTGCTGCCAGAATATATACGTCAGCCCATTATAGCACAGTTTATTGTATATCAGTTATTCCATTTATATAGCTCATTAAGGCACTTTGAACTGATACATTAAGATAAAAAATTGAGGAAGAAGGGCACATGGTTATTTATTTCCAGTGTCCAGAAAGAAAAAGGAAGAAAATAATGAGCAAGAGAAGGAGTAGAAGAGGGATGAAGCCACTTTTGCATCTAAAAATGTCCTCATAGAATATGACCCATGATACAAACAAAGTGATATAGCTATAAAATAAAATCTTTTTTTCTTTTTTCATATAATTTATCTTAAGTTTTTCTTTACCTTCCTGCCATGACAGTGAAAATACAGCTTACCTTTTAGTTTGAGCCTATTCTGTCTTCAGAAGACCAATAAGACCACACAAAGGGTCAACAGGTCATCTTTAGCATCTGCAGAGTCACTATGGCCACTATTTAATCTGCTCTAGGCACACTTAGCAGCATTAACCTTTACAGTGGGGCGGGCGAAAGGAAACCTACATTTGTGGTAAACCTGTTTCTGCCATTGTTCAAAATCAAAAATAAATGAAATCAATTTGTTGTAAACCTACTCTGAACTGCAATTAAATTGTATTACAACAGTGATCAGAGTCTGTTCAGCGTCATGGAAAGTGTCACGATATGCATTAGTTGTTGGTCATGTGGTGAAATATTAGTGTTAGGACAGCATTTAAGCCTTACCAACTGTCAGCTAAATGTCAGCTAAAGCTATTAACGGATTTCTTTGATAAACTGCAGTATTTCACCTTCCCACCACAAAATCTGGTTTTATAAACTACACTGTGGAAAAGAAAATACCTTAATGTAACAAACAAACAAAAAAAGTTATGCAGTGTTTGTGAATAATGTCTATAAAACAAGATATATTGGAAGAAGGATAGGGTAACTCAACCTTTGTCTATTTCAGCACTGACCTTTCTGAGACTATAGATAATTTCTTTGTTAAACAAGATTTTAAGACGAAGAATCCAATCACCTATCACGTTAAAAAAGAGTTTAAAACCAAACCGTCCATTCAATGGTTAAAGCCTGGTCTCTCTCTATAGTATCTGTGTGTACAGTATATGCAGTCCTTCAAAGTAAGAAGAGCTGATAACCTCAGACTTTCATCACAGATGCTTTGATCCCGCTTCACTCCGGAGCGCTTGCATAAATACTTTATCATCAGCTTCGAACGTTTCTGAAAATATGAAATACCGCTGAACAACTAAAGATGAAGGAGCTCCTCCACCGAGCGCCAGAAACCCGACTCTGATCAATGTTAGTACTGCAACGACCGAATATATGTGGAATAAGAGCAAAGATACGTAGGATTTATTCACATTTTTTGTGAGTATTAATCCCTTGAGATGAATCATCTCGTTTTCGAGGACGAGGGGTCCTCTTACTCACTAGCGACACTTTAGATTTGCCAATTAACCTGTCTACATGTCTTTGGACGGTGGGAGGAGCCGGAGTACCCGGAGAGAACCCACGGTAACACGTGGAGGACATGCAGACTCCTCACAGAAAGACCGGGAATTGGCCGGGTTTTGAACTCACAACCTTCTTGCTGTGAGGCAGGAGTGCTAACCACTCTGCCACGTGCACCCCAAATATTTGAATAAAGCCAAGTGGTTGAGGCGGTTAATGGGACTTAAAAGCCAGGACTAGAGCCACAGGAGGATAGAGCTGGACTTATTTAAGAAGAAGTTATCTTTGGTCTTTCATTAATTGGCTCATAATTATAGAAATTGGGCATTTGTATATTGGATTTTTTTCTGTAAAAAACGAGTTGTGCAGGTTTTATATATGTAGGAGCTTTTCAAAAAACAAAACAATAAAAAAAGTCCAGATACACCAGAGACATCCACGCAGATGTCACCACTGTTAATGTGTGTATTGAACATGAATATTTCCATGGTAAAGGTCACAAAAACCAGCTTTAAACTGGCTTAATGTTTACGTGACATGAAATATAAAAGAATTAGAAAACTCACTGAACATGCCCCGAATGTTCTTATGTGTACAGCACTTACCACCATCTTGTGTTTGAAAAACTAGTTTTTGTGCATTCTTTTTTGTGTTTATTTTAATAAACACTCTTGTTGCACTGAGATACTCTTTAAATGGAGGATGAACTATCCATTTATAAATATTTATATATTTTTCATGTTTTTTATGGTTTTCATGGTAAAAAGACAGATCCTATTTTGTCTAATGCAGTTCCAGAACCTCTCTGTCTGAAAATGTAAATGCGGAGCGCCTCCAGGTGAAACGGGCCTAATGCTAGCCAGGTCGGAGCTTTGTCTTTGCCAAACGACAAATGTAAATGCAGATTATAGCAGCTGAAGCTCATTAGCATTAGCGCTGAGGGAACTGTGTCCAAAGGCGAGACGGGACTTGGCTGTCTCTGAACGTGCCCTGTGCAGAAAAATGCTCTTGGTTTTAAAATCTCTATCTCTTACACTAATGAGCCTTAAATTCTCCCTTATCCAATCAAATTAAGTGACCTTAAAACAAGCAGCATTTTATAATGACTATTTAGAAAACAACATCCCGACTGCTCTTTCTAATTCTTGTTCAAAGTCTCATTAGTTTAGCCATAACCCAAATCCTATTAGAATGAATGGGACAGAGCAGAAAATGGCTGCTGCAGGAGGTGCATTAATCTTTTCTCTAAAAGTGGACTAGAAATTAGAAGCCTTTTAAATTGTATAGAATGTGCATTTTTTATTTTAATGTTAGAGTGGCTGTTATAAATGTCAAAGCAATATATGGCTTCAGTTGTTGTGTTCAGGAAGAAAAAAAAAGGGTTGTAGGACACATAAAATATCCTGGAAATAATCCATTCATTCATTCGTTCATTTTCTACCGCTTAGTCCCATTAGGGGTCGTGGGTGATTGGAGCCTATCCCAGCAGCTTTGGGCCTGAGGCGGGGTACACCCTGGACAGTGGTGGAGGAAGTACTTAAGTTTAGTACTTAAGTAAAAGTACAACTACCCTGAAAAATATATACTTAAGTAAAAGTATAATTACTACATCAACATCTTACTTAAGTAAAAGTCATAAGTACATACTTTTAAATTTACTTTAAAGTATTTTTTTAAGTAAAAGTAAAAGTAAAAATCAGTTGTATCAATGTCTGGGCTGTTCAATTGTAACAATCACAAACAATATCTATTGTGTACTGGAAAGAGTTGTTGTGCAATACTGACACTGTAAAAATCTGGTTATTTACTTATTACTCAAATAATAATTAGGCTAAGCCAATTATGACATACAATTTATTTTATTTTACTATACTTTAAGAGCAGTAAAAAAACTCAAAAGTACACAGGTGAGTGTTATTCTGAACACTTTAATCAAATTTGTATGACCAGTTTATTCTGCTCAACAACAGTTGCTTTAGTCCTTTACCTAGGCCTGCATGGGGAAAACGTAGCTAAAACTGCATTTGAGGCTTATACTCCATTGATTACAGAAAATCCAAAAGCATTAGGCTAATAATGTATAACACATTAGAATGAGAAAAAAATAAGCACCAAACAAAATTTGATAAAGCAGTAGTTTGCTCATCTCCAAAAATGTAACGTACTAGCAAGCTATCGTCCCTGCTGTGCTAATAACCAGCTAAAGAAGTTGCTCTGTTAGGTACCACTAACTTACGTCAAACAAATATTATACTGGTGTAATATTTTGTTATGTTGACATCCGTTTTTCTATAACAGTCATAGCACCATGTCATAGCAAGTTTGTAACTTAAATATTAATAATTAGCATTGCATGTCTTACCTCTATATGTTTCTTCAAATTTGAAGGGAGTTTTTAAACGCCAACAGTTCTTTGCGTTGAGGTAGGCACTTGACACATTGAAAACGCCAGGAGTCATTCTTTGAACCTTTAAATTCAAATAACTTGCTTAAATAAGGCCAGGATGTCTCTCAGAATCAGAGCTGCAGGGCACAGGACAAACAGTTCCGCTTGTGTTGTTTCAAAGCGCGCTGAGCGCATGAGTTCTTTGACCAATCAGATCTCTGATCTGTTTCAACGTGCATTGGCCAGCAACGCCAAAGCGTCAGTCGACTAAAAATTTTTTTATGCAAGATTTGGAAGGATGTAACGACACGCATTTTAATAATGTAGTGGAGTAAAAGTACAGATAATTGCTGAAAAATCTACTTGAGTAAAAGTAAAAGTATTCATTATTTTTTACTTAAGTAAAGTATATTTACTTAAGTACAGTAACTAAGTACAAATACTTCGTTACATTCCACCACTGACCCTGGACAATGGCGCCAGTTTGTCGCAGGGCTAACATTTAGAGACAAACAGTGACAGACAATCATTCTCTCTCACATTCATTCACTAGGGACACTTTAGAGTTGCCGATTAACCTGTACATGCATGTGTTTGGACGGTGGGAGGAAGCAGTGCCGGAGAGAAGCCACGGTAACACGTGGAGGACATGCAGACTCCTCACAGAAAGACCGAGAATGTTGCTGTGAGGCAGGAGTGCTAACCTTGTGCACACCGGAAATAATCCATATTTAACCAAAACCAATCAAAATTATTTTAGATTAATAAACTTTGCTTTCTGCCCTACAATGTTATAGATTAAATCACACATACTTATTTAAAACTTTAATATCCCTTTTGACAAAGAAATTGTCAAAACGAAATTATAATGCTAAATAGTCTATAGGAATAAATTTGAGTGTGAGTGGCCAAAGAATCAATTAAAACACCGACCAAAAGTATCACATGTGTTATAAATAGGGCTACAATAAAGACATTTTTATTTTTATTTTTTATTAATTCCAAAAGGGATTTTCTTCCTGGCAAGATGGTGGCACACAGAAACATGCAGCTATTAGCGCTCCAGTTTTATGTGCCACTGGTTTGTTACATATGTTTTCTTGTAGCATTTTTAATTCCAATATTGAGAAATACAACTCCACATGAGTGTTGTTAAAATTAATGTGTGGATTGGTTTGTGAATAAAAACGTTCTTAGACAATCTAGTTCAATAACAGAACAGTCTTTCATGTGCATCTAGTCCAGCTCCAGTCTCACTAAGCCTCATACATGCAGCACTAACTCCACTCAGAACCAGTTTGCATTAGCTCGACTGATAGAACTTTCAATTACACTGACACCACCTGCATGTATTATTTTAAAGGTTTGGTTTTAGTTGGAAAGAGACAGTAATTCTATTTTCTCTGTGTCATGTATGGTAAATAAAAATGTGCTTACGGTCTCTCGGTCCAGCTGCTTGTTGACTTTGATCACTCCACTGAGCAGGTCGATGAAGAACTGGTTGTCTCTGTCTCCGCTCACGATGGAGTACAGCACGGCTCCGTTCATCTGGCTGTCCACATCCTCCGCTACGAGCTTCAAACACAAACACAACGCCTGAGCTTCAAGCAGCTCCACTTTCTGCTGAAATAAATCGCCTAAAGCTGCTGCAGTTCCCCAACCACGTTTTGTACAGAGCCACAGGGAAATAAATAAATATTATTTCAGTTTATTGAGTCTGCAGGATGTTTTATTCTGAAAAGTTACTTGATTTTTGAGCATTTCCTCCACTTCCTGCCCCAGAGTGGTGCCCTAAATGAGAAATTCCAGTTTCTATGTTTACCTTCTCTCTTTTCACAAGACACACAGTCTCTTGTCTTGTTGCAGACATGGTAGACTCTGGATTTTAAACAACAACAGACCACAGCTCGTTTATTCATGCACATAATTTTAGTGACTGGATGAAAAAAAAAAATCAGCGCACACTAGCCTAAGGTAAGTTAAACCTTTCTGACTCAATTTGGGCCGCTTGGATTTTCCCTGGTCTCTCACAAACATGGATACTCCCCTGGTCTTGGTCAAGCCTTTAATGTTAGTGTGTTTCTAACTACATCGCTACATAATAAATCACAGAAGACCTTTAAGACCCATATGTACATGTGCTGAATCAGAGCTTGTTTGAGCCAAATGATCATCAAGTGGTCATAATGTTATGGCTGGTGTACACTACACAATGTAACCTTTAGGCATCCTAATATTTTTTTGTTCTTCTGAAAAGGCTGAGGGTGGATTAAGGGACTCAGTCAGTTTGAGGGAAATTTAAACAGAAAAAGCCCTGTTAGAAACATTTTAAAAACAACCGAGAGCCAGTGTAATGAGGCCAGAATTGAGCTGGTGTGCATCGAGGCAAGGTCTGTCATGAGACAAGCTGCAGCATTGTCCATCCACTGAAGACGATTGATAGAGAGACGCCTGATCCAGCCCTAAAATTCAATTACCTTTTTCAAAACATAATTTTCAAGACCTTTAAAGAGTCATGCTATTCCAGCACCTGACAGTTCCTGATACTAATACAATTGCATATATATTCAAAACTATTATTTCATATCAAAACACTTTTCAAGATCTGTGTTGTTGCTACATGACATTGTTGCATTAAAATATTATTTCAAGACTATATACAAGAATAAGCACAATCACAATGTGTTGTTTTTAAAAGCAAAAGAACAGTTTTTGTGTTTCTAGCGCTTGTGTGAACCCAGATACTCGCTCCAGTGTCTTTCTGTTCAAAAACATCTTCCCACTCACTTCTAAAAAACTCAATGCTATTCTTCTCCACTTCTTAATAAGATGTAAAACACATCACAGTCTGTTCCAATAGCTTCTTGTGGCCACCTGTCGGCTCCAACGGTTTCCACGGTAACAGACACCTGGGCATTTTGCATGTGTGACTGTTTCACTCTGGAGTCTATTACAAAGCTATTTTAGTGAGTTCCAAACTTTAGCGAATGAACAGACTAGACTCTCCAAAAAGCTCTTGCCAATGTGATTTAGTTTACATAGGTGCTGGATGAAGTAATTTAGTTGTGATGGAAGTTGCCAAAAAATACAACATAATTCTGCTTATTTAAAGGTACATTGTTGTATTAGCGGAACATAAGTAAAACCACCCTCTTTGCATTTGTCTATCTTGGAAAATAGACATGAAAGGGAGCTTTTACACTGGAGTTTTTGGGCTTTTCCATTTGGTCTGAAGCAAATTGTCAGATGTAAAAGCTTCAGACGACTGTGATTGAGACCAAACAGCTGCTCTTTGGTTCAACAAAAAAGCAGTCTTGGTCTGTTGCATTTGGCAAATGTTCAGACTTTATAATATCAGACGGGTTTAAAAGTATAAGACTCACAGATTATGTTGCTTTATGTTTTGTATGGCTCAATTTCTGACACAGTAACATCTGTAACTGCATCCGAAGGTTTCGCAGTTTGCATTAATTCTATATTAATAATAGTATCTCTACAGGCCAGTGTCTCGCTTCAGTGTCTCTAGTTAAACTGCAAAATAAACATTAAACATCGTGTACAGAAGGCCTGCTCTCAAAAGCCCTGCCAACAGATGTCACCAAAAAGACACCAGAAATTATAATTTGAATCAGAAAAAGTTAAACATGTCCTTTTTATGTAGAATTTTCTTTTTTATGTTTAAAGTTGTACAAAGTGATGTAATCACAGCAAGCACCAAAGCAAACTAAACCCCCTATTTAGGCTTCTATTTTGTCTTTTTGCTGCATTGTACTATGGTTTCAGTATCTTTATTAATGTAATCATTTAAAAGTTATTGTGCCATATATTAAGATATGTCTGATTTGGACATTATTGGCCCTTTTTTGACCCAAACCAATTCTAATCAGCCTGGACTACAATAGATCTCTGAAAGTGTTCTGTGGGATCTGGCTCCAAGATGTTAGCAACCCAGACTTTTGGATTTGGATGACAGAAAGCCCTAGACAATAAAAAAAGGCTTTGCAAGGCTGATCATAAATAGAAATTGCTCTTTTCAGTAATTTTCTGTATTGAAATGGTAATCTGTCGTCTTAAGAATAGTTGTGCTTCTACGGCTCTCTGTTTAAAGCAATGGAGATCAGATACCACATCTAGTGTTTTAATGTGGTTTTACTGCAGCATCACTAAATTTAAATACTTTGGTAACATGCTGGTCACTAAGCCTACCTGGACAACAGACTCTCCGATGGTGGCGTCCTCTGAAATCACGGCAGAGTAAATGCGCCTCGGCTGAACACTGGAGCGTTGTCGTTGACGTCGGTCAGGTTGATGTTGACAGTGGTGATGGCGCTCAGCGGTGGAGATCCTCCATCTCGAGCCTCCACCGTCAGGAAGTAGTCCCGGCACGTCTCATAATCCAGCGGCTGGGCTACCAAGATCGCACCTGGGAAAGCGATTTGGAGCGTAAGTTAAATAGTAAATAAGATGTTTAGATTATGGTGATGTTAAAAATTAGGTTCAGTCTTTGTTGAAATAGTATGAGTTCAGCTTCTATATTCTTGTTGTTTATAAAATTGACTTTTATATAAAGATCTCACACAAACACAGACTTTTGTAAAATCTTATGAATATACTGTATATATAGGTTTATTTTCCTGCTGTGCCTTTACATTACTTGCATTTACTTTTAGGCTTTATTTTCAAAACTACAAGATAAAGAGACATAATTATATACATAGACCTAATACAAATGCTAATTGCATTGAATTGATGTTGAATCACAATAAGATTTTTGTTTTCACCATCTCATGAGAATGTAAGTTAATGGGAAAAACATTTTTTTGATTTAGTTTTTGCAGCTTTTGTATTTGAGTGGTCAAACTCACCGGTCAGAGGATGGACGTGGAACTTGCCATGCTCGTTGCCTGATCGTATGCTGTAGGTGATCTCTGCGTTGGTGCCTATGTCTTTGCTGGCAGCGTAGACCCTCAGGACTTCAGTGCCCACTCCCACATCCTCCGGGACAGTGGCCAGCTGGTCACGCCTCTCAAACACCGGAGGGTTATCGTTTATGTCCAACACCGTGATGGTAACGTTAACCAAAGAAGACAGCGGCTGTGGCGTGCCCTGATCTGAAGCCCGCACAGTTATCTGATAGGACGGCTGCATCTCTCGATCCAGGACTCGCTCTAAAACTACAATACCTGACGACTTATCGATGGAGAAGGAGCTGTCAGCGGAGTTGGCCAAAGAGTAGACCACAGTGCGACCCGGACCAGCTGGAAACAAGACACAGAGATGGATTAACGAAACCAGTCATTTAACAATTACTTACAGAGGTCAATTGAATCTATGTCGGCCTTCTGTCACTAACCAATCAGAAGGCCGACATTGATTCAACTGACCTATATAATAGATTTATGGTCCAGTTGTGGTCTTTGTTTTTTCACTTATCCTGGTCTCTGGACATGGTTCTGGCCTTGTCCAGGTCTACGGTCTTACCATGGTCAAAATCTATGGTTTGGTCTCACCCTTGTTTGGGTCTATAGTTCTGGTCCTGGTCTCTAGTCCGAGACTATGGTCTTATCCTGGTCCGGGTCAATGGTTCTGGTCCTGGTCTATGGTCTTACCCTGGTCCAGGTCTCTAGTCCGGGTCTATGGTCCTACCCTGGTCCGGGTCTATGGTCTTACCCTGGTCCAGGTCTCTAGTCCGGGTCTATGGTCCTACCCTGGTCCGGGTCTATGGTCTTTCCTTGGTCCAGGTCTCTAGTCTAAGACTATGGTCTTACCCTGTCCAGGTCTCTAGTCTGGGACTATGGTCTTACTCTGGTCCGGGTCTATGGTCTTACCCTGGTCCAGGTCTCTAGTCTAAGACTATGGTCGTACCCTGTCCAGGTCTCTAGTCTAGGAGTATGGTCTTACTCTGGTCCGGGTCTCTGGCCTTACCCTGGTCCAGGTCTCTAGTCTGGGTCTAAGGTCTTAGCCTGGTCCTGGTCTCTAGTCTGTGACTATGGTCTTACCCTGGTCCGTGTCTCTAGTCTGGGTCTATGGTCTTACCCTGGTCCGGGTCTATGGTCTTACCCTGGTCAAGGACTCTAGTCTGGAACTATGGTCTTACCCTGGTCCGTGTCTCTAGTCTGGGTCTATGGTCTTACCCTGGTCCGGATCTATGGTCTTACCCTGGTCCAGGTCTCTAGTCTTGTACTATGGTCTTACCCTGGTCCGTGTCACTAGTCTGGGACTATGGTCTTACCCTGGTCCGTGTCTCTAGTCTGGGTCTATGGTCTTACCCTGGTCCAGGACTATGGTCTTACCCTGGTCCGGGTCTATGGCCTGGATGCGGGTCAGCAGGGCTCTGGGGGCTGTGTCCTCGTAAACGCTGGTTGTGTAATGAGGCAGAGTGAAGAGCGGAGGGTTGTCGTTGACGTCGCTCACTGTCAGCAGCACATCTGAACTACAAAAATGTCCGCCACCATCTGTTGCCTTGGCAACTAGCCGGTATGCAGGTGTCACCTCTCGATCCAGATTCACCAGTAACTTTATATCACCTGTACAATACAAGCAATAAGGTGCACATTGGTATTAGTTTATTCAGTGTCTTAGAAACTTAGATGACTTTTGGCATTTACTGGGGCTATAGAATTGTTGTCTGTGTCAGAAATCCCATGATTGTAAAAGAAAAAAAGTTTAGAGTGCAACATTGTAAGCAGAATAAGTCAATAAAAAAGGTTATAGAAAAAAACTGTAATATACTGTATTTTGTAACAGTACATATAAGAAGTCTTTACCAGTGTCAGGGTCAATGCTGAAGTCCTGGGACCCAGTGCCATAGAGACTGTACTGGATCCAGGCACTGAGCCCCACGTCTGCATCTGTGGCTCCAACCCGGAGCAGGACACTGTTCACTGGGACGTCCTCTGAGACGGACGCAGTGTAGAAGGCCTATGGGAGATGATATTAGCAACTTAATTTAGTTTAATTGATTTTTCTGTCTCATTTTTATTTTTAATTTTTATTTAAGACACACATGCATTAAACTTCATAGACATTGCCAAACGCCCCTAGACTTGATATTTGTAATAGAATCCTGACCTGGTTGCAGATGGGACTGTTGTCGTTGGAGTCGGTCACTGTCACCTCCACTGTTGCCTGGGAAACAAAGAAGCCATCGCTGGCCGTGACATTAATGACATAGAGGTTTCGTTCTTCTCGATCCAGCGGCCCTTTCACATACATCTTCCACTCGCCTTGTACCAAACCCAGAGCAAAGACGCCACGGTAGTTTCCACCTGAAAGAGATACGAGCAGGCAGAAAAGTAAGTAACTGGTGTTTAAATACACTCTACAGTATATTGTTACTTTAATGGTTGGCTGCATTTAGAGTAAAATCTAATTCCTGCCTTTGTATAGGATTTAAGATACACTGCTTCATGTGAGCTCAGCATGACAAAATACTAATATGAAAGATACTACTGCCAAAAACAAAAAAAATGTATTGTATCACAATAATGTATTTTAAAATAGGGTAATTACTTTCACAATCAATATACATTTCCTTTTTCTTTGTCCACAAAATAGACCACAAATACTTTGTTGGAGAATTGTTATCAACAACACTTTTTCAGCAAAACTCTTTATCTTCACTCAAAGCCATTAAACTCCACCACATGCAGATAAAACTAACACATCTGGTTTGTTTGGATTATTTGTTGGTTATAAAATTGCTGAAACTACTTATCTCTTTGGTGATAAACTGAATAGTTTTTTTTAAATAAACTGTGGACACACAGTTTTTAATAAGATAAGCTGCAAAAGCCTTTTATTCATCAGAAAATGCATCCCCACAAAGTGCAAACAACATCTAAAAGAGTCAAAATACTGAGTTTTCATGTTAGAAATAGTTTTTTTCCAGCATTTATGGAAGAAATCTGGAGTGCCCTCACGCCCAAAGCAGGTGGGAGAGGCTCCAGCCCTAAACAACCCCAACAAGATAAGTGGAAGAAAAGGAATGAATGCAATGAATTTTTAGTCAGTAAAATACCATTACAGGTAATTAACAAAACTAAACTGATAAAACTATTCAGTTATTTATTAGCATTTAACTCAGAAGCAATGGGACTAACTGAATGCAAATAAATATTTAAATGTAGTTGCAGACAACCTACCAAATAAAAAAATTGTTAGGTACGTAACAATTAATAACTAATATACTGCTGTGTTGATGACTCATGTCAAGTGGAGAAATGGGAAATCCTATTATTTCCACTATCTGAAAGTATCCAAGGACCACATAACTACAGCTTAGTTTAACTGTTGCGATTATGATGCAATGGCAACTGATCTTAAGAACCAATCGTAAATGCTAAAAATATATATCTTTGACATTAAATGCCAAATAACAAACAGAGTGTATGTCTATATGTCATTATATGATCTATATAAATCTACTGGGGCTAATTCTCTTCCTTCATCTTTATTTAACATGCCTTGGTTTTCTGTTGAAGCTCAGAAAAGGTCAGATTCATCATTATATTTCCTATATGTTTGATGCCTGTCTCCCTGCAGTGTTTCATGACTCATTCTTTATTCAGCGATAAGGTCACATCAATCAAAGACAGCCATTGGGAGTCTTACACTATGGAAGGGTTTTCACTATTCTCTGGAGATCATTTTCCAGCAACATTATAAAGGATTACATGAATACAAAGAGTAGAGTCCAAAAAGGGCCAATCTGATATTAAAAGTGAACCAAAATCAAGCAACAGTAATACAACATATTCTAAGAGCAAATTAGATTTTGAGGCAGGGGCTTAAAGACACAACAGCGTAACAGTGTATTTTAGCCTTGCCTTCTATAATTCCAGTCTATTATGATTGGCCAAAGGTGTTTTGAAAAGTGAACTAAAAGAAAAGACTAAGCCAGGACTAAACCAGAGTTAAACCATGACTTAATCAGGACTGAACCAGGACTAATTCATGGGGTAAACCAGAACAAAACCTGGACCAAGAGCTAAATAAATAAATAAACCATGAGGCCAAAACAAAACTAAACAAAACGAAACCAGGACAAACCTCAAAAAAACAAATATTGATTCCTAAATGAGTAAAATATGTAATACAAGATAAACAAATAAACTCACCAGTGATGTGGTAGCTCACTTGGCGGTTCATGGCCGAACTATCGTTGTCTCTAGTGTTCAGGACAGCAACCACCTGTCCTGGGGGGTCGCTCTCTTGGATTGAACCAAAATAGTGCTGCTCCAAAAACCTTGGTGGGTTGTCGTTGATGTCCGACACTGCTACGGTCACAGTTGTTGTGCTGGACAGTGATAAAGTCTCTCCTAAATCAGATGCCATTACTGTAAATGTATAGGACGGGTTGGTCTCGTGGTCCAGGTCTTTACGAGTGGAGATCCAACCTGTGTTGGTATCAATGCTAAAAGTTTCAAACAAAGTGTCCGTTTCTGATTGAAGTAAGTTTCCAAGACTGTAAGTAACTTGTCCGTTAGCTCCCGAATCAAGGTCTATTGCTTGAACTTGGATGATTTTTGTCCCAATTGACATGCCTTCCATAACTGTGGATTCATAGTTGTTAGATTCAAAAGCAGGTTTATTATCATTTAGATCCAAAACCTTAACTTCAACATCTACTGAAGTTACCAAATCCAGTTTTGCCTGTTGAACAGTGACTGAAACTTTGAAATGGTATCCTTTGATCACCTCATGATCCAAAGGTCTGTCAAGTTTAATCACTCCTGTATCTTTTTCTACCACAAATACGCCATCTTGGTTGTTTTCTCCCATCTCGCCATTGACTAAAGTGAAAGTAGCAGGCAGCAAAGCATGTCCAGGAGGGGTATTGAGGTGGACTTTCCCAATGACTGAACCAATAGGGATGTCTTCTGGAGTGCTAAATAGGTATTGCTGTTGGCTAAAAGATGGTATGAACACATCTGGAGACAAGACATGGATGTATACGGATACTAAAGAGTGTCGTATTGGGTTTCCGCCATCCACAGCCTTCACGAAAAAGGACAAAACTGAGTTACGTAAGTGGCTGAAACTGCCCTTAGTTACCATCCAACCATTGTCTGGGTCAATTTCCAAAATGTCCACCACAGGGATGTGAGCTTCACTGTAAAGTGAGTAGGTAATTTTGGCGTTCAAACCATGGTCTGAATCAAAAGCTTGAATTTGTGTCACCAAAAATCCTTTAGCAACATCTGATTTGACCGATGCTCTGTATTCTGTGGCTTGGAAGCGAGGTATGTTGTCGTTTTCGTCCAAAAGAGTAACTTGGACAGTGCAGTAAGAAGCTCGTCCACCAGAGTCTTGGGCAGCTATTGTTAAAACAATGTTCTTATTTAAAGGGTCTTCACGGTCAAGCTTCTCCACAGTGCCGATCTGTCCGTTAGCATCGATACTAAACTGGTCCTTTCCAATGTCATTAACAAAGGAGTAAGTAACATGACCGAACACTCCTGGATCTGCATCAGTCGCCTTTACCTGAAACAGAAAGCTTTTATTAACATTGTATTAAAACCTTTGATTTATTTTCTATGCTCAGGCTGCAAATTTTACCAATTAGATTTCTTTTTTTGTTTGTTTTGGAAATATTATTATGTTTTATGATAGATCCTCAGTATTGTAGTCACTAAGACCAAAACATAATGAAGACAGCACCAAGTAAACTCTAAAAAGATGCCAGGTAACAGCTTAAGTTAAACTATGACAATGACAATTAAACCAGATTTATGTTTTAAACAGTGCTATAAAAAGTATATTGGACACTTAAGATTCAAAAGAGTCATTCAGTTTGTTTTCATGAAGCAATGTTGTCTATGTTACCAGCAAACTGTAAGAATTAAGCCCATGAAAGCATAATTTAGTGCTAGTGGTCTATTGAACTCTAGTGCTGTAATATATTTTGGTTGTATTTTCTTTGAGCTGTGTTTGTTTTAGAGCTACACTCAACAGAACATTATTCTATTACAAATACAAACAAGTAAACTAGCAAAATAATGGCAGAACGTAAAGTGTTAGATACTTTTACTTCCACATTGTTCCAGTTGGCTAGAGATGTAAAAAAAAAAGGAAAATAAAATTTACCTTGAAATGACATATAATTAGTGTTTCAATGGCACCCACCTGTATAACTTTGGTTCCCACAGCTGCATTCTCTTTTATCTCTGCCTCGTACACGTTTTGCTCGAAAACTGGGCTGAACAAATTGGCTCCCAAAACTTTCACATGAACCTGGGCCGTGCTGGTAAAAACTCCATCCGACACTGAAACATTCAGACTATAAGCTGGATCCATCCTTTGTTTACGATGACTTGATAATGTGATAATCCCAGTTCGTTTGTCCATCACAAAGTTCATTTTCTCATTCCCGGACAAAATGCTATACTCCAACTTGTCAAAATCCGAGCTGTCTGCATCCGAGGCTTGGATGCAGGTTACAAAATGACCTCTTGGAGCTAATTCGTTCACATATGCCTCATAAAGAAGCTGATGGAAAACAGGAGGGTTGTCGTTTAAGTCGTTTACAACAACTATGACGGAAACCTCACTGCTTAAAGGCGGAAAACCATTATCTGTAGCACGTACTATAAAGTTATACTGCTGGACAAGTTCGTGATCAAGCATACGAGCTGTTAAAATCAATCCACTGCTGCTGTCAATGTGAAAATAATCAGTACTGTTGTGTTCATCTGAAAAAATTTGATACCGTATAACATTATTTTTCTCTGAATCTTTGTCTGTTGCAATAACTTGAAGCGCCGGAGTCCCAATCATGACAGATTCAGATAAAACAACTTTGTACGACATCTTTTGGAAAATGGGAAGGTTGTCGTTCACATCAAGCACAATTATATCTACATCGACTTCAGCTCTTGCACTGGTTAAATAGTCTGTAGCTCTTACGGTTAAACGGTAAGATGAGGCTTCTTCGTAATCCAATGAATGAATCACACTAATTACACCAGTATCAAAACCAATGTCAAATTGAAGGTAAGGATCTCCATCGACAATAGTATAGATGATGTTTTGGCCTTCGGGACTTGTAGCGTTGATTCCAAGAATTGGCGTGTGGATCGAAATATCCTCATTTACAGAAACTGTGTAAAAAGATTTGTCAAAAACAGGCATGGCTTTGTTGACGACAGTTATAGGAAACTCAATGCTTGAAGACAAAGGCGGATATCCTCCATCTCTAGCAAAAATCACCATTTGGTATTCCACATTGGACAAGTCCGATTCGAACGCTCGTTTAAGGCTAAGAGTTCCCGTTTGCCGGTTGATTTCAAAATGTCCGTGATCATCTTTAATATAATATGACACTTCGCCGTTGATGCCTTTATCTCCATCTATGGCTATGACTTTGAAAATATGTGATCCTGGTTCGGCTTCCACCTGAACCGCTGCGTAATATGGCAACCCAACAAAGACAGGAGCATTATCATTGATGTCTTCAACTTGGACTCTAACCAAAACTCGAGCAACATGCAGACGGTCATGCTCTCGTTTGGCTTCAACAACCAATTCGTAGAACTCCTGCTCTTCCCGATCAAAGGGTATTCCCGTAGTTTGTATCACACCAGAAGTGGGACGTATTTGGAAACGTGTTCCCGCATTCAGCAAAGTATATCTCAGTGGCTCATTTAAACGGTTTCCAACAGCATTCACAACAGCGACTTTGGTAATATTTGACACGTTTTCCTGAATTGACGATGTGTAAACACTTTGGGAGAAGCTAAGGCCAGAGTCTAATGCTTCTCGGACAAGAATTGTCACCAAAGAAGTACTGGAGAATTTTCCATCTGAGACTTTGACGCTAAATCGGAAACGCTCTTTGGAAAAATTATTATTTTTGACAATTATGACTCCACTTGTAGGTTTTATAGCAAAATGTTCCAAAACTCCATCTGTGAGCGAATACGTTAGCTCTGTTGGTACGTCTTTGTCTGGGTCTACAGCGGAGACTTGGAGTGCTTCCACTCCTACGTAAGTCGGAAGTAGCAAAACAGCTTCGTAGGCATTTTGCGTAAAGCGTGGAGGAGAATCGTTAGTGTCAATAACTTTGATTGTGACTTCTGTTGGACTATCAGCCGTCAGTTGCGGTTTGCCGTTGTCTCTTACATGAACATGGAAGTGAAAGCTGGATATCGTTTCATGATCTAAGTTAGCTATTGTCCTAATGGATCCCGTTCCTGAGTCTACTGTAAAAAACATCTTTGCTGTGTCTTCAACAATTTGGTAAATCAAAACGGCATTCTGGTTGCGGTCAGCATCTGTGGCTTTGATTACTAATGGAGAATTATCCGAGTTTAGGACCACGCTGTTGATCTGAGCAGCCTCACTAATGCTACCTTGATAATGTAACTGAAGGAAAACAGGTGGGTTGTCATTTTCGTCCACTACTTGGATTATTAGGGTCACATTTGTAGCCATGCCTGCCATGTTTGAAGCTTGGACAATCAGCGTATACGACGGTTTGGTCTCATAGTCTAACAGCTTCTGGGTAGTAATCACACCACTGTATTGGTTTATTTGGAAAACATGATTAGCATTGCCAAGTTTGATGTTGTACGTTAGCGTAGATTGACTGACAGCGTTGATAGTTGTGACCGAAGTCCCAACAACTGCATTTTCCGTGATTTCAGCCTGATATTCTGGTTGTGGGAACTTGGGACCGGCGTTGTCCGAAAGGGTAACAGCAATTCGGACTACAGTGGTGGTGGAAAGAGGAGGAGAACCGTTGTCTGTGACTCTGACTGTGAGGACGTAATGGCCGATGCTTGATAAATCCAAGTCTTTGGCAACGGAGATGATCCCCAAAACTGGCTCGATGTGGAAGGCGTTTCCAGAGTTACCTTTACACAAAAAAGATAATAGTTGAAATAGTCAGTAAAACAGTGAGTATAAAGAATGGCAATAGGTGGCACTGTAAGCTTATAGACAAAGCTGAAATCAGTCTTTCACAAACGTTTTTAAGGGGACCTATATTTGAAAAATATATTTTAGTGCCATTTTGCTCATTTTCAGTTTAGGTTGGGTCTTTTTTTGGTTAAAAAGATCCAAGTCTTAAGTTATTCCAAGGCTTTTTTAAAAGATTGCAAAGGAACAAAACACTAAATCTACAGTGTCCCACTTTCTTTCATATTAGACTTGCTTGCACAACAAGTATCTTTCAAGTCTTGTGTATAAACGTGACTGGAACCTACAGACAGCTGTTGTGTAATACCTGCTTCGATAGAGTAATGCAGCTCTGCGTTCTGGCCCTTGTCTTTGTCGAGCGCCGTGACTTGGACCACAGCGGACCCCACAGCGGCTGACTCATAAACTAAGCCTTCGTACAAAGCACTGGTGAAGATTGGAACATGGTCATTTATGTCCTCGACCTCCACCAGCACCCGGGCCAGGTTCTTCCTGTATGGGAACTCCTGGTCTTTTACCTGAGTAATAGACATTTAGGACAAGGTTTAAATTATTTGGAACATAGTTTATGTTCAGTATAAGCTGGATTATACATTTATGTAAATACATACAAACAGTCATGGCAAACAGTACAACCAACGTTTCTCAAAAGTTAATTTCAAACATATTTTCATCCAGAGAACAGTAATGCAGTATTGCAGTACTTTACCATGACAGTGAGAATATGCTGAGCACAGGCCTCATGGTCCAGCCTCTGTGTTGTGTAGATGGTGCCCCCTGTAGGATGGATGCGGAACAGGCGCAGGCTGTTGGGGTCCATTGCACTCTGCAGGGAGTAGGTCAGTTTGTGGTGCTCGTCCCGGTCAGACGCCAAAACCTGGACCACCTCAGAGTCCGGGGGCGTGTCCTCAGCAATGGTGATGTCATAGGTTGGCTGGGAGAAGACCGGAGCGTTGTCGTTGTTGTCCATCACCGTGATGTGGACCTATGTCAAAGAAGAGAAAGGTTTCCTCAATGAGTAGCTTTTTCTGAATCTTCTCTAGCTCCAGACTAAACCAGGACTCAATCTGAACCAAAGTAAGACTAAACCAGCACTAAAACCAAGATTAAACGCAGAGATAAACCTAGGGCTTAACTACAACAAAACAAGAACTAAAATCAGGACATTGGTCACGACTACTGTAAGCTAGGACAGAAAAGGGATTGAACTAAACCAGTAATAAGTAAAAGATTAAACCAAGGATAAATCCAGATCAAACAAGGACTAAAAATTATGACTGAACCCAGAACTAACCCCAAAGCTTAGCTAGAAAGTAATCAGGACTAAAACAGATTAAAACAAGATGGACAAGACTAGGACTGACTGAGCCAGAACTAAACTGGGAATAAAAGTAGGACTATGGCTAAATTTACTAGGATTAAACCAAGATCAGAGAAAGAAGGTGCTTCACTAGAACAAAACCAGGGCTAAAGTCAGGATAGCTCCTGGCTACACTACAACGTTAACAAGACTAAACCATGACAGTCAGGATAAAACACAGGTATGTTAAGCCCCTAACTTTACTTTACTTCACAGGACCTCTTTTTTCTGAAGTCTTAAAATAATAGTTTGTTATTTTGGACAACTCAATTATCCTTTACCTGACTTGAGCTGCACGTGTCTAAAGTGAACTAAAAAGACTGGACCTACGACTAAGATTGGCAATACCCACGGCTCTTCTGAACTTGGGCCAAAACCAGCTGTGTGGAGTCCAGACGGAGCAGAAACTAAGTGACACAGGCTCCGGGACTTGTCCTGGGGATCTAACAATAAAAGCACAGGGAATGTGCTGCCAGGACGGCATCTAAATTTAACAGTGGGCCGTCTGACGCTCAAAAAAGAAGACATCACACTGATTCTCCATCTGCTGTACGTCCTACAGGTGTCTCTCTGTCTGTATGTTTAAATCAGGTGAATGGAAAATACGTCAGGCCCCTTCAGGAGTCCCCAGTTGGTCCTCAAGTTGGAAAAATACTGAATTGAAACTAATTATGTTCACATAGAGCTGAGCTATCTCAAAATGTTATATTGAGATTAGGGGCTAGAGTAATTCACTTTTGATGAATGAATAACGCGGGTGATAAAATCAGCAGCTCATCGGGCTGTAGGGCTTAGACTGAGGAGGGTGTCTTGACCTGTAGTCATTGACTAGTTTTTGATTTTATTGATTTGATTAAAAAATCATTAAAATTATGCAACTGCAACTTGTTATGTCATCGATTTTAAACCAGGACCTGGTGCTGAGACCAAACCAGAGCAAAACACTATCTATTGTACCTGTGTATACGCTGTGTTGGTCCCGTCTGTGGCCGTCACAGTCAGGTTGTAGAAGGACCTCTGCTCTGCGTCCAGTGGTCGAGCGATGACGATGGTCCCCACAGCTTTCTCCACATCAAACCCACTGTCAGTGTTTCCACCTGCTCCACAAACAGGACGCAGAGTTAGACACCTTTTTACATCAAATATACAGTGATCAGAGAGTGTCTGCTGGGATTCAGTCACGTGTCTTTGAAATACAATCTCATTTATTTGTGTATAAGAAGGACTGTATGTAACTGTCCTGGACACATTTATTGCTCTGTTCTGTGAGTGGATCTTCCTAAGCTTTATTTCTTTTCTCTTGGGTGTTTTGTTTTCCTCATCCAGGTTTCAGAGTTATTGCATTTTGTATTGGTCTTAGCTAATACAGGGCTAAACCTGGGCTTAATCAAGCCTAAACCAAGGTTAAGCCAGGAATAAATCCAGGACTAAAGCAAGGCAAAACCACAACTGAAATAAATTTTTGTACAGCATTAAAATCTGAAAATTCTCAAGAATTTTCTGCACCTTTACAAAAACTTCAGTCAGTGTTGTTACTTGCCTAGCTGCCTTGACCATAATAGAACCAATTAGAAACTAAACTATGAGACAGGGAAAAGGTGGACTTCAAAGGCACATGACTAAAACCATTTCTGTGAGGACTTAAAGGTATGTCAGTAGAAATATTAGCTGTGTTGGACCGGAGTGGCAGATGGAAATCCAAAACCAAAATGATCAACGCACAATGACATGCAAGCTTTGCTGATGACAAATACCAAAACATTTATTTACATGTACACAATGGACATACCAGTCATATTGATACTGTATATATTCTCATAAAGCTCCCATCAAAAATTAAACAAGGGCTAAATTAGGACCAAAACAAGGACTAAAATGGTAATGGTAAATGGCATGCATTAATATAGCGCTTTTTTGCACCCTTCTCGGGCACCCAAAGCACTTTACATCGTGCTTCCACTCACCCCATTCACACACATTCACACCTGGGGCAGACAGAGATGTGGACTGCCATACAAACGATACAAACGGCGCTCAACCTTCTCCTACCACTACCAAACACACCTCTACAGTCACACACATTCATACACCAGTGCTATGGACACTGGAGGCAAGGTGGGTTAAGTGTCTTGCCCAAGGACACAACGACAGTATGAACAGGGCAGAGCGGGAATCGAACCGCCAACCTTCCGGTTATAGAACGACTGCTCTACCACTGAGCCACTCCGCCCCATACCATTAAATCAGGTTTAGACTAGAACTAAACCTGGAATATAGGCTAAACCGACATTGAACTACCCTTAAACCACAGCTCAACCAGGGCTAACTGGACAATTTCAGGAATAAACCAAGACTAAGACTTCAACATTAAAACCATGAACTACACTTGGACTAGTTCAGGGCTAGACTAAGAGTAAACCTAGGACCAAACCCAAGATTATGACCCTAAATGAAACTATCTTTCTCTATAAACTTTATATACAAACAGAAAACTGTACATTACAATATAATGTTCTATCTATATCTTGGTCTTAATGCTGTCTGCAGGGTTGGGTTGTGTCTCTCGAGGGGCTGCATTTTAAGAACCTCGCAGGTTTTAGACATGGTTCACTGTGTGTTTGCTGCTCCTCTTTAAGTGCACCGTTAGCTGATTTAACTAATGGTGCGGACGAGGCGGCCATTAACCTCAGAGGAATGTAGTGTGTGTTCAGGTGTGGCCCATTCAAACCAGTGAGAGGGGAGTGCTCTAAAAAAAACACAATTAACCTTGGCTTCAATGTAATTTATTAAAGAATAGAGGACACAGGACCAAACCAGGTCTAAACCAGGTCTAAACCAGGTCTAAACCAGGTCTAAACCAGGAGTCAGACAAAATAAAGCTAGTCAGAAACAGGACAGAATGACAAACTCAAGGCGACCAATCACAAGCAAGCAGCACTGATGACACAAGTACGAAGCATAAACGGAACAGACAAAATGAAAAAAGCATTGGATAAAAAGGACGGAAGGAGAGAAGGAAGGAAGTTTAAGTGGAAAGTGAGATACCTTCTGAAGAGCAGTTCCTGCCACAAGCGCTGTGCAGAATACAGAACATCTCACGAAAAGAGCGCGGCCCTTCAGGAACGCAGCGTTAGGAGACAAAACACAGGAGTGAGACAGGAGTGAAAAAGGGTTCAGTGAATGAGGACAGCATGAAGAGAGAAGACAGAGGATAGGTCCAACTGAGAAGCTCTGGCCACAGGACTCAAACCTCTTAAAAACAGTTTTTTTTACAGAGGAATGGACCTTGAAAAACTCCAAAGTCTGAGACAGATGGCCCAATTTTTCATCCAATTATAGTAAAAATATGAAAAAAAAAGCTGTGTATGTTAAAACAGTACAGTCATACACAGTTGCTGTACACAACTATATTTGAGCAACACCATATCAGCAGCTGGTTTTAATACAAACAGAGGTGGACTTTACCACATCCAAGTTTTAAAAGTCCACTTCTAATATAATTTACTGTAAATCTCACAGAAGAACTGCACTTCTGTGATATCACTGTTTACGCAGCAGAAGCAGCTCTCCTGGCTTCAACATACCAAACTATACCATACTGACAATGCCCTGACCTGAAACCAAGAGAAAGAGGCTAAAGACTAGGCTAAAGACGCTAATGTTTATAACACCTGGCGTTTTTCTAAAAGCTTAATCCCTTACTATCAAGCAATACATTTTGTCTAATAACAAAAACGGTTAGACAGTAGGATAGATTTAATGTAAAGAGGTTTTGAGAGATAGAAAGTGAGAGAGTGGAGAGATGTAGAGCTTTGCAGAGCCAGAAGCACGGGTCAGAAGGTATCTCCAGCTCGATACAAAGACACTGCCACGGCTCAGCCACAGCCAAACCAAAGATGGATGGTGCATTGTAGAAACGCAGTCCTTTCCGGCGCTGTAGTCCATTTACTGAGTCGAACAAAGCCAACAGTTCAAGCATTGGGGCTGGGGAGCTAAACACTATTACACAGGGTCCTACTCTTTTCCTATTTCTCATGACTTTCCCATGGCTAGACAACAGCATTGGTCAGCATTGTTTCAGGTATTTTAAGAAAGAGTGGGAAACCTTAAAAAACTGAAATCACTGATGCCGAGACTACATTTATTTTATTAAATCACTCTGAGCGCATCGCAATCGTCACCGTTTTACAACATTCAAATGCAGCTTAGTGCATTGGGCATGGCTTAATCTAGTTAAGCCTTTCAGTGACTGTGAGTTTGACGGATCAAAAGGATTTTACTCACAGAAAATGTGCTTTGAATGTGCCTTTATAAAGAACCAGCCACTGCTCTAAACTAATAGGAGTTATAAATAAACGCTAAAAGGATTTATATTGAACACTAGCCTCAGAAAAAAAAAGAAAAAAAAGAAAATGTAGCTATTATACGTTTCTGCAAAATTATTACGTTATTTGGTAATATATAGGCGTTTAATCGTCTTAATGGGATAATTTGAACCAACCTCTCTTTTAAAAATAATAAATAATAATAATAATAAAATTTACAGCAAAAAATAAAAAGTGGATGCAGTGACGTTGATGTCCCTCTTAAAAGGCACATTTTTAAATGAAGAGAGACAGAAATGCTTATCAGTAACTAAAATCACACAAGTTTTCTTTCATTGTAATGACTTTGCAACAATTGTTAAAATAATAAATACTTTATTAGGATTTTATGACTTAGCATCATTTTAAAGCCTTTTTACTTATTAACAGGTTTTCAGAAACATACTTTTCCATTGGTTACTGGGAATATCAAAGTTTCTACTTCCTATTGGTCAGCTCGAGAAGCCATCGCCATGGTGAGTCTGATGGGCGGAGCATAACGCATAACTCATGCAGGAGCTGCACCACAAGGACAGATGCTACCCTTCGGCCCAAAACACGCATCATGCAAACTGTCAAACAAGCACCACAGCACCACCCGCAGGCCACTGACAGACAGAGGGGGCTTACCTGTGATGTCAAACCAGAGCGGAGGAGAGCTCTGCTGCAGGGACACCACCCCCACAATCTCCGACACCTTATCATTCTCCATCACAGTGAAGTTATAGAAGGGTTCAAAAAGCAGCTGAGCGGACAGAGGGGCCGGATGACGGATCCACTCGATGTGCAGCCGAGCCGTGGACGACTTCTGAGGACGGCCGTTATCTGTGGCTTTGATCTGAGGGAGAAGACAGCAAGGTTAAGACCAGAACGAGCACGGGACTAAACCAGGACTAAGGCAGAGTAAACTACACTTAAATGTAAGAGCAAAGCAGGCTTAAAAAGGATAAAATTAAACAAAATCAGAATAATACAGGGGTTAAAACTAGGAATAAATCAAAGTTTTAACCGGAACTGAAACAAACAGAACCACTATTAAACCTGAACTAAACCAAGAAACACAGACATAAACCCACACTAAATATAGATTACGCCTAGGGTTATAACTAAAATTAAACCAATGTAAAACAGGACCCACTCAGACTATACCATACAGGACAAAACCAAGACTAAACAAAACTTAAACCAGACTAAATCATAAACAATGCAGGACTAAACCAGAAATAACCCAAGACAAAACCAGAACTGACCAAGGGCATAACCTGAACAAAATTATACCAGGAATATAGCAGGACTAAACCAGAACAAAACTGTTATGAAAACAGAAAATTAGACTAAATTAGGAATAAACCCAACCCACAACTAAACACAAGAACTAAACCCTTACTAAAAAAGACCAGGACTAAACCTTTGAACCCGTACCGTGAGAATATCATAGCTCCCTGCGGTAAAAGCCTTTCGAGACGACACCACAGCAGTTTTGGGGTCGATGAAGAACTTGCCGTCCTCGTTTCCGTCTACGATGCTGTAAGACAGATCAGCATTCGGACCCTCATCTCGATCATGAGCGAAAACACGATAAATCGGCTCCCCTTTCTTCTTCCGGTCCCGCTCTGGCAGCTTGACTTGGTACACCTTCTCCGAAAAAGTGGGCTTGTTGTCATTCTCATCCAAGACTTGGACCATGACCCAAATTGTGCTCTGTCTCGGATTAGGACCACCGTCGGACACCACCACCTAAAGACACAAAAAAAAACACACACACAAATAAAAGAATTACAAAAACTGTAAGAATCAATATTTTTAAGGTACCAGCTGTTAGTAAAAGAAAAAGAGCTTAATTCAAACTAAAAGGCAGAGCAGAGTTTCTGATCTGAACAAGATTTGTCTTGAACAGTCTGGTTAATAATGAATAAGCTGTAGGTCTGATCCCATTGTAAATCCAGTCCAAAGCAGCGGAGACTGTCTTTACTAATTCTATTAAAGTGTGTCTCTGTCAGAGTCTCTCTAATGAAAGGAAAATGTCTTGTTCATCGCTGACAGCTCATTCATTAAGCGCTGCTCTTCTCCTGCGTCGGGATTGTTCGTTCAAAGGAGTCTCCAATGAGCTTTTCTTTCAATACATTTTCATTCGCCGTTATACTGCTGACACTTTGAGAAATATACACTATAAAGCAATTAAAACGACTTAGTTGTAGAGAGATATAATTAGTGTTCCAAATGCATTTGTTTGTAGTAGCATATCAATCATGTGAGAATTTACTTTTTCTTTTATGGTTTATACATGTAATTAAACTGTAGAAGAAGCTTTTCTGTTACATGTTCATTTAACTGTGTGGGTACTTTCTTTGTTGTCTAATGTGTAAAACAGTCCATTCTTTATATAAAAGTGGTAAAGATAAGAAGCTGAACCAGTAAGAAACAAAGATTACCCAATTAGTTGTTATGTTTTTTTTAATCTGGACCAAACCAATATCTGATCTGTGAAGTTTCATGGGTCTTTTAAAATAAAATAAAAAGAACATTGTCATTAGATTAGGTTAGTGTCCTTGACCGTGTTTATATTCATGAGAAAATAAAACTATTAAAAAGGAGTTCAGTTTTTGATGACATTTGGTGACGTTATTGCAGATTGCTGTCTAAGCAGCTACGGTAACCCTGAAGGAACATGCTGTTGTCAAAGAAAAAAAATGTTGTAATGATCTAATGATGAGTCCACTATAAAAATGTAGAAAGTGAATTTATAATTTATAATAATAATATCCTAAGCCTTCAGTTGGATCATTTGAGAGAAAAATATGAATGGGTTTTTCTTCCAGCAGTGCAGCATTAAAAAGGTTTTGGTTTTGTGTAGACTTTGTGTGAATGGTTGTCTGCCAGTGTACAGTATGTCTCCAAGTGTTAACTCTGCGATTAAGCGCCAATAGTCCAGGATGCACCCTGCCTCAGGTCTGAAGCAGCTGTAATAGGCTCCACACCCACAACAAGTGACAGAAAATGAATAAATAAGAGCGTGTTGTATACAAAAGTGCATTCAACTTGAAGACTGGTTTTAAAAAAGGCACCTTTATGAAACTGGCCACTGTGTCCATCAGTTCTCAGTCTGTGGTTTGTCCCTGGAGTGCACACTGCCTGTTAAAGCTCCTGGAGTGATTAGAGTTCGCAGACTGATGCAGACTGGACACTTCCACACTGACTCCAGATGTTAGTGAGGGAGGTCCAGGCTAAAAGAGGTATTAATTACAGCTCTGCTTCTCCTCTGCCTCCTGTTGCCATCTGTTCCACCGCCTCCCTGTGTTTTTATGCTTTTGGTTTTTTTTCTATTCATGAATCACTGCAGACTGACAGATGGCAGACACAAAGTCACATACTGCTGCTGCGGCAGAAAAAAAAAAAACTCCTTCAAGATAAATGCTCTGTTTTTAATGTCATGTTTTTATGGCTCTCGTTTTTTACTCAATTTTACTCAATCCTACAAGGCACTGATACTTTGTCAGGAATAATACAGTATTTTAAATTTTACATTAAGTGAAATTAAACTACAGACCTGTTATTATAAATAAATGATCACTTCAAACGCAGAGCAACTTCAAATGCTCATTATGTGAAGGTTGGCTGCATTTCCTATTAACTATTAACATATTCTGTAGTTATGAACATAAACCATACGGATTCTCTTTGCCGTCCTTCCTTTGCTCTTCTTTGTTTAATTTGGCTGTGTTTGCAGAATCAGAATCAGGTTTATAGCCAAGGTAGATGGAAACAGCACTGGGAATGTCTTTTTTTCTTTTGGTCTAAACACAAAACAACAACTACAGTAAGTACAATAAGCTATAACTTAAAATTTACTAAAAATACCCCAAAGATTGCACAGTAAAAATAGGAAATGTGAATCTATATGAAATAAACACAACAGTGGAAATGTTGGATAGTGCAAAAAGTCCCTGTTTGCATGGGTCAGGCTTACCAAGGTAACTCAATTTTGAACAGAAACAAAAAAATAAACTTCCTGTTCTTGTTCCTACAACATCCCAGAGAAGACAAACTGAGTCCAGAGCAGATAAACTGAGCAGATAAACTGAGCACCAGTTCTAACACACTACACAATATTTGATACAACATTGATTTTAACCTTAAAAAGAAAACAGCAAAAATAGTCATTTAAATCCCACTTGCCTTAAATGATAAACTTTGACTTCAGCAGCATTAGAGGCTCATGGGAAAAGAGATCAGAAAAAATGGACTAGCGCACTGAATCATGAAATTACATTCAGGCCGGTCTTTAAAGAGCCTTAACATTTTAAAATGTAACTCGTTGAAGTCTATAGATGTGTGTGAGTCGTTTCAATGAAAGGTATTGGCTTCTGAAGAAAAATCAATGTTTCATTATTAGACACTCTCCTTCACAGGTCAAAGGCATAAGGACACACAGTTTAAAGCATGATGCATTATAATAGAGTGAAATCAAAAGGGGAGACTCATTAAGAAGAAGATGTGCAGGTTTATAATGTTTTTAAAGGGCATATATTGTTTTAAAAAAATCAAATTGAACTATATATCTACACACCAATGGATTGTGTAACACCTGTTATGACAGTGTATCACCAAAATTTAAAGATTTAAGAGACCAAAGACAGACCACCTGCTTTTATTAATATAGAATTACTGCCCACAGCGGACACTGTTTAACACTTTTAAACACATTTAAAATTGTTATAATGCTAACAAGGCATCTGTCATGAGCTAAAGGGAGTTTGTTTTATCTCTCCACTGTTGCCTAAAGTGCTTGCCCATGTGGGAATGCTGAGTTTTCTCTTGTAATGTGCGTTGAGATAGCTTTTTTTTGTTGTAACTGGCACTGCACAAATGAAGCTGTCTTGTCTAGCTTTAAAAATCTTATAAATGTAACATAAAACATCATAGACCAGGAGAACTCTGTGGTTTCTGGACAACTCAAACTACCTCCGTTGCCTTATATGACATTGCACTGTATGTTTTAAATGCAAAAGCAAGAAAAATAGGTTGATGTCACCCAGACATAGAACACTGCAGAGTACAACAAAATATGCTTTGAGAAAGACATGTTCATTTGGGTGCTTGAAAAATAATAAAAAGTAATATGCATGTAAAAAAAAAAAAAAAAAACTTTGATAATTAGCCTGACCAAACCTGCCTCCTCTTGTTTAGCCAAATGCCAGTTGAATATAAACTTTATCTTGGGATACAAATTAACCATACACTGGTGCATTGCCACATATTTGTTTGTCCGTTAAAAATGAACTGAATTAACTAACATAACCAGTCTGATACTCTGGTCGGGCTGCAAACAAAGCCACACTAAATATTAAACCTGTTCAGCCAGATCCATTTAACACATTTATTTTCACTTGGAAGAACTCCTGACAAATAACAAGCATTTATCTAAATATGAGAGGGCTTTATTTCATGCTTTGGTTGGTTGGTTGTGCACCAAAGTCGGTTTAGTCCCTGGGCCCTGGAAGTCCAACTTGAATCCACAGAGACCAAACTAATTCTTTGAACAGAGTAGAAAATTAACTCAAATGGCTGACCAGGCTTGTGCAACAAATGATTTAAAGTTAATTGTTTCACCTCCTGCAGTGGAGGCCAGACCATGGTTTGCTGATCTAAAAGAAGTGAGCTGACTGCTTATTGGAAACAAGACCAACAATATTTGATTTGTGAGACCTTTAGTACCACACAAACACTGACCATGCACATACAGCCCCACACTGCTCACAAACTGAACTCCTGAGCCAATAAGACGAGATCATTTCAGTGCAGCGAGGGTCTAGCGCTCAGTAGACAGCTCCTATTATGTTCTAATAGACAGCAGCGTCTTCACACCGGCCCTATTACCGAGCTAAAGCAGAGCTCGTACAGACTCGGGCCGCAGTCTGGAGGAGCAGACGGGAGAGCCAATTTGTTCCCATCTACAACCTGGCAGCTGCTGGAGTAGAGCCAGTCCAGGGGTTTAACACGAGGAGACCACTGTCAGCTGCTCTGATTCAACGCAAAGAGCCACAATGCAGCGATTTGATGGCTTATTTTACATGTAGAACTCTCTGGTGAGTCTGTAGGTAATAGGAAAGAGATGGAATAATCTTCAGCTAAGTCTGACTGTAAATTCAATTTCTAATTTAACAGTTAGAAATTGCACTCTCACCATACTTTAAAGCATAACTATACAACCTTTTAGGACTCTTCAGGTACAAGACAGCATAACCCATAATAATAACCCTTCAAATGCACAGGGGACTGTTGAGTCTGTATCTGTGTGAAATGTAGTGTTTGTCTTATTATGTGATGGAGTGTGCACCTCACTTAAAGTTACATTGCAGAAAATATGATCCTTGTTCCATCTCCAAAAGGGGTCCAAAGTGTCCCCAAAAAGTATATGCTCTGCTTTTCAAAAAATGATATTACTCAAGCAAAAACAAGAAGTGAAAGGGAAAGCCTAAAATTAAGTATGGCTTGTTCTTGTGCTCTATACTCCAGGTGAAAACACTGTTGTACTTTCTTTTTGTACATATATACTTTAAAAACAGTCACAGCACTGTCCGGCCTTTGAGACAGAGGGTAAAACAAAAGACTACATGAAGTGCATAAAGAATAAACCTGAAAGTAAAAATGTTTTGCCCTTGGTGGCAAAGATCAACTTCTGATGGAAATTAGTGGCAGCTATGAATTATACAAGATTACGTTTTTTCAAATACATCTATGGGGTAAACGCTGGATAATTCACATCTGCCCTGTTTGGACCATTTTAATCCAACTCCAGTTTGTTGTCCCAGTTATTCTCCTTCATTTGTGTTGTCCTTCATTAGTAATTACTCCCACAGTGCCCCCACAGTGCCCCCACAGGCGAGGGATGTTTTTTCCATAGATTTGGTTCATTTCACGGCGCTTAATTTAAAAGTGAACCTGACCAATTAAAAGTGCAACTTAAGTCAAAATGAGTCTAAAGAACTATTCAGTGTAAAAATGATTTTACATTCCTTATTTATGTCAATATTACAATTTAATTTGGAACAAAGTAAAACCTATAGCTTAAAACCTGCCACTTGATCTGGTGACATTTCTCCTTGTTGTTTAATCACCTGAACAAACAAAACCTTTATGTAAAAGTTCACATTATTTCAGAGTCCAGAGCTGTGACCTACAGAGAGACTAATCTAATTATTCTTACCTCTAAAACATGCTCCGTTTGCTGCTCGCGGTCCAGCTTTCGGGAGGTGGTAGTAATCAAACCTGTGGCAGAAAACACAGGAGAAAACAATTAGATCCTGACTCCTCCAGCGAACGGCAGTGAAGCCACAGAGATGTTGTAATTAGTGGAGGCTGTCAGACACAAAAGCTGAGTGGGTGTATTTGTCTAGAGAGTAAAAGCAGGAGAAGATGAAGTCATTAGTGCAGTTGTACAGAGATTATGAGGTACACACTATAAAGGGAGCCTTATACATGAACCAAAAACAGAGAACTGTGAGACACTGAGCAGCTCTGAGCAAAACATTTATGACATTCTGGCCCATGTCAAAGTCTGCTATTCCTAAGAATAAAGATATAATGGAAATACTGACCTAAGTGCAGTTATTTCCATTTTAATTTCATTGCCCAGTTTCTATAGCAATGCAAACGCATGCCTTCAAAGATAAAAAGTCTATGTTCAAAAATATACTATGTAACTTTTTACCAAGAAATATAAAGCTTTGAATTTATTAAAATATGTATCCTCAAAGCTGTTTAAATGGTTGTCTAAAATAAAAATTAAAAAAAAAGGAAAATAACCCCTTTGGATAGTACAGTGTGCCTGGTTCACCAGATACTCCACTGTGTAAGTCTGAGTGACAAGTTACATTAACACATCTCTAACTACAACACAACTCTCCACACAGTCTTATGTGAGTGTGCAGCAAATCAGCAATGCAGTCGTTTACTGAGGGAGAAGTTGCTTAACTTTATTGTCAGTGTAAAAGATTAAGAGGAGATCAGATGTTGTTCATCCAAGAACTGCTCCATAAGAGCCAACAGTTTGAGCACAGCACTTTGACACATTGGGGAAGTGACAGTGAATGTTGTACAATCCACCCATCCAACAGAAAACGTGTTGTTTCATTTTCAGGCAGAATCAATAAACTTTTTTTGCTGAGATAAGCGTAATAATATACTGTAATCTGCAACTTTGTATTTTATACATATGTAGAGCCCTGAAATTCAAACATAAAACAATAGTGCATTCTAGAAGATTTAAATCAACACTTCATATTTCTCTTACTTGGGGAGAACAGTACTTCTTTCATTTACTTATCACTCAATTGATAATCTAACTTTTTCCAATATTTTGTTTTATTTAGTCTACTTCTGTACAATTGTGATTATATCCTTTTGAAAGTATTTGCACAAAATGCTAAGGAGTGTGGTTCTGGTCGTTATTTTCAGGGATTCAACTTTAAAAAACATATTTAGTCCTACAAGTTAAACATCAACAAACAATGCAGCTAAAGAGTGAGAACAAATCGAATGTGGACTGTTTCATCAGATTATGAATTATAAATGCATGTGAATTTGAAACACTGAACTTTTTAATGTTAAAAAAAAGTATTTGAATTTTAGTCTCTGAAGTTTTATTATCTCATTTTTTTTTTTTCAGTGATGACAATTTCAGAATAAGAAAATTCAAAAACATTTGCTGTCAAAATATTCACATGTAACGTCCACAAAATCAAGTCATAACCAACCACCAGTAGCACTTTAGTAAGGTACTTTTATATTCTTTGTGTTTCAGATAATCACATGTAACTCACTCTGAGTCATTTTCTTACCAAAGTGCTGGGGCTGGCCGCAATTGTTCACCTACATTGCCGCCGTGTAGAGCATTTTGACAAAAATTTTAGACTGAATTTCAAATTTTAGGACTTGAAAATATATGATTTTTTTATTATTATTATGAAAAATGTATTAAAAATAAGATACTGTAACTTCAGAGATTTAAATCCAAAGGCAACATTTTTTCAGTATTAAAAAGTTTAGTGTTTGAAATTCACAGGCATTTATAATTCTAATTTCTGATGAAACATATTTGCTTCCACATAGTGGACTCCAGGTGTATGAATGAATTGAAATGCAAGGTCTGCTTGGATTCAGTAATCCTCAAATTAAAATGTATGTGTCAGAAGGTTTTTCAAGCTTTTTTAAAAATCACAATTTACTGTTGCAAAAAGTGCTTCCAAACTAAAACGAAATGTATCTAGACCTGATTATCTCTGTTGTGGAAGTGAAAATGAGAGAAACTGAGTGGATAAATCAGCTCATTTCATTCCTGAGCGAACGTGAGAAGACATCTCTCATGGCGTTGCTTCCTGAGTCTTGCGAGAAGCAATGGATGTTTGTACAAATGTGTCGACATGCTGGAGATACGACGCCTACAGCTGCTGTTTATTAATGAGAACACGACTGCTGGGCTTTATGCTACATTAGCCGCTCAGACTGACGTGCTAACAAGCCAAGAGTACAGCACTCCCCTTCTGTACCGTTAGCTTTAACAAGGAAAGCACAGTGACAGCTCCCAGACTCGATAATATGCAGCTCACACAAACAATGCACTACAACGCTTTTAAAAATAGCTCACGGGAATGTTTTGGTCTTATTAGCAAAGGTTTGATGTTAAAATAAGAGGCAGCTCATTAAGTGGCAATAAGTAGCTTCAGAGGGTCAAAAACCAAACTACAGCAGTCTCAGAGGGTCAAAACTCAAACTACAGCAGCCTCAGAGGGTCAAAACTCAAACTACAGCAGCCTCAGAGGGTCAAAACTCAAACTACAACAGTCTCAGAGGGTCAAAACTCAAACTAAAGCAGCCTCAGAGGGTCAAAACTCAAACTACAGCAGCTTCAGAGGGTCAAAACTCAAACTACAGCAGCCTCAGAGGGTCAAAACTCAAACTACAGCAACCTCAGAGGATCAAAACTCAAACTAAAGCAGCCTCAGAGGGTCAAAACTCAAACTACAGCAGAGTCAGAGGGTCAAAACTCAAACTACAGCAGCCTCAGAGGGTCAAAACACAAACTACAGCAGCCATAGAAGGTCAAAAAACACACACAAATAAAATTTTTGAAGGCTTTACAAATGGGACTACAATCGATTAAAATACCAAACAACATACATTATTCTAGGACATTTACAGATTTTAATACATTTTCAGATCATTTCTAGGACTGTAGAACTACTCTCCTCTGTCCAGATTCTTCCAAAACACATGTAAACCCTATTTAAATTTGTGAAAGGATGACATTTCATCAAACTTTGGCTGCAGCGGCTCCTCTGACCTCTGCATATATCAGGGCATTATTTAGTGCCGGGTTAATGAAGGCCCAGAGGAGGACCACACACTGCAGACTGCACTCATCTGGAGGATTACACACGTTTAATTAGCAGTGGGAGACATGTAGGTAAGTGGGTTAGGTTTGTCTTAAAGAAACTTTCAGCTTCAGGGAAAGTGTCTCAGGATGTCGGCTAATCACGAATGGAGCTGTTCCACTTCTGCTCTGATGCTATTTTTAACCAGCTCTTTATGCTACATATCCCTTTATAGCAAATGGATTCACTCTAGGACAACAGTGAGGGTTGTTGGAGGGTTAGAAGTGCCATACAAGACAAATACTGACCACAGATGCACATTTTTTTTCTCGCTTTGGTTTTCTTTAGCAGTAAAAAATATAATTTCCCAGTTATAGGATAAATTGAGTAAAAAAAAAATATTGCTATTGTATTGATAATGATAACTTAATGATAAGGGTCAAAACACAAACTACAGCAGCCTCCGAGGGTCAGAACACAAACTACAAAAATTCTAGGACATTTGGAAATTTGAAACAAACTACTCTATTTTCTTATTTTACTATTCAATTAAATTTTACGTGGATACATTATTTTGAGTGCAAAGATGGCAGAAAAATTTTATGCAAAAACTAACTGGGTAGAGAAGGAGGTAACTACTTATAATAAATGACTGAAGTTGTCAAAACATTATCAGTTGAATGAGACAGTTATGCACAGGAACTGAAGATGAATAGAGCTCAAACTAAAGTTAAATCATGAGGTCAATTTTTTTAGTACAATAAAGACACAAAAGGTCTGTTTCATAAGTGTGGTGTGGAGTTTAAGATCTTTTACGGGAATCAGGAATCATTCATAATATACATCCTCTGACTGGCTCTACTTTTCAACAGTCAGTACATGAAGCACCTCCTTCAAAATCACATTCACTTATGTTTAAAACAGCGTTAGTTTGTAACACCTGTAGAGCGCTTTTGTGTTTAGTGTCCATGGAACTAGATGGAGCTTTTCTAAATTGGACAAAGTGCCCTTCGCTGTTGGATTATTTCACATGCTTTATTTAAATATTTGGAATAGTTTTAGGTGAGTCGGGATCATTGGGACTTGATGGGATTGTGCTGTGGACAGCTCTGCTCTCTGTGGCAGCTTTAAGCCCCATTCATCACCGGCTTCAGTAAACCTCTCTATATGGAAATCAACGCTGCTGCTGCTGCTGCCGTTCAGTGAGATTTGTGATCCTATTGTTTTCTATATTTCCTCGGACTTCATGTTCGCCTGATCAGAAAAAAACAGTGCATCCAGAGCGTAATATACGTTTGACCACTGCCTTGTCCTATACTGAAGTCGAAGGAGCCATTTAGCTTCCTATGTTGATGCCAAATGTGTTACCTATATTTCCCAGTGGTACTTCTGCTCTGCAATAGTAGCCTTGGCTTTAAACTTAACTCTTTTTTGTTCTATCCCAAGAATGAATCAGGTGTCTATGGACTGAGGTGGATGCAGGAGGCGATACAGACGCAGATGGAACAAAGCATCGCATGAAGCCCGTCCCATTTACGACTAAGTGTTATAATTGTTCCATTGGTCATTAGTGACCTTTTTTCACTTTGCACAAGTCAATGTGTATGGCTGACCTCGCAAGTCACTTGGTATCTTTCAGTGTTAATATGACATAAATAGGGCCTTTTACTAAAATTGCAAAATGGTTAGGGCCTTCTTTGCTACGGTTGTTACGGTTAGACTCTGAAGCTCTGTTAGTGTGAGCCAAGACCCAGGTCAGGGTCCTTGTCCAGTTTGTCTGGATAGCACTGTTTTGGTTTTATCACTAAATTAACATCAGTTCTATAATAATATAATATGATAAGCCCTAAATCAACACACTCTCCCTGACGAAGCCATTTGTGTGTAGATGTGTAAAAGTCTTTTATGATGTCAGCCCAGGACTTTGTACTGGCTTACCAAACTAAATGGACTGTTTCCTGTTCTCTTCAAAACAAAACAGTGAACTACACCCTTAGTTAACCCTTCTTCCTCAGCAAGTTGCTCCGTTCAAGTTTTAAAGTAGGGTTTTTGCAGGGATCATTCCATTTGTATTTTTAACAAACACAGTAATGGAGCAGCTGCTCATTTATATCAAACAAGCCCATGCAATAAAATCCTTCACTGGCATAAAATCTAGCATAATGAGCAAACAAACATCCATATGGATAATAACAGCTAAACAAAAGACACAAGGACAGAGGACATTTTGAAAGGTCGAGTGACAATCAGGAAGCACAAAGGCAATAGACACAAGCATAATGTGGAATTCTATACAGTTATGAATGACCCACGCCTCATTAATGTTTCATAGTCGATTAAATATTCAAAGCATGCCACAGTGATGGAGACAGACAAGTGAAGAAAAGGCACTGAGAGAAAATAAAGCAGGAAATGGGCGTGAACTTGGGCGAACGTGACATAACGAGGCAATAAAAGATGACAATACGAAAAGGCAAAGTGGAAGAATGGCTTTAATAACGGTACAAACGCGGCACAAACCCAGAGCGGAGCTGCTGAAGTGGAGTTATCTGATTTCCTTTAAAGTACAAGCATCGCCGCAGATAAATATAGAAACAGCCAATTATTTCTGGGCTGATCTCGGGCCTTATCTGAGAGTCACACAGAGCACAAACAACATTACAGCAGCTGCTTGCATTGTTTTCTTTTTTTCAGAACCCTCTCTGTCACTAGTTTTGGCATAATTTCAATTCTATGTGTGACGATTGTGCAGAACATTAATATGGACTAGAAATGTTTTATGATAGAAATCAGTAGCATAGTCATATTCTAGATTCCATTAGCGCTGTTGTTTTGGAAAGAGTTATATTGAGAATTACATTTGGGAAAAAACAATATTGTAAAAGTGACATTTGTGAAATAGACTTTTAAAATGGAATATTTGAGTATGGCTGGGTGGAAAAATAAATGATCTAATTATGCTGTGTGTAGCTCAACTAAACTTTGCATGTGAACTATGCAGTTGCATCTGATGTTTCGACACCACTTTTCCAATCCAAAAATGTTAAATCTGCATGACTGAGGAACGCAAAAACAAAACATGCTTTAACTCAGAGACATTACAATCACTGCCAAATAACAATGAGTCCTTTAAACCTGGAAAAGAAGTCTTTGATCAGACATCATGATCAGAAGCAATGTTCAAGAGGGCTTATGAAATGTCACCAAAAGGAAATTGTGAATTATGTGTATAACAGAAATCAACATCATGTAGTGTCTTGTTGTTTTTAGGTTGGTAGTGTTGGGCATGTTTTGGTGACAGCAATAAAATGCAGTGGTTACAATAATTTTTACTAAGTGGTAGCAAAGTTTAATTTCATATAATATAGATTATTTTAAAAAGGAGACAATTTTGATATTCATTTACCTAAATAGTTTGGACCTGCCAACCTGTTAGTTGTCTGGTTTCTAAAATGCTATTTTTTGTATTGGAGAGTTATTGCTCATAAATAGAATAAACGTGGGTTTGGGGCTTAAGTTTAAATCATGATCTATGACCCTTGCTTTGTGGATTAAAACAAATGCATGAATTCAACACAGCCAACACTCGTTATATGATTTACTGTTGATTTTTATACTTTAAGTAGTGCACTAACCTGTTCGAGAATTAATGGCGAAGAAGTTCTGTGGATTCCCACTGACAATCTTGTAACTGAGCCGGTCCTGGCCTCCAGGGGGCGCCGCATCTGGGTCTTGGGCTTGGATCTGGATCACGGAGACATCCCGAGGAGAGTTTTCGCTGATGGACGGTCGATAGAGAGGCTCGGACGTCAAAGGAGCGTTGTCGTTGACGTCTTCCACCTGAATGTAGACCTCTATCGAAGCAAACTGAGGGACGACGCCGTGGTCGCTGGCGTAAACTGTCAGCCAATAGGAGTCTTTAGTCTCACGGTCCAACATGTCAGTAGTGTAGATGACTCCTGGGAACAGACAGAGGAGGAGACCATCAGTTTAACAAACAATGACAGGGAGTATATATAGTTTTGTCCTGGTAATAATCCTTTGTTTGTCAATCCCTGATAATATTACTGTAGAAAATGTATATCACCAAAGATTCAACTAAGAACTCAACCCATTTCCAAAGGTTCTGTGCCAAAAGAAGCATTAACCAGACCACTCCATCTAGAAATCAAAATGTGAAAACCGACACCATTCCTTTTTACTTACATAACGTAACATAATAGTGTCTAACAAACAGCACTAATTATTTTTAATAGTTTTTTCAAAATGTAATAATATATTAAAACAATAGACAAACCTAGGACCTTAAACTCTGTATTTACATACAGTACAGGACAAGATGAGTTCCTTTATTTCCTGTTCCCACATTCTTCCAGGGAGTACAACACAATCTTGCATGAAGGTTTACATTGTAAATGTAAATCTGAACAATTTTATATCTTATTTGTAAATTTTGTTTAAAAAAAAACAAAAACGTGATAATCCATCCACCTCACAGATGTGGCATATCAAGATTCTGATTACAGAGCATGATTATTGCACAGGTGGCCACCTTAGGCTGGCCACAATAAAAGGCCACTCTAAATTTTTCAGAAATGGGGTCAAAAACATATATTATCAACACGACTTTGCACCTTTAAAGTGCTCTGTCTGGTTCCTGGTTACCGTCCCGGGAGCTACAGGAGCAACACTCAGCTCCTAAATATCGCATGAGCCACTTCACTAAAGCACAAGAGCAAATAGAGAGGCTAAAGGCTTTACATGAGTATGTAAGCAAAACCTCCCTGTGCGTCGAGTAAAAGCCTGCACAGACACAAGTGCCTTTTGAAAACAGCCATCAACCGCTCAGATAAAAATGGCATATGGATTTTACAGTAAAGTCGGATAATGAACAGGACTAGTGGCATATAGCAGGAGACGATTTGTGGTACCATTTGAACTTCTAAAATCATACACAGGTATTAACAAAAACTTTTTATTAGTTGTGACCAAAGATAAACAAATATAGATGACATTTTATTTATCTTATCACAAAAACGTTATAACTTTTTGGACCAATTGCACAGGAACTGAGCAAATGACCAATGGCATTTATCAGGCTCTAAACTCCACATTCTTGTCTCTAAATGCCATAATGGAACATAAATGGTTTGGGAAAGGGCCTTATTTTAATCAAATGGTAGGTGGCATCGTTACTCTATCTGTAATAATATGTCGATGGTGTGTCCTTTTTATTTAAACAGGTAGGTCATTTTACTGAGGCAAATAAATTATATGAAAAAATGTATTCCCATCCCCAAATTGTAATTTTATATTGGTTTAGTTCTGGCAGTGTCCTAGTACATTAACCACAAGTAAGTTTAAAACATGACCTCAGAAACATGTCTAAACTCATTAAACTGCTTGATCAAACAGTTAGGTTTTTTTCTCGCTGCAGGTAAAGCCTTTTGAATCCTCTTTGAGTCCGAACAGTGTTTCACAAATAAAATAAACTCAGTGTTACGTCACAGCGCCTCCTGTGGGACGACCGGGGGTTCAAGGTGAGCCGTAATTAAATCAGCTGTGCCCTGTTCGTGTTCATTTGTCTCTGCCTCCTTCTGGCCTCGGCAATTAATGTCTCCTCCACACAACAGTGTTTTTAATAGAACCGCCGCAGGTTCACAATACTGGTGTCTAATGAAGAGTGGGATTAAAGAATGTATGGGAACAAGCAGAACCGGTGAGGTTTGTACTAAAGATTATTTTCAGTCTTTGAGAAAAGCAATACAAAGTCATTCTAAAATGACATTCTCAAATAGAGCTGAGAATTACACTGAACATATTACTCAAAAAATTCCAAGTGCAATCCATTTTAACTCTTTTTAACTCGAGCCAGTTACCAGTTTCTCTCTTTTTTCTGACAAAAGAGATTGATAAAGATCATTCCTGATGCATAGTAAAGCTTTATACATCTTCTTCAGGACCATCTGGGCTAACAGAATATTAGATGAAAGCAAAAACACCACATAAATATTTTGTATTTGTCTTAAAGAAATACAGAAGAAACAAAAGAAAGTAAAGATTAACTGCTGGTCAATGCCCAGAAAAGTCTTGTGTAGAGCATTCTGGGAAATGTAGTAATTACTGTACAGACCCTACAACTAGATAACTATAACTCAAGTACCACATCAATTACAACTCTAACATTTATAAAAACAACACTTGGTTGGTTTCATCTGTTGTACTAAAAAAAACCCTTCAAAAATACACTTCATTTATTATTTTTTATTTTGACGTTTTTGCCATTGTCTGTCAGTAATGCTCCACAATAAAGTAAAACACAAAACACCGGAACCAATCTTAGAAATAAAAAGTCTTTGTTCCAAGATGTTACAAACTTGTCTCACCAAAAAGCTTTTATTGCAAGTAATTTTAAGCATTTTCCAAACCATTTTCAAGTATTTCCAGTACCCGTGGGAAGCCTGTTGTGAACCCCCCACGTTGAATCAATGTTAGTGAAGCAGCCAGAGCTAAAACAGTGTGAGCCTGAGGGAGAGCACTCCAGCACCCGCTCAGTCTGAGGCTTAATTGGGAATTAGGAGGAGATTAATGAAGGCAGTGATTAGCATTAGCTCTAATCCAAAAGAGTGGAGGCCCTTTGTCGCTCACTGCTACTGCTCCTCCAGCTGCAGGCGGGGCATTTACAGCAGCGCTTCATGTAAACACTGGCTTCAGGAGAGCAGCTGCAGATTTGAAGGGACGGTAATGTAGTATGTGCAGTTATACCGTGTTTAATATCGGCATTAGATTATGACATTATTATTATTATTACTAACATTCGTCATATCAGATTGAATTTATTTATATTTATTTATTTATTTATATTTATAATTTTATTGATCTCACAATGGATAATCACATATTAAGGCAGCTTGAGTAAAGTGCAAAAAAAAAAAGATAATTTGCATACAGCCAGGTCAACTAGAAAGACAACGCTTTCAGGCTCAGTGTGAGGTTGGGCACAGTCCTGCTCAGGTACTGTCCAGATAAGCTGGTGAGTTAGTGTGACTGTGCTTGTATTGATCATTGCTTAAATATGTATCACACACCTATACTATTTGCATTTTTCTTTTTTATCTGCCTTTCTCTCTTAGTCCTTGTGTCCTTCTCAGAGCAGTTTAACAGAGCTTTAGTCGCCGCCATCCTTTCTTTTTCATGTGTTAACCTTTCCCAAACTCAGTGCTAATACAGACCATTACCGTGGCTGGACCTTGTCCCGTAGCGTTATCGCTCTAATGCTAATGGCTAATGAGGCTTTACCTGTGGGGTCTCAGGTGCTAATCCGCCCTCAAGGCTGGAGGACCGGCGTTCTGGTTATATTCTGGGGTTTGTCACTAATAGTCTGCTCACGGCCGAGACACAGTGACCTCTGAACTTCAGTCTCTTCCCAGTTTTAAACGCCACAGAAGCAGCTCGGTTCCTGTCTTATGTTTTTACTCAGTGATAAATGAGCAGCTCATAACGGGCTCTGTCTATGACCTGGATGTTCGTCCTCTGTGACTTTTAATGACTTTGACACACTTAAGATAGAAATTATTTCAGAGATCCACTTTTGTAATATTTCAGATGAGGACAATTTGTTTGAATGAGTTTACAGTTCATAATACACTGCTTGTGAAAAGTTTTTTTTTATTTGTGCTAAATATAGCGTAGTTCTGGTTTAGTCCTTAGTTTGCCTCTTTGTTTTTTAAAAATAAATGTGATACACATTTTTCTTCCAGCCTGCAACAAAATATAATGTCTGTCTTCTACATTAGTCACATAAAAGGAAAAGGAACTTATAGGTCGTGAAAGACTAAAGACAAATTAAAAAAATAACTTTGAAACTGAGTGTGTTTATCTCTGAAGCCCCACTGTGACTGGACATGGCATCATCAGTAAAGCAAGACTTGAGAACAGGACAGACACGGCTGGAGATTTGCATTAACACTATTTTGAAGATAATATGGCCAAAAACAGAAAGTTGGATTTTTCCCTATGGTCTATGAGACCAAAAGAAACCAGATTCAAGGGGAGCAATAGGGAGCTGTAAAAGGTTTGTGTGACGTCTACAAAGACTCAGAAGGAACCGTTTTAATGGCTGATGACAAAGACACATGCAACAAAGAAAAAAAGTCGTTAGCTCTCTTCTTTTGTTTGGTTAATCATGGTTGAATTCTTGGTTTAGTCCAGTTTTAGTTCAGGTTTAGTGCTTCTTCTAATCATAGATTTGTCAGATGTTCAACTTGGTTTGGTGTTGTCCTGGTTCCTGGTTGTAACGTTTTACCTAAACTGAAATGGTTATAAGCCCTTACATATGCCAGTGTGGTTAAAGAAGTGGAATAGAGCACATACTGAGGGTAGAAAAGGATTTTTGGGGTCTTTCTGTGGGCAGCTCTGTGTCTGCAGCTCACCTCTGAATAACCTCACATTGAGCTGAGTCGCCCTTCGCCGCTCTGCTATTGTTCCTGCTTCTGCTGACCAGGTCAAACTACGCCTTTTCTTTCACAACAATATTTCAACTTTCAGTGCAGTCTCCTTGTCAGCAAAAAAAGCCCTCCCCAGAGTAAGAGAATATGAAAGAGTGAGAGGAGAGAGGTGTGAGATGCAGGAGCGAGAGGTCAAAGAAGTCCGAGAGAAACAGATAATCACCACAGCCATGAGGCCAACTAAAAATACAGCACCAACAAAAAAGACTGCTGTTTGCTTTTTAATGGTTGGTTGAGAAAATTTTTCATAAACTTTATATTGTATACCTAAATCTATTTGAGAAGTGGGACTTAGAAGCGGCGATGGAATGGAATGTATATTGTAATGTAGAAAAGCCCAACCAGTGACAGCAGTTGTAAATTATCATTAGCTATACATTTTATATTATAAATAATTAGAAATATGTTTGACCGCATTGTCCCTGACAATTAAATATACAAATAAAAAATAAATAAAACAAGAAGACGCAAACTTGACTCCTGTTGATGAGGTGGTTTTGTTGTGTAAACTGAACACTGCGCTGTACGTTAAAGCAGCTGTGTCTCTGAAAGCGATTGGCTCCTGGATACAGACAGCGAGTAGAACAGAAAGGGTGTATAAATCAATCCGGATGCTTCAGGGTTTATCAGCACTGCTCCAGAAAACACCACTGCTATTACTTCTTCTTGTTTTTAATGACAGTGTCAGGGTTCACAGCGCCCCTAAAGGCCTGGCAGACATACAGCCTTCTCAACAGCTGTCATTTCACTACTGGCCATTTTGCTGCTGTGTAAAGTGTAAAACTAACACTGCAAACTCTTGACTGATGTTTGAGATAGTTTTTAGCTTATATCTGACCCATTATGGATTGTCTCATTAGATCTGCACTGCAACTATTCCTAAAAAGTGTGCTGTTGTTGAGCTCAGCAGAAAATGAAGCAGTTTAAAACCCATAAAACCCAGTGGTCTGCCCAGAAACAACCACCAGAACAGCCTACAAATGATCTGATTTACTGTTTTTCTTTCCCCTGAAAAAACATTTTTTGTTTAATTTTCTATTTAACTCTTATTTTATAATTGCTTGATCTTTATACAGCCCTTGTGTCTTCTTGTGCTTCTTCTTTGTGTTAAACAGTTATTAAATCGATGAGAAAACAGATTCAGAACGTTCCAAAACAGAACAGAATTATTTATGTAAATCACTATCAAAATAAAGTAAGCCAAAAAAAAGAGGGAAAAACATTCCATTAAAATTCATTGACAGGTTTTAATCTCCCCTCCCACTGATCACCATAGAAACGGGCAATTAACATAGCTGCCACCAATCAGGCTTTGGCAGCGTGGGAAATCAGGTCAGGACAAAAAGAGCGCTATGCTAAAGACCGATGAAAACAAGTAATGATTTTTTTCTCTGCTTGTGCTTCTGCGTGTACACATTTTAATAATATATTTTTAGTCATATACACATAATTACATTAAGCATTCATTGTAGCCTAACTTGTATGAATTATTTGTATAACAGCTTTTTCTCGGAGTTCATTCTGTGATTAAAAAAGTCATTGTGTGAAAGTCCAGTGTTTATGAAATGGAAGATAGCCGGCTGTGTGTCATGTGTGGCAGCTAAAGAGGCCAGTGAAAATACATTAACATAACTAAAGCTTCGACTGTCAAAGGAACATGTCTAAGGTTAGTGGAGGCTTTTACTGTTTGCTATTTGGTGCTTTTTAAAATTTTGACTAAATATATATCAGTGTGATTTATTATTTCATATAAATATACTTTATTGTCCTGATAAGAAAAGGTCTTAGGCAAAAATGATAAATGTACAGACGTGATGAGCTTAAATGACTGTAAAATAAGTTAAGTGCAGAGTATCATAAAAATACCTGACTAATCTGTTGAGCTACAACTAATAATTGTTATTGCAATCAAATAATTCGACAATAATTTTATTATTAAATAATTTTAATTAATATTCAATTAGGTAAAAAGTACTTTTGTCACACACTTCAAAATGTATTCACAAAAGCCTAATTTTCCAGGTTGCTAATAACCTAATAACACTGACATTTGTAAGGCAGTTGATATTTGTTTTTTTTTTGCGCAACATAATTAGAGTTTAAAAAATATAATATGTGACAAGCAGTTTTTCAATATATACACCCTGTTGAGCCTTATTAAAGAATAATAAGGGCTTTGTCCATATTTATATCACAGATCATCCCTAGAGTCAACTGTTAATCTAATAAAATTCTTCACAGTGTTACAGGTTACTTTTTCTCTTTTTAACTGAAATAAAGTGGGTCAGGAACCTCTCCTATTGACCAAGTCTTCCATCAAGTTCAATACGAGCGACTAATCATAACCATTTATTTAAAATGGGATGGGTTTTTTTTTCTGATGGCTGCACTTACCACATTTTCCAACAGCAAAGTAAACAACAATTACCCAGTTTGCTTCATAACATGACGGACCCCAGTAAACGGAGCAGCTCTGTGGGGTCTGTGTTTTAGATGGTTCCTACTGCTTCACAGATCCTATTCTGTTCCACTGTTGTCCGTCCTAATTGGCGGCTGACTGAACTTAGGGCAGCGTACACCTGGGTAAGGTTTCAACGGTTCAAAGAGTAGACTATTTATTCCTGGTAAATACCCAATCAGAAGACTTCTTCCATATATATATATATTTCTGATGGCTGCACTATATATATATATATATATATATATATATGATATATATATATGATATATTAAATAGTCTAAGACACTTTCTACCTTCTGTGTGCTCACGTAGCAAGTAACAATTTTACATAGATTTGGCTGTCAACAGACCCACAGCCACTGATAATGTTACCATGGTGATGGTATGAGCTGTCCTTCTTGCAATACATTGGCTATGTTGTTTCTGCCAGGCCTTTGTGCTGCTCATAATATCTGTCTGAGTGCTGAACCAGAAATGGGTTCAGGCCCGTCCGTCTTAGCCCTTGTGGACCTGTTTTGTCTCAATTTTTTGTTCCGAAGCCAGTTTCGTTGTGATGGTCTACGTCAGAACTGAACATATCTGATGGCTGCTAATGAGAGGCACTGTCAGCCCCAGGCTCTGTTGAATAGCAGCATTCAGACGGTGATGACTACTCTCCATTCATTTTTAATGCACCGCTCGCTCCAAGGTTTAAAGGAATACAAAATATGACACTTATTTTTGGCATTTTCCGAATAAAAGATGAGATTTGACAGGAGACAGGGCTGAGGAAAGGGAATGACTTGCAGCAGGTTACAGTGAGACGGAGGCACAATAGAAATGGAAAAAATATGGTGCTTAACAAGGATTATTACTGAAAGCTATCTCCTGAACGAGTGCAATAAGATCGACTCAACTTCAATTAATCACAATAGTAACCTCCTTTACCACTCTACTTTCACTTACACAGATTTCTTATCAACTTGTTTTTACTTCTCTTTTCAGCCAAATGGAGTTGAGTGAACAGTATACAAATATTATAGCTACATCTAAATCATATCTTTCATGTTTTCTGTGACCCAACTGCTCTCTGACTGTCTGACAAGTAGCCAAAACTTGCAGTTTGTGTCAAATAAGTGTTTTATTGCAGGTAAAGGTGATGTAAGCATTCACAGATTGGAAATGAACCCACTGTCACTGTTTCTTCTGTGGGGACCCACTGTGACTGAGAACTGCCCTCCAAGCACCACATATGTCACGTGAAAACTATCAATATACAATATAATAAATATGTCTGTGAAGGTTCTCAGTCATCCAGGTCATCAAAACGTCTTCACTTTGAAAACTGAGTCCAGATGCTTTTGCTTTAACCTTTTCTTCAATATAATGAATTTTAGACACTTTAAGATTTCTATGAGAAATAAAACAAGAGGGCGTTTCACAGAACCAAGACAGGTACATGACACTGTTAACCATGTGATAATTTTTTACATTTTATTATCTACTTGGAGATTTTTTTTTTATGTTGATATTTGGCTTAATGCACTTTGATATTAGCGTATATGTAAATGAATGTCTACAAGACTGAAATTGGACTTATGCCAGAGTTGAGTGAAAATAAAAGGTAAAGAATATGAATCAGCAGTGCCTCTCACTTGAATATGAGTACTGTGTCTTTGAGAAGAAATTAGAGAACAATTTACAAATGATTGCTTACTGGCAAACAGAATTGGTCAAACTGTTCTCCTCTGACAAATCTCACAAAGGAGTAAAATCTATGGCATCTTGTATGGCATCTAGTTTTTGTGCATTAGACATTCAGACACAACTCCAAATAGGGGTAATCACAAAGTAATGCATTACATAGTGAATGTAGTTCATAATGGTTTTGCACACTGCCTGTCTATCTCCAGCAGCAACTTGAGCCTGATATAATTAAAAAGGAAAGACAAAGCAATGATATGTGAAATATATGGGTAAAATTAATGAAACAACAAATGTGTCCAACCCAAACCAAAATTAATTAGATACTCTTTTTTATGGGTGATATGGATGTGCACTATTAGACTGCAGACGTTATTTTATTTTATTGTATCATAAAAAAATACACACAAACTGAGCACTACTGGAGAAGAAGCACATTCATGGTTCTTTTTTTTTTTAAACAATTTTGTTGAACATTTAGGACCTTTCAAAATTGCAAACTCACCAATTACAGAGTATAGATGGGATAGTTGGACCAAACATTTGAAAGTATGCTATTTTTGTTTCTAATTTAAAATAAAACTAAATCTAAAATGAATGGTCCGGACGTTAATTATTCAAATCAGCCCAGAGCTTGTTTGAGATGACCTCTCAATAAAACTCTACAAAACATGTAGTTATCACTAATTCAGTCTCCACACGGCAGCAGTGGTGTGTAATTATGATAAATGCACTCATTCATTTACTAATGATGGTAATACGCAAGTGTGGGGTGTTATTAGAGCTCATGGTCAAACACTCCGCAGGTTAAGGTTAGACAAGGACAACAGAGTGAGAGTATAAACACTGTAAGGTTATGTGCGAACACTCAAAATGCCTTCAACACAATCATACTAAAGTACTCCCTAGCAACTGATAATTACTCAATTTTGTAAATGCATCATGAAAAGTATGGTCATAAGACACAGACAAGACCCTTGTAGAGGATTGATTACGCTATCGGAAAGCATTTGTGTTTTTTGGCATTAAGGAAATGGCCCTTTCATCTTGCCAAAAATTTTGGTTACTGTGATTAATTAAAAGAACTCAAGTGCAATTGACTTGTTAGTACAGTTTATTTGAGCTGGCGTGAAAGCTGTCAATCAAACTTTGGTGCAGATTAAAGAATCGTTCCATGTCTAAAGGATAAGGTGTGCTTCCAAGTTAACTCCAGTGTGGTTTATTTAAGAGGAGAACATGAACCAGCCTTGATCTGGCCCTAATTTAACTACTTGTTTCCCACTGTAGTAAACAGGCCCCCATGACAAACTGAGACCCGAGAATTTATAAATTCACACAGATATACAAAGTCTTTAGATTTAACTAAATTTAACTTCATTATTTCTTGCCTCAAGTGGCCATTCATTTAGTTAGGTCTAAAGGTTAAGTCTTAAGTTGTCACTCTGTTTGGTTATATAATTAAGTTTTACAAATATCTTCTAATGTGGAGCTTTGGTGCATTTAATTAGTTTATAAAAAGGTAAACTAATGCCTTCTACCAAATGCTGGCTACTGTTTCTCTCTGTAATCTGTTAGTGCTGTACAGTAGTCTGAGCAGCTGCTGTAAGTGAGGTTTCCCAGTCTGTCAGCTCCGGTGTTACTCCTGGACACACACTGCAGTCTCCCGACACAAAGCTGGTTTTGTCAGGACACAATGGCCCTCCTCCTTGGCCTCTTCAGATCCATCACTGCAGAGTTCAGGTCTGCAAACCACAGCAGTTCCCAGGCAGAAGTGACAGCCTGATTAAGCTCACACTCACAGTAGGCAATCTGTACTGTGCCATAGACCTCTGAAGTCCTGTTGGTTTGAGGAGTGTGTGCTCTAAGTCCTGGCAGGTTTGGAAAAGGTGGACTTTGGATTGTTTGCCATTTATCCAGTTTGCCATTGACACAAGACTAAACCTTAATTTGTGTGATTAAACGTCATGTTGTAAAGCGCTTCTTGTCTTTGATTTTGACTGGGATGTCAGGTCTGATGTTGAGACCACAGCAGGTAAAGTACACTACAGCAGTGCTCTAATCCTCTCCAGTTTTAACCAAACGCCCACCTCTTTAGGGTAGCTTCAGAAATAAAAAATAAAAGGATAAATAAAAATAAAAAACTCACTTCTGGTACAAATTGACATACATGTTTTTTGAAGCCAGACAAAAAAAAAAAAAAAAACAGGAAAAGCAGGATGAAGTGTTCACCTATTACACACACACACACACACACACACACACACACACACACACACACACACATACACACACACATCTATTAATGTGTGTGCCTCCTTGAACTTCAACCAACCCAAAACTAAAATCATTCGTCCTTTTCTGCAACTCCTGGTCTGAGCTGAGAGCTGCAGTCTCGGGTCCTGTGGTGATTAACAGGAGCGGGTTCAGCAGGATTTATGACCCTTGTTAGCAGAGCCTTGGCAAGCTCCATAAATCAGCCTTGAGCTCTGAGAAACACTACAAACACAATTACAAGTTAAAGAGAATTACAGCGTGCCGCTACTCGAACAAACGACACAACAGGACGGCCATCTTTGAATCAAGGGCCCACAGTAAATTCACCAAAATAGTGTTGTGTCGTAAGATGGAAGACCAGGTCAATAGAGGGAATGAATAGGACAAGAAGAAGAATCTGATATAAAACAAGGGACAGCAGGCTGGAAAAGGTAGGTGGATCTGACTTTACAGAATTAAAATGACAGGACTATACCGGGACTAAGGCAAAACTTTATGTTCAAACTGGGATTAAACCACAACTAACCACAATGTCTAACCTACAATTAAAAGATTTTACTAAACTCAGGTCTAACTCAAGAATTGATCCAGACTAAAGACTTCACTACTGGACCTGGAGAAAGGCCAAAAGGAACCATATTTATGCAGGTTCTTAGATAGGAGTACTTTCTATATGAACTTCTAAGACACTGCCACACATGTGTAAACAATTAGAAAACATAGAAATAGTGACTAACCTGTCTCTTCATCAATGGCGAACCGTCCAAGTCCACTCCCGTCCCGAATTGAGTACTGTATTTCCCCGTCTCGGCCGTCATCCTCATCGTTTGCTGTGACCTGAAGAAGCGTAGTTCCAATGCGCGAGTTCTCCTTAATTAATCCGTTTAAAGCAAACTGGTTAAAATATGGTGCATAGAGATTTTCGTTTACATCGACCACTTCTATCTCCACAAAAGTTACAGATAAGAGAGACACGGGCCGACCCTTGTCTTTGGCCCGGACGGTGAGATTATAAAACTGTTGTGTCTCGTAGTCTAGCTCTTTTATTAATCGAATAGCCCCGCTTGCTTTGTCCACATCAAACCATCCATTGTAATCGTTTGCCAAAGAATATCGAACCTGACCTCCCAAACCTAAATCTGGGTCTTGAGTTTCCAACCAAGCCACTACAGTCCCGACGGGAAGATCCTCCAATGCTCTTGCCTTGTAAACACTTGGAATAAACAGTGGAGGGCAATCGTTAACATCTTCCAATGTAATTTTCAAAGATGTGACTGAAAACCTTTGGCGGCCCCTCTCCGCCTTGTCCCGTGCTTCGATTTTGAGGTTAAAACTGGGAAAAAACTCCCGGTCCAGTTGTCCAGCTACATATACAATCCCGTTAGATGAATTAATGGCAAATTGAGTAGTGCTGGTAAGAATAGAGTACACTATTTCTCCATTGGATCCAAGGTCTTTGTCGGTTGCTTCCACTTGGATAACATCCGTACCAATGGCAGTGTTCTCGGGAATGACAATCTTGTAACCTGCCTCTTGCAAAAACTGTGGCGAGTTATCATTAGCATCTTCAATAAAGATGGTAAGAAGTCTCCAAGCGCTTCTTTGAGGCTGACCAAGGTCGTATATTGTTAAGTTAAGAAGGTACCGGTCTTTCTTTTCTCGATCCATTGGAAGGAAAACACTAATAAGTCCTGTATTCATGTCAATTGTAAAGCAACTATCCGTGTTCCCGTCTGAAATAGCATACACAATTTGACCATTGAAGCCTGTGTCACCATCATAGGCATTCACTTGGAAAACACTCGCCCCAATTTTAAGATCTTCTCGAATTTTGATATCTGTCGGGAATGCTTTGTCAAACTGAGGCGTTTGGCGATTGACGGAAAACAGATCAATAAAGCCTTCTTCCATTTTGAGCTTTGATCCAGCTTTGGATTTTTTGAGTAGCTTCTCTGCCAACCTTTGAGCTACTCTGGTCTCTTTGCAGTTGAAACTTTTTGGAGGTGATTTGCCGTGTACAATCGTGACATTAACAAAAATTGGATCGGAAAAGTTCTCCCCATCTGTGGCAGTAATTTTGAGAGTAAAAACACCATTCTTAGGAGTAGCTGTGGCAAGAGACCGCCGCAATGTGAGGACCCCTGAATCTGGGTTCAAATCAAAGTATCCAAAATCATTACCTGACATTATCTTGTATTTGACCAGCTCTAATTCGTCTACGTCGATGGCGGACATTGTGGTAATAACTTCATCCACTGGAAAATCCCTTGAAATCACTCCTTGACAAGCCACTTTTTCAAACAGCGGCTGATTATCGTTTACATTCTCAACATGAATGGTTACATTGACTTCGCTCTCTCTTCGGTATGGAGACCCCCAATCAGATGCTCTAACTACAAACACAAAACTCTCCGTTGAAGATTCGAAGTCTAGCTCCTTTGTTGTGCTTATTATGCCTGAAAACTGATTTATTTTGAATGGCAAAGGTTGTAGACTTGAAATGCTGTAGGTTATATATCCATTTTCACCTTTGTCCTCATCTACAGCTGATACTGTAAGCACATTAGTCCCAACAGGAACACTTTCGTTGACAAAGACCTCATAGGACTGCTGGGCGAACGTCGGGGTGTTGTCATTAGCATCATGGACGCTGACCCGGACCTTAACTTTTAGCTCACTGTCTACTTCAAAGACTTCAAGATTGTAATCATCTTGGGAGACCTTGGTGAACCAGCGGGTTGTAGAGATCACGCCTGTCATCGTGTTTATTCGGAAAAACGCAGAATCGGCAGAAGGGGCAAGGATATATTCAGCGTCGTCTGGTTCTGGTTTGATTTTAACAGCTATGACAATAGTGCCAGGAGGGGAGATTTCATTCAAGCTAGCTTCATAAACATCTTTCTCAAATTTTACATCAACTGGTTGTTTTTTCCGAATCTTAACATGGACAAGCTTAACATCAGAGAATTTCTGTGGTGTTCCCCGATCTCTTGCTTGCAAAGTTAGGTTGCAACCAAAAGGATAGGTCTCCCAATTTACTGAGTCAGATCCTTTTATTGCAAACTCTCTGTCATCCGTTTGTTCAACAAAAAACTGCTCTAATGGGTCACCTCCTACAATAACAACCGAATCTGTTTCTCCATTCAAACCTTCGTCTAAGTCTTCCACAGTGATGATTGCGTAAACAGGATTCTTGTCAAGCAAAGATGGCGTATGAGTGACCACATTCAAAGTTGGTGCATGTTCATTGACTCGTTCTACATGGACAAAAAGCTTAGCTGTGCTGCTAACGCCATTGTTTCCATACAGTTTCATTCCACGATCAACAGCCAGGATTTCTAAGTCGTAACGATTTTGTTCGTCAATGTTAAGCTTTCCACTAAGAGATACCACTCCGCTAGTAGGGTGGACGGCAAAAAGCTCAATTTTATCTTTGAAAAAATAGTAAAACTCGCCATTGGAGCCGATATCTGCATCTGTTGCGGTAACTTGTGCTATGCTTGTCCTGAGAGGAGTGCTTTCTGAAATAGTAACAGAGTAAGTTGTTGGTGAAAACAACGGCCGCAAATCGTTCATATCCAAAACCTGGATACTGACTTTTGTCCATGTTTCCAGCAACGCCTCACCTTTAACTGAGGCCTTAACTGTCAATACATAATTATCTTGAATTTCTCGATTTAAAATGGCCGCATTCCCGCCTTTAGTTCTTATCCGTAAAAAGCAGAAGTCCCCAAGAACATATTCCTCTGCTTTGAAGAATCCCTCATCATCTCCTGAGGTTATCCGATAGCGGATGTCCCATGAACGCTGAGCCAGATGAATACCCATTTTAACTTTACTGTTGGCATAGGTGCGTGCTGCAGAGTTTTCGTAAACCGTGGCGTGGTAGACGGGCTGCGTGAAGGCAAAACGAGCTCCATCCTGAGGCAAAGATTGGCTGAGACAAGACTCAAAAAGGAGCAGCAGCAGCAGTAAAAGGGCCTTGTCCAAGAGAAGGGCTCGAACAGCTGCCCACCGGCCCATAGTCACCTCCATCACATCGTCACTCCATCCTGAAACAACAGGAGAGAGAGAAACCATGTTAGGCATCAAGAAAGGTTAAAACTTGTTGGGCCCCACCATCTCAAGAGCCACTGATCATTTACTATAACGCAAAGGGATTCTTGGTTTCTTGGTCAGGAGGAACATTTAAACACATAGTGGACACATAAAGATATATTATAATGCCTTAAGGGGGTCTGGGGTCCTCCCCCAGAATTTTAAAAAAACAGAATAGGTGCAATTTTGTGTATTCTGGTGTATTTTAACAGCTGTTAATGTTAGTTTTTATTGACACACATATTTGAAGATAGGCTGATAAAAGTACATAAATGAGAATCTTCACAAACAGACATTTAAAACATTAAGCGTAAGAATTGGCATTTTATTCTCCATAATAATATATGATTATGGACTAAGAACTATTGGTGTGAGTGAGTTAAGCCTGATTGTAATAGGCCCTAAAATTAGGAATTCTTAGCTTTGTATTTAATGGATGACAAAATAATGTTTGTGGTCTAATTATTACAGATATTATTTCTACATTTTAGACTGTGGAAATTATTGCAGTTGATCTTTAGTCTGACCTATGACCCATGCCTTCTCCCTTTCCTTTCTGCTCTAATCTGACAGGACTTGCAACAGGATGTGATATATTCTCAGTGACTTGAGTGAATGTTATTAGCCTTAATGTTGGCTCTAAACATTTGCAAACACTTACTGTTTCTGTTCTTGCTGTAACTTTCTCTGCATCCATTTCTGACCTGGTCTTATTGACTGTAGTCCCTAGCTTATGTATGAGAAGGGCAGGCATTTGAGTCCTGGCATGTTGTCAATGCTGTAAAAGTCTGTTTTGTTTTGAAATGAAATAAGAAATAATGCTCCATATAATGCTTTCTCTAAATCACTTCATATTTATTCAGAAGAGCTATGTTTTAAACCTCGTCTGAATCAAGCAGAACATGCTTTTGTTGTGAGTTCTTAGTCTTGTTGGTAGTTATCAAAGAATTAGCTTTAGATGTTCTCTCTCCTTATTCACGTTAATGGAGATTAGCAGTTTGTTTACCCCACAATGTGAATATTGTATCTTAAGAGCTCTCACTGTTAAATGCATTGTCTCCATTATCCACTGTCATCGGGTGTGTTTGCATTTTTCAGCAAAAACAAACTTTGATGGGGTTGCTATGATTGTGCAACCAGTTTAAGTCTGAATGCTGCTATACAAACTTCAATACACACTAACGTTAACCTCTAAACAAATGGTGTCTTCCAGCTGAACTTTGTTACGGTTCAATGGGAACGTGAACGCCATGCAGAGCACAGATAAGACAAATGCTGAGCAAACCAAGATTATGTACTAGCAGTGCCAATTTGTGAATGCATGTGTATTCCTTACGCTTGTTTAGTGACTATTAAGTTGAATTAACCATTGCATTAGGAGTTATAACTGACTATTCAAATCGACAAATCAGCAGTTCAGTCCGTGGCAAATTAAACATGGACTGACATCATCCTTGTGTGGTCTCTGGACACTGACTGTCGATTGCAAGTCTTAGAAAAACCAAGGACGGTTTGAGAAGGAACAAAATAATTGTACAGCTCAGAAAAAGAAGAGTAACATCCCCAAAGAAAATAACTGTGTTGGAGAAAATGATGGGCTGCACAGTGTTGACCCTATCATAACCCTTTTCCTAAAATACACCGAGCCCAGTGTCAAACCCCGGGACGGAAACCAGATATGTGTTCAGCAGCGGCTCCATTCAGATTGGGATGTTTTTTTCAGAGTTGTTCTCAAAGTAGGCAGCCACAAAAATGTGCCGCTGTTGGGCTTGGGAGCGAGCCTGATCCGATAAATGCCATGTTGTGGTGAGAGCAGTGCCACAGAGGGCTGGATTCAAGTGACGCTGCGATTTTTAACCACAGCAGATGGAGAGACAGGGTAAAAAATCAGGTCTGAAAGCACTGGTAATAACACACTGCAATATAACCTTTATATTTATTATAAAGTGTGTATTGTAGTAAATTTGAGAAAAACTGCTTGAGCCTTGAGAGTTAAACCAGCTTAAACAATGCAAACCAAACTGAAGACTGCATTTAGGATACAAAACAAACAGAAGAACCAAAAAGTCATGATTGGGACCAGAGTATACACAGATTTTAAGAAACCAAGAACAGTGTATAATCCATGAAAAGAGACCTCAATGAAAGTATGCACTATGACAAAAAAGTAACCTCTGGAAATGGATAAAGGGATGTGTGTCGTAATTGGCTTAAAACTTTAATATGGCCTTCCCCTGAACTTAGAGGAAGTCAGCCATTTTGAACCACAACACCAACAAAACCTGTCAGTTGGTGCGTGTAATCCATTATTGTGTTTATAGTCATATCTTTGTTGGACAAATAGGAGTCTCTGGCGCTCATTAGGCCCTGCTTCTGTCACTGCTGCAGTTTGTCACAGGCCTGAAGCCACAATGCCCCAGAGGCAGCCCCACAGAGAAGCATATACACTCATCTGCTCAGTGTTTGGTGGTATGTTTGTCAGCTCGCACACATTTTTAGTGGCGTTGTTGGTACTTCTCATGCACAGTTTAGCCCCGAGGCTTAGTTTGAGGCAATTGGCAGATGTAAACTTTAAGAATGGATGCTGAAATTATGTTTATAAATACAATATGGGAGCTAAAAGAAAAGGCTGAATGACCTTGAAGGAGTTGGACAAGTCTTAAGTCAGAAGTCTTTTGTTAAGTTTATTTGCATGACCGTTCCAGGACTATTATTATCTATATTACAAAAACATAATATAAAATGATTTTTGGTACAGGCCTCAGCATTTAGAAGTGCTGTAGTCGGGAAACTAACCTACACCAAGGCCGAGGGCAGTCCAATTGTAAAAGATGCCAGAGCTAGAGCTTTGTGAAGGAGGTTAATCACTAAACGGATCCGTTTTGGTTTTAACCATTATTCAGCATGTGTGTGCATTACTATGCATGTCTAGTGTATAAAATAATTTACATAAGAGGGCAAAAGACCAATATTGAAGCATGAATTTAGTTAAATCTAAAGTTACACATAATTTGTATAAATACATACCATTGTCTGACCTTTGGCACTACCCTCCTTTGAGGAAAAGAGGTTAAACCAAATCTTACTATTTCCTCAACTCAATAATGGTAGTATTTACACAGAACTAAGTGATGCAAGGAAAGGAATATGCCATTGTGAAGAGACAAGCCTTTATTGGGTCATAAAAAACACAATTAAAGGTTTTTCTTGGAGACTGTCAAACAAACATCAGTAAAATTAATGATTTGAATTGTGTATTGAGCCAAAAACAAAAAAGAAAAAAAGAAAAAGTTAGCTTCAGTGTTACTGTAAAGCACTGGTTTTGATTCTAAATGTCTAAAGCAAACTCATAATCTGCCCAGTTCTATGAGATTAGTTGATTCAAAAGTCCATTTAAATGTTTCCTTAGGTGCAGCCAGACAAGAGAATATTTCTAACTAAATTTTTTAAAAGGTTTGTTATTTGGCCTTGTTAAACAGATGAATTATGGAAATACTACAATAAACATTGCTTGGGTGCATTTGAGAGAAATTCTGACTTGTATTTCTAACGTTATTCGTTGGTTTTGCCCGAGGCTCATTTTGAGTTTGGTTTTCAGCCGCTGATGTAAAGCAGATTTTGCAGATCTCGTCCTTTCCTCTTCAAATGACTCGGCACAAATCGAGACCATGTTCACAAGGACTCTCTGCCATCTGCACCAGGGCCGCCATGTCCCGCCCCGGGGCAGATACATGCTCCAGCTCATGTTTTATTAAAGCCTGCACTCTCTTAAGCTGTTTTATCTGTGTTTGCTTCAGACTGGAAAAAAAATGTATTCTGCTACATTTAAAGGTAAAATAGCTGTATGGTCAGCAACATGGATGTTCCAGTCCCTCTGCACTGGTAACATGTCCCCTTTTACCCAATGGTTAGAGAGCACTCCTTGAAGGGGCGGTGTTGATCGGGGTTCATTGGTGGAGCAGGTGAAAACTATAGCAGCAGGTACAGAGCAGTAGGCATATGGGTGCTTGTTAGGTCAGTAGGTTAGGTTTGGTGGTGTCCAATACTGAATAAACAGAGCAGATGTTGTTTATAGTTGACATATTTGATGGTAGTTTATGTGAAAACTGCGAGACTTCCCTTTGGCTCAAAGTCCAACCGACTGCTTCCCACTGAAAATAACTTTGTATAAAAGCTCCGCCAAGGTTCAATTTGATTCATTTAAAGCATTCATTTGCTAAAACAGCTGCCACTAAAGCACTGCAATATGTGCCTTTGAGTATTTTCAGCGTAGGATTGACCCACATTCTGAGCTGAGTAGTGAGAAGTCCTCAAGGATGCATTGTGTTAAATGTTACAGTTGAATCAATCAAAGCTTATGAACAGTATATAACACACACACACTTTGCATTTGTATATCTTAAATAGACAAAAATAGACATTTGAGGCTCCAAAACTCAGTGGGAACTTAATTTCTTACTGTTCCTCTTTGTAAAACTGTGTTAAAGAAGCACTATCTTGGATAAGTCTTTGGACAATTATAATCTGAACTGATCATATGTCCTGTTTCTACTGGGTTGGTTCAAAGACAACAGCATGTCCCTGCAGGACAGAAAGACTGTGTGGAGTGGAAATGTAATCTGCAACGTCACCAACAACAACTTGCACAATGCTCAACAGCACGAGGGACCAATCAAAATATAAGACAATAAACTAAGCCAAACCTCAAGACAAAACATAAATGTGATTTGCAATATCATCTCATTTAATCAAAAACGTGCACCATATGTCTTTCTGTCTCCTGAAAGACCAAATGATGTTTGTTAAATGGTGCGACTAAACACAGCAGACACTCACCAAACCAACAGAACGTGACCCGCTCTGTCGCGCTGCTTTAAGTGCATAATTACCATGTTGTTTCTAAACAGCGAAAGCCCACAAGCATCTCTTTCTCTCACTCTGACACTCAGAACCGAGGGACAGCAAAAGAAAAAAAAAACACTATCATTCTGCGACGAGGAGCTCCACTTACTGTCAGCGCTAAACTGTGTCTCATTAGCTTTTCATTAAACACTAATTGGCCTTGAATTGTAAATAGATAGCAGCGTGTGGCCTGAACATCGACCATGACGCCACAAACAGAGCTTAGACCAGATTAATGTATGTATGCTTTAACAAAAGCTAAACTGTGAGTCATAGTAGATTTAAAAAAGTGAACAACGTTAAACACTTTCTAGCAACATAGCCATGAAGTGAGATTTGTAGGCATATTTTTATCTTCCAAGGTTGCTATGACTTTTGTGTCATTTCTGTAAAGCACATCGAGTTACTTTGGTACAAAATGTCCTCTATAAGTACTTTTTCTTCTTCTAAATTAAAAGAAAAAAATCTGTCAAACCCAAGGCTTGTAAAATATGCAAGGTAATAAACACAAAAGAACATTAACAGTAAAATGAAAACAGACAAAGATGAATAGAGGTCTTTTCATAAAATTAGCATTCTGAATAAAATAACATTTGCTAAAAATTCTCAAAAAACTAATCAAAATGTAGAAAAATTATTTATTGTTTAGTGCAAAAAAACAAAACGGCAGGAAATGTGCAGTACATTCAGCAAAAATAAATCTGGTTGTTTTGGAGGTATTTTAGTTTTAGTCTTCTCTGTCTCCATAGTTTAATACAGTTTTAAGAGAAAAAAAAGCGCTCTGCAGGCCGTCAGCGACAAGTCACCCAGACCCTACGCTATACAAAACAAACACATAGAGGACAAACTGAGCACTGCTAGAGGAGAAGCACTTCTTGCATTAAGGCTCATGACATTTATGATGTGAACTGTTTTCACTGTTTGTCAGTGATCACAGGCAGCAGAAAGGAGGGCTGTGGAATCTGAATACTTTTAATATATTACACTAAATAAAGCAGGGAAATTGTAATATTTCTGAACGATGCTGTAGATTTTGTGATTTCCAGACTTTGGATTCACAATCTATTTTCTATTTAAGCATCATTTCTCAATTTTTTTTTGTTATCTTAACTATGTCTCATCTCATTATTGTGATCTTCTCATTAAACATTTTTTCCTGAATTTTTTAAATTATGTGTTACTATTTTTTTTGTGACTAATGTTGTGAAACCACAGTTGTAAAGAGTTGTTGACTCACGAGTTAACAGTTGACAGTGTTTGATGGCTGCCGCTCTTCTGTTCCGACCTGATAATACTCACCGCCCGCTCTCACTTTTAAATCTCTTTGTGCGATTTGTTTTCCCCACACTTATCCATCGGCTGCTCTCTCTGTGCAGTCCTCCTTCACTGCGCTCAGCTCGAGGAGCCTCTGATTATCACAGCGAGACTCTAAACAGACCTGGTCTCTGCCGTTTGGTGGGGTTCGGGCACAAGAGGCTCCTGACAAAACACCATTTGGATTCAAGTTAAGTGTCTATTGATGACACTGGGAAAGAAACATGCAACTTTTTATAGATGTGCACTACACTGCTGCAGCTTTGTATTGTGCTGATTAGTGTTGAAGTCAAAGGTTTGAAGCAGAACCAAACCTGAACTGAATCAGAATAAAACTAGAGCTAGACTGTGTTGACACAAAGGAACAGGAACTGAAAACAATACATTTTGTATAAACAGTGGCATATTTATGATTTTAACATAAAAAGCTATTCAAATGTAGTCTAGCCCTTTCTCAGAAGAGTAGGTGTAGTATAATTTAAAAGCTGCATAAGGTATTATTGAAAGAGATATAAAAAAAGGTGTTAAATTGAAACACATTGGTAATTTGCATAAATCAAAGCCTTGTTTTCACTAAACCAGTACTACACCACAGAAAAACAAAGGAATACGTTTTGGATTAAACTCAGAACTAACACATAAATCCAAGCACAAACCTAAGAGAAAACAAAACCTATAACTTAATAGGTAATTTTGATGAATGTTAGCGTGTCTATAATGAGGATAAATGTTTGTTTAAGCAACTAACTTGCATTTGGAGGAAAAAAGACACAATTCCTTTACACATGTTTTGGTGAAAATAGACAAAAAGTGAATAGTGTTATGCCAATTGTAGGCATTTGTAAACACAGTAGCCCCTGTCCAGATATATTGTAGTTACAATAGAGATTACCTTTAAACAGAAAAATACTAAGATTTGAATGTCAATGACCTCTGTTCTGAGTATGGTCATGTACACGACTGAACCAGGAGGTAAACCAGGAAAAAGAACAGGACTAACCCACAATTAAATTCAGAAGAAATAACCTTTGAACTAAACCAGAAGTGAACCAAGACTAAACCTGATCTATCACCTGCTGCTTTCAATTCAGAGCCACACAGAGGTTTATCTAGGAACAATGGTGTGGTCCATTTGAAAAGTGAGAACAACAACAGGCTGGACTCCTGACCAATCACAGAGCAGAGTGCCTTCCACCAGCTGCTCTGAACCAATCAGGAGCTGCCGTCCGTCTGCACTCAATCTGAAGTAGAGTTGGTGGCGTATTGTCAGCTTTGTTCTGCTGCCTTTTGTCCTCTGACTCCCACCTCCATTTTCTTTAACAATGCTCAATGACTATATTGTTTCTGATTTGCTAAACTAATCCTCGGGGGTGGGGGGTTGTTAAACTGTAGAACAGGCACAAGGTGCACTGGCAAGAAAATATACTATAAACATAGCTTTACACTATATGGAGAATTAGAAAAGCTGATCTGGCTCCAAATGTGAAAGTGCCACCCCCCATCCATCGTCCCATTCACTCAAACTCAAAGATCTAACCTCCAACAGTGACAGTGGAGGCGAGTGGGTGGGGGACAAACCAGGGCTGAGACAACACTGTTGCACAGCACTGTAAACTGTGGTCTAGTGAATCTAAAGATTACAACAATTTACTGGAGATAATATTCCCCCAAAATAAAGGTCAATGTTAAAGCTTCTTGACTTTAATTGCACCAGTTTTCTATATTTTACATTTTTGTTTCTTAGTCTCAGTCTCCTGTGCTATAAGTTCTGTTCATGTTTAATGCAATGTACACCTAAAGATTTACACCAAAAGCAACTAAAGCAACCTCCAGATATTAATTTTCAATCGACGCTCATGTCAGCGAGGTGAGACAAGGAACGACGAGAACAGAAACCAAATAAGCAATCACAAAACAAGCTTAAATAGTCACCCATGAGAAAAGAAAAAACTAAGCGTCTTGAGCTTCTCAGCTTCTGCCAGTGACTTGTTTGGAAAAGAGCTGAGATTTTGTAGTCTGTCCAGTCATCTTTATTCTTTTTCTGTTCCAAACAAAGAATTAGTCTGGTCTCTTGATCTGAGTTTGATTTTCATGGATGCAACAAATGGAGGCAGATTAAACCAATCAGAGAAAATAATTTCACTTCTTTATGAGTCACTGCAAAATCCTGCATCGTTTTACATAAACAATTATACTTGGTCGATTGTTGTTTGAGCTTGGGTGGAAGACGGGCTCAATGGGAGGCAGACTAGAGATTTTGTTGCTTTTAGTGTGAATAACGTTTTTCATTTAGTGTAGCTCCTTCTTTTGGAAAGCACTGATGAAACCGAGACAAGGGTGACCAGAGTGGTACAGTATCCTTGTGTGGGATGCCTTTTGACAATTATAACTAACAAATGTACCAATGACAACAACACTTGAGTAACAGTCAACTCTGTTCACTCACAGAGTTTTAAAACAACATACAACGTTTGCTCTAGCCTCACAGCTCTTTTTCTGGTATTTTCGTTTTCTCTCTTTATTCCATCCCTCTCTGCAGACATCAATGTAAGCCTTTAGATTGACATATGGGGCACTAAGGCTTGACAGGTTCAAGAATAAAGCCATAACGGGGCAGGACTTCAGGGACAGTCAGCTCAAACAGGATTTAAATTCAACCCTGTTACAGTCCACTGCACAGACCACCATTTTCTATATTCAACACGTATCATCATCTCCAGACCACGGCCACTTCACAAAACCAAACAGGAAGAGCCCAAAATCATCGTCCATTTTTAAGTTTGCTTTTGGCTGAGGCAGCGTTTGGGCCTGACCACTTAACAGCGATGCACGAGGAAGCCCAAAAAAACTGCTGAGACAAGGAAGAAAAGGCAGAGCAGCGTGAAGCGAGGTTAGATCCCAGCTGATGGAAACTGAGACTGGACTGAAGTGGGTTCTTGAGCTGCTTGAAAGGACAAGCCAGCACTTTTAAAGGACTGCATGAGAGGTGAGCTAGTTCTAATGATGCTATATAAAGGGCCATCGTGACATTATAAGGGCACAATGGCTCATGAAGACACAAAACCAGGTTAAACCATATCTAAACTTAGTGAAAACCATATTGTAACCAAGACTAAACAAATAACTACACCAAAAACAATGACAAAGGCAGGTCAAACCTTGGACTAAACCAAGCCAAAAACAAGATTTAACCAATTAAACCAAGACTATACAAAAAAGCACTGTAAAAAGGCCAAGATTAAACTCTAAAAACCATGACTGAACTGAGGCTTAACCCGGACAGAACAGAGTTCAACTTATTTTACTTATTCTCCAACTTATCCTCATTTCTTTCCATTTTTTTTCTACCGCTCGTGTGAACCCTGCTATAGTCTTTAAAGAGACAATAGCCGTGCTTAGTTTCCGAGCGTCTGCTAAAGCACTTACCTGCCTCACAGCGATGGAGGAGCAGGGGGGCCACAGGGAGGTTAGAGGGGGGCTACAGGGTGCGGCGGGATCTGGTTACTTCTCAATTCAACTGTGGTGTTTTTACTGCGTTTGGGAGTGATTTGTGACCGGGAGCAACTATTCATCTCTCAACAGGAGAAAGCAAACAGATCCTTTTACAGAACTGTTAATGGGAGGTACATACAAGACCAGCAGCGGACTTTCTAATCTTGAATTCACTGAGGGACTGATGGTCTTGAACTGTACATATGGTAAAACTGACAATAATTTGGACTTTCAGACTTTGAGTACATCTGTCTAAACATAAATTTTACTTGAGTAACTTTGAGTAACATGTATTTACCATAAACTGCATTACCTGAAAGCTCCTCCTGCAACCTGCCTGTTTTTATTATACTCACAGAAAAACTGAACACATTCACCACTGCAAAATACTAAAGTTCAGAGCTTAAAGATCATATGCTTACAATTTTTCTCAAGTTTTGACACCATGTAAATGGAGAAAACAGACAGAGAAACCCAGCTAAACTATTTGAAGAGTTTATTTGCAAAAGGTAGGTTTACTATTTTCATTTCTACTGCAGGTCTACCATAACTGTTCACACGCTCTAAATAGGAGGAGCAGGATGGAAATCTGCACATACTTAAGGTTCTGCGAGAACCCAGTTGGTGAAGTGGTTAGTGCACCAACCTTAGGAGCAAGAAGCCTCGTATTCCAGTCCCGGAGGATTCAACCCTGTCCCTGTGCCAGTCACAATGTAGATGGTTGAGTCAGGAGAGGCTTTCGGTGTAAAAACCTATGCTAAACTAAATATGCGATTAAATTACTGTCACAAAGAAACACTCTTAAGATTTTGCCTCCTTCTGACCTGTGCAAAAATCTCATAAGCACCATTTCTTCCAAGGACACAAAAAGTAGTGAGCCCTACACATGCCATGACTTTATTAAAAACCCCAAGTCATTATAAAACCAGGCAGTTACTTCACCAACTATTATAGTTCTTTTTAAGTGGTCATTTCTGGTTTGAGCTCTGATCCTCGCCGCGACCCTAGGACCTCGCCCACTCAGTACGTCTCACCAATAAAGACCATTTTGACTGACGTTTAGTGAATTTACATACATGCCACAATGCAGCCTGAGCTCTTATGTTAATGCACCGCTAGCATTAAAATCTAGTTAATGCTAGCCGTCTGTGTCGTTGTAAAACATTTTTTATTACAAACTAAATGCAAGACGGATACAAGACTCATGTTCGGCGGTTCAGATCCAGTGTTCAGAGTTGGTGAAAAGACTGATTTTGTAATAAAGACATGGCAGAGCTGCAGCTGCAAACAATTAGTGGGAAACTGAGTGAATTGTACAACAGCAATGATGACTTTTGCAGGTTTTGGCTTTGAATGGTTTAAAAAAGAGTGAGTTAACAAATGGCTAAGTGGTTACAGGGAAAGGGGAATACAGTGTTGTTCAGGACCTACAGGAGGAACTTATATTTAACAACAGGAGTACAGCAAGTTTTCACAAAGAAACAGGTCTGTAAGGGCCGTAAGCTGTTGCATTGATGTAATACAGCAGGGAAATTTGGCAACTTAATGGGAAAATGTGGAATCTTTGGCAATTTTTTTAGCCCCGAAAGTTCATATATAATGTGTTTAACAAGCTGTACGTACTGTTGTGTCAGTTTGCATTTATCTCAAGCAGTAGTCCGGACTTAATAAACAGTCACATCCACAGGACTCTGGAACATTTACATCGACAGGTCAGAGATATGTTAAGAAGGAGACTAACACAGGTTTACGCTAAACTGCACCATGGGCCAAATCAATGGCACATACATACATTGTACATTGCTCCGGAAAGGTTTAGCTGTTCTGTGTTAAGGTCTACCTTAATAGAAAATGAACCAGCTTTGTAATACTTAAAAACTCAGGGTTAACTTTAGAGTTACCTCACTAACACTTTAATCCAGCTTTGTAACACAGGGACTGAACAGAACCAGGAAACTAAATTAGGAAACCAGACAAACTTGAAGCTGCAGTAGCATGGTATTTTCTATTAAACAAATGCTTTTCCATTTCCTATTATGATTTACTAATGTATTATTATTTATTGCTAGTATTTTTTCAAACAGACAGAGTTTTATGTGTGTTTACCTTTCTCAGTTTTGCACTTTCTAAGGAAATGCAGCCAGCAACTTCACCAGAGGAATTTTGCAACAGCAGTGATTCGACAAACCAACAGCCAATAGAGACATGCCTTATTTGTTTAGAGTGTGATTGGCCAAAGCTTGTCATCACAGGCTTGAAATTCTTATGATAATAAAGCCTAGACAATGTTGTAATGTCTTGTTTTTTTTTTTCCACAAATCATTCCTATTACAATATACTGATACTAATACTAAACCGTGACTAAAGCAAAGACTATAGGACAAAATTTGAGACCTCTTGTGCTACTTATTACCACAGTCTTCATCCTAAACCAACAAAACCGTGGACTCTTGGCCTGATTATGCACACTGAAGATCTTATGAGCCACTTCAACACAAGGACACACTTCTCCTACCTCCTCTGCTCTCTCTGTGCTCTGTGCTTAGGGATACACACTCCGCATCACGACCTTGAAGCTGTTTGAAGAAGGCCTATCTTCGCTCACAGTCGCCTGGCCTCTGCAGTTTTTCTGATCAGAATACTCATACATTTTAATGCACACAGCGCGGCGGCCATGTTTGAGCCGAGCGTGGAGGGTTTTATTTCACCAAAAGGGGCGTGTGCGATGTGGGAGATAGCCTTTATCTAACAAAAGCATATGCTCATGTGTGTTGGACATTCTGGGCATAGGTCCTGGTTTAATATTTGTTTAGTTTTGGGTCTTTTGGTTAGTCTTTTATTTTAAATTTATTTTGTTGAATATTCAGGATTTATTTTTAGGTTTAGTGCTGGTCTAATCATGGATTTTGTGCCTGAAATTATGAATTTTATGTCTTAGTTCCTGATTTACTCCTGGGTTTAGACCTTGTTTAGTCTTGGTTTTGTTTAGTTTTGATTATTGTTTAGTTTCAAGCAAGTCTTTGTTTAGTCTATATTTAGTCTTGTCTATTAATTTAGCTCATAGTCTTTGCTTCATGGAGCCAACCCTCATTTCCACTTCACCCTTGATCCACTATTTCTCCTGTCTTTTGTCAGAAAACAGTGCAAGTCTGTATTGAATACAAGAACCCCTACACTTGGAGCACAGGTGCATTGCAGAGAAGCAGAAATAATTGCATAAGACTAAATTTAAGACCCTCCATTTACTCCAGAGGCTCAGAAGGAAGCACAAGGACACTGTCTGCTCTCTGTCCAAACACAATGAATTCAAACATTTTTAGCTGAATGTGTAAAGAAGTGGTCAGGGCTTACAGAACTGCAAACACAAACAAATGTCCAAGAACTTGAAAAAAACTGAAAAACTAGTGCATGTGGTCAAGGGCATAGGAGGTATTTGAAAAGTGAGAGGTACAATCTAGCTGTATCTTAAGCAAATCTGTTTCTGGTGTCTTTAAACAAGTTAAAAAAAAAAAGAATATCTAAATAAGAAATATCAAAGCAGGCTGTTCAAGCAGGAGATAAACTAAAATAGCACTTATTTGTTGATTTGTAGTGAGCAAAATGTCAGACTTTAAAAAAAATGACTTTTAAAAAGTGACTAGTCCCCTACGAGCTGTTTTCTGTCAGATTTTTTGTATATCACACAATGCTATTACCAGTTAAAGTTCTTGACAATCCATACATTTATGCTGTTACAAAGCCTTTTGTAGCACACTCAAAACACATGTCCGTTTGTTGAACCATCTCCAATATGTATCTGGAATATCCATATGACACACTAGTCCCTCAGAAGTAGTCTCAGTAACCTTGCATTTGATTTTGGGCTCTGGTTTGCGTGTCCAGACCACCCTTCACTTTTAGCCGCTGTTCCTGCAGGGCCCATTTGTTCTGCTCCGAGCTGTGATCCATTTACAGCCAGGGTTCAGGAGCGGAGTTTGTATTTTGTTATTTTGCGGTTGGCTCTGGTTTGAAGCTCGCTGTGTAACGCTATCTGCCCCCGTGTCCCGGAGACATCCCCTGAGACCGGCGTAACAAGAAATGTAGACTAGGGCCAGAATGTGAGGAGACGATGAGAAAAACAGGCCACAAAATGGCTATGTTTCACTAAGAGACACTAAGGAAGCAGTCTACTAAATAAATATTCTACATTTTAAAGAACACTTAAGAGTGATTACGGCTAAGGGTCTGACCGTTTTTGTTTCGATGATAGCATTAAAGAGGTCAGTCTTCTGATTGGATAAAAGGGGACAGGATCCAGGAAATGTGATTTGCTGTTGTAAAGAAGAGGGACTGGGAGAGACAAGTTACTGATTAAACTCTCTACACCGATTTCTTGTTTTAGACCGACACTGCAAAACCTCTGCTCAATTGCGCCATTTCCATTTTTAAAAAGCTGCTGAATACATTGAGGTAAAATGGTTTCAATGATGTTTTTGAAAAGAGACAAATACAAAACACTGCTAGCTTCAAATTGCATCAGAGAAGAAAAGCTCAGCGACTGCAAGGTTTTTACTTCAAATGATGCAATAAAAGGAAACGTTGTGCTTTTATTCAAACTACGGATAATACTTAAATCAGTCTTTTTCAAGTTTTTTAAGGTCAGCTATTCAACCTTTCTACCTTTTCTCTTTACATGAGTGACTTTGTAAAATCATAAGTCTGAGAGATTGGAAATTCTTCCTCTTCTGAAATGGTTCACACAAGTTTCATTTCATTTCATTTTTGTTTGATTTTACAAATGCATTGAGAACCAATATCCCTAGTAATTCCCTATAATTCTTAGTGTAAACAGATGTATTCAGTGCTGGAATAGAAACTTTCTCTGACAGTAGCCATTACCTCTTTGTTGACTTCAGTGTCGACCAATGGAAGAGTCCCTTATTCAGGATCGAGAATGTGATTGGCCAAAGTTTCTGGTATGAGCTGATCATTCACATAAAGCCAAGATGATCTTAAGGTTGATTTTATTTTACATTTACCCCATCATTATAATGTTATTAGGTTTCTTTCTCAAAAAACACAACAAAATGAAAATCAAGAAATGTATCTTTAAACAAAGCTTGTCTTGTTCTTGCGATTAAGAGCATAGTATGTAGTAAACCTGTTAATGCGCGACAAGGCAGGAAAAGCCTCACTGAGCTATAACATACAACATGCAATTATTATTAAACAAATAGACAGTGAGAACAGACTTGAGGTAAGCTCTGACATAGCTAACCCAGCTTCACCTTTTTTAGACATTTTCATTCGTGTTTCATTCGTCAAACATTTAATTCTAGCCCCTTTTTTTTAAGTAAACAGAGCAGGACCTTAGTAGACCCTTTTAGCTTATACAGAGGACTATTACATCCTACAGCTTCTTGTGAAACATACAGTATACAGATAAATGTTGACCATGTTAGAAGGTACTGGCAATTATAAATTCTAAATATTCTGGGAAAACAGCTAACTTCACCTGCTTCAACAACTAGACACACACTCGAGCACAATTCAACAATCTCTACAAATTGACAGCTGTTCAAATCATAACATAATCTATTATAAAATTACACATGCCTGCAGTTAGTCTCTCACATTACACCAATATGATTTACGTCACTCATGTAGCTGACTCTGTCCTGAACCACAGTGGAAACACCTCAACTAAACCATGCTGTACCACCCCCTAACCCTAACCCAACCCGGAGTTTATGTTATGGTAGTTGTCTCATTAAAGTCTACGAGAGTCATTTCTTTCACAGACTGTTAAAAACCTCAGCATGGTGTGTCGTGGGTAACGGAGCCACCGTTCGACCTCCAGAGCTCCATCGCCTTCAGTTCACGGCCAAAGGCATCGACTCAGAGCCGAGGCAGTCAAACTCAGTGAGCCGTGTGCCTTCGATGGCAAACAGACACTCACCCACTGCGGTTCCTACCTCTTGTGTATCGCTGACATTTTGGCAGCACGTACACACTCACAGCAAAGAGGGAACAGGTTAAAAGTTCATCCCCAAACTAATTAGCAATAAATTCTTCCTGCTGACATTCCAAAATGGCAGCATACTTATTAAATTACAGCAACACAGTCACCGGAGCTGACGTAAGTGTCCTCCAACGGTGAGTTTCTAAACACGGCGAAGCTTTAAAATGTCATTATGTTTGTTTGATAGCACTGAAATCATTGCCGTCTCAGGATAATTAGACAGAGTTGAAGGAAATGGCAGAGAAGTCAATCAAGACTTTGGACAAACAAGTCGACGGATAGAAGATCAACAGTTTAGGTTTGGAGACGAGCAGCAGCTGAGTTTTGCAGCTTGAAGAACTGTGGATGTGTTTGTGTTTGATTCACTCCAAATGGAGAAATTTCAGTCTGTATTCAGCCAGTAGGAGACATTTCTGGATTTATACACAACATAAGGGCATTTGTAGAGTTCAGTCATTTCTTGAGTCTGAGCCTATTATGAAAAGGTGAGTTCTTGTTCAACTTTAAGCTTCACACCACTTTACAGTCAACCGTTTACAACAAACTGCAGAGTCCTGTCTTCACATAGAGCAAAGCTAGGGTGACCAGATGTCCAGCTTTGTGCGGGACTGGAAGGCATTTTGAACAAAAGTCCTGCATCACACAAATGTCCTGCGTTTTTACTGGCTGTAGATCACTTCTGAAAGACCCGTGGCTTTGCTTTGTTTTCTAGTAGTAACAAAGTGAGAAGACGCAGAGCTGTCAATCAATCAGCAGTATTGAAGTGGAGTGTGCAGTTTGATTGACAGCTGCAGTGGTCGGCAGCGACCTGCTGACAACAGCTCCGCCCGCAATGCAAAGCTGGGAACGGGGAAACAGAATTTGTCTTAATTTGAACAAAACATGAATAAATACGGCAAGAAGGAAGATGCTGCTACAATGACGACTCTAAAGATCATCATGGGTTAGCAGTCTAAAAAGACGGTTTTTTTTTTTTTAGCTATGTCAGAGGAAATTCTCTGTTCCCGTTGTATGTGGGACTTTTGTTGATTATCACAGCATTGTTAAGGTGTCCCACATTGCCTCTCTTTTTCCCACATAAACAGGCTTTTTGTCTTACATTTGGTTCGTTATGATCTGGTCACTCTAAGCAAAGCATGTTTGGTGATACAGTTGTGTGGAATTTATTGATTTCTTTGAAAGGCAATACAACACCATATTGATCTTACGGCAGAAACATATGGGATTTGTTCCATCTGCAAAACTGAGAAAGAATGAATAAATGATGCAATTCCTTTACTGTAAAGTCACGTAGACAAGAAAATGATCTGAAGTCAATAATTATGTTAAAAAAAAAACTTAAAAAATGAAAAATCAAATGAATGAAATTACATTGTGAGAACAGTGAAGCTTTATTGTCTGCCGTGACTAATGATAACCTGGCCGAGTAATAGCTTGAAATGATTAATAATAAAATCATCACAATATGAGATACATAAGATACCTGTGTTTAAATGTACCGTACTCTTGGACAAAATAATCCTCTTTTTGGAGCCAGACGCCAAACGCAGCAATCAAAAAGCTTCAAAGATCAAAACTAATGGATATATGCTACTTTTAGTAAATGGAGTGCTTTGATTCTCCGTTCCGTGATTAAACAGAAGAGTTTAGAGTGAAAATCCACTGGATTGAGTTGATTAAGTGCGTCCTGATGCTGTGATACTGACAGTCGTCTCTAAGATAAACGACTTAATCAGAGACCATTACTGAAGGCCAAAACTGTTCCACATGCAGCAGCTTTTATTAGACCCTCGAACAAGAGATTAGACATGAACTAAACAATATGGAACAACAGTGACCAGACACGACCATGCTACAATCTTTACAGAGGTTAGTTCTTCTTGTACTATTGAAATAAATAGTAGCATCTCAGGCTTTTTGACCACATTTGGTAAAGGTAACAGCTATAGCAGTTGAATAAGAGTTGGTTATTAAGCTTTTATACTACATTGGTCGATTACTCACACAAGTTAGTTGAGGGATCACAACTAACCCTCCTCAACAGGATGAACCTGCCTTGTATCGAGAGGCAAGAATTGTGACCATTTAGTGAGCATGCATTAGCCAAAAAAATAGAATTTAATTTCTCTGAAGAAATTAAATTCTATTTTTTTGGCGTGTCTTTATATCACGTGTTTAATATGAAGAGATCAGGGCCGGATTGCCCTGGGCAACAAGACTCAAGGGCCCCCCCTGTCCCTGCCCCAAAGCAACAATAGCAAAGTCGCTATCACCAAGAGCTTATAGCCTATACTTCTATACTAACAATCAGGCTTCTGCATGACTTAGTGCTGATGTATGTAATAGCCTCAACTTAAAGTGCATTCAAAGAGACAGAACAGATGCACAAATTAGAATTAAAACAAAGATTGTTTCTAAAATGCTACAATGTGAAATTATGAAGCAGGCAATTAGTGTGTATTGCGTAAAAGTAAACCATTACACTGTTACATGTAGTTTAAAGTCAAACTCATGTTTCTTGTTTCAAAATCAACTATATCAACATTTTATGTTGATGCACTACTGTATATTCTTATAATTTTATTTTAACAAATGAGCCTTACAACTGGCCTCCTTTCAAGACTGAACTCATAAACACCCAAACGTGTTAATTGAAGACATTAAACACATTAACACATATTAATTCTTATCTTTTCTCTTCTTTTAACTGGTGAGCCCAATTAAGTTAACTGGCCTTCTTGACTTTGTACTCATACATTTCCCAATAAAGATAATGTTATATTTTATATTGTTTTAACAGGTGAGCCTCAACACATTGGCCTTTTTGACTTTAATATAGGTCTACATTCATACCACAACTACTTATTACAACTCAACCCTTATTATCTTCCCTAAGATACTGGCCTTAGCATAAACATAAACATTGTGTAAACTCAAAACATTTAATGCTATCAAAGATTCATTTTTTCTTTAATTTCTTACAGCAAATTACTCAGTGGCCTTCCTTCTAGACTTTAAATATGCATTTGTGAGGGAGCGGGTTCGACGCCCAAGCCCAGACTCCCTCACTGACGCTGGGTACCTGGCAGCCCGATAATGGAAGGCAGTGGACCCTCTGTGGATCGCTTCCTCCCTCAGCGTCTCGGTCAGGGCTCCCCATAGTGCCGGGTCTGATGGGAGCGTGACGGTGCGGCCGGTGTGGGCCGTTGTGGCTGTTGTTGTTCCCTGTCTCACTTTTAGCTCCCACACTGGTGGTAGCCTGACTGCTAGCACTTAGGTTAAGTTAACGTTAGCTGTCTCCACGGCCACAGGTGATGGGGGGGATTTCAGTGTTATCATCGCCGAGGCCTTTACTCAGAGCACTGATTTGAAGTAAAAAATTTGGCTATTTTTGGAATATGTTTCAAGTTGTCGACTAATTTCAATTCCTTTTCTCTTTTTAATTTTCTTTTAGCACTCCCGCTTAACTGCTTCTCTATCTTCTCACGGATTTCAAATTTCAGATTGTCAAGTCACGTGATTAGACGTGTCAGCTTGCCCTCGCTCGCTGCGCAGGAAGCTACAGTAACTGTTTTTGACGTGATTTAACATAATATTTTGAACGGGTTTCCTACATATAATTAGGCAAGTGAGTACTGCGTTTATAATGTGACTTTTTCAAATATAATAGCCTCTTTGATGGTTGCCAGGGCCCCTTAGATGTCCTGTGCCCCTGGGCAAGTGACCAGTTGCCCTAATGGTTAATCCGGCCTTGGAAGAGATAATAAGGCCTGTGAAAGCAAAAACACTTAATATACAGTACCAGGTGTGCACAGTAAAGGGCTGCTTAACTACTGCCTCACAGCAAAAAGTCAAATAGGCATCAGCCTATAAAAGTAAACATGTTGGCCCTAAGACCGCTAATGTTTTAGAACCCTATGTATCTAAATCTGTAGGCGGCCGACCTCAGCAGGTGAAACAGATCTGAGGATCCACAGGCTTTAAAGTCAATGCAGTGCAGACGGCGAATGTGTGTAGTTTTAAGTTTATGACGCCCTGAAAGTCTATTTTTAATTATTTTTTACTTTTATTTATCCACAAAAGTCCCACTAAGATTTTAAATCTTTTTAACACACTTGTTTAGAAGAGTTGCTTATGGTTGTTTTAATAACTTATTAATAGAGAAGAAGAAAACAAGAAGAAAGTGTTTTAGTGAACCCTAGTTTACATTCTCAAACAAAAACCACTACAAACCATGTAAAAGAAATGCTTGTGTTCAATATGTATAAGTTCATCTACATTTCAATTCTTCCTATTATAGATTGTAATTCATATACATTTGATTAATAACTGTGTTGGAAGCAGCTGTAGTTCCCTCTCGTTTGTGCGGAAGTTTGATTTTGGACGACGGATCACTGCCAGATGTTTTTAATCACAATCAGCCCGTGATTACACTTACAATCTGTCTTCTGTTTTATTGCAGTCGACGAGAAACAGCAGATGGGTTTTAAATTAATGCTGTACATTATATTAGAATACATTAAAACTTCCACAATGCATCAATATTAATGGATTATATCCGTGACTCATACCTGGTTTATGGGATTATTCAGACTCTGAGTTCACTGGGGGTTTATATCAGCACTGAATAAGAACTTAAGATTTTAAAAAAGAACATTGCTTTCTCGATATTCAAATACAATCATATGATTGGAGAAAATCTCATGACCAACAAACACAATCCTACATTATGCAGCACAGCTTGAGATATTTTTGTGCCAGACTGGTTTGAAACACACTGTTTTTAAAATCCAATTGTTAGGAACGTTTCTCAAATGCAATGTACAAAAGTTGACTCAAGTTAGACCAAAACACACAGTCACTAAAAACTTTTATACAACTAACTTTACAATGCAAATAGCCTATCTGGTTTGTTAACAGTGTGACCTAACCTCAGAAAGCCTGAGCCTGGATTGTAAAGGTAAATGGGAAGTGTAGTTGGCAGAGAGTTCAGTCACTTTTATTTAAAATGTGATGCTGAGAGAGACCTTCAAACCAGTGACTGTAGCCTTTAGGCAAATGGACTTAAACACTGCTAACACTGTCGTTACTGTCCATTAGTCAGACTTTTAAAATGCCTAGTCCAAGTGAAAGGGCAGTAAATCAGATTTCTCTCAGTTAAGCTAACATACCTTGATACGTAAAAGTAGGCTGTAGAAAAAAATGAAGAGATGAGAGTCATGTAATTTTTAGTAAAGATAAGTTACTCTTTCTGCCTTTTGCTATGTTTGTTGGTTGTTTTGTTCCTCCTCCTCCTATTTCTGTTCATGTGCTTCAACTCAGAAGCTGGGAGGACTTGGGTCAGACACCCAGCTCAAGTCAATTTAATACCTTGAAATAATAAAAAAACATATTTTTTACATTGACAATTAGCCATTTTGGACCAATTGTATGTTTTTTTTTTTTTATGAACTAAACTGATGAGATATAGCAGACAAGCTATAAAAGACATACCGTAATTCAACAACATGTACATGATTAAATCCCTATCCAAATATAGGCACAAACAACAGTTGTTGTTTTTCCTCTTGCTGTGAACGGCCCCTGTGCTGAAAGTGAACAGGCAAAATCTTGGTGAAACAATAAAAGCATTAGTGTTTGGTAATTATAAGATTCAAATGTTCAATTTTGAATAAAGTGAGCCATGGGAGTTGTCCAGTGATCTCGACTGAACAATACGTTATATCTGCAGCTTTGTCTTTGGTAAAAAATGATCCAAAAGCACAATGCAATCTTCAACACTGGACGGATTTTGATCTCTTTCTGACAAAATGTTTTTACAGCAAAAGGTGTAGCCCTACACATTGTTGCCAAGACTAAAGAGGCTTTAACAGTCTCACTCTAAAACCAAACCAAGCCAACTTCTCCAACCATTTGTCCAGAGCTGGTTTCTTGCTTTGACAGATTACAGATTAAAAGTGGGCTACAAGTCATTCTCTGGTGCTTTTTCCTGAGGCCAATAAACATGCAGCTTTTCAATAATTCATGTGTTCTGCTGCACCATCTTTTTCTGTGACCAACAACTATAGTTTCTCCAATATGGACAACTGAAAATATATTTTAAAAAAAGGCCCTATATTGTTAGTGTATATGACAGATTAACCCTTTTAACTTAGAATAACAATTACTGTATGTTGTTTTGTTTTTTGTATTTTTTTTCTTTACAGTTGTCTCTTTGTTTAATAATAAAACATTTTTAATGACATCATAATTGAAACTTTGATGATCACTTTATTTTTTTTTTATTTTTTATTCCCATTGGGTGTTGAGGAAATAAACCGAGCCTATCTAACCAACTTTGGGCCTGAGGCGGGCTACACCCTGGACAGTGGCCAGTTCGTCACCTAGACATTTTACATTTATTCACTAGAGGCAATTTAGATTCACCAAACGATTTATCACATGCATGTCTTGGGACAGTGTGAGAAAACAGGACCCGAAAAGAAAAGTGCCGTACGGCCCGGGATCGAACCCAAAACCTTCTTCCTATGAGGAAATAATTCTGAAATCTGTTTCCTTCACAGCTATTCCTACTCATTACAAACTCTATCTGACCAAGACTAACCTTTTACCTACAATAAAGTGGGCTTAATGCAATGATTTTTTGGTTACACAAAGAATCAGGATTGTTGTGAAACTTGCTGTGACATTTGTTTTACACCAAAGCATGAATAGAGCAGTAAACAATAAACCTAACTTAATAAACATTTATATGGCTAGTGTAGAGTCAAATACAGTGTTGTATTTGCAGCTAGTTTTCACCTGCTCTACCACAGCTTGCTTTGATCGTTGGAAAAAGAGGATGTGCTAAAAGAAAATTGATTCTCTTTTTGTAAATCAGAAGAAACTGGGACAGACACTGTCACTGTCAACACTTTGCAACTGTTAAATCTACAGCTATTTAACCATCCTATTACAAATATTTAAGGTACGTCTTCAAAATCACAGTTCAACCGTGGATTTGGACACACACAGTAGGATGAGTAATATAACAAAGGTGAGAAACATGTTGAATTCATTTGCACGGTGACTCCATTTGCATCTTTGAGCGTTATCTAATGCAATGAATAATGCATGAGTCTCTACTGTTACCACACAAACACTAACAGTGCGGATATCAATTTAGGCAAAGGAGAATCCACGCTCCACAAACAAGAGCAACACATCCCCAGCAACAAAGAGGAACACACTGCGCCGTGTTTTTTATTTATTATTTAATCTTAAAATAGATTCCTGTCTTGCTCTGGCTCTCACTCAGCCGTGGGAATAAAGAGACCATGAATATAAATGGGAGTGGGCAGATTAGCATGCTAACAGCTACGGAGACTATGTGATTGCCACAAGAACACAAGCCAAACTGATTTATTTATGGGCTGTGAGTGATTGTGTGCCCAAAGCGTGGTCTGTCACTTTGACTGAGCGCTCCCCGCAACGCAAAACGGGTATCCAAAGTTCACAGCAGCAATATAATCGCAACAGGGAAGCGTCAAATTAAATCATAGTTAAAGGATAATGCAGGAGACAGAGGAAAGAGGACAGACATGTGGCAGTGGGAACAACACCTGTGAGAACCTCTCAGACATCATATGTGACTAAGACAGTGTCTGAACCAATATGTTTCCTGTTTAAATGGATAGTCCAGGATTTTGTAAAAAGGGGGGTCTATGAGATACTTAGGTATAGATAACGTATTTCCTACAGTTTATAGACTTCACATTTAAATGGACCTTGAAGAAGTTCCTTGTTTGAAATACATTTATCACTGGCTTTATTAAAAGGAATACATGTTTTTTTTGTTTTTTTTTACCTGGTTTAGATCTGGTTTAGAAAGTAACAATAGTTTAGACTTATCCTTTTTTAAACCTGGTTTAGACCTGGATTAGTCCAGTGGCCCAGTGTTTATATTGATTACACATAGATTTATGCAAATGACCCGCGAGTAATTTAGATTTTAGACGCAAATGTGGCACTGCTAAAGCTCAGTGCAACAGGATTACTGTAGAAATAGATGTCGTCCGCTCATAAGCGAGGCTAGTGTCACTAAACAGAGGTTCTTTTGGAGATGGATCAGATAAAGTTGCGGTCTACTGGGTAGAAAGTAACTTTCCCACACATTAAGTTTCCATAATGTTAAGTTTCCTTAATGTGTGGAAAACACTTGATTTAACGGTATCCACAGTATAGCAAAATCTATACATGGCCCAATACAATACCAATGTTGATACATTCATACCGGTATAGCACCCACCCCTGTATATACATGGTATTGACCTGTTTTAGACCAGGTTTAGACCTGGTTTATACTTGCTTTGGACCTGTTTAGACCAGGTTTAAACCTGCTTTAGACCTGTTGATCACCTGCAGTGATGTTAAGCCACACACTACTGACTCAGTAGTAGCTCGCAGCAGTAGCATGAGTCTTAAACGTGTTGTATATTTGTGCTGTTCGGTTCAATGACGAGAGGCCTGTAGCCCACACTGTCGAGGTGTAACATGACGAATGGAGCTGGGCAGGGCCTGGCTGACAGCTGTTGGACCGAGATGGATGGACCGGGACTGGGGCCAGAGGAGCAGACAGGGGCTGCAGAGACCTGGGCTGGAACCAGATACTCCTCAGCCTGCTTCTAATCAAACATCTAATGGAGCTATGATGTTTCTGCTGATCTCAGACGTGACAGATATTAATGAGTCAGAGTTAAAAAACTACATTTTAATAACTTGCAAGGCACTTCATTGAGTGAAAAAATATAGTGGCTTGTCCTGGGTAGGGCCAAGTTCTGTTGTTGTATAGATAATAATATAGGACAAAACAACAGTATGAACTGTGGGACGAGCAGGAATCGAACCCCTAAGTTCTAAGTAGTCCTCTGTAATTGTCCAGACTGTTTCTATAAAGCTGAATCCATTAATCTTCTAAAAGGCAATATACACACACATTCTATTTTTTTCATCTCCAAATATGGATTGACTGATATTTGACCAACCTTTGGCCTGCTCAACTAATGTTCAAAACACATTGATGGAATAATGAAATATTGAAAGAGTACTGAATATTTCTCTTGTTTAAGTTAAAATAAAAAAACAAGCTGCCTGGAAACTTGGGTGTTTATGGAAAATGTCTTTCTGATGTAGTGACCTGAGGTGCTGCTAACAGTAGGCTTGAGCTGAAGCCCGGAGCTGTTCACACTTTATTCTGAAACAGAGACGCCCTCTCTGCACAGATGTGGGCTTTGAGCACAACATCTGGACCACATCGAGCTCCAGCTTTAACGCCTTTAGGTTTCTCTCCACCTTTTTCATGTTCGAATCTTTGACGAGGCTTTTAACAGATTCCAGATCAGACTGAGCCGTCTTGTGTTTCTAAATGAGAATAAACTACAAATATGAGACAAATTAAGCCAAGTTTACTGTAACTCAACAGCACAAACAGGTGAATTTACTTCCAGGCCACTAAAACCCCAAACCAAATGTATCTCTTTGGAGTTACCACAAAACCATTTGCAGCTTTGCTTCAAATGCCACTGTGGCCAAAACATGAGTAAAACAAATGGTCATCCATTTAAATAAAATCAAATGGAAGTGACACAGTTCAAGTGTTCAGGTTACATGCAGACAGGAATCACAATTATTTACTTATATACATTATACTGACTAAGCTAAGAAATAACACCAAGCCTGAAATACATACAACTTGTGTATTATTAGCAGAAATATAATGTTAATACAGTGTTTCAAGTTGGGTTGTACATTCTTGAAAAACTGTCAATTGAATTCCAGTTTGTATGAATAAATCAAAATGAAACAAAGACTAAACCAGGACAAAATTTAGCACATATTAAGAACGAAAGACTAAACCAGAAATGTAGGATTTTTTAATTTTGTTATTATTTGTTCACTGTTTGATTTATGGTCTCTGATTAGAGCCAGTGCCTTTTTGAGAAAGTTAATGGACCACTCAGACATTATTGGCAATAAAATAAACCAGATAGTGGTTAGTTATGGACTTGCAGCGCACAATTTTTTTCCAGTTGGTAAACTTTGCTGTTGCCATGGCAACTCTGATTGACATGTCAGACAAGCACAGTGCACTTGTTTTGTTGTAACTCAGTCCAAGGTCTGTTCAAAAGTGGGTAATGTTAGATTGTTTCTAGATATCCGTCGGGACAGAGGACTATGATTCAATTTCCTGGTATGTTTTTGCATAATAGTTTTTTTCACGTTTTGACAATTTATTTAATGGTATTCCATCAATTTTACCATAGTTTTTTTTTGTTTGGTGATTCTTTTTCCAATAGTGTCATTCTTTTTAATGTACAGCTTCATTAAACGCCCGTAAATAACTTTTACAATTTTTGGCAACCCAAAAAAACCCAAACGCCCAATATTTGTGAACAGCAGGCTTTGTAAAAAGACCCCCGGTTGTTTTAGATCAAATGGTTTCCTTTTTTTTATTCTAGAGAGCTCAGAACCCATTACATACAGTACATCATTTAGAAAGCTATTAAATGTGAGATGTAGATTTGTACAAACACATTCATTTAAAAAATGTAATTGTGGTCAAAATGAGACCATGACTGTTCTAGTGTTAAGACAGACAATCAACTCTTCAATGCCAAAAGGATCTTTATCACAGCCTCAATTTAAACACTGTGCTAGAAACAATGTGTGCTGTCCTTTTAACCCTTATCTGCCAATTCACTTTCTCCAATATAATTAAACAGCAGCACATATGTAAGATCTATTATACACCATCCAATCCAATGTGTCATGAAAGGAAATTGCCGGTTTCTTCGTGCCATGCGGTGCTTACTGTTCCCTCTGACATATTTGCTTTTGTTGGACCGTTTCAAACTCTTGCCTTGAACAGTAGAAGCCATGGCAGACCTGGCAGAGGCTGTGGAGGTTAAACGCCAATCATCAGCAAACGACGGTGTAAAAGGTTAATGTGAGTTAGCTCTAATTCAGCGCTGGCCACAGTTTCCTCAGGCTAAACGCTGCCAGATTGGTTTAAACATATACATACAGTAACATTGAAAGTTCAGTTATGAGTTTACCCTGGCAGCATTTGTCCAACGGGATGTGGGTCATTTGTAGAGAGGCTGCATTGTATTTATTTAAACGTGAAATCAAACTAAACACTTCACAAAGTAGCAATAAACAATAAAGTAACACTACGAACCCACTTTGGAAATGTCATGTAGGTCTTTCAGTTATATAAAAAAAAGTAGCACGCTAATACTTTGTCCTAACGTTGTCCTAGTTCAAGTGACCTGAACAGGACATTCACCACAGATGCTGACTTGTGTCGTCCGTCCTGGCTGGACTTTTAGAAGTGGACCGTCTCCTCAATCTCAAGAAGCATTAAGGCAAACACAAACACTTAAAGCTTGCATAGCGACACAGAGTTAAATAGCTCATTACAGAAATGCTTCTCTCAGATGTGACCTTTGCTTTGTTCAAAACAGCCTCCAGCTACAATAAACATACAGCCGTTTATCCGTGGCTCATGACTTATTCATTTTTTAGTATTGGAGAAGCAAATGGATCAACAGGGTTTATAACCAGTTCTCTTAAAAAGCACCTGCTCCAAAACTCTTGGGCATCAAACCAACAAACCAACTATTATGTCATTATCTAAACAAATATGCATGTAATCCCTTTTAAAATGGTAAAAAATGTGTTTTTTTGTTTTTTTTTGTTTTTATGATGGCAAAGTGCATACAATTAGCTTTTATCATCTTAATAAAATGCAGAAAATGACAGCCCAATTGTGTGTTGCCCAAGCAGACTCAGAGTTTTAAGTCAGTGATATAAAGAAGTACCTACCTCAGCTTTAACCACTTCAGCTGTAAACTTGGTCTCAAGAAGTAAACTCCAGTCTCCTGTGGCCAAGTCCTGGGTTTTATGTCCCATCCCCCGGCTCAACCTGCCTCCAGTCTGCAAAAGACAAAAGAGAAAAGAGACATTTATAAACAACTGTGCAAATATCCTCATGTATATCTTACAAAATATAACACGCAGTTAAACCAAACATGGACTCTCAAAACCTCCTGAATCTTTCCAAAGATTTAGCACACAGAGGATGTTAGAGATGTATGATTGTGTCCTATATCAATGACAATGTATTTTTCAACAAAGGAGCAAAAAACATTGTAAGAGCCTAGTTCTGTGCATAATGTCAATGAGGCATAATGAGTAGATATGGTGTATGTATTTTAACCATCAGTGTCTTCTAAAAAAGGAGTTAGAAAAAAACTGCTAGAATGGACATCTGGTTTACATGGTACAACATCTATTTTGAAAAAAAAGAAAAGCGTAAAATATTCCATATCCACAGGGTAACACTCCATCTGAACAGAACCACCTGAGTCAAACCTGTTCAACATAAAAAGAAAACAGACTGAAATGAAAGATATGATTGTCTACTGCTCAATACTGAACCAAAGTCATCCTCTTCTCCTCAGGCCTGAACTCTGTCTGGTCTTGGCTCACGGTCCAGGCCGAAAACTCATTAGTTCCAGCGCCTTATAATCCGTTACAAACAAACAGGCAAACATCCAGGATTAATGGCACTGGAGCGACTGGGAAAACGACCGGAGTGAGATTTAGAGCTACACATACAGAGCGGCCGAACTGTGGCCAAGAAACGGCCGTTAATTCACCTCCCTGTCACTATCAGTCGTTCAACCTGTCCTTCAGCCTTAAACAGGGTTTCCCACGCTTTAATACCAGGACTTTACCAGGACATTATGAGTGAGGATGAAGTTAGAAAGACAATGATGTTACAAAAGGAGGAAACCAAAGACAATGACAAACCAAGTAAACCAAAAAAAAAGACTAAACTTTTTACATCATTTTGCACCAATTATTTTCAGACCAATCGCCAAATCTTCCAGGTCCTTAGACATTCCCAGGACTGTAAAACCTGACTGAGTCTCTTCTCTTTGGTCTCTACTGTATATCAATGAGGTCTGACGGTTAAGACTGGGGGGACATGGGGAGAGCCGGGGCCACATTCCTGCGTCCTGCCAACTGCAACCAACACCGAGACACTCACACACAACAAAAGCCTCGCGCCGAATCTCACAAAGTTAACCGTTACGCAATGACATCACCACTGCACCTCTCTGTCTCTGAGTCTGTTTGAACTGAGGGCCTCTCACACTGACGACGGAGTTAGACCAAGCCAATTAGCAACCGACAAAGACTTAAATCTTTATTAAGACTGGTTTGGTCAGGTTTTAGTCCTGTTTTAATCCAAGTCCACGTTTTGCCTTAAGCACAGTTTTTTAAACGTATTCTAAGTTTTGTCTGTTTTGGTGTACCTTTGATTTAGTTTTTGGTTAACTCAGACACTCTACCTGCTTTAATCCTGTTTTGGGTCCGTTTGTCTATTTTTCTTTCAGTCGTACAGTAGTTTAGCCCTTGTTTGACTGCATCAAGTCTTAGTTTACTCTTGATTTTAGTCCAGTTTCGGTCTTGAGATTGCCATGGTTTCAACTCATTTGGTTTAGTTACTGAATAGTCTACGTAGTTTTGATCCTGGTTTCTAGTTGTTTAAGTTGTTATCTAGTTTTAATCTTGATTTAACCCAGTAATTAATCCTGGTTTAATCTTGATTTAGCCAAGTTGAAGTCCCGGTTTAGATTTTAATTCTTGATTTAGACCCGCCATGTTCTAGTCTTGTTTTAGTCCAAGTCTAGTCCTGATTTAGTCCTTTTTTTACCTCCACTTTAATCCTTGTAAAGCTCTCACAGGTAAAGTCAGGAACGAATGACGAAGCCCTAAAAATCTGCTAATATTTGAGACCCAATAACTACGACTTTTAAAAAATCTATCTTTCATTTTCATTAATTTCTCATTATATCAAGAAATATCTGAGGCTAATACTGCAGCCAGATGATAATCCCTTTGAAAATGGCTTGTATTGTGTTTCTCTGCTGTCGTCCAGGCTTCGATTTATCAATGTGACTGACAAAAGCAGGTGTCCAAACACAACACGAGCCTCACAGCGCCACAACTGCAGTCCGAGCCTTTGTGAAGAAGTATGAAAAGCAATAAACATATAGAATTAGTTGATGGGTAAAAGTTGCAAGTGAGGGTTTGGGCAATGTGGACAACAGAATAACAACATGGAAGAAAGATGGTTAAGATGAGTCACCCAAACCCAATTATAAACACTGCCAACCAAAAAGCGAGGTATTATTTTACAATAGTATATTCCTCACTTCTAGTCCGATTTTATTTTTAGTTTTGTAAGTAAATATACAGAAGTTAATCTTCTATTCTGACACTGAGCAGACAGATGTTAGACATTTTGTCCCAGACACTTCATCGTCGGTGTCTTTGAAGTGAAACTGCTGCAGCCTGAGAGTGGTCGACCTGGTGCTGCCCCTCTGTCACTCACTAAACACTGCAGAAGGACCAGACAGGGAGGAAAACCAGGTCTGGGAGGTCTGACATATGATTGACAGGTGCTGCTAGACCTGAACTCACTGCCACAGTGTTTTAAACAGGTTTTAATGAATAAAACCGTTCCAGACCAATGACTATGAGGACTGTACATTAGCAGCACACAACGGAGCACAGGGGCCTTAATCTTTAATGCCACACTTGTTAGTTGTGTGTTTCTATTTGATGATTATGACAATGATGCTGAGGGATTCTTTGTACTCCTTTTGACAAATACATTTCACAACGCTACACACGCGTCAGAAAAAGTACAACATGTAAAATGGAAACAAGGCTTAAATGTGTCCTGTACTCCGTATGTAATCTACAAATCATCCCTAGCCCTTGATTGTGACTATAACAGCTGTTCAACAAGACAAAATGCTTCAACATCTATTTGCAGTCAGTATATCTCGAGCGAAGTTTAGAGTTTGGTCATGTGATACGAGTGGACGGCTGCTGCTATGCTCTGTATGTGGTAGTTTGTGCTGCTATCTGTTGGCATGTGCAGTATGTGTTGGTATGTGCTGCAGTGCATGGCCTCAGACACAAAAAGCTGACTTCACACAGTTGATATAAAACCCGGTGTTTCTAACGGCTGTGTCTCCGATGGGACTGTGTTTGAATGTGCTGTTGTAGCTCTCAGTGGACCTTTGAAACGTCTGGGAAACACATCAGAGAGGAGTGTGCCTGAGTTTGCAGATAAGAAGAACAGATTTACTGTTTCAGAACAAAGCCAGAGTCAGTTTACAACACTGAATTTGCAGAAAGGAGCATCTTATAACTAGACCTGAACATATATGGCATTTGCAAAAGAAAACTGGGTTACTTTAGGGAACTACAGCAGTGTTACAGTTACTAAAAGAGTGAAGAAAAAAATTCTCCTTTTGGCTGACAAACATTAAACAAGCCGTTTTTTAGCCGAAAAATATAAATAAATGCATCACAATGTTGCCTTTTGTGCTATACCTCCCTCTGTAATACTTCAGTAACTAATATAAGAGGTGTTTAAACAAGGCCAAAGGCTAACTGATAGCAAAATGCATTGTGTTTGGCTTTTTTCTTTAGTGCAAAATGTGTTCTAATTGGTCGCCATAATTTGAGACAAACAATTCTCTGCAGTTTGTTGACCAAATACCAGCGACAGGCAGCAGACCAATACATGTGTCATGTTGTTTAGCTCCACCTAAAACTCACTTGAACTTCTTGCACACAATATTTAGCACCAGTCCAAATACATTTAACACCCCCAAGAACCTTTAAAGTTAATTTCCCTCACTATTTACTCATGAGTTTCAGCAGAAATTCCTCATTAGCTGTGTAAGTGGTGACCTATACATATAATCACTTCATTGAGCCTAGTGCGACTAGTATTTCACAAATCAATCATCACAATACAACGTGCTAATTCTGTGTGTGAGGCCTTGCTTCATTAACGACTCCGAGTGACTGCCAAAAGAAATGGAGCGCCAGTGAATTTGGCTGGAGCCGGTGGCGGTTGTTGAAGATGCAGGAGATGTTGTGAGAGGAGCGTGTTGATCCGAGCAGACCTTTGAAGTGAGTCCTCTCTGCTGTGGTGCTGCTGGATCGTGGGGCTGAATACTAATCGGAGCTCTGGATGTGTCCATTCACTGCCCCCCTTCACTCTGTGCTCATGAACCACAGGTCACCTTCTCCAGCTGCAGGCTACAGCCATTGTTAGTGCAGCGGCCATCTTGGACACATGTGCCTGCTGTCTGCTTCAGTCACTACGTTTACATGCACAGCATAGTCTATAACTGTATTTAGGGGAGCTTTGTCCTAAGGTTAAAGCACAGAAAGTAATTTTACTTTGTCATGAGAACTTACTACTACTTAGCTACTTTTTTTGTTAAGTCATTTGTCAATAGCAGCGTTCTCATCCCAACCACCACAAAGCCAGAAAAAATTACCTATCTCTAAAACTGCACTTTCCAAACAGTCCATTAATGCATCATAGACATGCTTCAGAGACAAAAACAAGTAACAAACTAAAATGTAGATGCAATGTTTTCAATTTAAAAAGGTGAGAGCCATACAACGCATTATAGTATAAAACCAAAAAAAAAAACACTGTCACTAAGCCTTCACAAGTCTTTATTTTTTTTTTTTATTATAACCATATCATTTTGTTCCATGTGCAGCTACTGTGTCATTCAAACAAAAGACTGCAATGTTTAGCTCCACCTTTTCATTGTTGGTATTACAGCCAATCACAGATAAAGTAGTATGATGTGGCACTCTTCATGCCCCCTTTGAATGGAAACTGACCCGTAATGACACGACCTAGACCCTCGCATAACTCCAGAGGAAAAGAGGCTGTTGTTGTTTGGTCTGACATTACAGTCCTATTGTTAACGTCTGCAGGTTCAGAGGTTTAGCAAAGCACTTGAACAGCAGTAAGAGCAGTTAGAAGTGGTGTCCGTCCGTCACTATGTGCGGCTGCGAGCCTGTGGTCGCTAAGTGTCTGTTTTAACATCCGGCGTGTCAATATTCACGCAGCGCTGAGTGAGCTGACATTTCCAGTGTCAGTAAACAGAGAGGCCAGTGAAGAGAGGTTAGAGTGGCACGCAAACGGAGACAGCACCAAACACATTTATGGGACTGCTCCATAACCCCAATTCAAGTTTGGAATATCAACATCTCAAAGATAAAAAAAATAGGCAATGCAATATGAATAAAAAATTAAATCTTGATATCTTTATAGCTCAGAGGATTTAGAGGATTTATGATTCAATTAAATTTGATGTTTCCAAATGTAGCTTTTATGCTCAATGTTGGCACAAAACAAGTGTCAGCAGCAAAGCATCAGCAGACAGGGACAGTATTACTCTCAGAGTGAAAAACTGTTTTGGTAAGACACCTTCTTTGTCTCTATAAATGAGGTAAGGTATAGTATAATTTACACACCACATAAAAAAACTAATTCCCTGTTTAATTGCAGCTCAGGGTAATCATAAATAAATAAAGTCATGTATATCTATTGTCTTCCACTTTGCAAAATTAATGCATTACAGAGAGAACATGAAAATCTTTCTCACTCAGACAAATATTGAAAATGAATCTCTCACCACTTAACCTGCTCCGTGGACTGGAGTCTTTCCGAGCTGCAAACCCTGCCCTGGATAATGACAGCATTGATTATGAGTAATTTAGATTGACCAGTTTACTGATACATGCATGTGTTTGGAAAGTGGGAGGAATACTTGAGAGAAGTGTACTGTAACTCAGAGTAGAAAGAGTGTTACCAGAAGATACTCACTAAGACTCAATCAGACTGACTTAGAGGCCAAAAAGAAACGCTTTAGAAAAACATGGAGTTTGGTCATTTTTCCTTTTCTGAAAGAAGATTGCACTTGATCAACTGTTACCTCTATCTCTTTTAAGCAGTGACACAAAAGTAAGCCACACTAGCTTCACACAAACTCAGACAGTAAAATCTCATTAAGTTCAGTTCACATCACCGGTGCAGTGAGGTCAAAGTTCTTCTTATCTCCTAGCCTCCAGCGCCTGCTTCTCCACACTTCAGACTCTACGCTGCAGGTCGTAAACAGCTCTGAAGTGAATCCAGGGCCCACCGCCGGCTGTTTGTCATCATTCGTTTACAATTTTTCATGTTTCTTAAAGATGTCATTTTTCCACCAGGACCTGCTCCTCGTAGCTCGGGCCCTGTTTGCTGTTTTTTCACAGAGAGGGCTCCACGCTGAGAGCACAGAGATAGCAGGGCACCCAACATCCAGGGATAAACCGTTTATCACACACTCAAATACAGCAAACACAAAGAACCGGACCAGGACTCCGGTGAATGGACTGAGGGTGGCTCCATGACAGAAATGTCCTCAAAGTCCACTCCTAGGGCTACTCAGCACTAGGACAGATTACTGTATACACGACCCACAGCTTGGGCCTTAAAATTTATTGGATATAGCACCAGTGCTGCTCATTAAGTCTCATGACTGTCCTACTTCTTTTAAATGATGGGAGTGTTTTGACCCATTAAGAAAAAGAAATGCTCATTTATTTATATATCAATTTCATGTGGAGAAGAAAAGTCACTAGAAAAAAAGTCTGTCCCAGGATCATGGTCTGTTTTCAAATACAAAAACAAAACAAAACAAAACAAAATAAAAACTAAGTGTCTTTGCATAAAGAATCTAAAAATGGCAAACTGTGTAAAACTTTAAACAAGATACAAAAAAATCAAGGTTATGAGATCGGTGAGTCACATCGAAACATCCCAGTCAACACCGAACAAGAAGAGACAAAAACTAAAAAGACAAAAAAAAAATCTTTACTGTAATAATGTGTATGTACACCAGCGCTTATCATTACATTTTCTTTTTTGTCAAATAATCCAGTATTGTTCTGTGTAGAACTGTTTAGAATTTGGATAAAATACTTGAAGGCTCTGACCGTGATCTAGTGCTGGTCCATTCTTTAATAACAACTAGACAGGATCAGAGTGCAGGTCATTTGGTCAAAGGGTTTATAGAACAGGTTTAAGATTTTTGCAACAAGACAGTGTTACAAAGTTTGAGCCATTTCTTCAAATAATAAAGATTTAATAAATGTCTCAGACCCCCAGCACTAAATACCTTTACATCATTACAGTCCAAATCATTTGTTTATTCAAAAATTGATTTATTCAAAGATGGGATTTGTTAATTTTGTGACAGACTTAGAAAGTGCATTGAAATAAAGTCTACGTCTGCTTCTAAAAACAGAGTTGTGCTGTGAAAATAAAGTGCACGCATCAGAGGAGTCATCACACAGACATTATAATGAAGTGGAGTCTGAGGCTTATACGAGGGCGCTGTGATTTGTTTGTTTAATAACTGTAACAGAAACAGGAGACAGCAAGAGAGTGGGAGGAAACCAGACCAGTGCGTGTAAACAGCATATGTTAACAGAAGATTTGAATAACTACAGTGATTAAAATGGATCAACAAGGCATTACTGAAGAAGCCGAGGTGTATGGACTACAACAACGTTTTTTTGTTGTTGTTGTTTTTTTAAAGGACTAAACCAGGAAAAAACTTACAGCAGGACTAAACTTAAACTGAATCAAATAGTAACTGTAGTTGGAGGTCTTCAGCTGGTGGGCTGCAGGAAAAATTTGGACCCACATCCTGACCCCAATGTCTTCAGACAATCTACATATACTGTACAGTTATTACATTTAAGCACTTACATTTACATTTAGTCATTTAACTGGCGCGATTACATTAAAGTTCCATTCACCAGTGAGCTGGAACACCACTGGAACACCACTGGGTTAAGGTGTCTTGCCCAAGGACCCAAGGACACAATGACAGTATCACCTACCTACCCGGCTAAGGACGACCGCTCTACCACTGAGCCACTGCGCCCCCCACTTAACCATATTTAAGTCTAGACTAAAATAGTCTTAACTAGGTCTCAGATCAGAACTAGCCTAAAGAATAAATCGAGTCAAAAGCAGAAATAAACCATTACTAAATACAAGTACAAAACCTAGGACTTAATCGAGGCTAAAAACAGGACTAAACCAGGTTTTAACCAAAACTTAAACATGACTAACGGCAGGATTTAATCAGGAATAAAACCAGGTTTAAACCAAAACTATAAATATGCACTAAACCAGGATTAAGCCAAGAAGAAACCAAGACTAAAACAAGACTAAACCAGGCCTGAAGTGACTAAATTGGGAATAAACCTATGACTAAACCAGGCCTAAACCAGGACTAGTTAAGTCTCATTTAGGAATGCATTTAGGATTTTATTGGATTGAAACCAAGACTAAACCAGGACAAACATGGGTCTAAAACAAGGACTAAACAAGTATTAATCATAATTAAGGAAAGGAATAATCCAGGATTAAATCAGGACAGAACCAAAACTAAACTAGGTCTAAATTTAAATTAGGAATAAAGAATAAAAGTAAAACTAAACTGGGACTAAAATTGGAAATAGATGAGTTAACTTGGTCAGAACCAGGACTAAACCTGGACTGACCTCTTGAATAAATACACAGTCGTTTTCTTGTTTACCTCCATGTCCGCCTAAAGGAAGCTGACCATTTGACCCAAACGTGTTGTTGACTATTTTGGACTTTGCTTCAAGACATTTTTAAAGTTTAAACTGAGGTCAGACTGAGACTCAAAACCCTGAAATCCTTTTTTAACCCTTTTCAAGACTTAGAGATCAATAATTTATAGTTTCTTTCCTTCTTTTCCCAAAGTTAAACCCAGACCACACTAATATCTCATGGAGATCTACCTCTGTGTTTATTTTTTGCTGTAAGTTTTTGGGAGTTCTATGGTTTTTGAAAATGTGTGGTCCTGAACTCAACCGTCTAAGAGTGAGGTCTTATCTAAATATCATTAATCTGCTGAGTCTGTCGTAGGTCTGCGGTGTTCTCTGTTTTTAGAATGAGTTCAGGTTTTGATGACGATGGTTAGAGAGCTGAGTGATTCTCTTCCACAAGGAAACTAATGCTCTTGACTTATGCTAATGAGGAACCCAAATGCTACAGAAAAGTTAAATTTGACATAAAACAAACTCTGGTGTGGTTGTCTGGCAGTCATATGCTGGCATCAGAAACGAGTGGACTGAGAAAAGATGTCTCTCTTCAGTTCTAATCCAAATGCCACATGGACCATGTTTATATACTGTCCAATAATGTGCTGATAAATATATTTATTTTGGGTCACTTAGTGTTACACATAGATATTTTTATAAATGCATATTTTGGCAAAGTCTCTCTATGCACACAACATCACTACAAACGCTCTAAACAAGTTCTCCAGACACAAGATGGAGGTTTACGCTCTGCCAGTAACCACAAAAGAACATTTATAGCATCTGCAGTGTGTATGTTTATTGGTAGCGCAAAATCTGTAAAGTATAAGCAATGGAGGGAGGGTCAGAAAGTAAAAAAAGATTAAGATTTGTTAAGGACAGACAATGAGGTTGTCAAAAGGACAGTTAATTTGGAAACATGTAATTAGAAAAATGGGAAAATATAAAACTAGTTATGTAGCCAAGGTCATTTTGTTGACCATTAGTCTGGTCTCTGTGGGTTCAACATTGACATAGTCCCGTCTTTCCAATCTGATCCAAGCTATTGTGGCCTAATTAGTTCATCCCTAATTGTACCTTGTAACCTTTTTAGTTTTGTTGTACTTTGTCTGCTGTTGACATTAGCAAATCAATCTTAATGTCAATACTTTCTGTTTTGGTCCAAACCAAGGAAACAAATCTATAGCCTTGATAAACACAGTCTAAAAGCACTAATATACATATACAGACACCAGCTTATTGTAACTAAAGAGGCCTTCTGCTAATGGTAACAAACAGTGGGGCTAATGTACACTAACCTATGTGCTTACAAGGTCCTACTGCCTGAGGGCACACGGCACAGGGCTCACACAACAGTGGGAAACCTGGAAAATGTAGCCATTTATCAAGTTATGGAACAGGCATGAGAATTCAGATGGTGTATAAGTCTTGTTGGAATAGTATTATTAATAGTTTTTGTCACTGAGTTTACATTTCTAGGTAAATGATCTCCAAAGAAGTGTTGGAGTTGTTTAGACCAGACATTAAAACATGTCCTCAGTGATGGATCAAAGTGTTAAGTGTACATTTTTTTCTGTTTCATGCATTGACATGAAATTATCTACACTTCAATATGTAACTACAGGTTTTATCAGGTAAGTCTAAATTTAATATAAAAGGCGGGGAGTGTGAAGTTTTCTGTCCTTTTTTGGCAACATCTGTTGAGTCCAATTCAAAGATGCTCACATTGTCTCAAACCCACTGGAAAAAGGTCACCATGGGTCTGAACTTTTCACTCAAAAAACATGATGTGTGACAGAGACATCAGAGTCAACACTGTTGTCGATGGATTAAACAAAAAGTTGGTTCTGGTTGCTCTTAGTAAAGTCTTCTTAAGGGTGCTCTTGGGAAAAGGGGAAACACCTTCTTGATTTGCACTGTTGTCCGTGGTGTCAAGTATTTGAGAAGTCTATGAAATTTGATTGCTAATGTAAACTTTTCTAAAACCTGCCAAAAACTTGCTATAAAATCATATGTCTAGTATATTTGGTATAAGCACTACTGCCAACACGTGCCAACTAAAGTCTATCCTTTAAGGCAGGGGTCCCCAACCCCCGGGCCGCGGACCGGTACCGTCCGTGGGTCATTTGGTACCGGGCCGCAGAGAAAGAATAAATAACTTAAATTAATTCCGTTTTATTTTTAATCTGAGTCTGAACGATGTTTTATTTTGAAAAATGACCGGATTCCCTCTATACATCCATCACTCTTGACGCTTGTCCCGGTCACGTAATACGTTGCTGCTAAAATTAAACCTCCAAGCTAGCAATATGAGTAAAAAACACACGTCTTTTGAAAGTTTCTTCGCAAAGAGGAAAAGACCCAGTGAGGAGACAGAAGAAGACCATACGACTTCCAAGACAAAGTAAGCTGCATTTAACAGACAATACCAAGAGTCCTACTTAAAATATGGATTTATAGCGACAGGTGATTCCCGCGCACCAAGCCTGCTCTGCATAATATACAACGGCCGGCTCTCTAATGAGGCAATGATGCCTTTAAAAAACTGCTTCACTACTTGTAGACCAAGCATCCTGCATTAAAAAACACATTTATTAATATATTTAGAAAATGTTACAGTTTTTATGGTGCTTGTATCATTTTATTTTGTGTATTTATCCGCCACACCTTAAAGACCGGTCCGTGAAAATATTGTCTGACATTGAACCGGTCCGTGGTGAATAAAAGGTTGGGGACCGCTGCTTTAAGGCCAAGTATTTGACCATTTTATGTATAGGAAAAGTGATCGAGTACAAGTTTAAATTGTCCCCAAACTTGCTGAAAATTCAAACCACTTGATCTTTTACATCTTGATAAGAAATCATTGAGCCTGCTTCATGGTGAGTCACAATTCTCTGTATGTTTGCCTTAGAACCACTGCATCCTTAACTCAATGTATTGAAATAATGATGGATTGCAAATTAAAAATGTTCTGAAACTTACTGAAAAACTACTTGATCGTCTACACCTCAAAACCATTGGGACTGTCTGCTTTACTGTCTCCAGCTGAGTCCACTCTTTCCCCGTGCCTTTGGTTTTAGCCGTTGCAGATGTGTTCAGATTTGATAACGTCGTCGCTAAACTGTTCCGACAGCTGACGTCCACCGGAGGCAGCACGCCGACGTCGACTGAACACCAATATGACTGATTTGATTTAGACAACCTTGTTAAAGCTTCGAGAACAAACGCAAAGGAGACGTAAGAAGACGGAGAAGTTGGAGTGAAGTCTGGACTTTATGAATTGGTTAAATTGGCAATTTCTTAGTGAGGATTTGAAATGGTTTACAGATGAGAGTGAGTAACATGTGGGGATAATGGAAAAGCAATGCAACTGAACTGCGCTGAGTCTCAGGAGGAAGCACTGTTTTGGAGATTGGATTTTCAGATTTAGACTGTCACTTCTCAGTAAAGTGATGGATGTCGCAGGAAAACCCCAGCCCTCTGCAGAGACTCAAGTACAAGATGACAACCTACTGTGTTTTATTCACATTCTGAAGTCTGGCATTTAAAATTGTTTTTAGCGGTAAGTTTTAAAATCTCGCAAAACAAAATGTCTTGGGAAATGTGGAATAAACTTTATAGCAAGTGTAAGAAACTTAAATCAAATATATTTAAGGGTCATCTTCTTAGGACCTTGCTTACTTCAAAACATTTAATGGACATTAGAGAAATTGTAAGTGAGTATTGTCTCAGTCTAAATCAGATCTTTTTGTTCTCCACTTGACCTCATCCATTAAGAATTTATTTTTTTCCACCTTTTACTTTTTTGCCCGTTTTCACGAGTTGTGACTTGGCTTGAGACTGGACTTGGACAGTCTGCCCTGGAAAATCACTGACGTGGATCATGCTGTGGTTTCAAGCCAAATTTTAGATAGAGGCCAGTTTTTATTGCCAAAAAGGTTTGAAGTCTCCCAGAAAAGCACATTAATTTGGTTACCCCTCAGCTTTTAGCTCCTTCTGTGTGGTCGAGTCGAGCTAAACACTGCAGTCTGTTGGTTGGAAGAAGCAACAGGAAAATCACAAAAAAAAACGTTTAAACTAAGCTTGTCTTTTTCTGGTAATAAACATAGTGCAGGAAGAAACAATAGGTAAATACTGAAACTTTTATTTAACAGAGCTACTATTTTTAGCAACAGCTGTTTCCACTTTAAAAGTTGTCATTGCTTGCTTCCTGAATTAAAACATTGCTTTTGAAATCTACAATTCTAAAGTGTTAAAAAAAGAAGGCATTTAACCCTTCAGCAGTATGGCTACCAGGATGACTAAGAACCTCCACAGACCTTGTGAGATAAAATAGAGAGATTGATTTTTCTGATGTAAAGTTCAAAAAGCTCCATAAACCAGAAACTAAATGGCTATACCTCCAGCTTCTCGCACCAAAGGATCTACTCTACTCTGCTCTTAATCCCTTTTTGTTTTCCATTTACAGTTTTCTAGGGTGGATTCAAATACAATTTATACCTTAAATAGAAAACACAACAAGTGGTTATTTTGCACACACAACAGAAGAAATGTGTTTTCTCTGGTCTCAGTTCTGACCTGCTGTGTGGTCAATACAGTATGTTCTATACCTCTAGCCTCTGAGCTTCAGTTTACACACTTCAACAAGACATGAAAACACAACAAATTCATAATATACCATTTTACTCCAATCTCACTGTATTTTAATGACAAAATAACAGTATAAAGACACGTTTGTTGGGGTTTAGTGTGGTTTGTGATGACAATGCACATCCGTTTCAAGAATCTTCAGACTGAGCTGCTGTGATGGAAGCTGAGTCTGAATTAGCGCTGCCTGGTCTCTATTGATATTCAGATGGGACAGTTTGACCCCTGGAGCTCCCTGGGCCCGGGTCTTTGTCTAAACTGATCCATCAGGCTGCAAGCTGTTTGTGCTCATCCACTCACCTCATTAACATCTCAGCGCCACCTCCTCCTCCTCCCGCTCTTTTACCCCAATCTCTCACACTGTCCCACTCCTACAGAGGGGCATAACGGTCTGCCCAGCACTTTACATTAACCGCTGCAGCTAAAGTACTAACGGCAACGAAGACAACAACAAAAGCAAGAATGAGAAAATAACTGTGCCTTTTAAACCACATACTACATTTACATGACTTTAGATACAACTAAATCATTACCTTAATCTAGAAAAATTTACTTTTTAAATGTAGGTTAACATCAGAATTCAATTGGAATCCTACCAATGGGAAATCTGTATTTAAGTTAAGTTACTAACGCAATTAAATCCATAGTTTAGCTACCAAGGTATGTACTAGCATTAGTGGGACTGGAGCTGGACTAGGCTTCTGCCCATTGCTGTTACCCGTCTGATTCACCACATCATTTCAAACTAATACATCAAAATCAAATTGGGAACTTACCTATAACTGCTATCTCTTAGTTCAGAGACCAATGCATTAACAATATTTATCCCTGTTTTCTCGTTTTCTGTTTGGATTTTTTACAGTGTTTTTTGGTGTCAGAAGCTGTAGCCAGTGCTAAGTTGACAACATTAGCAAGCCCTTCAGACCAACCAGGCATTAGGTAATGTCCATCTTAGCCGAGATAACAAGGTTATTTCTCTCAGGAAATTCTTATTATAATGTGTTATTTGAGGATTGAACAGATTTCCTCAATTCATTCATCTTCTACCGCTTAGTCCCGTTAGGGATCACAGGTCACTGGAGCCTATTCCAGCAGCTTTGGGCCTGAGGCGGGGTACAGCCTGGACAGTGGCCACTTAGTCGCAGGGCTAACATTTAGAGACTGACAGTGACATACAATCATTCACTCTCTCAAAGGGACACTTTAGAGTTGCCAATTAACCTCTACATGCATATCTTTGGACGGTGGGAGGAAGCCGGAGTACCCGGAGAGAACCTTCTTGCTGTGAGGCAAGAATGCTAACCACTCCAAGTTGCATGTGTCACGTTAATGTAAATATGTTATATTTTATAAAAACTGGGAGTGAATGAAAATGTAAAAAATTACAACATATAATGTAATTTTCATCTCTCTAGCCAACCTATACTATTTACTAGGACAAAGACAGCCTATATCGATATTTTAACTTACCTGGGCATTGTTTGTGCTCAGTGTGACATTTGATTTGAAGTTTATCTATGTATGAACTGGAACCACATTACAACTAAAATTACAGTATATCCTGATACTACCTTAAATGAATAAGGACCCAGTCTACACTAGGGAACAAATATGTGTGTTGATGAGTCACTGCCTGAGTCCAGAATAGACTCTAGAATGAGTGGAAGGTGGGGCTGGAGGGTCATTCATGGTCCCCTCAGACAATAGACCACTTTCACTCTTACTGGAACACATGCTTTGAAGAACTGTGCTAAAAGGAGTTCATACAAAGTCAGTGTTTGCCTGTGGTAAAACCGCAGACTAATCAGCTGTTGACACAACGCAACAAACTGGTTCAAACCATAATAAAAGGTTTGTCATGTGACCCATTTATAAAATGAAAAGCAGGATAGATCCATTTTTCATTAGTCCAAGTCAAACACCAACTTACTTTAGAGTTCCATCTCAAACAACAACAGTACAGCAGCCCCAAAGGGTCAAAACAAAACAGCAGCAGCTCCAGAAGGTAGTCACTGAAAGTATGGCAGCCTCAGTTGGTCAAACCCCAAACCCCAAACTACAGCAGCATCAGAGGGTCAAAACTTAAACTACAACAGCATAAGAGATTCAAAGATCAAAATACATCAGCCTATGAGGGTCAAAACAGAAACTATGTAGCCTCTAAGTGTCAAATATGGAACTCCAGCAACCTACAGTGGCCTCAGAGGGTCAAAACTAAAACTTATAATCCCCAACTGGTTTACTATGGACATATTTAAGAATATTTATTACTGAATCCCACATTAATGAATATGGGAAAGGAAGTTTTGAAAATTTGTTTAGCTTGTATTTAAAGTTTGGAACAAGAGATTTTGATTGGTAACACTATGCCATTTTCAATATTTTAATGTTTTCAAGGAAATGTGGAAACTTTTTAATATATCCAGTAGGTAGGATCTATATTATTCCAACTTATTCATCTATTAATGTTGCTTCACTTTGAGTAATTTCATCTGCCTCACCTCTAAACCTTATTTCAACCTGCACTTCCACTGCTTCTTTTCGACTTTGGAAATTCAGAACAATCCCTCTGCTCTGTTATTTTTGTGTTTTTGCTTCTGATTGCAACAACAAAGCATCCAGGGATGCCTTATCACTTCTCTGCTAAAAGAAAAATGAAAGTGTATGCCGAGCGATAAGAGTTTTTGCGTAACTTTGAGCCGTGTTTTTGTGCTTTTGAGCTGCCAGGGTTTAGTCGCTCTTTAGGATTCACTGCTCCTCTTTCTTTGGAGATAACACAGTATTTCCTTTCTACACACAGTTTAATACCTCACTTGTCGGGCGTTTTGTGAAAACAGAAACTGAAAAGAGAAACGGTGATAAGGCGAGCGCCGTGAAATATATCTAGAGTCACAGCCAGTCTCGAATGTCAACAACTGTCCGTCTCAGAGTTTGTGTTTGAAGTCAAAGTCATTTCTAACGGTGTGTCCATGGGTCTTATCTGTGTTTCCAAAGACATCCTCGGCCATGAGAATCAAGCTGTTTAAAAATTGGACAGTAGCAGAGTGCAGAAGAATTTTAGAGATATCCTTTTGCCTGTTATCAATAATGATCTACTTGCTTTGACAGTGATACTAAACATTTCAGCACAACTTCAACCAAAACCAACAAGATAATAATAATAATAATAATAATAATAATAATAATAATAATAATAATAATAATAATAATAATAATAATAATAACAAGATGGAAATATTACAACAAAAACAAAGCCACTACACATATTTGCATCAGTCACATTCGGTCACATATTTTAGATTATTTGATTGATAATGACTACTAGTACATTTGAAAGCACTATATTGCTCAAGTGATATTATGAGAAATTCTCCTATTTTGACAGGACACTAAGGTTTCTTATTGAAAAAAACACTAAACTCAACTGTTGCATCACGGTTTGATTTGTGTTAAAGCTGTCATTTTAGATTCTCAGACCGTGGAAACTACAAATGCAAAGAAGGCTGTATCTTACTACAAATACTGTATTTTCCCTTTCTGTTTAAGTTTTAAAAGAAAACAACCAGCTCTGAATTAATCTCTTAGTGGTAAAGCTTACCTTAAAAAGCAGCGCAAACTCACAGGAATCCATCTTGTCCTTTTCAAAGCAATGAGATTTCCACTAAACTGAGTCCAAACCTGTTTGAAACATTTTGGATTGGAGTGTTGTCCTGTGGTTTTGTCTCCTCTGTTTTCATGCTTTTTGCTATCACTCTTCTCAACACCGGCATCCGCCATGCTGACTGAACTAAATATGAGCGCTAGGGATGATGGTCTATGTAGTTCTCTCTGCTCTGTTACAGTGCTGCTGGAACAAAACTACATTTCTTGCCTAGAAAACCTACTTTTTAATACTAATACTGTTGGTCCAGGACGACATTGGAACACTTAAAAAGGCACTTTGCAGGATTTTCACCTTAACACAACAGCTTTAGAGCCATTGTGATGGTTTGATGGCTCATTTCATGTCAGTCTCAGACATTCATCGTGGCAGAGCTGGCAAAAAAGAAGCAAAGGCAGAAAAAAACGTTGCTCATCATCAATTGAGGGGAAGGGAGGAGGGCAGGGAGACACTCTACGCCAGTGAGTTTTTACAACAGTGCTGTAGGGGGAGCTCTGTAGGGAAAATACGAACAACAACCTTTAAGTTCCCTACTGGTGACGAAAGACTGATCATGGTACTAGTTCTAACGCAGACATTTAAAGTCATAAAAATCCCAAGAAAAGTGTCTGATAATAAAAATGTTCATTTTCCCGGTGGTTTTGCCAATCATTCCTCCAGCTCCAGAGAACATCTGATCAGTCCACTTCTGCTCACTTTGGATTTATTTAACCTGCTCAGCCATCGTGTCCCGTAGGAGCCAGACATCGGGGAAATCAGGTGAGTTTATGCCTCTGTAAAGTGTGTGTGGTGAGGGGTAAAAACGACTGGAACCAGGCCCATTTCTGAGCAGAGCCTGTGGGCTGACAATAGGAGGTAATTTAAGCTCAGAGACTAAAATGGTTTGTGTTGGAGTCGTGATTCTGTGAGTCCAGTACTGCTGCTGCTGCTAGAGTCACATTAGCTTCAGTACTGTACTGTACGTCTATACTAATCTAACAACAAACAGAAGAATAACAAACCAGAAATACTGCCTAGTGTCTGAGTGGTTACTGTGCCTGCCTCACAGCATGAAGGACATGGCTTTGATCCCAGGCCGACTGCCAACGGCTTTTCTCTGTGGAGTCTGCCTGTTCTCTCCGTGTTACCTGTGGGTTTTCTTCGTCCCCAGCTTCCTCCACTGACAAAAAATGTGCATGTACAGGTGAAGTGGTGACTCTAAATTACCCTTGTGTATGTCTTTAAGTGTTGGCTCTGCAATTGATTGGGTTTGCCTTAATTCCTTTACAGCTTTAATTTTTGTCTGTTTTTTGGTTCTTTATAGTAAGGTGTTGAATGTCCCTAAAGACAAAGAACATTTACTATTATTTACATCTTTTTAACAATTCTGAGGCAATGTTTTATAGGAAATATTGGTCTTTGCACATGGACATAAAGTTTCTAGGGTTGATTCCTACAGCTTTAACCCCAGAAATTGAGTCTCATGTAGAGACATTGACTATGTAAAGTTTTTAGATTGCAAAACATTTGGACAATTTGGCAAAAACAATGATGATGTAATTAGTAGAGTTTGACTGACTTTAGTTGAAGAGGTCAAACCCTCAGACATGCTAACATCTATGACTGTGTAATTAGTCTCTTTTAAAGCGACTGTGTTGTGACTCAGCTCGATCGATGTCTACAGCACAGTTCTGATCGATCAGTGTTTGACAGCTACATTTACAGCGATCGATCTGCTCTGAGTCCACCTCTGGGCCGTCATCAGTGAGTGTCGGTACATTAGACATCGTTAGCGCTTGGTACAAATACTGGACTATAACTTCTGTGTGTTCAATAAACCCTGGGGGGTTAATTGGATTTTTTTTAAGTCAACAAGACACAACAAGTTTGAAGTACTGCTCTTTGCAACTCTACATTCAAGTTAATGATTAGCAAAGTTTCAATTCAGGTTCTAATTTAGATGAAGGAAGGTTTGCTAAAACTGCTAAAGATAAAGACAGAAAGAGATAAAACAGCACAAACAAGGTAAAACTAAAAGATCAAAATGACAAAATCTAAAAGGCACAATACCATAATTGTACTAAAGAAATAAAAAACAGGGATAGTCCATACTATACTGATACTGATACTAATACTCAGTACATGCTGGTATTAGAGCCTTTTGCACTTGTTTGGCCTCCAGTACTACCATCACGTATTTTACTGAGTTTTATTTTTTTTTGTACAGCACAGTTCAAAAATATTAGACATAAAACCTTTACCGTGGCTCTGAAAGCTGTGTTTGGTACATGAAAACAAGGTATTGCAAACTATTAACCTTTACATATTCTGCACATCCATAAGAATAACTACCTGAACTAATAGGTTAAATGAACCACTACAGAAAACAAAAGCAGTATTTGCTCAAAAACCAATGTGTCACAAATACTGGGGCTTTGGTGAGTTACTGTGGATTTGATTCGAGTCACCACTAGACTTCAAGGCCATTAAGTCTTGAGACTGGTAACATCTCTCTTACAAGGCCTTGGTCTTCTCTAGGTCCTCGGACACACTAGAAGGCGGCAGGTTTGTTTGTCGACATTGTTCTTGTGATCAGATAAAAATATATCCCTTCAAAGAATATGGCTCATATCTAGTTTTTGGATCCCTCTAACCCCTCCCTGTGCTCTCACAAACCCCCATGAGTCTGGATCTTCATCTTGGCTTGGTTTAATTTTGTGAAGTCTTACCTTACACGTCGCCACAAAATTTCCTGAACTTCTATTTCCAAAATCCAGAAGTATATTTGAGAAATGAATCTGCTATTAATGAAATTGTACTGTTTTGAAAAAGGGTTACAGTTTCAGAACTAAAATGGATCCACAAATGGAGCAGGAAGTATTGAAATAACATTGCACTAATGGACATATACATACATATTAACATACTGTATTAACAGTATTGGACATTGATGATTATTCACTTGGCACTTGGTCAGAGTGACTGCTGCAGTAACTCAGTTCAAAGTTCCTTGGCTTGTATTTCTCTGCGGTTTACCAACATTTAAAAATCTGAATAATTTTGTTGGTAAAGCAGTAAAAGTGACAGGCTGGGAACAAGTCTATACAGAGCTACAGCTGGTGCCAGTGCTTTTAAATCCCTTCAAATTACAAATTCATTCCAGTGTCAGTCTGTGTGGAGCAATTACAACCCTTTTATAAGAATCAGGCCTGCAGAAATGATCCAGACGCACCTTGGAGCCAAGTCCTGCAGGCAGTGGATCCTACAAAAGGTAATTACTGTTTTCAAAGCCTGGGCAGTGTTAGAGCCATAGTTGGAGTCCCTTGAGCTTGGTTTTAGTGGAGTTTAACCAGTTCACAGTCCCAGGAGTCATCTGTCAGAGCAATGAATGTCCACTGTAGAGGGGGAAGTGAGGAACCATGGAGCAGTATAATGTGATGACCAGTATTCACATTCTTGCGTTAACACTGTTGTTGATGCAATTCAGACTGATTCGGTTGAATTTGTTCTTTTGTGTTATTTATTGTTGAGCTTATGTGGCATATAATACGTCACATCAGAAGCTGGTCATCATCAAAAGTGGGACAGAAGGATGACCAAGGCAAGATATTGGCGAGAAAATGAATCCCAACATTATCATGTAAAGGAGGAAGTACATATACAGTTTGCCCAACAGACTTTCCTTCCACTAATGAGCTGAGAGAGCTGCTCATAAGCTGCTGAAAGAGAATCCTGCTGCAGAACCCACTGTAGTACCAAAAATAACATAATGCACAACCACTTTTAGAGTAAAACGCCTACAATGGCATACTCAAATTAAAATGGTTAGATCTTCTCAGACACTCACAGTATCTATATAAATTAAACCTTTTTATTTAAGGGTCTCATCAGTTCAGAAAAATGCAAATACTTTGATCTGCTTGCTTCATAGGAAGTCCAATTCCTGTATTTAGTGGATTAATAAACGTATACAGCTATTTTGGTTAAGTCTTCATTTAAATGCATGAGAATCACTGTCCTCCACAAACAGAGAGAGAAAGGCATGTCTTGGGAATGTAACCAACAACCCCTGGGTCTGAAGCAGCTGCTGTCCCCAACGATCACATCCAAACGAAGGAAAAGGACACTCACGGCTCGGGGCCACAGCACTGCACTACTCCACAACTCCACTACCGACTCACAACTCCCTGCAAATAATCACTCCATCAGCCGATACAAGCATGTGTCAAGAGCTCCACCCAAGCACAACGAGGCTTATCACGTATCTGTCCTGGAGCTTCACTGTTCTCACTTCACGGTCCAATGGAAGGGTTTTAAACCGATCATGTGACTTACAGTAAAACATCCAGGATTTGCAAGTCAGCGCAGGTCAAGCTTAGTCGGGAAAGATGTCTGCAGGCGACAGAAAGTTGAGCTTGTTATTATCCTTTAAAAACTGTAAGAGAAGAAGTGAATTGAGAGAAGGATTATAGAAAGAGTTTGTAACAAAATCTCACAAATAAAATGTGTCCATAAGGCATTTCTAAGAATAACTCTGAGTGTGGAGAGTGTCAATTTTGTTGAATGCACAAAATAACTGCACAATAAGATATATAGCAACACTTGTTTATAACGCTATCCACTCCATGCATCTACTTGCTCTAAAGAATGGCCTTGATCAGACTAATTTTAAATTCCCTACCCCAGTCTGCCTCCAAAGTATCTAAAAATAAAAGCTAAACAGAGGCATTGCAAGGGGTTGGGCCAGTGATTGTCAAACCTGTCATGCCAAGTACCAGCTTGTCTCTCCAAGTAGTGTCCATCCTGGAGACTTTTTCAATCCTCAAATAATCTGATGAGAGCTATTATTACTCAGAAAAAGGGCTTAGGGTCATTTGCGGTTGGTTGACCTTTGATGTTATTGGCCTTGAGTGAAAGTGTTAAGGTACACAGTTGTATATTGGTGAAAGATTGTGCCTCAGGCCAACTCCTCTGTTAAAAAAGGTTGTTCTAATTTGACAAAGATAGCTTCCTTTACTCTTTGTTTACACCATTAGGTCTCCCTGGGCAATGTCCGGATATCGCTCTCCTCAAAAGAAGTGTCCATTGTCTTTAAAGATGTACAGCAGGTTATTTTGGGGTTTGCTCTTTGATATTAATATAACCTTTGGCGGACAGGTTTTTTAGTTTCTCCAGCATATAGATTATTGCACTGAAAAACATTACTCTGTTTGTCGCTGGAGATTAGATGGACCAAGTGGGTATTGTCGAGTTGAGTATTGTCGAGCCACATGAGTAACTGTTATCCCACTTTGTCACTGCTTTCTTTTTGTTGAATTTCTCTGCCGTCTTGGATTTGGTGAGGGCCCATTTGGGATCGCTACAGGATCCAAATTGAGTTGAATTTGTACCATTCCTTTAATGTTTTCATGCCAACTCTTCTTTTAAAAATGAGGACCCAAATATTTTATCATACAGGCTAGTATGATAAAATGAGTAAGCCATTTTATGGTAATGGTTTCTTTATAAATAAAAACCAGATAAAGCAAACAAATTGGTAGAGAGGTTGCTGAAATTTAAAGGGGACACCAAAATTACCATATTTTTTATCACTTAGTTGTTGAAAATAAAAACGTTATTAACCTGTGGAAAATCCAATATCCTTAAGTTGCTTTAGTAACAAAAAGAGCATCATAAACTGTTTCTCATCTATAGTTTTTATGACCCATGTAAAATATAAACGTATATATTTTTTGAGACATTTTCATCAGAGGACTTTGGTTGCTCCAGTATTTTACACAGAGAGCTGCTTATTGTTCTCTGTGTTTGATTGTATTTCGATTTCTCACAGCTCTGCCTCCTTGGGTTTGATATTGACTACCGTCCTGCTGCTGACTGTGGAACTGTCTCTGCGACTTTTATAGACGCCAGGAAAAATGGGGAACCTATATGTGCTGGAATTAAATGAAATACAGTAAACCGGCTGTTTTAAGGCCATGGCATGAACATTACACAAGAGTGGGCCATAAAATCCACCTAAAATGAAAAAATATATATTCCACTGCATCTGACACAATGCTGCTGTACTGGTGACTCATGGCTTAGGGGCTGTCCACACGGAGACACAAATCACTGTATCCATATACATTTTGTATCGTATCGGCCTTTCGTCCACACGGATCCGGTGTTTTGGGAGACTGAATCCGCTATTTTTTGAAACAGGGTTCTAAAGTGGATAAATCTTTCGACAACACCTTTGCGACACCCTTGCGGTGTCGTGTGTACAGCCAATCCGTATATTTTGTGAAAACGATGATGTCATCGCATCACGTGTCGGCCTCATCACACGTAACAGCAACAACAATAATGGCGGACTACATGATTGAGTTCGTGCTGCAGAAGCTACTAAGCCTACTAGCTTTATTACAGCAAAATCTATTGCTTCTATGCAGTTGTGGTGAGCAACAAGCGATAATGGACAACACCATACGCCACATGCTCTTAGATCCACGCGAAAGAGAACCAGGAGAGCAACCTGGAGAAAATGAATGGAGAGAGAATTTCCGCATGTCCAAAGCACTCAGAACTCAGTCCGTATATTGAAGAGCAAACAACAAACATGAGGGCACCAATTACTACACTCTAAATATATGACTGCAACTATTTGAGAACTTGTTTTTATTAGAAAATAAATATTTAGGTCTTCGTCTTCTTCTGCAGCGCGCAAGGTTATGCGCATGCTCAAAGTCTTCTTCTCCGTGTATAGTGTATATCTGTGGCAGAATTACAGCGCCCCATACTGGTCGGGCATATATACTACATCGTTTTCAGCCGGTCGTGTGTACGCAGATATTTTCTTGAGATGACGCCGTCTCAAGATCGGATAGGGGATGCACTGGCTTCGTGTGGACATAGCCTTAGAGTCAGAACCCTTCATTTTCCAAAGCAACCTTTGAAGAATACAATAAAAGCTAAATTTGGAGCAAGCCTTTGTAATGTTACAAAGAACACACAGAACGCAAAAGTCAGCCACTTATATGTTGTTAAAGCCAGACTACAGAACTAGACAAAGGTTCGGGTGTGGGTTTCTAATTTTGGCGTCATATGTCAGGAACTGTTGTTCAAAAAAGTAAACATTTATCTAAAGGTGGAGTATAAGAACCATCTTGCCACATACAGTATGACTGATAAAAGAGCAATAGATTATAGTGGGGCAAGCTTACATTCATTTAAATATGGTTCCTCTATTAATCCAGGTTTTTTCCATGCTATGTTTTTTCTATGCTACAACTGCAACTGTACACCTCACATTCTTCTCATGTGCATGTGAACAGCTGTTGTCTATGAATAAACACTATCCTATACATACTACACTCTACTCTCTACATACTGTGCCTTTTGAATGAAATGTATTGTTCCCTGACACTATCAGACATTTACATTATTAAGTTTCTATTTGAGTGCTGCACCACATGTTGTTACCTTTAAGGCCCTGACACACTAATTGGAGCTCTCACTTTGTGCAATTTGTCAGCACCAAACAGAGTTAGAAACAAAGAGAAACATAGAGTCTGGACATGTTTTTGGTTTGGAAATACAGGACAGCGGGGTTTCAGTTTTACAAAAACAAATAATATTCTGCTACAGATATTTAATATCAACCATAGCAGCATTCTCTACAATTGTCCTAAATCTCTGCCACTGTCAGATATTTGTTTATTATTTGTCAGTACGACTATGAGATCCCTTGATCCTGTCACAGTGTGTGAGGTACCACCACTAATTTAAAACCTCAATCTGTGATTTTGCCTCAACTAATCAAACATTTGTCATTGTGGGTAAAATGGCATGGTGTGAAAAGGTCTTGTTACCGTGGAAACATTCAACTTTAACAAAAGGAAAAGGAATTTTCTTATTAATCTTCTTTTTCCCTCTTAATTCTGGCGTTGCATTGGCAGGATAGTGTTGTGTGCGACTGTGGTACTGCAACAAAGTCATTTCCCTCAAAACATTAAAGTTCTGTTTGTGTTGTGGTTGGATGGACTGGCAAATGTCTAATGTGCAACTGTCCGTTGTTAAAACTCTTCAGTATTTAAAAGTCAATGATATGCCTCATTTTGTAAAGCAATATCCAAGCTTTGCAAATTGGGCATATTTACAGAACACAGATCTATCAGGGAAAGAAATCATATCCATTATTTGACCTAAAAACTCCCTTTATTTGTGATGTTGCTTTGAGCCGTCACACTCTGCTCACACAGAGTTGGAGGTCACCCAGAGGCTGCTCAGTGCTGCGGCTCGGTTGGGTCTTGTTAACTCCACTTTGGGCTGAAATGGCCTTACTCAGCTGTTTATTCTCCTGAGTTTGGTCGGAGCATGCTGTCAGCTGCCCTCAGGGACCCCTCCACAAACACACACACACACACACACACACACACACACACACACACACACACACACACACACACACACACACACACACACACACACACACACACTGTTTCACACTGAGCCACTCCAATTATCTCTGCCACAGTCTGTGAAAAAAGAAACACGCTTCAACGATCGATACAGATTGTCTTTTCTGTCCGATTTCTGTCAATTTGTAACGGATCAGCGCAGACGATAGATGTAATGCCTCAGTTTATGTTGGACTCCCCACTGTTTTGTGGAGATCTAAAAAAACACAGACGAAGTGGAAGCTATCAGTTTTCAACACAAAGAGCCACACACCACTTACAGCTGTGCTAAGTTTGCAATTAAAAGCTTAAATGTGAATCAAAACCACACTATTACTGCCTTGTTATCAAATTAAAAGTGACAGGCAGTAATTTGATTAACTAAGTGCAACATGGCTTGAATTTACAGCACACTACTTCAAAAACAAGTGGCTTGTTGGGAAAGTTTTATATGCTAAATAAATATTATCAAAGGTATAATGCTTGCGTGCGGCTAGAGCCTAGTTCAGCTTATATAACTGGTGAATATAATGTTGCTAAAAACCACTAACAATCACCAGAGAAAGGTAGAGAAAAATGTATATTAGAGTAACTGCCTGGTACTATATTTGACATTTTCCAGGGTTTCCAAAGTAAATAATTAGACTTTGACAAGCTATATGAACAGTTTTGTCACCAGTTTTCTACCAATTTGTAACAGACCATTACCAACGGCACACATGCGTTCCCAGTTCTCGTGTGATGTACGTCTTTTAAAGCTCAACAAACACTGGCCATAATGTGCTATTGATCGGCAAATGGCCACCGTGCGCCGCTTTCAATAATGAGTTTTTTTTTGGGTTTTTTTGCCCCCGTTACCTGTCAACGAGGCTCCTGCTGTGCTACAACATCTATCAAATTCAGGAGCTGGGCACCGTTTGCAGCAAGACACACATTGAGTGAGAGAAGAATCAAGTCAGAAGTAGTAACCACACGCTGGATTCGTTCAGTCAGGACCAGCAGCAACTTAAAATTACACAGTTTTTTGGGAGAAAGCCCTGTTGTTTTTGTGGCCTAGGTCTAGTTTTGTGCTGCTTTACAATGAAACTCAATCCAAGCTGGAAAGGAGCTCCATCCAGGTCTTGAAAGAGGTTGGTGATCTATTCCTTTCTGGTTATAAAGTAATAAATTCTTAAAAGGACCTTTCTCATGTCACTTCCTGTCTGCATCAGGTATATGTAGAAAATAAAAGCATTCATAGGTTAATTTAATGTCACCAGAAAACTACTTTGTAAAACCAGAGAGTAAATTACAGTGTACTGGTCACTATTAACCTTTGATGGTCTTTTTTTGCTTAATGGAGAATATTCACCTAAAGCTTGCAGTGCCGGCATGATGAGTGTGAACCTATCCTGGAAAGGTAGGTACAAAGGATTAACAATAAAGTACAGCATGAGCAAGCGACATGCAATTGTGTTCACATTAGGTTTTATTTTGAAATTTGACTCTTTTGTTGTGAAAAGAAGCAGGTCTAAGTCTGTACTGAACGCCAGACTGCAGCACAAAAGAAAACAGTGGCTCCTCTCTTTTTTGCTGTGTGCCATAATGCTGACCGAGACAGGATATTGGTGAAAGAATTTTCCACCAATATCATGGAGAGGTTTGTGGTCATGTAAGTTTGGAGGTCTTAGTCTCAGTCTTTGGTTAACCACAGCCCTTTATGGCACGTCCCACTGTCTGCATTTGATTTGGATTATTTTGGTTAAACACTGCAATCTTTTAATCCAAAATTTGAATTGAATTGCACATTTTAAGAGACCAAAATGTGCCGGAGACCTGGTTTAGACTAAAGAATGCAACCATCAAGACAACTTGGTTAGTAGACGGTCACAGAGAGAAACCGAGTCATTCTGGTGTCATTAGTTTAGCTGTTTTAAATGCTAACACTAATCACTAAAGTTCAATTCTGTTTATATGTATGAGGAAAAAGTGAAGTGGGATATTCTGGTTTCTATAATTTGACTTGTATGCAGATGACTACTGCTGCACACTGACCTTCATAAAAACAAATTATTTCAACTTATCATACGTAAGGAAAAGAAACGTACTGACCATAGTGTTTTGTTTTTGGCAGGCAGTATTATACTTTTATTCGACTTTATAAATACTGAATGAAAAAAGGCTAGAGGATTTGAGCACTAGTTTCTTGTTTATCTCCCTTGTGACAAAACAAGAAATGAAGGATGTCCAATACAAAACAACAAACCGAGACAAAACCACAACATCAGCCAAAGGCCAAATTCTTATTTTAAACTTCTTCCAAGAATCTCCTTGAAGCAAATCACAAAGACAGAACCAGTGACAAGGGAAAAGCTGATGTTTGGCTAATGTCAGGTTATATTTAGTGAAACAAGTCTCGTCTGTCGTTTATCTGAAGCTGAATCTGAATGAGTCTCGGCCGGTCACTAACTCAATTCACAGAGACGACATTTAGACACAGCTGTTAAGTCTGGACTTTTCCATCTCAGCGTAATTTCAAAGGAGAGAAGGGAAAGTCATTACACAAACGCATTTCCTTCAAATAATAGCGATAGATGAAGGGTGTATTACCTACTGCGGGAAAAATGCAGCTGAGCTTTTAGTGAGAACCAAAAACAGGCCAGTGAGTGTAAAACTAAAGGGCTTCTACACAAAACCTCAAATTAGTCATACACTTGTCCAGTCATAGAGAAGTCACAAAAACATTAAGTAAATGTCAAATGGCCTAAACAAATGATTTTTATTACATATTACAATTCAATTATAACATTGTTTTATTGTGATTTGAAAAGGTTAACATTTGTTTGGGTCTTGATAACTATAGATCATTTAGGATAAATAAAAATCCTAAAGATGTGTGAACGGACGGGTCAACAGTCTTGGGACATCCACCTTCGGACACGTGAGAAACGGTTTAATGTTTAATGACAAATACAGACACGTTCACAATGATTAACTTCATCTGTTTGTGAATGTTTTTAATTACAGCACAGTGGGAGAAAGTCAGCTAGACATAATCTCACATAACCTTCTTCTGCTGTATTGTGTTTTATTCCATTTATGCTCTGACTTTTCAGTTACTACATCTCAATCTGTCTGCCGTGGTCATTTAGTTCAAATGTGAAACATCTCAGGGACACAGAGCTAATGACCAGTCCAGTTTGTGCTGTGACATTATCAGATATCTACAGCCTGTAACACTGGGTTTGGTTCATGTGAGGACTAGTTAATGGTTTATGTATTGCGCTAAACTCAAAGCATTGATTGATCTTCTTTTCAGTTAAAAGATAAACAACATTTGTTGAGTTGCTTTTATTTCTATCTCACTCATTACTAGAATTGTAATCGTGCTTTTGCTAAGTTTAATAAATGCTCCTATTTCTATGTCTTTTCATGAAATGTTTGCTCTTCCTTCAGTTAATATTCATCTAAAGCACTTCCACTTGAGTGCAAGGTTAACATTTTCGAGGCCAGATTAAAGCTGCATGTTCATTGTCAAGCTTCTTCAAAAGTATTATAAATGCAAGGCAAACTGGATTTACTTAATTAAAAAGCACACTTGAAATTGCATCGACACAGGTTATAATAATAATAATAATAATAATAATAAAAAATAATAATTATTATTAATATTATAAGTTTTATTTCTAGGCACCTTTCAGGACCCTCAAGGTTGCCTTACAATCAAAAACACCACTCAAGAATAAAATAACAATGTAAGCATAAAATACAATAAATAATATAAAAAGTGTAATAATAGTGATGGGTGTCAAGGAGATTGTAAACAAATGGGTTATTTTTATCGGTGTAAACACAGGTTATTCACAAGCAAGACAGAGAAAATCATAATGAAAATGGGATCATATCCAGAGTTTTTTCTAGAAAAGGAAACACTGCTTGACCAGGTTTAAATTCTGGGACGAGCAGAAGGCCAGTCCCAGATGGTCTCAGGGTCTGAGTGAGGTCAAATGGCACCAGAGTTCAGCAATGCATTAATCTTTTCATGGCTAAGAGCCTGGCTGCACGTACATGGATTGTTTTTTTTTTTTTATATACACATTTGTGCCTCTCTTCCAGACAGACTGCAGCACTTTTAAATATCCTCCAATTAAAAAGATAAAGTGTAGACGGATAAAACTAAACTTTTAATGTAGGTGCTGATGGTATGTGTAATGAACAGGCCTACAGTAACAGCAACTACATCCACAGCAGCCGTGAATAGGTTTTATATGTTTGCTTGGCTCTATTAAGACTGACATGATGATGAGGGAGGAAAACTCTGTTCATAAAAATATCAGTGTATGTGATGACCCTGTAATAGTATCTTTTGAAAACGCAATGAGAACTCATTGAATCCAAACAACACAGGTCAAAACTGTGATCAACATGTAATTTATTTCCATAGAAAATGTACTCACTTATTTGAAGAAGGTTGCTTTGGTAATTTCTAATTATTTATAACAATGGTGTTAAGCAAAATTATTATCAGGTTTGGCCTTTTAATAAAAAGTGAGTGCTCGTGTTTATGTTGATCTGCTGTTGCGTTGTAAGAAGGACATACACTATTGTTACATGTGTTTTCAAAGGGTGCTTTTCAAACTAGCGTGACACACAATGAGACCTCTTACAGAGTGTGTGTGAGTGTGTGAAGACTTGGGTCTGATGGGCACACTTCGAACGATGCTGCTAATGTACTGGAAACGTAATGTGTCACATCCTCAAGTGTAAAAATGATTATACTAACAACATGTTAGTGTGTGCTTAAGTGATTTTCAACATTCAATAAAATTGAGGCAGACCATTGAAATGAGAAAAAAACATGCAAAGAAATAACTGTAACTTTGTGAGTGCAGACACGGGATGTGCATTTAACCAAGCTCAAAATACAGTAAGCTTCAGAAAAAAAGTTCTGTATCCAAAATTCAAGCACATTTTAAACTTTAAAAGCACGACTCATGTACGATTTAAAGACCCTGGCAGTTTCCAGCTGCTTGACTCACCTCTGCAGACACCTATAGCATACAACACTTGCCAACACTACCTCCCACTGCTTGGCGTCCGACAAACAAGAAGCAGCACGTCAGGACACTTCCATCTGTGAGCACTCCAACGGCGTCTAACGTTACCGCAGATGAACAATAATGGGCCGGAGGATTTAAAAGAAAAACACGGACAAATGGAGCGGTTGGAGCAATTTGAACATTGAAAACTGATGGGATGTGAAGAATAAGAGGCTAAGTGTTGTTTAATGAGCGGGAAATCAGAAATCACAGCGACTAAGTGCGTAAACATATGGGCACTTGACGGTTGACCCCACTTGTCTGTGTGGGTGCGTGCTAGCGCTTCTCACTGGTTGTGAATGGGAGCGGGATTTTCAGCCCTATTACACACAGCTCCGGGCCGGTTACATGATCGCTTAACAGCACTGTTGTTGTACGCACACGCAGCGCTCACATAATGATGTGGGACTAATACTGGCACTGCACAGCCTTTAAGACAAACAGAAGCACTCTGGTATTCACTTCTCCTACTCAGCACACACTTTTAATCGTCACCTATTGTCCATTAGTATTGCTTTGGTCCTACAACCAATCAAAGAAACATTTCTACTCCCTTTTAGATAAACTGTTATGATTGGTCAAATGGAACAGAAACGAGTTGAGGAGGCTGTGAAGTAGGGGTTGGTTTTATGGCAAAATAAAAAAGTAATATCACAGCCAAAGTCAAAACTAATAATAAACTATGAAGCACATGCTTTAGCCTTACTTTAGTCCTGGTTAAGCCCTATTTTTCTGCACCAGTGTAAACACCACCAGTGAGTGGATATTAAAGCAGCAGTCCTGTACACCTACAGTTTTCAAATCAAGTGGTTGTGTACCTTGTTGCTTTTAAAGGTAGTTTATAAGGTGTCTGTTGGCACTGCTCCCTAGAAACCCAACCCAAAGCCTCCGGGACTAGATTCATTCTAATATAAAGTAGATAAAGAATCAGAATGACTGGCCAGGCTACACTGTGTCCCTCTAACCATATTGTATATATTTACAGAGGTCGGTATTGTTCTGGAGCTCTTATTTCATCTTTCTTTCCTCTAAAGCAATAACTGGTGGTGTTAAAATGCCCTTTAACTGAGTTTATTACTTTTCCAGGCTGCTGTTGAGAATATTCCCAGCTCCTGTCCAGGCCTGTCCCACCTGACCACCACCAGTCAGACCCGGAAATGAAGCCCCGATTCCACCAGGTTCAAATTAATTACGCCAGCGTCCTTCAGAAGCAGGCCTTTCTCCCGCAGCTGTCCGATCAAGCGGCACAATACTCTACTGTGGGCTCTTTGTCATGTTAAATCATGTCCAGCGCTATTCATTTTCTTCGTCGCATTCAGCTGACACAGAGCCAGGAGTGCTTTTTTATGTCCACGTTCACAGGAAGAAAGATGAACTTCTGCCACTGTGCGCACAAAACATCAATTAACTCAGCGTTTTTGCCCAAAGCCACTGCGAGTGCTGACACAAATCATTAACAGTGAATAATTGTACCACGGCGTTCATAATTAGACGATCGTTACTTGCACCACTCGCAGGAATGTTTGGAGCAAGGGGCAGCTACTCGAGTCGGGAGCCAATATCTTCAAGTATATTACCACTGAAAGCTGTATTATGTGAGAAGTAGGCATACACAGTACAGTAATAATGGATCAATAGATTTACAGTGGATCTGTAAAGCCACACAATTCCAGATGTTTAAGTAAACTAAAATATCTATAAAAACCCTTTCACTAAATATTGCTCACAATCTGACATAATATAACACCATATTTTAAGCTATGAGTTGTGCATTAGTAACAACTAAAACTCTAGAAATGCTAAGCTAACAAACAAAGCCTTGAGTGCTAAGGCTGCAAGTTTATAGAAAAACATTGGAAATTGAAAGAGTTGATAGGATTTGCAGAATGTGAATGTCACTAGCATAGCAACAGTTATTAAAACACTATTAGCAAAGGCTGCTGCTAGTGCCCAGAGCTGCTAAAATAATGTGTTTGCTAAAGACAACTAATAATCACAGGAGAAGGATGGTCATATTGCAGCTGTTATCTTTGTCTTGCGTGATTCTAAAAAAAGGAACTGCTGCTAGTTTTCATTTATGTAAACCATTAACCATGTGCTTTAATGTGTGAGCTATCACCTTATTTTTAAAAAAGTGATGACATATTGATCCCAAAAGATGCAGGCATAATTATTTTTTACTGCACAAGGGTAATTTCTATTGACATACTGTGCTACTGCTTTGATTCAGTGTTGGCAAAAAGAAAGTTGTTTAGCTCAATAAAACTTTTTAAAATAAAATAACAAGAGAAAAAAGTTTCTATTTCCTTGGACTACAGTGTGATTTGAGGTTCAAACGTGTAATATGGGAATTGCGATTGTTGATTTGACTTATTATACTACTTGAGTGTTTAAGATTATAAAACTGTTTTTTTTTTTTTAATGGCTGACCCTGTTTGAGCTTCCTTCATTAACTCTTGGCTGAGTTAGTGTGGATAGATACCTGCTTGCCTCATTGTTTTTTAAGTTTGTGTAGAATGTAGTCTGAAAGTTAAAAGTGCATTTGCATGACTCCCATCTTTGCGAGATCTTGTTCTTTCTAGAGGAAGTGCAGCCTGTACACATGGCACAGCACCTAAAGCAGGTGTTACTTCACCGACAGAGCTGTGAAATTGGCTCAGTTTGTAATTGGCTTGGCATTCGCCAGAAAATGTGAGAAAACAACACTTTTTTCCAGGTCACACCTCACAACCGTGCTCTGATTGTTAATATTTAATACGGACGGTTTTATCACTCCCACTGTCAGGACTCGCACTATTTTTTGGCCAATGCTGACTCCGAGCTGAAAATTAGACATTACTGATATCCTGTCTCTTTCTTTGTGAAATTCAAGCACTGTTCAAGACCTTTTCCATCATCATACCACAAGGATTACACTTACACGCTCACATGGCGTTATGCAAAAACCGATGGGTTTTTAATTTACTTCACACTTTTTAGATGCTTCAAAGCAATTAGTTTCACTTTCCGACCCCACGCTGTCAGAGGTTTGCACTTCACGTTGGCAAACACAAAGCTGAAAATTAACCGGAATATAAGACACCACAGTTATATTCAAGGTTCATGGCACATTCACGCTCTCAAGTGATTATTTATGTTATTAAATCCTTATTATATGTTTTATTGCTTAACAAAAGTTATAGATCACCAAAGAAAAGAGCAAGATGAAAACAAAATAAATAAGCTGAAAGATAAATACAATAGAACTGTGGTTATAAACACATAATAAGGACTTCTGTAATAGAAGAAGGAACTTAAATAATGTTGGACTGATGCTAAAAAAAACATTGATTGTCATTTCCTGAACTGAAACCTGAAAAAACCCAACATCTAACTATTCTCAAGGATTTCAAGCACCAGTGACAAGCCTATATATCCCAAGTCACAAGTATACATGCCCATACAACAGCTGTGATTGGATTAGATTAGCACTGTTTAGCCCAATGAGATTAAATCAAATGAAAGCGCTGCAAAGGGAAACATGGCTCATCTGGATTTGGTGAATATAATTAGATTTTAAAAATGACTTCAACCTCCTAAGAAAATGATTTAAGTGGATTAACTCATCTCTGTCTTAGATCTACAGCTGTTACTGAGAATATTTACAGGTACAGTGTTAGAGGATAAATGAGTTTATTACAGACCTACGTATACAGAATTCTTTCACCTTACTTTTCAGTTTTTAAAGAGTTCTCTCTGACCATAGAGCTCTGAACACCATGTGAGTGCTTCTATCCTCCATATTGGCAGGAAAAAGCGAGTCAGACATGAACCGCACCAATGCAAAGGTAATTTAGTACTTACTGAGCTATGATGGCAAGCATATGTTGAGACAATCAAACCTACCTACATACCCTGATTAGCTTTGCCCAGCAGTTTACCTTGTAGCTACTCAGTACACTATACCACTTTAACAATATATTAAGCATGAATAGTGTGTAAAACAGTGTGTTTGCTTGAATTGATTTAGGCTTTTATAATTACTCTGAAAACTAAACAGTTATATTTTCTTTGCAATATTCAAGACAATGTCACACATCCCATTATCCCGAGCCCAGGTTTTGAACCTAATAATCCTAATGTGTTTGCTACAGTACCCTTCTGTGTAAAGGTTTTAAGCAGGTGATTCTGTTTCAAGATTGCTAACTTTAGATTTTATAAATAAGATCAGACCAAACAACAGTATTCACAGTGTATCCTCAAACCTGCCAGAAACCTTTACACAGTAGTGTTCAGGAGAAAATGACTCTTCCTCTGCAGCCATTAAACGTCTAATGCCTTAAGTACATCCTTGTGCTATGGACGTAAGGCACACTGGTTTAAATAAAGCAGCTCTTTGACAGTAGCTCCATTATAATGACCTTTAGTTGTGTTACATCCTGTTCTCTCACATAGACACTATAGACACTTTTCTGATGTCTCAAACAGCAAAAAGATGTGTAATCAGATAGTTTACTAGAATCTAGTGGTTAAGTGTGCTTCTTTTCTTCCTTCAAAACAATCCCAGGCATACATATCTTTCCAGAACTATGCTTCTTCTGTGACGCATTTTGGAACCATAGGTCTTTATATCCCATTGTTAGAAAGACTGCTAGTTGGCGTAAGTTAACAGGCATCATAATGTAGACAAGACCAGCACTAACCAAGACTTTTAGTGATTCCAAACCAAGAACATGTTTGAGAGATTCCAGGTAACATCTGTTAAGTCTGAACAGTCCCAGTCCAAACTCATGGGGGACTTGCTAGATCCTGGTGAAGGATTTAAAACAAGTAATAGGCTATGTTTTGATGTAGTAACTGTATATTTATGATCCATTGGACAAGTGGTTTTATCGAGCTTATTGTACCCATAGTCCATTATATTGCAATTTATGATGTAATTTAAATTAACAACATCCATAACATAATCCATTGCCTGACTGACTTTACATTGCTTACTTTACCAGCTGCATATATCTGTAAATAATGTTAATAATTAAATACTGACCTTGGACTGTACATACACTTGCATAAAATCCAATTTCCTATATGTCCATGACAAGACTGTATGGGGAGTTTTTCAGGTTCTAGATCTTTTTGATGCTTTACACAAAAGGCGCTCCTTTAAATGCATGGGTTATAATATGCTATTGCTAAAACAAACATATATTTGTTGTCCACAGTCTAAAGTTATAGTCGGCTTCTTTTGCAACTCCAAAACATAAAGGTTCAAGCAAACAACAGTGATAGAAAAAAAAACTTTAAATCAAGAAGCCTTTATCTAATTAACAGCACATAACATTGAATAAGAGACAAGAGTTATGAAAAAGTAATTACGTTTTAGTCAGTGGTGTGTTCACATAAGCTCTTTACTCGTCCTAACTGCTGACATCAGGAAGAGCTAAACAAATTAAGTAAAAACAACCCAAGCATCTCTCCATAAATAACAGTGCAGTGCCACTGCTGCAGGCTGTGTGCTGCAAACAAGCACTTTCAGCTGGAGCAGCGCAAAGTGAGCCAAGACTCGACGAACAAGGCCATAAACAATAGTGGCAATGAAAACAGTGCTCAAACACATCGTTAATGACACGGCGGGAGTGCACCGAAGATGCTAATGAAGACTTTACAACAAGGAAGTAATCCTGAAATGTAACCAGCTCCTTTCAAAGATGAACCCAGTGTTGGTTTTCACATTCAGTTTGACACAAAGCTAACTATTGAGGATTTGAACATAGGGTAACTTTTAAAACTGTCACAAACCAATGAGAGAGTGTGTATTAACTTTAAAATTCTGCAACACATTAGGGGTTGGAATCACATGGTACAACACAATATGATTTTCCTAAAGTCAACAATAAGGTCAATAATAACAATAATATCATGATATAGCAATTCCACATTAATCTACAATATATCATGATATGTTTGAAAATGTAAGTGATAACCTTAGAGTGGCTAAAAGTGGCTAATGTGCATCGATTTTTCACGTCGTTTGTCTGAAATTAACTAATGTCTATAACATTCTTTAAGTTTTTGCTGAGTTTCTCTTTTGTTCATAACTCTGTCATGTTAAATCCACACTTTTTTTTTTTTTACAAATATCACAGAATATCCCAAAAAGAACATGATCTGACAACATTATCCAACCTCTATAATCCATTATATGAATGGATAAAGTAAAATAAAGTTTTAAGGGCATTCACAACAAGACTGCAGCTGCTACATGTGTCCACATCATTTCTGTGAAACTTGTCTCTTCATATGAATTCAGAACATGGCTCAGTTCTTAATTTTTGACACCAATAAGGTCTCCAGGTCTGTGTTTCCATTACAAACCTCAACAAAGCAATTTTTACAGCTCAACAAACTGTTGGTGCCACATTTCTGGTTTTCATTTGGTCCAAATAGGGGCATAGCCTTAGTTACACAAAGTTTGAGAGCCAGAACTTTCTCAATTTAAAGTTCTGAAAACTGTGAATAAACCAAGAAACAATCTTTTTTTTTTTTTTTTTACTATTTAATGGAATGCAGTACAACTACACTTCCACACACTAGGAAATATTTGCTTCATTATTTCAGTGACAACACACCTACATTTTAAAATGTACAATGATGCTGTTTACGTTTAGTTCAACCAAAGTTGGCTGCACCGCTTTGTGAAAACGTGTACCATGTTAATTAGCTGTCGGATTGATGCTAATGGATCATTTAAGACACAGTGAAATAGGTCAATGTCTTCACACCTAACTTCTTACCACAGTAGCCCTCACTAAACCAACCTTTATTTGTTCACCAAACCAAACAAACGACAAACTGGTTCATGGTGATGTCCACTGACTCCACTCTGTCTTACTTTCTCCTACAACCACAACACAGCTCGACATTTAAAGGCTTCGATTTAAATTTCAATAGTGGCATTTGCACTGCTTTCTGAGGAATGACTGCTCCAACCTTTACGTCCGGTTGTATCTGCTTTCTGTTTTCCACAGTGGCACCATTCATCGTCTGTGGTCCTGCCTCGAGCCAAACAATTGGTCCGACATACAACCAGTGACAAATGATTACAAAATAGCTCCACGTCAAACAAAATGTGACAAGTAAACACCACTATTGCCCACACTGAATGAATGTGAAAGTGAATGGTTGTCTGATGTAGTCTCTAAGTGTTAACCCTGCGAGTACCCTGGATGATTGCCCAAGGCAGCCGGGATAGGTTATAGCCAAGTTCAAATGTGGATGTTGGACAGTATCATTAGCATTATCTCTAATATGAGTTAAGCTTTCCACAAGCCCATTACATTATTCTCTGCTGTTGCACGAATACTCGCTAATGCTTCAAAAATGTCTACTTACAAGACTTTTTTCATACCATGGCAAACTTAGTGACATTGGCCTTGTTCATTGCACCAGAAAATTGTATTACTGTAATATTGTTTGAGGAAATGTAACTGGTTTGGTTTTGGGGCGCAGTGGCTCATGTGGTAGAGAAGTTGTCCTTCAACCGGAAGGTTGGCAGTTTGATTCCCACTCTCCTCAGTTCATACTGTCATTGTGTCCTTGGGCAAGCCACTTGAGGCTACAATCTAGTGTCTCAGGTATGTTCATTAACATGCACTGTCCAAATCAAATAAATGAATAGTTTATAAACTTTTTTCTATAAATACTTTTTTTTATCATTCATGTCAAATTTACATTTATTCATTTAGCTGACGCTTTTATCCAAAGCGACTTACATTGTTCTAATGTAGTTACCAGTGTTACAGCCACTGGAGGCAAGGTGGGTTAAGTGTCTTGCCCTGCCCAAGGACACAACAGTATGAACTGTGGGGAGAGTGGGAATCGAACCCCTTACCTTCCGGTTGAAGGACAACCACTCTACCCACTGAGCTACTGCCGCCCTATTGTCTAAAATAGATATGATATTGTCTTGAAAATTATCTTGAAAATAATTTCCAGCAAAGACTTGGAAAACACACACACACAAACACACACACACACACTCACTCACTCACACACACACACACACACACACACACACACACACACACACACACACACACACACACACACACACACACACACACACACACACACACACACACTCACACACACACACACACACACACACACACACACACACACACACACACACACACTCACTCACACACACACACACACACACACACACACACACACACACACACACACACACACACACACAACACATGCACACACACACACACACACACACACACACACACTCACTCTAACACGCACACACACACACACACAAACATGCACACACACACTCTCACACACACTCACTCTAACACACACACACACACTCACTCTAACACACACACACTGCTTGTTCTTCCTGTCGACAACGAGCCGCTGAAGAAGTGTGGGCAGCATCTGGAAAAGTAATAACGTGAACTCAGCTCGGTGAGACAATTCAACTTGCCGTATCAGTTTTCCGTCACTAAATCATGTCGGCTCTTTCTGAATCATTAGATGAGATCATTGTTTTAATAATTCTGCCAGCGTCTGTTAGCGACAGCAGCCTACTTACTCTGGGACAGATCGTCATGATGGCAGATCAGAGAGGCAGAAAAACATGAAAATGCAAAACAGGCAACACAATCTCTGAGAAAGTTCACTGCTGTTTGACAGCCTCTCAAGTTGCCAGATGGGAAGTAACAATGTCAGGAGAAGTCTGAAATATGGACAAATGTAAGATACTTTATACATCAGGTGGAAACTGACTAACGCCATAACATTAGTAGAACTTAACCAGTTCATCACCTCAAAATATTATTACACAAGATCTAACTCTGGAGCTTACCTGAAACATGTAACTCAGAGTTTAGTGTCAGACTGAAGTTCAGTTTGCTTCTTTAGTTTTTTGTGTAAACCGATATAACCAGCGATGCAATAATCCAATTTTCTGCTGCCATTGATTCAATGTTGACAAGTTGTATAGACCAACAGTCAATGGGAGAATCCCCATGTTCAGATTGGAGAACACTGCTTGGTTTCTAGAAAACTATTTCAAGCTCATCTGTTAAAATCTTTTGTCTTTTTTTATTATTATTTTTATTTAAAATATGATTGAATGATTTAACAGTCTTCCTCAGTTAGAACAAAAAAATAGTGGAGGTTTTTTGTAAGACTTTGCTAAATAGGCATTAGACAAGTCGAAGTGTCAGACAGGAATTACAATTCAATGATTAAGCAGTTTAGGAACAAATTCATTTTCTCCTTTTAGTTAACTTTAATTTACTATGTTTTGGTAAAATAGGTCTATGCCAGACCAACTGTAACCATTTATCTAAACGTTTTTATGTGATGCTTTGCTTCTATAATTAGTTATAAATCCATCCAACTCCATTCAAAGACAGTTGTACCTCCCTCTGGAAATCCAACTTGAACAGCGACTTCGCGACCAGCGAGAAATACTATAGAAAAGATGAAGAAGTACAATGGCAGGCAATATTATGATATTACTTCCAAAAAATAGAGTGGACATCACAACATTGCCCTTTGAGTAAGAAAATAAAAGTATTTGTTTGGAATTTAAAGCAGGTCAGGTCTTTTGGTTTAAAAATAGTTCATTAAGTCCACATTTTAATTAACCCCAAGCCCAGATATCTTTGTGTACCTTTAACCAGCTGTTCTTCAGCCTAATTCTAACATTTTTAATTCACACTATTAGTCTTCCAGATGCTGCCCACACTTTCTCAGTGGCTGTTTCTTCACGTGTGTATATTGTGTGTATGTGGCGCTGACAGTGACTGTGGGCTGTCAAATTCCTGGGAAGAGACACAAAACGCACTGTACACGGAGGAAAATGACAAAGACAGACAATACTTGGGAGCATCTGTGTCGGCTCCAGCCGTGTCCAACAGCATTCCAGCGGTCGACAGAACAATGGCCGCTCTCCCTCCTGCACAGCGCACAAACTGGCTCCTGTTTCAGAAACTGTGAGAGGATGAACATGACAATTCCGTTAAGACACAACTTTTGTACAAAATACTGAAACTGTAACAATATAATAATAAAACTTAGAGAAAAATATGAATGGCTGAGTTCAAAGTTAAACTGAAAACAGAGAAAGCTTGTGAAACTGCTAGCATTGCATTTACAACAAATATAAGGAGAATTACAGTATTGCACAGGGACATGTGAATAGGATATAGTCATTATGGGGCAAATAAATATTAAAAAAAATATTATTAGTCTAAGGGGCGTCTAAGATATCATTCATTACAGTTATATTGAGGGAATATAGCATGAACTTCAGCCTTGATAGAGACTTAGGAGTCTCGAACAATTATGTTTATCAATCAAATGGTGCTTTGAAAGCAGACAGCAAAGACTCTCCTGTTTAAGACTGGAGTAGATAAGTAACACAATAGACACAGTAAGACGAGTCATGTTTCTGGACAGCAGGACAGATTTTGCCACCTGTTTCTAGCTTTAGTCCTTGGTTTAGCTGTGGTTCAATGTCCTGTGTTAGCTCTAGGTGATTACAGGTTTAGTGCTGGCTTTGGTCTTTGTTTCCTCTTGATTTTGTCCTAGTGCATTCCTAGTGTTAAAATGGAAGAATTAGAAGAGGTTATTAATCCATAAATGAGCAGAGAAGGGGAGTATTTCTCATTAACCTTCAGTTGAAGTCATTTAACTCTGTAAGGCCAAAAGTCCCTTAATGATCCACTTTGAACAATAATGTACAGATAATTCTACAGAGCACACAGCACCAGCGGACTTCACAAACACCAGTTCAACCCCCATCAAAACCAGAGCAGGGTCTGGGGGGGGCTACGAAATCCCCAGGCTGGTCTTCACTCTCACTGTGCAGGAGAAAAGAGACGGAGGGGGGAAGAGTGCTGGCATTTGGCATGAACAGCCGCTCACAAAGCCCTCGAGACCGACACATGAAGGGAGCGTAGGGGGGAGGGGCGGAGATGGCATTTCCAGAAGCAAACTGTGGAGCGAGAAGAACAAAACCAAACCCCCGTCCTCCTCCCTCAAAAAGATCCCAAAACCAGGACCTGGACCCGCTCTGAGCTGAGGAGAGGTCAGAGAGACATACAGAGGGAGGGGTCCAGGGGAGAGAAACCAAGTCTAAATATGGCCTAATTCAAGCCTAAAGCAAACCTTAACAAGGGCTTAATCCAAGACTGAACTATACGTGTAACCCTGGAAAAAACCAAGGTCAAAACTAGATCTAAAGCTGGGATGAATCCAATGTTAAATTAGGTCTTTATAGGTCTTTATTAAGGACTAATTCAGAATAAAACTAACTAGAACTAAACAAGACCATGAAGAGGGCTAAACTCAAAACTGCCCATGAACTAAACCCAATCAAAACCCTGCATAAACCAAGACTAAACTAGATCTTATCCTTGAACTCAAGACATACTGTAAAAAGGTCCAAAGCAGGACTAAGGCCAGGCAAATCTTGGGCTTAATCCAGATCTTATTTAGAATTAATCCAAGACTACACCAAGGCTATACTCAGAACTAAAACAAAAAACAGGACTAATTATCTGAGACTTCACCCAGTACAAAATTAGGACTAACTCTGGGCTAAATTCAAGTCTACACCCGAACATTAACTTAAAATAAATGGAGGGCTTTATCTGCCTCAAGTGTAAACTCAGGACTCGCATCAAGACCAAAGGCTAATCCAGGACTAGACCAGGACCAAACCAAAATTCAAGTAAACCAGACTTCTATGAGAAGAATGGAAAATGAGAAAATACTTTAATAGATGAAACAAGGGACTCAATCCTATCAACTACTATTTTCCCGTTTCTTGTTGAGCTTTAGAATCAGGACAATGGCAGCGTAGCTCCTGGTTTTAGCTCCGCAGTCCAGAAAATCGCAGAGAAACTGGGACCACTTCAGGCTGAGAGAGGAGGGGAGTGGGAATCGTCTTCTGATTCAGTGGTTTCTCCTGCTGTGAAGCCAAGCGTTGGTCCAAACCACAGACAGATCTGAAAAGTGAATTTTTCCCACAGATGTCGGAGTGAATGTGAGAGTTCTCATTTTGACAGAAAAGATGGATCAGTGGCTCAAGTACAAGTGGTCTGGAGGTATCACACACAGCTATACATCAAAGCTGTAATCATAAAAATAAAGTACACATGAACCTTTCAGTATAAAATATATACAGAGATGGAGTTTTTTTACTGAACACTCAAAATATAACTATCTTCATACATGTATGGAGTGACACTTTCTAATCAGTAAAGTCAGTGCAAAATGAATCGGAAGCTTCTCAAATGTTCACATAAACTGTGAATTAATCAGTGCCTGTTGTGGTCTTTGTTTACATGCAATCCTTCACTTGACTCAAGATTGATCAGCAAAACATTACTTGATTAATTTCAATTTGTTGGATTGAATTGTAGTGTCCCTGTTGTGCCTCTAAGAACTACATCAAGACTAAATCATCAATCTCAAACAAACCATGACTAAAACAAGCCTTTGTTAAGACAGAGACCAAAGACACACAAAATAAAAACAAAATCAAGATTGAATAAAACCAAAGACTTAACTAAGACTAATACAACATCAGTCAACTAATCAGTGGATTAAAATCTCCTCAAACTCCTCCTCATAAGCCAGAACTAAACATGAAGTACACCAGTTCTATATTATACAAATGGATAGTTTGACCTATAGTATACTCTTACAACATAAAAGAGGAAATACAGCATAAAAATATCAAAATAATGCACTACTTGAGTTCAAATAAAAGAGCTGTAATTGGCCATCAACTAAATGAACTGAAAACAACAGCCCTTTCACTAAATGCTCAAACCTCCTCCTCCTCCACCTCACCTGATCTCAGTAACATCCAGTGGACATTATTTTTAGATGGAGGCTTCAAACAAACTCAAGGTAATGTCAGCGAGTGTCTAAGATCTTTCATTTCCAAATGAAAGAGCATTTTATTCACACACAAAAAGAACAGTGTAAGGTCATTGGCAGTAACACGGCCTTATTATTGAAATGATGAGTGCCGCGCTGCTGAAAGCACACTATCTCTGTTTGATGCAAATACCTCTTTTGAATTGAAAGTGAATTGGTGCTTGTTTATAAAAGGTTGAGTTTATCTGCCTTTTATTCCTCAAGTGCATTACTAGACATTAAATCAGCACAGTATTTGGAACATTTGCAACTTGAGATTACAAGGTTTGGGTTCCAACTGATGAGCCAAATATTGCAAACTGCAAAGTGGGAATGAATGCACGGATTGAAAATGTCATTAACTGATTAATCAATATGCTGTACAGTTTATATACTCTACAGTACAGCTTCTGAACCCACTGTTAGGACAGAGTAGCACTGCACATAATGTGTCTGCACAGGTTTCTTTAAATGTACAGTTGATGGAAAAAAAAGAGTGAAAAAGAAAGAGTCATCATCTTCAAGGGCATTCAATTAAAAGTAAATTAGGCAACAGCTTAATAATAAATAAAAAGTGTGCAGCTACTTATTTGTTGTTAATGATTTATCTTTAACAATTCATGTGCATTAATTTTTATAAAACATTACCAGGTGATGTCATGCAGGTGGTTAATGAATAATCAAACATTGATTGTTAAGGCGTTCAACTATTGGTTAAAGAAAATGTCCAAAATGTGCATCCCAAAAGTAACACCACAATATTCATAACTGTGTTCTGTTTATATTATTTGCACATCAGTTATAGTCAAAGTAGGCACAGCTCAAGCCACATCATGTAATGCACAAACCTTTTTCCCAAACTATCCAAGAAACTCTTACCCAGTGCATTGTTAAACTTTTGCAGCCATGTTTTTATGATGCTATCATTGCCACACTGCACAGATCTGACTTGGAAAACCATCTCAGACGTTCTGTGTTAAGACTACACCCTCAGGTCTGTCACAAGTGAGACAAGTCTTTGGTTTGTGCCTGATGCAACGAGGAGCCAGCCACAAACACTGCACCGAGAGCCACAGGAACACGGCTCTGTACAGCAGCTCCAAACAGCAGCTCCAAACAGCAGCTCCAAACAGGGAAAGACTCGGATGTCATGGATTTTGTGCACACATACAACAATACAAAAGATAAAGTACCTTTTTTTTTTTTTATAGAAATCCAACGGTGGTCTTGAAAGCTAAATAGAAGCATAATATGGATCTGATGTTTGTTAAATACATTTTAGGTAATAATTTTCCGCTTAGGTGCTTTTAACAAGAACAAGGAAACAAAACAACATGATGCTATTAAAAAGGCCAAACTGTGGAAAATCACTTTAATGGTGATAAAACTAAAGGCTCCTAGTGTAATTACTGTAGCACTTCATATATTTACACGTTTAAATTCAGGAAATTTTTATAGTTTCTTATTCAAAAGATCCATAGGGGCTATGTGCAATGTTAGCATTAGCCTTACCATTATCTGAAACCGGTAACTCTAGCTTGTCTTTGTGCATTAAACTGGAGCCACCAACAACTAAATACCTTCACAGCTGTCATTCGCAAACATGACTCAGCTCTTTGTGTTTTTACTGGCTGCATAAAGTGACAGTGGCAAAGCTCATCCAAAATACTCATTCTTGGCTCCCAGAGCAGTAAACAACTAAAAAAAACATATAATCACTGCCTCTGAATGTATATAAAACATTTAAATCATTTCAAAATAAGCTTGAGTTCTGGGATTATTCCTGATATTTTCAACACTACATGAATTATGACTACAGTGTTGTGCTTTTTACTTTTTAAAAATCTCATTACTTATTTTATACATTGTTCTACATGATTTAACTTCTGATACTCTTTCCACGATAACGATATTTTCGCGATACATTGATTCTGCACATTCAGGTACATTAAATCCTTATACAGTATCTGCGCAAAACGTTGTGGATACATGGCCCTAAATTGACAAAAAGTAAATTTTGTGAATTTATTCTTTGATAGGTAGTGTCATTTTTATGTAATTTGTCTAAAATAAACCAGTGTGACTCCCACATTTCCTCGATAATGTGACGATAATGTATCACAAGAGGAGAGATAACGATACATAGGCCTACAGTATATCGTCCAATTTCTAATTCACAATAGTGTAGTGATGACAATGACAATAAAATGACTAATTACCATAATTACCATCTCAAAAATAAACTGTATTAATCCAGACTGATTTGACAAAATGTTAAGACTCTTTCTCATTACACAAGAAACATAAAGTGTCCATGTAGCAGTCATAATGAATGTGTCAGGCCTCGACATGTCCAGAGCCTGTCTCTAACCTCATCTCTGATTCTGCGAACACTGTTTTTTGTAATGCGGGAATGAGGACTCAAGTGCGCACAAGACAGTGAAGGTAAGTGATAATTTATTAAAGTACAGATATTGATAGGAAGCTGGAGAGACAGGCTGAGAGTTGGAGTTGAACCGTGAAGCTGAACCGAGACCTGGTGCCGAGCCGGTGACTGGAGACCAAGCTGGAGAGCTGGGCTGAGCGTTGGAGTGAGCCGTGGAGCTGCGCCGAAGCCTGGAGCCGAACCGGTGACTGAAGACCAAGCTGGAGAGCTGGGCTGAGAGTTGGAGTGAGCCGTGGAGCTGCGCCGAAGCCTGGAGCCGAGGCGGTGACTGGGGCCAAGCTGGGTAGCTGGGCTGAGAGTTGGAGTGAGCCGTGGGGCTGCGCCGAAGCCTGGAGCCGAGCCGGTGACTGGAACCAAGCTGGGAAGCTGGGCTGAGAATGATGTCCAAACCTGAGACTTGGAGCGAAGACTGGAGAGAGGACTGAGACAAGAGCTGGAACAAACGCTGGAAACATTCACACAAAGTATGCTGAACGATCTGGCAGGGAAGAGGTGGACAGGAGAGGTTTAAATACCTCACTGATGGTAATAGGCTACAGGTGCTTGGGACAGGTGGCAGTGATGAGATGAAGGAGAGAGAAGGAAAGTGGAGTGGATCCCTGAGAGACACGGAGTGGATCTGACAGTTTTTGTCCCGAAGGCTGAGAGACTGAGTGGAGGTGTAAAATGAGGAGGTGTGGGACTGAGAGCAGTGAACAGTGAGAAGTGAAAGACAGCTGTGTGTGGCTCTGGACGGCTGTCTGCTCCTGAAATCTGAGGACACTCACAAAAAAAAAAAACATCCACTCACACAAACAGGTTTTAGAGCTGAAATGTGATTGTGTGGTGTAAAAAAAAACAGACATGTGAGGGCTGGTCAGTCCATACACTTGATATGGATAAAGTGAATGAAATGTTTCCTTCTTCCATAACAAAAATCATTGTGAAAAAATCATTGTGCTTGACCGAGACTTTTAGAGGCAGAGACCAGGACCGCTGTCCGAAGGAAAGCATGGAAGTGGTTAATGCTCAAAACAAAATTAAACTAGAAATGAAAGAGACCACTTTTCATCCAGTGACAACAAGGATACAGAGGATTTGGTCTTGACTGGGGCTGTACAATATAACAACACAAGACTGATGGACATAAAGTGTTATTATTGCTCTCTGTATTAACAGCTACAGGAGCAGCACGACAAACTGACTCTAACAAACATTTCTCAACTTTAGTTTTTCGATTTAACCAGTGGTGGGAAGAGTACTGAAAAATCATACTCAAGTAAAAGTACTATTACTTACCAAAAAATGTAATGTGAGTGGAGTAAAAGTACCTGTCCTAAATACCACTCAAAGTACGAGTAAAAAGTAGCCCCTTCAAAAGTACTCAAGAGTAGGGAGTAGTGAGTATTATGCTGTGACTTATTCCACCTTATACCCTGTGAAATAAATATGTAGCTTTATAACAGTGTCGTTCTCTTTTACATTCAAATTGCGCATTGAATTCTGCAGTGTATTTAGTAGCGGTTTAAAGCCATTTTGCGATTTAAGTCATTATACATAGGCCTACAGTATAACCAGCAACAACCCCGCTCCTCTTCTCATCAATGACGACGACTGACGAGATAGTCTTATTAAGCAGTCGTTGCTTGTGATGATTTTTGCGTCTTCTCAAACACGTCCATACTGCTGCATTAATAAAATGACCGTGCCTTCACTCCAAGCTGGTTGCTAATCGCTAACGCAATTGTTTTTGGCCGAATAATTTCGGTTGCCTGAAACATTCGGTGCATCCCTAATTCACATTGGCTCATAAAACCTAACACAGTTTTATTTATGCCCCCCACACTATATTTGTGACGTTTATTATACCATTTAACATAAATATTTAAGATATGATACTTATGATACTGTATTTGAGTTACTGCATGTTGAAGCATCCACCACACTTCCTTCCTCCTCCTCCTCCATGATTAAACTAAATTGGCGCCAGGTGTTTTGAAGTCTGTCTGATGCAAGTTTTCTATGCGCGATTTGATTGGACGGGAATCACTGGACTGATTATTCTCCTTAGCCAATCATCATTGACAGGAAAAAAAAAAATAAACAATGTAGTGACTGCAGGTTGAGGGAAAATAGTGCAGTAAAAGTACCGATACAGCACTAAAAATGTACTCAAGTACAAGTAAAAGTACACTGTTTTTAAACTACTTAATAAAGTACAATTCCTGAGAAAAAATACTCAATTACAGTAATGAGAGTATTTGTAATTCGTTACTTTACACCACTGGATTTAACTCACAAAGTTATATCTTTAGTATTCAACAGTACTGCATGTCTGGCAAAAAAAAGATCAGGAGTGCATCAATGGGTCAAACAGATGAAACAATGTCTCTTTTCAGGTGCTTTTTAAAGATTCAGATACAGAAAATCTAGGTCAAATGTCACTGACAGAAGCCTCTTCACAGACTGTATGGCTAACAAATAAGACCCAAGGCCCTCTGGCTGCACTGAAAGATAACAGTCCTCTATTAAACAAGGGACAAACTAACACATTTACTGTTTTCTTGACATTGTGCAGCCCTAGTTTTGACCAGCCATGATTCACAGTCGAGGTGACCATTGCACTGCAAATCTGATAAATGTCTTTTAAAGGCTGAAAGCTGCATTGAGTAAATGAGGCCTAGAATCTAAAGATGCTCACTCAGATCCATGTAAAGTGCAATGTTACAGAGAAAGCAATACACTCTTTAATAAAAACATAAATGTCAACACATGTTTATACAGTTGATTATGATAATGATCCGCCATTTAACAGAATAATCACAGGTAAGTGAGGAAAAAACAAAGTAATGGCATTAGCCGCAGCTCAGTGAAAAATCTGTCAGTGTTGAAAACCTCTGAGCAATTTTCCGTCTGATTATTCTTAAAGTCATGTAAAGTGACTCTTTAGGACAAAACAACACGCCTTTGGAACCAATTTTATACCAAAGCAAGACCAATCAAACCCAAGACAAAACCTACAGTGCCTGAATATGTTCATAAACAGCTGAATATCACCTGAAATGTTGAAAATCAAGTGATCATTCTTTAAAATAATTTACTTTACTTTAAATCTTCTAGTATCCTGCTATAACAAACCTATTAACCTCATCCTAAGGCTCTTTAAAGTCAGTATTCATGGCAGGTTTTGTAATGACAATAAGAAAACCCAACACGATGAAGCCATTAGCCACAGCTTGGTTTTATTGAGCAATTTTTTAATCCATTAACAGAAAATACTTGAATAATCAATAAAATAAATAGTTAATGCTATAAGTGTGTCAGAACTGGACATATCTCACTGTCCAATGTTTTCAGAATCTTATTTGAAAAAGAAAGACACTGCCAATAGTGTTTTAATACAATAATTTAAATGATTCTAATAAGTCTAATTAAGTCTAATCTTACAGAGTCAAGCCCCTGACAGGTGAAGCATTAATCAAAGCAACAAAAATAACATCATATTTGATTTCATAACACATTCATGTAAAACACATAAACAGCCTCCTGATAAGACATTGATGTAATGTATGTGTCAGGCCTGTACATCTCCACTGTCCAATCACGTCTCCTCATTTGAACGCAGCTCCTGCATCCTGATGGCTTTTGCAGACACCTCCCTTTGCAATGACAGCAGCTCCACCCTGATGGAGCAGCCCTCACCTTCAAGACACAGCCTGTGTATCCTTCTTTAACACATCTCTCTCAACGGGACACCTCCAACTGCTGTTTCCGTGTAAACTCACAGTACTTGGATGTCCAGAACTGCTTCCAAGCGCCAATTAGGACTGCTTTGCTTTCTGTGCCAATGCATGTGGTATCCTCTAGACTCCAGCCTGTGGTGTACGGGGGGTAATTAACATAACTAGCTGGGTAGGCCTATGTCAGCAGCATTTTAAAGCTCGTATGTACGCGTTAACGCCATGTGCATGCGTAGAATAGCGTTAAATCCTAGAGTTGGGTGAGAAAACAGCATGCAAGTCCCGTTTGAAATCAAGGAGAGAGCAATGACAAGTGGATACGGGGTGCACGCAGAGATTGCACCAAGAGACCGGACCCTCAGATGTCCCGTGCAGCCAATAAAGCCCCAAAGACGGCCATTCAACCTGTTTTCCCTCGCTTTTTACGCCCAACACGCACCATTCAGAACCAAATCCCCACAATAGACATTTAAAAACAACGTTACACATTCATCATTCTTATGAACAGCTGTACAAAAAACCCGCATCGGTTCACATCTCATGACTCGTTTCAACGCCACACATCTTCAAAGTTTAGCCCTGGAAAAAAAGAACCAGGACAGTGGCTCGTTGCGCGTAACTTACCCGGCCACGAGGCTCTGATTCCCGGTGAAAAAGTCAGTCGTAGTCCGGAGTAACATCCACAACGCGGAGAAAGCAATGCAAAGCGCGGAGACTGAGTGTGGCTCAATGACTCTGTGCAATGCTCCACTCTCTCTTTTCAGTCTCTCTCACTGCTGCTGCTGCTGAGGCGCGCTCACGGCGGCAGGGAGCGAGCAGAAATGCGCAGGCACAGCGCAGCCTACAGGACACTGCACACACTGGGTTAGGACCGAGTTTAGAGATGCGTAAAGACTCGGAGCTGGTTGTTTTCGATTTAAACAGGGACAGGTTACAGTTTTAGTTGTAAGCATAATAGTCAAAGTTGCTTTTATTATGTCTTTCTAATCCTTCTTTTTGCTGTTCACTTAAAGATGCATTGTATACAATAGTCTGAGTAAATGGTTACATTTTAGTCAATACCATGTGTTCAGTGTATAAACACAAGAAGTTGGTCGATTACTTCTACAACTAAAAACAAACTGAGCCCTGCTGGAGAAGAAGCACACTCATTTTATCCCTTTATTCCACTAAGTTTATTCATAAACATGTCCCTGCAGGGCTACCATAGCTGTGACCATGCTCCAAAAAGACAGATTAGGTCTAAAATCTCAGATTGCACTCTGACCACCAGATAATACCAAAAAAGACACACTGCTGTTTTTTCCGGTCGAAACTTCTTCACAGACATCATTTTTGTAACTAACTAACTAACTAACTAACTAACTAACTAACTAACTAACTAACTAACTAACAGTAGGAACAGACTCTGGTGTTCCCTGTGCTGTTGTCTTCTTCTTTGATTGGTTGTCTCATGTATCATGAGACAAATCTTACTAAGTTTGGAGTCGAATGACTTAATGGCTTTTTTTTTTCAACCAATCAGGTTTTTTGAACCAATCAAAGAAGAGTAAAAACTGTCCTCGTTACATCTGTGTACACTACACACATAAAGCACATTATCTTTTTTACCGAAAATATAAAGCACATGCATACAAACAAATGTTTAAAAAAGAACAGGAACCTAATCTGAACAAAGCCACTCCAGAGCAACACGTTTCTTCTTTGGCATCATTTTTTTCACACAAAAGGCTGATAATTTGTCCATAATCAAAACTTATCAAATGAATATTTTTGTCAACAAAATTGTCTTTATTTTTCACATTCAACCAGTCCATTTTTGACTGTGTTTATGAATAAATATGTAAATCATACATATTCTGAAGGACTCTTGGTTGCTTTTTCTTTCTTTTGAAGGTTTTTTACTAATTTGCTTCAAGGCAGACCTGACTTTTATAACAAACCGTTGCTTTTTTCAGAAACAATTTCCCCACTTTTTACCAAAAATATTCTAATCTGGCCTAGTGGATGCCTTTTTACATTTGATTAGAGTGCATAAACATATTACAATTAAACCAATATTTAGTTTTAAATTAAATTGTTTTGAAGCTTTCTTTTTAATGCAAGGTTACAGCAAATGTTGTACAACCACAATCTCTGCATGCCACAGAAACACGGAAGGATGTGAGACCAACATATTAGAATCCATCCTCCTCACAGGAGTGGCATATCAGGATGCTGATTAGAGAGCATGATCATTGCACAGGTGCCTTAGGCTGTAACAATAAATAATAAAAGGCACACTCTAAAATGTGCAGTTTTACCACAGCACAATGCCACAGATGGTGCATGTTTTGAGGGAGCGTGCAGTTGGCTGACTGCAGGAATATCCACCAGAGCTGTTGCCTGTGAGTTGAATGTTCATTTCTCGACCATAAGCCCTCTTCAAAGTTGTTTCAGAATAGGGCAGTACATCCAAACAGCCTCACAACCACAGACCACGTGTAACCACACCAGCCCAGGACCTCCACATCCAGCCTCTTCACCTCCAAGATCCTTTTAGACCAGCTGACTGGACTGCTGCTGCAACAATCGGTTTGCATAAACAAAGAATTTCTGAACAAACTTTCAGAAACCGTCTCAGGAAAGCTCATCTGCTCATCGCCTGGTAATGCGCACCAGCGATCATTAGACATAGCCTACTAAGCATTGTAAATGAAAACAGGTTTTATTTCAGCCTAAAGGTGCATGGAAACAGCCATTAGATTACATCACCCTGTAAACTGGCACTTATGAACCATAGGAACCAGCATGGTCATATTAATAACAAGAGGAGAATGATCCTGCTCCAACTATTTCTGACAACTGCTCCCAAACAATAAATTTAGCAGCTTGACCTTCTTTTCCTTGAATGACCTTAATTTCTTCCACACCTCGTCTTCCATCTTCACTTTTATTTCTCTATTTGTTTTGTTGTTGTGGCTGGCATCGAGAGCTGCTTGGTGCTTTCCTGACGTGAGGCCAAAAGTTAGCTGACATAATGCAAGTTACATCGCTACGTAGGTCTATGTATTGTAGTCTTATATTAAGAGATTATATATTTATATTTATTTTTGAATGACTTCTGAACTGTGCAAGTGTGTCAACAGAAGTGAAAGTGCTCGTGATGTTCGTCCAGATTTTGTATAAGTGTGGTCCAAATAAATCTTGCCAACGGGTGTTGCACATCAACACGTATATCACCATATTATGCCTCAAATGTAAACCATTGGGTAAAAGTGTGTCTGGGGTCCGATGACTTTCCTACAACACAGCAGAGGTTGCATGTGACAACAAAGACTGACACCAAACAAATAAAATCTGTGATGTGAACAGTTTATTGTGTTGTTTGTGATCACACTTTACAGAGCTGTAGTGAAAGTGTGAGAATGAGCATTTTTTTGGTGCCCGAGGAGCTGCAACAGAGAGCCATGCCAGCAGCAGCAGCATCAGCAGCAGACAGGGCCGTATCTCCCTGAGCCTCATTCAGTGTCAGTGAACTCTGAAAAGTACAGAGCCCTGCCAAAGAGGTGCTGACAGCTCCTGCCAAACCGCGCCGACAGCAATAATCCGCTTGTGTCTCGGCCCGTTGTGTTTGGAGGAAACCTGCATGTGTTTTTCACTGTAAACTCATTAAAGAGGGTTGTGTCTCTGGTGGCGGAGCGAGGATGTGCTGGTGTCAGCTCCACTGGCTCTGAACCAAATGTATGGATACACAAGACAGAGAAGATAAGAGATCAGTCCACTTCCACTGAATGTGTTAATCTTAATTATAGACGAAATAAACAGAATAACAGTATACCACAAGCATTTCTTTAAAGGTTTTCCCCACTATTACTGGCTTGAAATCTGATTCTGCTTATTTGGACAAGAATGTGAAACACAAAAGGGTAATTCTGTCAGTTCTGTCTTTTCAAGTCACGAAAAATATGGTCTCAATGTCAATTTGACGGCTGGCAAACAAAACAAGGAGAATAACCACATCTTTAATAGACACAATGCAACATATACTGCTCTTTGTATGAGTCACAGGAGACTCTCTTTTTTTGTCTGCCCATTTTACCCAAATGTACAATTTCTTTCATGTGTTACTGTATATTAGATTTATATTGAGAAGAAACAGTCCCATGTGAATTTGCTAATCCAATCCTGACAAATATAAACAAGCATAGACTTGACAAAGTGCAGATAAAAATAAATGAACACACATTAGCGCAAGTGTATTTATGATATGCAAATGTGAAAATAATGCACATTACTGTAATGTTAGTAAATAAGAGACGGCACCGACAAAGAAGCTGCTTGTTGTTCATGGATTATAAACAAATAATTTGATCTCTAACCTGTCTTTCACATTGTGGTGCAAAGCCTTTCTCATGACACTACAGTTCAAGTTTGTGTTTTGGATGTATCTTTTGGGAAACTATCAAACCTCTTTTTGCTTTGAAATCCACACTCAGGCTGCTAATTGTACATTAACTGTTGACGTTGCAATGGAAAGCTTTAGCTCTGTTCTGGTAAATCTCAACAGTCCAAGCCCAGCATTTTGTGATATATCTTTTTTAGATTTTGGTAAATTTGTATCACAGTGCTGCACTATTTGCACTTAACATCTTCATCCATTTACAGTTGTGTTCATAAGTTTACATACCCTTGCACAATTTCTGATTTTCCTACTGACCATTTTTCAAAGAATATGAATGATAACCCAAAAACCTTTCTTTTCAGTCTAAGTTAGTGTTTGGGTGAAGCCACAAAGTTTGAACACTGCTGATTGGCATTTCCAATTCCTTAGATATCTTTAAATATCCCTTTCCTGTTGTATGCCATTCAATTACCATTTCCCGCAGATCCTTTGACATTTTTGCTTTCCCCTTGACTCAGAAAACAGAAACGTCAGTGCATTAATAATAAAAGATGCAAGGTCTGTCAGGAGCCCAGAAACTCACTGAGCTTTTATTCACACACACTGGTTACAAACAAACAGATCACAGGTGAGGATGGTTACCTTTAGTAGCCATTCAAACCCGTTTGTGTCACTTGTGTGAATGTTATCAGGCCAAAATCACCAGGCTACGTAAACTTTTGATCAGGGTCATTTGGGTAGTTTCTGTTGTCATTATGATTTTAAAAACAAATGGCTTCTCCCAACCACTAACTATGAGTGAAAGAAAGGTTTTTGTGTTATCATTTACTGTATATTCTCGAAAAAATGGCCATACAATCACAAATTCTGCAAATTATGTAAACTTATGAGCACAACTGTAATGACTTTAAAACACTAGCACTACAGCCCATAAACACCCAATGTCAACAGTTGCAGCGAGTCGAGAAGTGAGGTCTTGTGTCCATTACCCTCTAATGGATATTGAGTGAAAGTGGACACTCCTCCCCAAATATTGCTAAATTAATAATTAAACAACTGTGCTGTTTAATTATAGCAACCTATTGAGCAGTGAGGGCACAGGTGTTTGACTTCTCCGGACTCTGAGACTCCTCTGGGAAAAGCCAACCGCTTCATCAATGACAAACCAGACCCGAGCCTCGAGGAGATGTGCACCGAGACTGTTAGGTCCAGGCCACACGTGCAGAGATAGTTGTGCATGTGTTGAAGACTTTTAGTTTGTCGAGGAAGAGTCAAGACCAAAACCAGTGTCTGATACTGAAATTCAAACAAGCCGTGCCCAGTCTTAGACTAAAAACAAACTCATGGAAGGGTTAGTGTTTATTGAAGGAGGCAGAGCTAGAGGGACATTTCTAAAATGTAGATAATGAAGTAAAGCTTTAATCACAAGAAAGATGTGGAGAAAAAGTTTTGTCAGTTGTTGTCTTGGTCAATCTTCCTTTAAATAAAGTAATGAGTTCAAGTCAAGTCTGAGACTAGACTGAGCTCTTTACAAAGCAGTCTTAAGACCCTTCTCAAGACCATCATCTTCACAACACTACCTTTGGCTCTCGTCCACACCAAACTGTTGCCTGGCCAGCCACAATCATTTCCTTTATAAAGTGAAATGGGTCTAGAATTGCTTCTCATCACAGCCATGTCCAGAAGAAATCCTGTCAGACTATTTGTAACTTTCTTTATTTTTTTGTTTATTGTATTGTTTGTCTTCTAATTGTGTCCAAAGGCAGTTACTTCTGCGTCTGCTGGTACTGCCCCCTGGAACTCAAAAGATCCAACTAATTTGAATAGATTATAACAATGATTGGTCTGACTTAGCAATTCTTTTACATTTACATTTAGTTATTAAGCAGACGCTTGGTGTGTTTTACAAACACCTTTCAACATAAATAAAAATCTTACAATACTGATGATCTGTTTGCACATGCTCAAACAGTCTCAAATGCAAAACGCAAGAGACATTTCAGAAAGTTCAATGAAGCAGAAGAAAACTCACAGGCAGACAATACAGGTCCAAAGGCAGGTCCACGAAGTCAAGATTCACAGTCTGGCAGAGTCTGGCAAGAGGAAAACCCATGTCCAGAGAAAGGCAGGACGCATTTGGCAGAATGCTCAAAAACTATCTGGGAAAGAAAGACTGTGGAGAGAGACCTATACCGTATACAGAGCTAAAAGGTGATGAGGAAGAGGTGAGTCTCATTTGCTTGAGGGTGTGTGAAAATGGGTGATAAGGGGTGAAATGGTTGGGCGTTGTATCATATAATGTTCTATATATTGTATAAACTAAAATAATTAGGGTGGCATTTGTTTTAAAATGTTAAACAATTACATACTGTTTTTTCTTACGCAGATGAAATTAAAAGTCAAATAAAATCCCAAACTCTTATTGAAACCATGTCAGCTTTTATGGCCGCCCAATTAACATAACAGTGTAAGTCCCCTTTTGATCCTTTGAATCCTGGTCAAATTAAACCTTTAATCGTTAGAACATACAATAAAAGCACTTTTCATTTTTTTACTTTTTTTCTTTTCAGCAGCAATACAGTATAATTAAAGCTGTGAATGATTAACACATTTTGACTTCTTTATATACTTTTATTCTCACTTTGGCAGCTCAGTGGGTGTTCATTTCAAACTTTGCAGGCTGTTGTAGGTCTGAACAAAGATCGAAGTGATTCTGAACAAGTAATGACCATGTTCCTTTCTGAGTAAAATTCACAGATAACAACTTTCTCCAGAGTTCCCTCAACACGCTGTCTAAAAATACATGCACCAGTTTTAGTCCTGTTTTTGTCCAGTTATAAAGCACATGTCAGGATACAAGCACCAAGGAGTATGACTAACTGAAAGGAGATAGGTCTGTCTAGTCACTTAAATGGAACATTACTTTTATGATGCACAATGTGAGATCATTGTTTTGGTGGTGAATGTATTTGTCATTAAAGCAACAATATGTAACTTTTCAACACAAACATCCCCTGATGTTAAAAAATCCCAATAAATCCTCTTTTATAGACAAAGATAGCTCTTATATCTACACTACACTACACTGGTACATTCATTTTGGATGATGGGTTTCAACACCATCTCATAAAAACAAAAACATCTTTGCAAATGAATATACCTTCTCACACTTTAGATAGAAGAGACAAGAATACAAACCAGTCAGTGTTTGATGCAGTATCTCGTGCCATTTCGAACAGTGAGTGAATGAACAGGCTCTCCTCAGACAGAACACATAAAGCTCATCTTACACACGTTATATTGGAGCACAGTTTATTTGATTCAGCTTCTCATATTCCTTTAATATTCCTCTTTGTGCTCTTTAATAACCAAAGCCCTAGTCTGGTTTCCGTTTTTGTACATTATCCCTTCCACTGTTACATTAATATACGCCGCAAATAAAATAAGACAAACAATCCATACAACTCAAAGAACCGTTAGTGGTGTGTTTTTCAAGAGCAGGATTTTTAGAAGTTTACAGCAGTGCTTTAAAACAGTGGGTCACATTAATATTTGGCCATTAAATCAGCAGACCCACCATTTTAAAAATACAATAAACGTGGTTTCTACCGACAGCTTACAATCCATCCAAGAAGAAAAAGGGTCTGGAGCTACAGCTGAGAAAGCAAAATCCTTTCAGAGTTTGCCCTTTGTACAAGAGACGACAAAGCACGGAGATATACAGTAGCTGCTGTTAAACCATATGTACCTGCCTGCGTCATGTTATTATTCGCAATCAGTCTTTCTTTGGAACTCGTGAATGTGTTCTCATGTTGTCACAGGTCATCACATGAACCCATCAACTCAACTGTGAGCTAGCTAACTCATAGCTGCAATCCCAGCAGTAATTCAGCAGCTCACGCACATAATGTCTTGTTCATTTTTGCAACACAAACACGTTAAACTGAAGTGAGGATATGTGTGGTGATGTGAATGTGCTCATGTATGCGTCCTCAAACAGCAAGTCTATCTCCACCCAAACAAAGAATGATACAATCAATCAGGTCAAGCAAATACTGTTTCATAGTGGAGCAAATGTTTTGTATTTTGTATTTACTGCAAGTGTACAGGTGAGGTCTAACTAAGCTTTTTGTGAAGCTTTTTCTCAGATGACCATTATCTCTGTCAACCTTTTCTGATGTCGAATTAAAAAGCATCGCTCAACAGCATCAGTCTGGATCTTAAAATAGCCACAGGGATAAAAAAAGAAAAGAAACAACAGAGCAGAATGAAGTGACCTCTGAATCATATTTGGCTGCGCACTATCATTATTTTCAGTAAATGGTGCAGAAAGCGTGTGTTTCTTTGGCGTGTTTGTCATAGCTGGTTGTGCGCTCGCGGAGCCAAGGCAACGAGGGCAAGTGCTTCAAAAGATGATATGTCTCTGTTCCTTTTATAACTCAGACATGACAAGCATCGACGCCTCTCGCTCCAATCGTTGTCTTGCTCTGGATTTTTTCTGAGTTACTTTACTGATTTTACTGTCAGCAATCTGTGTCTCACTGCCTGACCTCATTTTCCTTTGAGTTATCTGACATTGACACAGAGCCAATATTTTACACAGACGTAGGTTTTATAGTATGTTGCAGTGTCTTTAGATCAAAGACAGTAGAAGAAGGTTGGACCAATGCACAGTGATGGAGCCAGGAAACATAATCAGGACTAAACCAGGTCTAAACTAGGTCTAAACCAAGATTAAACCAGATCTAGCCCAGGGCTAAACAAAGACTAAACCAACGTTAAACCAGATCTAGACCAGGGCTTAACCAAGTCTAAACCAAGACTAAACCAAGATTAAACCAGATCTAGACCAGGTCTAAACCAAGACTAAACCAAGATTAAATCAGATCTAGACCAGGTCTAAACCAAGACTAAACCAAGACTAAACCAAGATTAAATCAGATCTAGACCAGGTCTAAACCAAGACTAAACCAAGACTAAACCAAGATTAAATCAGATCTAGACCAGGTCTAAACCAAGACTAAACCAAGACTAAACCAAGATTAAATCAGATCTAGACCAGGTCTAAACCAAGACTAAACCAAGACTAAACCAAGATTAAATCAGATCTAGATCAGGTCTAAACCAAGACTAAACCTGGACTAAACCAAGATTAAACCAGATCTAGACCAGGTCTAAACCAAGACTAAACCAAGACTAACCAAGATTAAACCAGATCTAGACCAGGTCTAAACCAAGACTAAACCAAGATTAAATCAGATCTAGACCAGGTCTAAACCAAGACTAAACCAAGACTAAACCAAGACTAAACCAAGATTAAACCAGATCTAGACCAGGTCTAAACCAAGACTAAACCAAGATTAAATCAGATCTAGACCAGGTCTAAACCAAGACTAAACCAAGACTAAACCAAGATTAAACCAGGTCTAAACCAAGACTAAACCAAGACTAAACCAAGACTAAACCAGATCTAGACCAGGTCTAAACCAAGACTAAACCAAGATTAAATCAGATCTAGACCAGGTCTAAACCAAGACTAAACCAAGACTAAACCAAGATTAAACCAGATCTAGACCAGGTCTAAACCAAGACTAAACCAAGACTAAACCAAGACTAAACCAGATTTAGACCAGGTCTAAACCAAGATTAAATCTGGACTAAACCAAGACTACATCAGGTCTAGACCAAGACTTAACCAGGACTAAACCAGGTCCAAACCAGGGCTAAACCAGGTCTAAAGCAGAACTGAACCAAGATAAAAAGTTGTTTGTCTTTTTATTTTCCGCTCTTCATGAAACAGATGAATGGGCTGAATCCAGTCCACTGTGACTCAGGTTTAGGTCAGAGTCCGGGCCACACTCGCTGTAATGACTTTACTCATAATAATACACCTCGATGATAAGAGAAGTCATTTTCAAACACAATTTCAGCGGCCTATGGCTCTCACACAGAGGCAGAGGCTGAGAGGATGGCTCTGGTGAAGATAAGGAGCACAGTTAACAGCACTCTCATTACAAACTGTGTTATTATACAGGCCTATTGTACACTGTAGGGTCATGGCCGAGTCACAATGTAGCAAATCAATGCCGGTCAGTATAAGACAACAATTAGGATAAAACAAAGAACAGCAGATTTACTGCAAATCCTGGGGATGGCATACATATAGTTCCATCATCATCGTTCTATTTGCAGCCCCCTTTCAACTCTACTTAAACCTAACACAGGAGAGCAGTGTTTAAGGCTGAAACTGTGCGGTAACTGAAGAGTTGGCCCACTGTAGCTCCATACAGCAATTTGTCTAAAAGGCCTGATCGTTGTAGAGGATTGTTTACCCCAGCTCTGTTTAAATTCATATAAATTTACCACTTTAACAGATCACAGACACAAAATGATTTTTAGGACTTTATTGATAGCAGACAGTAGGTTGACAGGAACCAGGGCAAGATGATAATGGGCAAATAACCCGTCCGGGATTTGAACCATGTCTCCTGTGTATTTGCACATCTGTAAGTGCACTACCAAACAAGCTAGGGGCTGTACAACACTAATAACCCTGCTTCAGCTAGATTTGTGTAAGTTTACAGACTCACGAAAATCCCTCTTGAACTGCTCCAAGCTGAGAAGTATTTGCGGTCTTAACACTCTTGTTGAGTCCAATGAGGTGGTGGTACGGACAGATGTAGCTCAGTAGCTCAGTGGGGAGAGTGGTCGTCTTTCAACCGGAAGGTAGGCGGTTCGATTCCCACTCTCCCCACAGTTCATACATTTGTTGTGTCCTTGGGCAAGACACTTAACCCACCTTGCCTCCAGTGACTGTAATTACATTAGAACAATGTAAGTCGCTTTGGATAAAAGCGTCAGCTAAATGAATAAATGTAAATGTAAATGTTTTAGGTTTGAAGATGTAGTGGCCATTTTACCGTTACGAACGTAAACAAGATGGCGCTGCTCTGATAAAACTACGATTAATAAATCCAATCACCACCCAGGTATTCTACTCTACTAGTGAGCCACTGCGCCCTAGAAAAAGCTGATTGGTTGGAGGATTTTTTGTCATCCAATACATATACTGCGATGTTTAGCTCCTAGCCATAAGCTTTTGGGAAGTGGACCACACTGATTTATTGGCTGAGGGGTTAAACAGTATGGTTTGACAATAGTCACGGACCTGAGCCGTGTCCTACTGCGATAGTGTAAACAAGGCTCTGACATCCCTCCTGACAATAATAATTACTGCACATATATAATATTATGTCACATTAGCACTGAGTTCTGTCCCTACCTCTCACTCTGATACAAATGTGTGTACCTGTTTACACTACACTCAGCCCAGGAGCTGTCTGTCAGGATGGAGCAGGCAAAAGAATAAGTCACAAATTGAAAATCTAAGCCGTCAAAAGCATTGTCTGCTGCCAACTGCCAACAAGGCAATCTTACATATGATCTGTATGAGCAGCCAGACCGCTCCGTTTCCATGGCAACCCGTTTTAGCGCTCTGAGTCAAGAGAGTGGGGACTTCCTGATGAACAGTTACTGCGGCAGTGAGAGGGGTCTAGTTTCTCATTAAAAAGTCCACTGCACTGTAGTGGTTCTACGCCGTTTTACCTTTCTTTCATTTTCAGATTTGTTGAAGTCACTGTTTGTTCTCGTGATGTAGTTCAAACTGTTTAGTGATTTATAGGCAACATTCAGTACTCATCTCCGAAGCCTTAAACATGGATCATGGAACTTCCTTTCTCTTGTATTTGAGGAAAATCGCCCAAGCACCAAACAGCATATTGTAATAGGAAAGATCTACAGTATAACAAAAAATATATTATATAATGTCATCTAGGCTTTAATATTAATAAGATGATGACGGCAAACTTTGGCCAGTCACAGAAAAGGGACACTCCCATTGGCTGTTAGTCTAGATAGATAGATACATGTACAAATACAATGCAACAAAATGAAGTAGATTGTACACCAATGCAGCCATTTTTCGGCGCAAAGATGATCTTCATGAAAATAAATAAGGCATTGTACAGACATAGCAGACATCTACATAACTACAATTGTAGTTACACATTACACACGTACTCGCAATAACAGTCGCCATTACAACATATGTAACATAAATGGACATCAGACAGCACAGAATGAAGATAAGAGCACACGCGGTCACGTGATGGGATTTTCCAGTGGCTTACGATAGGGGGGGGAGGAGGAGGAAGGGGGTAGAGTCAAGAGTCAGACAGATGTCGAATGGCAGACGAGATGTGTAGGAGTGGTACAGGCCTTGAGGTGTTTAACGGAACTGTTGTGAGAGTCCCATGGCCTTGCCCTTGATGCAGTACGGGGATGGTAAATGGTAAATGGTAATGCATTTATATAGCGCATTTTTGCACCCTTCTCGGGCACCCAAAGCACTTTACATCGTGCTTCCACTCACCCCATTCACACACATTCACACCTGGGGCAGACAGAGATGGGGGCTGCCATACACACGGCGCTCAACCTTCTCCTACCACCACCAAACACACCTCTACAGTCACACACATTCATACACCAATGCTATGGACACTGGAGGCAAGGTGGGTTAAGTGTCTTGCCCAAGGACACAACGACAGTATGAACAGGGCAGAGCGGGAATCGAACCGCCAACCTTCTGGTTATAGGACGACTGCTCTACCACTGAGCCACGCCGTCCCTGGGAGTACCACTAGAGGATAAGATAAGACCCAGCTGCAAGCTAGACTACTCAGAGGGACAAGGCGTGCGTGCTACACAGTTTGTCCACACTGAGAAAAGTGTTGACAAACATTTGGTGGCAAAAACTTGTAATGATAAATTAGCAATTCTAGCATTGGATATGTCTGAGAAGCAAAGTGAAAATCAGTGAAAACATGAGATAAAATGCATAATCATTGACAATGCAATAAAATGTAGATAATTGTGGAATTGCATTTGTTACGGGTCCAGTCTACAGGGCAGACCCAAAGTGAAGAATACCCTCCGTAAACAGGAGAAATGACGAGACAGTAGGCAGCGTGCAGCTTCGCGCGGTAGAATGAAAAAACTGCCTGAGACTCTCACTGAGGCTCAGGTTTGAAGAAGCACAATATACTGCCCCCAAGTGGCACGCCCCAATCAGAATCAGAAAAATGTTTATTGCCATTGTCAGTGAACAAGATTCACAAACTAGGAACTTGCTTCGGCGATAAGGTGCAACATGAAGGGCATGCATAAAATATAAAATAAAATACAAGATAAATGAAATAATATACAGACTAAAACTTGAATATATGCACACAATTTACTGTTTGTTGGATATGGTGCAAAATTTGCAGTGCAATGGATAGTTCTTGATTTATGTGCTTATTAAAGTCACAAGTGTTATGACGTGTTAAAAGCATTTCAAAATTAAACAGGGAAAAATGTTAACCCTAAAATGAAGATGCAGTGCATTTTAACTATTACAGTGTTAACAAATGTCCTTCTTAAAAAACATACATTATAAAAATACACAAAATGTGACCAGACATTTGGTGTGTGTGCTGAACACAGAGCAAGAAGTTTAAGCTGATGTAAAAATAGCAGTGTTTTCCATAGCACTTGTTAAGATGGCCACCTTGGCAACAAGTACTGACTACCTTGACAAGCACTCAATAAAGGCTATATAAAGTATTATATGGCATTCAAAAAATCAATTTCTGTGATAAATTAACCTTATTGTAGTGCTTTGGGTTTAAAGAATTTATGTAGGTTGAGTTATCGAGGCATCTAGTTGTTTTTTTTAGCGGACTGTATTAACTGCATGAATCTGTGCAATCAGTCCAACGAATTGTCTACCACCTTAACTGACAGTTCTTCAGAAGGAAAAACACAAGTATTCTTATGGGGTAAATTTGTTATTTATTTAAATTAAACATTTGGTTTTTTCCAGGTCTCATCACTTTTTGCTTTCAGGAAGCTAGGAAGTGATATGATTATTGCATCTTGAGTTTTTCCTATTCTTGCTCCATTTATACGTTCCACGTCCTGCTCACATTTTGATTGGACTGGACCAGTGTTCAGGTGGAAGCAGACCAGGCAAATCTGATAAGTATACTGAAGATCATATGGCAGCATTTAGCCTTATCCAAGTGAACCCCTAAAGCCCCTTTCACACATGCAGTTTTCTGAAAGGGCTCATGAGTGAAAAGAGTCAGATTTCTGTATAAAATCTATTTGCAGACTTTGTAACATTGCAGTAATTTGTTTGGATAATGTTGATTGAATGAGGGAAATAATTTGAGACAAAACACATCAAGTATTAAACTTTTTAAATTATCTGAATAAATAGTAATACAACATCTGTAAATTCTCTATCCTCATTGTCTGACCCTTTTATTTGCCTTTAAACTGTATTTCCTTCAGCCGTTTCCCTGCTTTACCATGAAGTGAACACTGAGCGTGGATGTCTACAGTGTCTGGCCCCAGGTTTGCCGAGCGCTAATTTGATTACACTCAAATTAATTAGAGATTATGCACCTTGAAAGTGCAATTAATTAGGTTGAATTTGACTAAGGGCTCGTGTTCATGACAGGCCTCGGCTGCGGCTAATAAATCAAGATCCACCTTCAAGGCCTGTGTGAGAAAACGTGTCGGGCCATATCTGAAAACCATTCAGGACAAGACCCATTATAAAGAGCTTTTTGTGCAGAAGACTATATTCAAAATTCTGTTAGATTTTTTTATAAACTGCATGTTTTTGAGAGACTCTCTGTCAGATCCTGATTAAGAGGCATGTTCTTGCATGTTAATATTATCACTCTACGTCTTTCCCAAAGGTTATCTTTGAAATAAAGGATTTAGATCTGCTCATTATCTGCACCATCTCTGGTGTAATGCTAGCAGTCCTTTAAAATTCAGTTGGAGAAGCATCAGAACTTTAGAATATATTTCAAAATTCTCAATCATATGTTGAATGGATCATTAAAGGAGAATATTATAGATCTTCACAGAAAATCAAACAGCACTTAACCCTCTGTTTTTTGGATTGTCTGCTCGAACATAACGTCCTTGATTTGGACATTTATCACACATGTTGACATTTCCTGTACCAAATCTAATTCTTATATAATTAAAAAAAGAAATCATATACCCTGTACTACACTTTTATAATTTGATCAAGATGATGATTTAAATCTTTGCTAATGACTTACCTCATGCACTATTTGCAACACAAACTTTTTCAGGCTCCAGACCTGTTTTGTTTTGTCTCTTTCCCATTCACAGCACTCACGTGGAGGCCACTTATTATTGACCACAGTTAAATTATAGCCTTTGATTCACTAAACATCTCTAATCACACTTTGTGCTGTAGTCAGTTCAAGCTGCGCAGTGACAGGGTTTCCAAATGTTAAAGTGCGTACTCAAGATGTCTTGGGGTTTATAAATGTTAACTTTAGTGAAAAGTACTGTCATTTAGTCCTCACACCTCTTTAAATAATTGTATATTAGCACAAATGTCATCTTTGAGAGCCCTTTTCTGCAACTTTAGTAAAGAAAAAAAATGGTATCTGTGATAAGAGAACTGGTAAAGGTTAGGTCATGGTACAGACAATTCCTGAAGAGACTCACTTTCACTGTGCTGTGTGCAGGAGAGCTGCGTCAGCTACATATACAAAGTTTCAGGGTGACCATTCCTGTCCCGTACGTGCTTATGAGCGAGGTAAGCAACACAAATCCAGAGATACGAGAGTAGATTTCAGTTGAGCAGAACTCAACTTTATGCAAATGAGAAGCAACATCGCCAAAGCGACACCCACTCACAGAACAGGATTTGATAGACACCTAGAGACTTGCTGGTGACACAATGAAAGTGAGCTGAGACAAACATAACTGTTTTAACATTTATCTATCATCCAATCAACAGACTGCAGTGTTTAAACCACATGTTGGAAAGTGGACAACTCTGATGAAACCAAAGGCCAAAGCTTTCCAAAAAAAGTACAGTGGTACAGTATCCTTGTCTGATAATCTTCTCATGCTCTTTGGAACCACTAAAGTAGATTCACACGAAAGCAAGAGTTCATAAAAATATTGAAAAGCACTTCTAAAGCTCTTCTTTTCAGGCTCTGAGTGCCACTGCTGTTGAGTAAAACTGCACTGACAGCGGCTCACAGCCTTTTGTGTTAAACCAGCCGTGTCTAACTCTGAAACCAAACAGGGTCCAGGGGTTAGTGACTCACTGCAGGATCAGATCTAAAGAGGCTGACCTCAGATCTGCTCCGAGCATCATTCTGTCCATATTTCTGACTGGACTCAACCCAGAGACACTCCACACCAGCAGCCAGCCATGAACCACACTCACATTCACATCATCATCCTGGAGATAATCTGTGGCTCGGCTGTGGCTGCTGCCTGCACCGGGAGACTTCTCGTTTCCATGGAAACCATTCAAAAAGTATACCATGAGCTGAGATGATCAATATTTAAGTGATTTCAGAGTGTTATGTGTTTATAACAGGTGTATACAGAGGGTGGATGGTAAAGGGTTGAGGAAAAACTGTGCAAACATACTCTTCTTCAGCTTATACCTGAGGTATATGGAAAACATATATTATTGATCAAGAAGTAATACAAAGACACATCAAATGCACTGTTTTGAACTGCAATAAATGGTTGGTTTCAAAGAATCTGCAGCAGTGTAGCAATTTGAAAAAGTGCCACTCAAAACAACATAATCTGTGTGTCTTATGTATTCTAAACATCTATTTTCCCCAGTTTCCTTTCTCTTTTTTTTTATTGTGTGTTCTGGTTCTGAACAAACCAGACGTTTGTTTTGGACAAAGGCCACTAACTTTTTGCTGCAGATAATTTGGTTTGGATTAAACTGGAAAATCCTAAAGTCCATACCAAACAGCGCAGATATGAAAGCCTGGAGTATGTCAACATGGACATTTTTGGTACAGTTGCAATGTTTTTTCTTCATATGTATGTCAGTTCATGTATTTGTATTTTCAGATGTACAGTACATATCCCACACTTTTCTGCTCAACACATTATTCCCAGCAGCAGAAGCAGCAGTGGTCCACATTGTCAGAGGTGAACATGGCCCGAGGCTGTGTGAGCTCTGGACAGGTCCCACACTGGAGACAAACCAGACCAACAGGTTTTAATATGGCTCTGCAGTGGCTCTTGTCTGCAGTGCATCATGAAGACGCTCTTTGTGTGTAGACGTATGTCATGGTGAGTCACAAAAAAAACAAATCTGAGGGAAATATCGGAGAGGAGCAGAGGTGGTGGGAGAGAAGCGAGTGAATGTAAAAGAGAGTCCCCTTTTACCTGAGATGTCTCCAGTGTCTGCGAGCTTCACACAGAGCTGTCCACGTAATGACACACACAGAGCAGCCCTCACTGTGAGAACAACAACCACTCATACATCATCTGACTGCCTCTCTGATTTTATTTTGCCTTTCTTGGTGTAAGCAGATGTAGTCATTGCTGGAATAGACACTTTCCGAGTAGGTTTTTACACTGCCATTTTGTGCAAATATGGCTACATCCACACCTAATACAGTCATTGATTTCTGACGTAGGACCACTTCACACGCCACAGGCAAGAGCTGCACCTTTTATGATGAGGTACGAAAGACAGGAGAGGCCTATACTGCAACAAAACATAAGAATGAAAGGGGTTCGGGTTTGTTAGAGGCTGATTTTAATAATGTATTATCAGCTAAACACAGGATCCATCTGGACATAGTTTTAAAGTTTGAGGACATTTTGAGGCTTAGATTTATATCTATTCCAGATATATGAACCTAATTGACTTAATGTTGTGACTAAAGCTCATTTATCTCAGGTTGATTGTACATCTCTGGGGGACATTCTTATCAGAATCCTTACTCTGTGTACAAACCTGAGTGAAGCTATGTCATAGTACATTCCTCTTGTTTACTTTCACAGCCCGGATCATATTTCTATTATTTGTTTGTAATCATAGCCTGTTTTATGTTCTGGCTCTTTTGTTGTGAGCGGTGTCCGGTTGTAGGCCCAGGAGAAAGCAGTGGGCGGACGCTGTTTCTCACTCGGGCTAACGGCTTGGCTTTTGTTCGTCTGAGGATGTTTATCTCTGCGGGCTACGGTCCCATTGACAGCGCTCTGACTCACAGTGTTATCAGCCCCTCCTCAGCAATGACCTTTTCAGAGCGAGCCCGGCCTCTTGTATTAAAGAGCAACAGGTGACAACTGTGGATGTAGGACTTCACCTTTTATAGCTCGTATCGTCCGTATCAAGCCTTCAGAAGGGTAATTCACGTTAAACTCAGCTGTAAGTGGATTTTTACATCGTGGACATTTTGGCGATACAACCTATTTTTAAACAGATAGTCCTTTGTACGTTTGACCTTTTACTGATGCTTAGAGTTTACGGTGTTGCCTGAAGTTTTTTTTAAGGTAAGGTCATGCTTTAAACAGTGGGATGAGAATCATGCTGATGCATTTTTTATAGTACAGGTTAGGTTTTATAGTACGGTTAAGATTCCATAACCAAATGGGACAGAAGAGTCCACAAAAAGCAACCATACTGGAGACCTGTCTGTATGGTTGCTTTATGGGAACTAGAGACTGGTCTTAAGACTATTTTGTAATGTCTTGTATTGTTCAAAACCAACCAAGACCATAAACAGTATATTTGTCTATAGTAGGGGTTTAACCAAACACTAACCTCCATGAGTCTGGACTTTTATATTCTGGACTCTTTATATTTCTTTTACGGTTCCCTTGTATCTATTACAGTGTATTGAACACTGGTTCTGGTCTTGAGTTGGTCCTGACTCAGTCTCGTCTTGGTCTTGTCATGGTCTCAGTACGTTCTGGTCTCACACATGGCAGTTTTACTTTTACGTGTTCATTTCTGTAACTTCCACTGCTCATGATTTATGACAGCACACTACCATGCAAAGGTTTTTTGACAGGTTTGAATAAAGTTTTTCTCAATTTGAAAATCTACAGACAAATCTACATTCAATTATGACACCCCTTGCCCATCTATTTGGAGAACGTACCACATTTCTTCTTTAGACATAGGTTTCTCAAATCCTTCTGTATCTTTATGTTAACCCCAAACAGACTCCATGGTGCTGAGGTTAGGGCTCTGTGGGGGACGGACCATCGCTTCAGGACTCACTGTTCTTCGTTAAGCTCAACATAGTTCCTAATGACACTGAAGCATCTGCTACATTTGCATAAAACCACTGCACAGCCCTAACTGCAGTTACCACTTGCTAGTTCTGTCTTAGAAACACTGACACAGACATAGTTTGATTGGAAACCCTTGTACAATTTAATGATTATAGATCATAAGCAGTCACAACAAAAGGCTAAGTTTTAGCACTTTAAAACATCCAAAGATGGCCACATGCTTCACTGCAAAATCTCTGACCCCTTCCACCTTTTCAACAGGAAATCAAGTCTTTAAACATTTACATAGTTCAGAAACATCAAATATATCCTACTCATCTCATTTTTACAATCATTTAGCCAAGCTCTGAATGAAAAAGGATAAAAATGAAAAAATACTGTTAAATACTTGCTAAATTTTAAAACAGCTCTTCTTCTTCTTCTGTAAAGAGGCCATCGCTGAAATACCTCTTTTAACACTTGTGAAGTCATTACATTTACATTTATCCACTGCTTTGGTGAAAAACAAGCTGCTCACTTTCAGCTCTTCAGCTCAAGACAAAGAAATAATAATCTTTAAGAGTCTTTATAAAAGCACTGAGAGAAACACTAGAACTCTGCTGAGCACACACTGTACTGTGTGTGCTTTGTACAAAAGGGTTACAGCTCTTTGAAGAGGCCTGTCTCTTGCCTTTCAACCCATATTAGTCCCAAAGCATCATTAACAGATCTAAGCTGAGCGGTGAACATATCCATTAACTCACATAAGTACCATAACCTAATGTTGGTACTCACTTCAAATGAAAATATAATGCTACATACTACATTAGGCTGCTACATCGTTTCTTCAGATTTTTTTCTGTGGTAGTTTAACTAAAAATGTAAACACTAATGGGATTATGAGTACTTGCAGTTGCAGATAGATTGTTAAAAAGTTGTTTATACCTGTAAAACACTTCATTCAAACTCAGTCACACAAACAAACACAATATCAGAAATGAATGATAAAGACTACAAGGTCAGAATGCTACAATGTCTGCCAATGTTTACTCCAACAAATGTGAGGCAAACGTGTGTTGATGGTGAATTAGTTTATAATCCTGCTCCAACCGACCGCCTAAAGCAACATCCAAATAATGAGAGAATTTCAAAATCCACTTTCTTCTCTTGATAATTTCTAGTGTTATACTTCAATATGGGAAAATATGTTTATAGAAAAGCCACTTATGTTTGTGTCCTGTGCCATGTAAACCTGTTTGTCCTGCAGTCTGTGAAGGACACTGTTTTCTGTTTGACCTCTTCACATCTGGACTGATGTTTACTAACCATCAGCTCATGATTGGCTCGTTCCCTCTTTATCAGTGAAACAACCTGGTTGAACTGAGCAAAGTGGGCAGATGTTGGCTCGCACACACACACACACAGTTCAAATTTAACCAAAATGTCTTCAGATCCATTTTTTTATTTTTTTTAATCAAGGTAAAAACGAAAGTATACTGTAATAAAATACATAATATTTATAAATATTTGTAATCCAACTTAAACCTGCCTAAATTATTTAAAAACCTCTTCAAATTTAAGTCAAAACCTTTTTTAATTCAGGTTAAAAAAATGGAATCTACCTAAAACCTGTTTAAATCTGATTTAAATGAATCTAAAACCTGTTTAAAAAACTCTATAAACTTTATAATACCCTGTTCAAAATAATCTAAAACCTTTTTAAATCCAACTAATCTGTCTCTAAAACTAGGTTTGAATCAAAAATACAAAAATCTGTTCAAATTCACCTAAAACCAGTTTAAATTATATAAAATCTGTTCAGATCTAATAAAACGTAGACAGTATACCGACAGACTGGAACAGCAGTGTTACTGACTCATCAGAACAAAACAGGAATGGAAACAAGAATAAACAGTAGTCACTAACTTCTCCTTCAGTATCAGACTCACATCTGGTCTGTTATTTACAATTATTCCAACTCAATCGACATGTTTGTTCTTTTTCCTACAATAAAACTAATGTAAAATGAGCAAAGCGACTGACTGTTTATATTTGTGTAGCCCGTGAACTGTTTCCCGTTACATCTGATTGTACTATGAACACAACACACACACATGTTGTTGTTGTTAGTCACGTCTTTGTTCGAGCCAGTGGCCTTTGGGAGTGTTTGTACATTTTTGTTTGAATAATTGGAGAAAGCAACATGAAGCTTTTTAATGATGTGTGAAATGACCTTATTTGAGAGGCTTGGACCTAGAATTGTTTTCATAACGGCCTCATTATATTTGGTTTAACAGCAGCCATTGTTCCATGAGGCAAAAATAAAGCAAATTTGGAAAATAAATATTAGGTATGTCTCCAAGTGTGTAATCTTGTCCAAGACTGGCAAGACTAAAAGTTGGATTTTTGGAAAAGTCTGACCAAAACAACATTACAGAAGGTTTCTGTTGCCCTCCTCAAAGACGAGGATGTGCAGCAGCATGCTTCGAGATTGCATTGGACTGTTGTTTCCTGTCATTTCCTGCTGTTACACTGTGGCTTCATATTCAGCAGTGATAGTTTAGTTCAGATACAGATATGTATTTACAGATATTGCTTTGATATAGATTTTGGACAAAAATAAACGGTGTGGTCTTCATGAGTTTAGACTCTATATCCTTTGATATAGGTGGGATTTTCAAGATGCTTACTTGGCCAAGTTTGTATTACTGTGGGCAGATGATTAACTAAGGTAGTCTGTTGCCATATCTGTTTGTTAGTTATGTTTTAATTACTGAAAACACTTTTAAGCTTTCAACACTCACAACAGCACTGCCTTTATTTTGAACCAATTCTTCACTGCAAAATACTAAAACATTAGCTAGCTCTGAGTTCAGCGTCAGACTGATGCAAGTGTAGACAATAATCTGTCTCATAACTGCATTGCTTTGCTTGCCTTTTGTTCTTTTTCTGTTTTCTGCTCGTTTGGTAGGACAACAACGCTGTAATAACCACTTCCTGTTCAGACGTTCTGCTGTCATTTATTTAATGTTGACAAGCTGTGTAGACCAACAGTCAAAGAGAGCGTCTCAATCTCATGTGGACACACAAGTCAAGCTGGACACGTGTGACCACAGGGAGCGGAGACACAAGGTGTGAAGGAGGCCTGAGTAAATGTGCTTACAGCAACCAATGGACTGCAGCTGCATTTGACACTACAACATCAAACTACAAAACTGCCTCAGTCCACTTCCCTCTGTCCTCCTCTTCATCCATGACACTATGAAACATCATCAGCCTGTTCCTCGTCCATATTCATTGTTTGAAATTACCGTGTGTTGGATTTCTGTGATGTTTGTTGACTGCTAATGCAAAGCAAATTATCTCAGTGGGTTAATTAGAATATGCAGATGAAACACATTCATTTGTGTTTGACAGACAGGTTTCATGTTGCTGTGAAGTAACAGGTGTTCATGTTTTATTCACTAGAGCCTATGGAACATCTCTCACAATATGGAATAAACAGCCATCAGCTGTCTGCCATTTTCTAAATCTGCTTCACAAATGGTTTATCAACAGACCCCACACCTGTGTATGTGCATATGCTGTATTCTTCATATTGATTGTGGTGTTGTTAGATCACACCTGATTAGTTGCAGTCATGTTTTGGGTTAGGTGGGCTTCTTAGACAGTTTGACTTGTTGTGAACACATACCAAAGGCTTCTAAAATGCATAGTCCAAACTTTAAACGTGTTACACTAAAAAGGTTATACAAATTATTAACAAAACTGATTAAATCTTGATTATACCAATATATTGTTCTCAAGATCAAAAGTGATCAAATTCATTGACCTAGAATACCAAACAGCTCAAATAATGTTCAGAGTGCAGGACAATTCTTTACTTCTGCCACTGTCACACCCCAAAGCAGCGGTCATTATGGGAGCTACATTATAGAGTCTATTTCTACGTACTGTATGTCCAAGGCTTAAAAGCCATCCATATACAGTATCTTTATCTGCTTTACTGGGGCCATGTTGTGGGGACAGCAGGCGCCAACATCTTCTCTCGCTCATCCAAGAAACACTGTTGCTCTAGTGTGTCCTGGGTCGGCACAAGGCTTCCTTCAGTACAGAAAGATGTTGACTAGATGACTAACTTTCATAACTGAACAAGTTCTCAGTTTATCACACGCTATACACTGTGTTTAATTTCCTGCCATTATTCAGAATCAAATAACTTTCTAATTATTAGTTGCATTTGTCAGAGTCATCAAGTCATTATTTAAGCAGCTCTGGGCACTAGCAACAGCATTAGCCAATGTGTAGCCCTAAAGAAGAAAACTGTTTACTTTCAATTTGATTTTGCAATATGGCTATCTTTGATTTGTTCTAAAATAAGAACTCAAATCAATCAAACTATGAGGTAAAGCAGAGCCTCGCCAATGCCTCATTTCTACTTCTCTCAATGAGATTTCACCACAAACTAAGCCCCACAGCCACAAACTAGCACATAGACCATTACCTTCATTTTAACAGCACCACTGTGTCATCAAGTATAATTTCATTTCGATATTAAAATGTTTCAAAACGTGAGTCTCTTAATCAAATTAGTGCCATACATTTTATAAATCAGCTGTATTTTAGTTCAATAAACACGGGGCTTGTCAAGAGATGGCTGTTTTGATTTACGGCACAAATACATCATCGCACGAAGAGGTGTGAGTGTGATTTATGAGACTGTAGCGGAGTCTAAACGAACGCTGATAGGAATCGGATGCAGATGTACAACAAGAAAATGCTGCCCCGGGCGATTTTCCACCATTTCCTGTCACTTTACCTGCATTTACATACGAGTCTCTGCAGTGAAGCTCAGTTTAAAGAAATAATGAGCAAGATTTAATGCTTCTGAAGAAATATGAGGAGGAATAATCTGTGCTTTTGGGAAATATAGGACTTAGTCAGCCATGTATAGGTTTGACTTCTGCATAATTTCCACTCAATATAAACCCACAATAACAATGGTAACTGTTTATCTAAAATTCAGCAGGTTTTATTTGGTGCTTTGTTGTTTTTAAATTTACATTAATCCAGAGGCAGTTAATTGTGTGTCTGTTGAAATACAACTATTAAAGCATGTGCACAGACAAATCAGGACTAAACTAAGACTGAAATCATCACTAAACCTGAAACAATATAAATCAGAACCCTGCCCTTATCAGTTGCTTTGCTCATTTTTACAGCGTGTCAATCAAACAGCCATTTCTTCAGAACTGCTTTTGTCTGATTTTGTGGCGTTTTAATGGAATTGAACTCCATTTTGTGAGAGAACACAATTAGCTGTGTGTGTAGCAACAGTTCTCGTGAAACACTTAAGTCATTAGCTCGACACTGTGATTACACGATTTAATGGCCTGGTGTGATGACGGATAACAGTTTTAACGCTGCAGGGGGAAGATTAACGACCAAGACGGTGCTGGCAGGTGATTGGTGGAACTACATCTCCTGTTTCTGACATTCAAATCTGTAATTACTGACGCTAGCAGTGCTTCTAATTAATATTTGGTAATAATATCTCCCCCCACCGATGTTGAGCAGAAAAGTGAGGGAGAAGGAAGGTTGGAAAAAGGCCTGCATGGCAAAAATATAGCAGCGTAAATCAGAGTTTGAACGGATAATGAGTGGAGAGGGGCAGAGCCAGATAAGCCGCTGAATGGTTCTTTAAAAATGAGCCACGGCAGGACATTATCTGCAAATGAAGACGCTCTGAAGGACAAAGAACAACATTATCTCACAAATAAAATAAATCTAAATGAGGTTTTGAGAAATATGGGCATGCTTTTGAGGAAACATTATGTGTTTTGTTTACATTACAGAGATGCTTGTAATTTGTGGGAGTATTGTATCCAGATAAAAACATGTAAAGGGATCCTGCTGTGAATGGAGCCAGTGAACTTTTTGGCTTTAAACATAAGTTCTTGGGTTGTATAAATGAGTATTAGGAAACACACATAAGGTTAAAATAATAGCTTGGTTCGGATCACAAACGAGACGACGAAGACCGTACATGGTAAATTTAGGAATGGAAGACCGGTTTAATTCTTGAAACAAGAATGAAACAAATCAGACACATGCAACAATGGTACATGGTGATTAATATGTTTAACAGCACGTGACTTTTTTTATAGGTGTACATTTTGCCCGCTTCTCAGCTCCAAGGTCATTGTGGATTTATGTGCAATGAGCTGACGTGTCAGTCATTTACGTGTTTACGTGTATATCCCACTAAGTGTACAGGACAGAGGGTCCCTGAACAGTGATTAGATGTAGTGCAAAGTATGTCTTTGTCTTGCATGGCGCCAATAGGAGATCCAGCTAAAGACATTAAGTCATAAGTGTATGTGGATAAGCATATGACCTTGAGCAGGAGTGAGAGCTTGGGTCTCTGCTCCTCTCTGCTTCTCCAAACTGGGGCTGTGCAGACGATAATCTAGCCTAAAGTATCTCAAAGACTCCTTTTGTCAAAATCTCTTTTAACTGTAAATGTGAACACAACTGAATTACTGAGTCTGTTACTCATATAAGACTAACAACTAACAAGTTGTCCTTGAAATGGATTTGGTTGAACTAAGGGAATAATGTAAAAAAATATAGTAAACCATAGTGTGGTTTAGGGTGGCTAAAAAACAACAAGTCAGTGAACCTTATATGAAAGCAAGAGACTAACACAACACGTACTGTGCACAATGACTGTATATAATATGGACATCTTCCCCCCATTGCTCCACTATTCACCGATATTGTTCTCACCACAAGGCAATAAAATGGCGGTTACATCCGGACTATTCGGCTTTTAAAACAATAGTTTTCAGAAAGCATAAATGGAGATATTAATCAAAAATTCACCCCCCCAAGTCGTCACGTAGTGAAAACTTAGCTCTAGAGACCGGAGCCATCTTTTGTACCAGGCTGTAAACATAATTTTTGCTTGTAAAGTCGCCATTGGGTTTCTCCTTATATTTCCGCTTTTGGAGCCTGCCCTCTGGTGGACGGAGGTATATTGCTGTATATTGCTGTATAGTGGCGTCCTTACTCGAGGACCTTTTAAGGGGTTCCATGAGAGAGGCTTGACTGTGCATAGACTCCAGCTTAATCTCTTCTTCTCGAATTGTTTTCTCTCCATATACCTGCAGTCACCATCTAGTGACATGACATGGCATTACAGGACACAACAAACAGGGTCGTGAGGGACAGTGAGGGCATTAAAATGTATCTTCTAATCAATCATCTTATCAAACATCAGATGTGCAAATGTTAGCCTGATGTGAATTGTGCACTGCCCTTTATTCAGAATACAGACCTAAGGTTTCTCCCTGAAGAGACTTGACTCTCTGTGGCAGGAGGTATCATCATGTAAAGAATACAAACAGTGGCAGTGTAAATTTTGCTGGTGGAAGTGTACTATGGAAAAGTAGCTATTGTGTCATTTCTGGTTAGAGCAAACTGCAAAGCTAGTCTTATGTGAAGTTCACAAACTCCCCGTGTTAGTATGTAGTGAGCATAGTGTACTCCAAGGAAATGCTCTCACAGAGGTATGCAATTTGAGACACAGTTACAGAAACCTAAAAAGAAGGGAGCAGAGAAAAAATGGTCGGCACAGTAACACACAAACACACATACAAACATGTTATTCTTTTTTTCTCTCGCACAAAAGTCTCCTTTCCTTCGACTCTACCGCTGAGATTTACTCTCATTATGTTCTATTTTGGCGCGGCCCACAGCAAGACACTCCCCAAACCAACAGCTGCACCGCCACAACAAAAGCCCTGCAAACACACACATACACAGAGCCGCACCGCCACAATAAAAGCCCTGCTAACACACACATCAATGGCACAGCATCAAATGGGCCTGCAGCCTTCTCACAGATTCACACAGACAGTGGCAAACAGACGCAGAGCTGGCAGCGTTTCCACCTGAACATCTTTGGAACAATGTAGGAGCAACGTGCAAACAATGTGAGCAGGTGCTGGCTTTTGTGGCGAGTCCTGTTCAAGCTGTAACAGAATGAGACGTAAGGCAGGGTCTCAATTATACCGGTGTTTGTGTCCAACTTTAGAAAGAGCTATACATGACTGAACTAATCATCTTTGGGCATCAGAAACAAAGAGAAAGTGTCAGCAGTCACCTCGAGTCTCTTTCTCTAAAATCTAAAAATCAGGTTAGAAATCTAGGGGTCATCATGGACTCAGACTTGAATTTCAACAGTCACATTAAGTCAATTACATCATCTGCATTTTATCACCTTAAAAACATTTCCAGAGTCAAAGGGATTATGTCTCAACCAGACTTAGAGAAACTTATCCATGCTTTTATCTCCAGCAGGTTAGATTACTGTAACGGCCTGCTCACTGGTCTCTCAAAACGAGGGTTAAGACAGCTGCAGCTTATTCAGAACGCGGCTGCTCGGGTTCTAACCAAAACCAGGAAGTACAACCACATCAGTCAAGTTTTAAAATCTCTGCACTGGCTTCCTGTTGCTCAGAGAATAGACTTTAAAACAGCACTGCTGGTTTACAAGTCTCTAAATGGTTTAGCACCAGAATATATCTCTGACATGCTAGTTACTTATGAACCTCCTCGGACTCTGAGAACATCTGGGAAAGGCTTCTGCTCGTGCCCAGAGTTAGAACTAAACAAGGTGAAGCAGCATTTAAGTTTCATGCAGCAAAAACCTGGAACAGCCTCAACTTTAACAATGTTCAAGGGGAGGTTAAAAACCTTCCTCTTTAGCTCCGCCTACACTACAACCTAAAAGTGTTTTTTTATCTGCTCTCTTCTTTTTAAAAAGTTTTGAATTTTTCTTATGTTTCTTAATCTAAATCTTGTAAATTGTCTTTTATTCCTGTAAAGCACTTTGAGTTACCCAGTGTTCGAATTGTGCTATATATAAAATGCCTTGCCTTGCCTTGCCTTGCCTTGCCTGAACTAACAATGATGCAACCAGTCTGTCAGGTATGTGGTTTTATACAACCATGTTCTATACAAAGAAATAGTCTGGTTTCTGTGGAATTGAGTTGGTTTCCAGGGATCAGTAACAACAGACACAGAGTAAACAGCCCCTGGACAAATTTAGATAGAAATCCAACTGAACAGTATTGAATAAAGCCAGCTCCATTTTTGATAAACAATAATTTGTTAATATATGTCCTGAATGTGTCCTAATAGATTGGAAATAAAGACACATTTGTCCATAGCCTTGGTTGTGTCTACCTGAATGTATTTAGGTTTCTGTGTGGGTGTGAATGAGTCCTGAGAGACCACCTACATCAGTGACATGTTTTCACCAAAAGTACCGCCTGTGGGAGAAGCACACCGTTGTGTTTAAAGGACTATTATCCACGGATCCCGGGGGTTAGCAAGGTCAGATAGGAAAACAGGTAACATAGGGTTTTTGGCATTACAAAGCTTGTTACATTTTTACTAAGGTAGCTCATCTTGGAAACTTATGCTTACAGGATGAGTTCCAGGTAAGATAGAGGATAGAAACACTGTCCATTGACCAATAAGTGATGACAAAAAAGTCAGTGTTATGGGGGACAAAAATGCAGAGTGGAGAATGCACATGAGTTTATAAAAAGTGATTGTTAGTCTATTGCGACTTGGTTGTTTAGTGCCAGCCTGCTTCACGTGAACGTGCTCATAGATCCACAGAGAAACCCAGGATTAACTGAGCAAGTGTGTGACCTGCTTCATGATGCCACTGATCCACACCGGGATTGTTTGGTTTTGTCTTCTCCAGATTTGGCTTAAATGGCTTTTGAGTAAGGACCAAAGATTTCCAACTAAATGTTTGTCCATATACTTGGCTCATCAGTCAAAGTCAAAATTATGCACATTGTTCTTTTGACAAACTTGAGTCTAATGTCAAAGTCTGTTTCCAGGTTTTACAGTTACACACACTACATATTGTGCTCACTGGGCATTAACATGGGCAGCTCACTCTCTCAAAATATCAAAAGTAGTTTAAGTAAATAGTCAGAGTGTGGTGTAGTGAGTGAAGTAATTAAAAGTGAAGTTGGATCTCATTTAATGCAGGCTTAGAAGGACGCAGAGAAATATCAGGTGCAAGTCAAGTACCTAGATTGAAAGTGGCCTCATAATGGACGTGTCACAGTAAAGATGTTTTTTTATGATGCAGGGTTATAAAGATACTGGTGAAGTCCAGACATTACATACTGTCTTAGAAATGACCTTCCTTTGTTTGGTTTTAATGTTCACTGCTTGCTCCTCACTGTGCACTGCGCTCAGCCCACGCCCCGTCTCCGTTTCGTCCAATCAGGTAACGGCGAACATGTGGAGGTTTCCATGCTGCCCCGGGCGTCGCATCCCGGCGCGGGCTCATATTCCTGAGCTGTGTGCGGCTTTACCTTGGCCTCTCCTCTGGCTCCCAGCAGCAGTCTGTTTAATGTAGCTGTGCGCAATCCCCCTACAGATCCCCTCCCCACCTCCTACACCCATTCACTTTCACTTAGAGCCGAGAAGATGCTGCCTTAATGCTCTGTCAATAAGACTCCCACTTGTCAGGGATTTACAGCCACGTTTGTATTCTATTAAAGCTAAAAATACGGCTTTTAAAACCACTTTTACTTTACTATGGAGATTCAGGGGCACAACATGGAAACCTGCTGAGATTGTATTCAACACAGGCAACAGATTAAATGTAATATTAAGGACCATGAGGCTGATCCTGATCTTTCTTAGATTAATATTTTTTGTGAAGAATTTGTCTAAAGTCAAACTTTTTTTCTGTCAACATTTGAAAAAGGCTTGAGAACACTCTATAATGCTTTTTTTGTCCTGTGTACCTCCCGGGCCATTTTATCATACCATGAGTACCCGCTCATATGTGTCAATGATTTTTCAAAAACTGGTCTGACATCTGATTAGTGTATGTGTAACTGTAATCATGTAAGTAACATAACTCACCTCTACATTCTCACACGTCCATACAGCTGGGTAGGTGGGTTAAGTGTCTTGCCCAAGGACACAATGACAATATGAACCATGGAGAGCAGGAATCGAACCGCTGAGCAACTACCTGAGCAACTGCGTCCCAAAAAGTACAAATTTTTATGTAGGTTGGTAGTAATAATATAAAAAATAGTAAAATAGTAAAAAATAATCCACTTCTGATCAGAACACATACAATAATTCAATATTACAACCTTTGATTAGAAATAATGCAATGGGCAGTGGGAGTGCGTTTGTGCAGAGACAGACAAAAAGAGAAAGAAGGAAATCTGAGAGACTTGTGAACACCTGCGTATCTTCTGAATTATCCTCACGTACCCCTCATGGTGCTTTAGATTTTCCAACTGAGTATCTTGTGTTTTTGCGTATTTGTGAGTGCTCTACCGACTGAGTGACGGGCTACCCCCCCAACTGTCTTTAAGTCCCTCCCTCAAAGCCATGTCTGCTCTGATTGGTCAGATTGAGCAATGTTTGTGGTCATATTTTGTTATTACATTTTTTTACATTTCTTTATTTAACCAGGTAATATCCTCATTGAGATTAACAATGTATTTTCCAAGAGTGACCTGGCCAGGACAGCAGTATTACACAAAGTTTCTGACAATGCAAGACTTTATCAAACACACAGGTGCATTTTACTTTAGTGTCAAGTTTAAAAACACGCTGATTTCACGCTTCTTTAGTATAGTTTTGAATTCTTGTAAAGTAACAAGTTCAGATAGATTTTAGTATTTTTGCAGGTTATTCTATACATAGGGGGCAGCGTACTGAAAATGGTTAATGATTTAAAATAGAGCATAAAATAAGGCTAAAACTATTACTGTAATACTTGATATACTTTTTTGTTTTTGTATATGCTGTATATATAGGTATATATACATAGTATATATACATTTTATATATCATGCTGTATATTATGTATATTATTTATGTTTGTAACAATACTGTAAGAATTGCTGCTGGAACAGAGAAATTTCCCCATTGTGGGACGAATAAAGGATTATCTTATCTTATCTTATCTTATCTTAAAAATGACACACAATTTAGTTGTTTAGGAGTCTCTTAATGCCTTTGTAAACCGTTGTGTTTGTTCTGCTAAGTTTGAGCTAAACACCTGTTCAAACCACCTGGAAACAGCTGATGGAGGCAACAGTATGGCTCTTGAACCGCTCTACGCTTCATTTATCAAATCTATTAATAAAACCATGGGCAGGTTTGACGGAGGAAGAGCTCGATGGGAAGTTCTCAGTGTGAGTCTGTCTCTTCACCAAAACAATATGGATTCACTGCGCGCCAGGATTAGCAACATGCTGTTTGTGTAAAAGGAAGCTAATTGGAGAGCTAATTAAAATCCCCACAGCCGATCCGTCATTAACGCTCTGGATTTCATTACAACCACTACATCGGGACGATTACAGATGTAGCTGAACGACGGCGATAAAAAACAAGCAGGAATCATAGAGAGGGCTGCATTTGTGGAATAATAAAACTCAAAGTGACGTCATTCGTGCTCATTAAACTGGATGTGTCACGTTTTCAGCCACAGGGAAGAAGGTTTACATTCACTGCAGCTCTCCCTGACGTGTTCGTATAAAAGGATTCAGCTTTCAGAAGGACTCGGAGGCATGTCAGTCAACTATTCTCACATGGACACGCACACTTGATGTTTGATAACCTTTTCACTGCAAAGGATTTATGTATATTCACAGAGAGCCAGATACTTTTAAATACAATGTCTACATAGAATTATAGATCTATAGACTGTGATTTAAATATGGATGACGCCAGTGTTATGTGATCAGCTGTGAAGCAATGGTTGTGGATGATTAGACGCTTATTACAAAGAATAACTAATGTTCAAGATGAAGTTTGTCTTATATAAACAGCAAACAATAGCAGTATTACCTAAAGAGGCTGAACTTAAACTGAAAATATATAAGGTATTTTATAAAAATCTTAAGTAATCTTCACAGGACGCATGGAGGTTCCTGTACCTATGGGCCTCTAAAACAATGTGTACAAATTTTTCATTATTTTACTTAATTTTACTTTAGTATTTCCAGATTTTTCTGCTTGAGTGGATCACAATGTGAGGTGTTTAAAGAGCTATGGTCCATAAGGGTTGGATCAAACAGAAATATTAATTTATGGTAGTTTTGACTGAACTATAATGATGGAAAGTTTCAGGAAATTAAAACATTTATTTGGAGCATAGAATGTCAAAATTACACTTAATGCTGGCAGTGACATCCAGAGGTCTATGGACTGATAACTGCCTCCATACATCAGACAAACACAGTGCAAATGATCATTGGACTATTTTTCAAAACCCACTAATGAATGAATCAATAAACTGTGATCAACACCTTTTCATCACGACTAAACCTACACTAAACCATTTCAAAACAATCACTTAACAGACCTTTTGCAATTTACAGTGAAGACCCTGCGTCTAGTGGTTAGGTATCACGGTCTAAGAGTAGTTTTTATTAGATTATACTCAATAGTAATGGCCCAGATAGGGAAACAAAAATGCAGTAGTACAGCATTACAGAGTAGAGTATTGTCAGTAATTATAGGTTTAAGTCACAGTGATTATGTAAGACTTACTACTATTATATTAAATGATCAGCTGTATTTGGACTTAAACAATGACAAACAAGTATAGAAGACTTAAACAAGCTCTATTTTTTAGACAGTAACCTACCATGATTGGTTTTGATTAATTTTGTGATTATTGAAAGTCTTCTCTCTTCTGCAAATGTGCTAAAAAATCAATTTGATAATTGAAGCCACACTATTTGGACCTATTAAGATATTGTTCACCTCTTGAACTTAAACATATGCATTAAATTAAATGTGCAGCAGAATTTCCAGTGGATTGTGATACCTTTGTGACAACAGTATCCACCATGACCACAGTTCATTTCCTTCTAATGTCACCAAATTTTCACTTGATTTGTGGAGTTGATTTGTATCGACATTTTTCTGGTTAACCTTCGAAGTGGTTATGACTTAATCCGACAGGTGCGTTATTTTATTCCCAAACGTTGCCATAAACCAGATTTTCAGGGGTTAACGGCCTGACCGTCTGAAATTACTCCTGGTTGTGCTTCCTTTGAGCTGACAACACGACTGCACTTAGCTTCCGTCCTGTGAGCCTCGTGGGAGTTATAGCTCTCCGTCTGCAGTGCACCTCTAACCAGAAGCCCCCTCTCGGGACGCGTTCGGCTCGTTCGCCTTGACCTTGGCCCGCTGCTCCTCGTAAATCCACTCTCAGCCGCTTCCCGCCTGGATTTCTGTCAGGGGCTTTAACATCTCTTTGTTTCAGCGGCAGCCCTATGCCTTTAATGTCACTGTGTTGGACAATGCCTCAAAGGAACATCCACAGCCTCAGTTTGACCTTTTATTGTGATTATTATAACACAAGTCATTTTTCTACCAAAGCAGTTCTATATGTTGACTTCATTAATTTTCATTAAGTTTCTTTCCATTTCTGTTTTGATCTAAAATAACCAATCTACCTTTCCTTTTTTTACAGTTGTCCTGTTAACGTTTCTTAATTTCATAAAATCAACAAATACCTTGTTTACATGTTTCTGATGCTGCAAGAAAATCCGATGGAGAGCAGGACTTGAACAGCAGCAAAGACAGAGATAGAGAAAAGGCCTGTCTTGTGGTACTAAGACCAGAAAGATACACATAGATGAAGAAGATTGATTTTCGACAGAGCTGAATCGAGGCTGTAGATTGAAATGATTATGTTGTACTCCAGACAAACCGAAACATTAAACAACAAATAAAAGCCTAAAATATGGAGGCACACAACGCTTTTGTTAGCAATATGGGTCCACAGCTTCTGCTTCAGGAGCTCAACATTGACTCTATTTCGATTTTGCTATGGTAGGTTTGTCCTATTGTATGCTTTATCTGCTTTATTTGTCAGCTGTCGACATCTTCTGAAGTACAAAGGCAGCTGAGTGCTTATGCTCCCACCCAACAAAAATGTAGTTAACCATAAGCCACTTTTACATGTTATAGTCTTTAACTCCTCAAAAGATACATTAGACAAAGTGGTCATGCACATGGATTATATGACTGTACTACTTCTGATGGTTTTTCTGACCATTTTTTTCCGTCATCTTCTTACATTATTTACCTTTGTCTTTCTTGGAAACTTGTTGTTGGTTTCTTGGGTTACTGTAAACCATAGATCACCAATGGCATATTCACACTTTGCTACTTCAGCGGAATCACTGTCTGCCCTTCATCTGAACACCACAGCGTCTCCAGGAAGTGATGTCAAGGGTTTACCAGCTTTTCATCAAGGCCGAATGACAGGGTTGTAGAATAAATATACAGAAAATGTCAACCTAGATTGCTACAGAATTCAAATCCATTCATACTGCACATACAAGATACATACCAACAAACACAATTCAATTGGATCAGGCCAAACATTTATTAAGCCACTTTTATGTCTTATAAAACAAATATGCTGACACATAATCTACTACTATGCGTGTACAATAACATTACCTCAGATGTAGAGTATAGAAATGGTGGTGATTTAATTTGTTTTAGTGATTGGTCAACCAAAACGTAGGCACATTTGATTTAAGATTTAAGATTTAACATTTGCCTGTTAAAGTGTTTTACAGTGTTTTTTATAATTAAGAATTTGAGTCTTTTGTTTCACTGGTGTTTAGAGAAGCCTTCAACAGAAACCTTATCCTTCGTCAAACTGAGTCTTTCAGCCTCAGGAGACAGGAACAGGCCAATAATAAATGATTTAAATCTGCCCATTGGATGAACGTAAGGGTATTATCTATTTTCACTCCTAAAGATTGCTCTCTAATAATCATTAAGTTGTGTTTTATTCATTGGCTTTGGTCTAATTTCATTCCCTCTGCTTCTGTGTTTGGGCCTGTCTTTTCATTTCATCTCAATAACTGAACAGACAAACCACTTCCCGCCCGAAGACCTATATAAAAACACCAATAAAACAAAAGCCCGGAGTCGGATTTAATGACCGCCCAGTACTGAGAGGCTCCAGATCTCATAACGTCCCCCTACAGTGTGTAAATAACGTACGGCTTTAGCTCCAAAACCCCCCGAACTTCGCCTCTGGATGTGGCCTATATCACTGCTGAATAATGATGATGTGCTTAAACACAGTAGGAGCTCCAGACTGGGTTCAATGAGCCGTGCAGAGTTTGAGGTTGTCTCGGCGAAAGGACCGCGACTCCCATTGTGCGCCGCTCGGCTCTGGACTCAGCTGCCCGGAGAGGGGCTGATGAAACGTCTAAGTAAACGCCTCGGGCAGGGACAGCCATCGATCGAAGAGAATCTGTTCCATGAGCTGGTCTCTAACCTTGGAGATGAGATTATCCCTGAGGTCAGACTGAGGAACACCTGAGGAAGAGTCCACTACAGACAGACAAATTAAGCTAAGTTAAAAAAAAGGGGAAAGCTCTTTGAGGAAAAGGCAGTTACAATGGTAATCCACTGAAAACCAACTCTGCTAAATAGCCCCAGCATTTACCAGACCAACTGGAAACTGAGTGAGACTGTGTAGGTTGCTGCAAAGTCCCACTGACATACTAGTGCTCACAGGTGAAAATAAACCTATTCCTGTTCTGTTTAGCAAGCTATTCTTATCTCCTTTAGCGCTTTTAGCAGGTAAAAGCCAGGCTTATTCAGGTTATTGAACAAGCCTTATCCACTGGTTGTTTAGATTCACTGTACTTTCTTTTCTCTTGCACCAGAGACGTACCAAAGCTATCTAGAGGTTAGCAGCATCCCAAACTAAATGGGACATAAACAGTGAGATACAGGGCTGGCTGTGTGTTAACTTGACCTCCATGTTACTGAACAGGACAAAGGCTCCATTATGTTGAACTTTATAACATTTTACACAATGCACCTTCACACCTTTACCTTTACAGACATTAAAATAATGAAATCAGTGTATTGTTGATAAATATTAGATACTCATAAATAAAGTACTCATAAGTACTTGTACTCCATTGTAAGTACTCATACCCCTCTTCGAAAAAAGTGATTTTAGAACATCAAACAAATTCTATCATTGTGAAAGAGATGGATGTTTACTGTTTCTGAATCTGTCTTAAACATTTTCCTCTTGTGTGTGTTGTTTAAATTCTGGTTCTGGTAACTCTCCACGTGTTTGGTTCCTCTGGTGAGGCTTTTGGCAGCGCACAACAACATCTGCAGGCAACAGTGAGCGATAGTGAATAAATCTATGGCTGTAAACACAACCTGTGCCCCTCACCATCCGTCTTGAACAAAGAAACATCCCGAACCGTTAGCCTTGGATTTGTGGCTCGGAGTCAGCGCGGCGACAGATTTCGAGTTGCCCCCCCCGGGATGCAATGACTGAGCATCACCTCCAAGCTTCATATAACAACAAAGTGGCCGTTTTACAGCCCTCCTGCCTGCTTTATTAGCCGTCGGGGGAAATAAACAGGATTCCAGCCCGAGGTCGACGACTCTCACTGACACATGCTGTGTGAACGCAGCCTGTAACGTTAAAGGTGTGTTTTTATTACAGATAATCACTGACAGCCACAAGACAACAGTAACTGGTAAATGTAGCACAAACAAAGACCTCAAAATATATCTCTGGTGTTTAGGACAGTCGTTATTGGAAAGGCAATTAAAAGTAAATACAACTGGAGATGAGTGAGTGGGATCAGACAACAAACTAAGTTTTGTTATGTTTTATAAAGTTGTTATGTTTCTGGTTTTATTGCTTTTATTTGAATAATGAGATGAGGCTCAGTGGTAGAGTGGTCGTCCTTCAACCGGAAGGTAGTAGGTTCGATTCCCGCTCTCCCCACTGTTCATACTGTCGTTACTTGGGCAAGACACTTAACCCACCTTGCCTCCAGTGGTGTTCCAGCTGTAACACTGGAGAATGGAACCTTAATGTAAGTGGCTTTGGATGAAAGCGTCAACTGTAAATGTAACACTGGTGTAAGTCGCTTTGGATAAAATCTGAATGACTAAATATAAATGTAAATGTCTTTTGCTAAAAAAAAGTGTACTGTGCCACTTTAAGAACAAGCCTCAGTGCATGACTGTGTTTTTGCTGCTGCGAGAAGATCAAATATTGGCCTTAATAATTCTGATAACTCTAAAAAAAACAATAATCACCAGAGAAAGGAGTCTTATTACACTTACTAAAGTGAAGTGGCCAGACATTGACATGAAGAGAAACAAAGTAGTCTGTGCAGTGCGTAGCATACTTTGTAGATTTTTTGTTGATTTTATTAGACCTGTTCTATAGAGACAGAGGGAGCTAAAACTTAAAACATATGCATTGAGTAAAAAAAAATATGAAAAAATCTATTCATCTTCTTCAGCTTATTGCTGTTAGGAGTTGTGCTAACTACACTACCACTGTGCACCTTAATGGAAAACATATCACATACATAACATAACACACACTTTGGTTGCCTTTAGCAAGTCCACTTTGATTAAAGCATCCCTGTGTAACGTTTAGCCTAAAAATATATATTTTCAAAATAATTGTGATGATTCCTAGACATAAGATCAGTAGAATCATGCCTATCTCACTGACACTGTCCCCCCTGCTGGACAGACCCCTCCAGAAAATGCTGGGACGGTGGCGTAGTTTGTGAGTGAGGCTCTACCAAACAACAGATATAATAAAGAAAATGGGACTAAATTTGTACAAAATACACTAAGTTGACCATTGACGGTATAGAAAGGGATCTGCCCCTCTGCTTGTTCACTGGATCTGGATTGCATTAAACACAAGTACATGTGGCTAACATGACATACATTCAAATATTGTTCCTTTATCGCTTCCATACAGCGTAGGTACTATGTTACACAGGCACTGTCTTTTAACAATGGCCTTCTGTCACTATCTCCTCAGAACAAAGGTGAACTACAATAAAAAAGAGAGAAAAACCCTTAAAAGCACTACAAAAGACACAAGCTTGTATTAGTTCCAATTGCTTTTGCTGCCTATATGTCACAGTACTATCCCAGCTGTCTTCGAATGTGCCATATTATAAAATGTCTTGGAGGCAAACGTTGGTGCTTTATGGGAATACTTTGACTGTGGCACTGGTTCTTTTCTCTGGCTTTAATTTGCAGAGTTATTAAAATATAGAGTGAGATGTTGCTCCAGGTGCTAATTTCTGTGCTGTGGGTCGACTCGTGTTAACGCTCCACCAGAATTCAGATCACTCTTCATCACAGCTGCTGGGGTTCCCTTCAGAGGCTGGGTTATTACAAGAGGCAGCATTTTTATGGTTGGTTAGTTGAAAAGGCCTAGCTGACTGTAGCTGGTTTTACACATTCATTACATTTAATGGCACAGGAGATATCCTTACTGTGCTCGAGTCAGACTCAACGTTTTCCATCTTTTGGCTAGAGTTAAGCCCTTCTGAGCCGAAATGACCTTGAAAAGGCTCACATCGATTAGATCCTTGACGATTGTAATGCACTTTATGTTGGACTAAACCAGTCCTCTTTGTGTCGCTTAAAATTTCCACAAAATGCTGCTTGTTTTTAAAGCTATTAATGGTCTTGCACCTTTGTATTTATCTGAAATTTTTTATGTCCATCAACCAGGTAGAGCTCTGCGGTCTGCAAACCAACATCTACTGGAGGTCCTAAGGTCAAAGTTTAAACAGTGGGGTAATCGTTCCTTTGCTGGAGCTGGTCCAAAGCTTTGGCAAACTTTACCACCTGAGCTGTGTGCCATCACTGACCTGCCTCTGCAGATTTAAGACTTTTTAAGACCTTTTTAATACCATCTAAAATAAAATTTAAGACCAATTTCATAGTAATAATTTTATTTGCAAACAGCAAATAAAACCACTCAAACTTTTCTCCATCTGGTAATGTCCAGTCCACGCACCTAACAAACCCGCTGCAAACGTGTAATTTGTTAGTTGGTTCCGCCTATTTTGTTCTGCATGTCAAAGACGTAACGTTACATTATTTTAAAATGAAAATAAAATGTTCTTTACGTTGTCTGTTCATTTTTAAGACCTCTGAAACAAGGATTTAAGACATTTTAATGCTAATTAAGGCCTTATTTTTATTATGGAATTTAATACCTTGTAAGACTTTTTAAGGATCCTGTAAAGAACTACCTTTTCTGTATTTTATCAGTATATATTATTTTCTCATTGGTTTGTATTATTTCCTGCTCATACAATTGCCCTGAGAGAACAAACTGAGCACGGTTGGAGGAGAAGCACATATGTTGATTTATGGGGCGGCAGTAGCTCAGTGGGTAGAGTGGTCGTCTTTCAACCGGAAGGTAGGCGGTTCGATTCCCAGTTCATACATTCGTTGTGTCCTTGGGCAAGACACTTAACCCACCTTGCCTCCAGTTACTGTAACACTGGTAATTACATTAGAACAATGTAAGTGGCTTTGGATAAAAGCGTCAGCTAAATGAATAAATGTAAATGTTATGGTCTAACCCAGTGTGTGTTGTCTTGTGTCCCTAGTCTTTGTCTCCCTTGTGTGGTCATGTTGTTTTTAGGTGTGGCTGGTGGGAGTGCTAGGCAGACAGATGCAGCTGTTCCTTAGTACTCATCAACCACAGTATAATTGTTCCCCCCAGTCTCCTCCGTCTGCCTTCGAACTCTTTTGCCAGGACGACGCCACGCTTTAACCACGGCAGATTCTTAACCTTATTTTTTGTAATAAAACCCTCTTCTAAATCTTACTACTTCTGTGTCTGCTTCGGGGTCCTGCCTTCGGCTCTTTAACAATCATAGTGTCAGACCTGTTGTTGTGTCATCACTAGCCTCTGTTTAAAGCTCAGCTAAAGACTTACTTATTCAGAAGAGCTTTTAAATCTGGTTGTTGAAAAGTGCTATATCAATATATTTTGATCACACATTAATAGTTGAGCTAAAACAGTGCTTAGTGTAGTGCTTAGTGGAGTTACTGCTGCATGTACTGTATGAGGAGCTTAGTGGGACTGGAGCTGGACCAGCTTTTATAAAAACACGGTCTATAGTTTTGTCTGTTGTATATTTTGTTCCCCAGGACATTTAGGCAGCTTGTTGGTGCTAGTGGCAGCACTTATTAGTAGTGTTTTGGTCAATATGTTTTTTTTCAGCTGATGACAATATCTGATAATTGTCTGGCTGTTGTGGCCGATAGCCAACATTGGCCGATGTTACTTAATATTTTAGCCATTGGTAGCTATTGCTTTAGGCTACTGAATCAAAATAATCACATTATAAACTGTGTAATCACATTGTTATTGGTTATAGAGCTGCTTATTTTTTCTTCGACTGCTCCAACATTAAACTTACAGCCCTTTGCTCTGCATTGGCAAAGTGTGCCTGCCCAAAATGTAGCACTGCTGCTTTCAGGTGCACTACAGTGTCACAGGCTCAAACAAAGTAGTCAACAGAATGTAATAGCAACGCTACACACCGGGCACATCAATGGGCTGATGCCGATGAACAAAAAAAAACACACATATTGGCCAGAAACAATATTAGTGCCAATATATGGTCCATCCCTACTTATTAGTCTTCTATATTTAATTTTTTGAACACCACAATAACAGTTACAGAGAATGTCATTGTGTAATGTCAATATCATACAATGACACTTAAAAATAACATAAAATAAAACCATGTTTTAATGTTGTAGTAAATAAGATATACACAAATTTGACAGTGCACATATTATTAGACCTATTTCCACTGACATTGAACACATCATTTCCCTGTAAGCTGCTCGAAGGGTATAAAAAAGGGGCGGATGTAGAATTGCAGTAAAAAAAAATGACACTTCTCACCTTTAATGTATACATTTTTTACTATCTTAACTATAGTCTGATGTGTGTCCACATTTAGAGACAACGACAGCACATCCTAATTAGGCTGGAGTTTATCGGTTTATCGGAAGAAATGTCATTATAAATTGTATTGTTACCCTGCAGGAACGAATGACTCAAAGACATGTTTAAATCTTGAATCTAAAGGCTGTAGTCACTAAATCCTGAGGTATGACAAGGTTAAAACATGAGCGGTGTTACCTTTATGTTAAATGTCTCTGTGACTTTTAAAATGTTGACCTCATCCTCGAAGAATTTCCTCTTAACATCTGCTCATTTCATTTACAAACCTCAGTGAAACCCTTTATTTAATGCCACCGTCTCAAAATTCTCAGGTCAGCTCTATTTTTGGATGAGTTCAAAAGTGGAAAACTGTATGTTAGAAGTCTTCTTTCATCTTTATGCTGTAGCTTTAATCCCAGTACATAATAACAGTATAATGTATTGACATAGAATCCTGAAAAAGTAATACATACAAATAATGCAAGAGGTATTAGCGAAGCTTGAAACCAGACCTTACAGTATTTGTATTGGCATCTTTTTTAAATGATTTCTTAATATGGATAAAAGGTGCATTATGTGATGTTGGAGAGAGTCTTTATACTCAAATAACGAGTCAGAGAAACATTGCTACATTATTAGACTAAAGGCCTTGGACCAGACCTCTACTGGTTTATTTTTACACATTATTAATGCAACAGGACGCTAACCCTCCATGAGTTTAAACTTCTGAGTCTGAAGTTGGACTCCTTGGATTTTAGAATTGTTGTCCGGTATTTCTTCCAGTGTTCTTGGATTTGGCATACTTGGTCTTGGTTTTGACTCAGTCTTAACGCTTGCTTGGTTATGACTTGGTCTCGGTTTGAGGAGTCTTTAGAACGACACTAAATCCTGGTTTACTATTGGTTCAGTTAATTTTGGCTTGAGTCTTTTTTAGGGGTTGGTTTTGAAATAACTGTATTGTTGGTTTTACTGTCAACCATCAAAACACAGCATTAGTGGTGCAAATCTCCATAGCAACCAAACAGTTAACTTGCATCTTTGTCACATTTTCTGTTTTTCTCTGTAGTTGTAAAATTAATAATTTTATGTTATATTCTACTTAAAGAGAAAGTTCATTAGTTCAACATGAGCAAGTAATATTAAAAAATAAACTCTAGACAATTTTGTTACAAATCTATATAGCTTTTCTTTTCTGATAAAAATGTATAACATTATTTCTCCAGATATTTTGTTTCCCCCAATTTGGTTCCCATCTGGCCAGAACTATTTTTTTATAATTTTCAGAAATGCTTAACTGAAATATTATCTTTTTTTTTTTTTTTAACCCAGTCTTTGTTTTTCTTTAGCTTTCAGCAGCTCTGTCTATGAAACCATTCATACTCCGTGTACTAGGACTTTTTGTCATGTCAGATTTGTAAATTCAGTTCAGGAGACTATAAGCTCTAAAAAATTGACATGTCTGTAGCATAAGAAACATCAAACAAATCAGACACGGCAGAATAATGTATAAATCTTGCCTGTAAAGACACATTATGGCCTGAAGGGAATATCCACATGCATTAATACAGTCCTGATGTATGTATGGACAGAACAAGACAAGGACATTTGGGTTTGAACACAGATCGGAGCTGGCAGAGTTTCCTTCTGCAGTGCTTTATTTATGAGAACAGTTATTCATTTATGATGATGGCTGGAGGTTAAGTCCTGGATGTGGCGACACGGCTGAATTAAAGGGAACACAGTCTGGGTTTGAGACAAAGAAAGTGGGATGGTGATGGAAGATGTGAAAGAGAAGTAACTAAGCAGGACTAAACCAGTGCTAAGGCAGAGTTAAAACGGGGTTAAACAAAGGAACAAAGCAAATGCTAAACCCAGAACTAAGATAAGATTAAACCAAAACTAGACCCTAGACCAAACAAAACAAAAACCTGGACTAATCTGAATAGGGTTGAACAGGATTAAATCAGGACTAAACCAACATTTAACCAGATCTAAACACATTATAAAAAGTAAGACTAAACTAGAAGTCAATAGCTTCTTAATGGTATTTTTGTTGGTTTTACGTTGTTTTGGTCATACAAACTTATTTTGTTTGTGGTACCTTTGCTCATTTCAAAAGCATCTATTTTAAAAGCAGACAGGTGATTTTACAACACAAATTACTTTATGCACATTACTTTGTGCTATATATTTATGTACAGCACAAAGTAATGCACAATTAAGCTGCTTCCAGGATCTGTGCACTCCGCTTACAGCACCAGTCACATGATATAAATGAACAAAAACAAACCCAGTCAAACTGCAAACATGAGGCCCACCTGGAGTCAATTTTACGTTGCCAGGAGGATGTCCTTCAGGTGAAAAATGAGTGGATTGTACAGCACCTCTGGATACAGTCCGGAGGAGAGTGCATCTGCTAAAGTGTCTTTTATTAAAAGTTTCTGTGTATTCTGTATATTTATACATTTGTATTCCACAGATAAGAGCTGTGCTAAAATGTCATACAGATCTCCTATTGGGGTGAAACCAGAGTGACAGAGAGCATCAGTGAAAGGGTCAGAGCACTGTGTTTGAATGTAAATGTCCACATACATTCATAATTCATATTCATCACTGACACACAGCAGACATAAGACAGGGCCATAGGGACGCAATGTTGAGAGACACTTTGTCAGATGGGAATAAAAAGCATGTGTCAGTGACCAAACCAGTGAAAAACAAGGACTATAGAAGTAAAGATGAGAAAAGAAAACATGAACGCAGCAAGGGCTAAATACAGGACTAAACCAGGGCTAAAACCAACATCAAACCATCAAACCAGAAATAATTAGTGCTAGCACTTTATATTACAGCTCATTAATAACATTGTAATTGGTATTTACATGCTAAAAAATGGATAATACTGTAGTAATTATGGTTACTTACTGAGTATTTCCCAGCCCTACATGAGTACCTACTGTTACATGGTTATATCAAGCAATAATTCTTTGTACATTACTTGTAAAACCCTAACATAATTACTATTGTATTACATAATTACTCCACTATTACCATGAATTAGTTATGAGTCACTTTGAAAAGCGTGGCTCACAGCTTTTAGCACAATTAGAAAAAACAGTCAGACTTGAGCTGCGTTAGCGCTGAGCTTCAACAGAACATTAAAAGTCCATCCAATCGTGACATAACTGAAAACTGAAAAGAGGAAATGTCATTTTCTCTTTAACTAAATAAATTCTCCAGAAAAAGTAACACTTTGTGGAAAGATTTTGTACACTAAGACAGAAGATAGTATTTAAAATAAATGTTTTCAGTCGCATACAGACCATAATTTCCTTTGTAATTTTGGCAGAACACTAAATAAGTATTTGATTTATTTTCTTTGTGGTTAGTATATGATAAAACATTAGAGGTACAATGACTGATTTTCCACTTAACTTAAAGTAAAAGTGCTCTGTTTTGTAAATCTGACCTTTTTGGACCAAGTCTGAACCAGGACCAGGCTAAACGTCCTTCAGAAGTTTCCTGGTGATTGAGTCTGACTCATGATGATCATGTTTTATGAAACAGAAATCACTTTAAATGAGCCACACTTATTTAAATACACTTAGCCCCCAAAAAACAGGACTAAATCTAGGTTTAAACCAGGTTTAAACCAGAAGTAAACCCAGGATTGAATCAGAAGATCTAAACCAGAGCCAAATATAGAACAAAACTGAGGACCATATCAGGACTAAAAAGAGGCAAAGCAAAGTTTGGGATTAAACCAGAACTAAACCTAGACTATAATTATTACGCTTAGTTTTATAATTTTATAAAAAGAAGTAAACTGTGAACCATTTCTATGACTGTCACTCACTTTCCATTTGAAAGAGACATGGACGGGGCTCAGGTCTGACGTCACACACTTTGAAGAGGCTCCGAGACGATGAATAGAGCGACAGGAAGTGGCCTTTGAGTCGAGCGGCTGTGAGTCGGCAAAAGCAGAAGCAGGCGTCTCTAAAACATTGAGTGGTTAATTGGACGCCGAGTGCAGTTTTATTCATTTACTGTATTCTCTCCCACTGGTCTTGTGTTGTGTCACTACACTCGAACATATGTTACACAGAAATGAGTCACGGAAAAAGGCTGTAGCTCTCAGATATGAAGCAGGAAGAAGGAAAACCAGGGATAAGCCAAGGAAAAAATAAAATCAAACATAAACTAAGGCTAAAAGGGGACTAGACCAAGACTAAAACCAGTCATTTTACTCAAATTAAACCTGAACCATTTCAAAACTAAATTAGAACTAACACATGGATTCTGCAAGACTAAATCAGGCATTAACTTGTGATAAACCAAGACTACGCTCTGACTTATAAACCTGGATTAAACCTGGACTAACGCAGAACAAATCTAAGACTAAATTATACCCCAAAACCAGATTAAATCAGGACCAAACCCTGGATTATGACAAGAATATAGTTGTTTTGGGCCAAGATCCCACCTAAACTCTTTTCTTTTTGGCCAGGTTCAGGTCTGGGCAGGAGTTATTTATGAGCTCACAAATTCTGTACAATCCCTGTACAACGCCAGTAAAATGTCTCAAAATACTGGGCTTAGTTTAGGGACGTTTTCTGACCTCTTAAGCACATAATGGAGCTTCAAATAAAACATGTTTAAGTCTGAACATTTGTACAAAACAATGGACAATAATATGACATGGGATTTTTTTGCAAATACAACATCACATGCTGAAGTAATGACTAAACTATAGTTACAACATTTTTTATGATACGTTCTGCTAAAACTGTCTTTATCATTTCTGGATTCATTATAAATTCTGATTTGTCTTTCCCTTGTTACTTCACAGAGAAAGTGTAGGAGTGAGGCGTCTCCAAACGTGGTGATGATGATGGACATGTTTCGATACAGAATATGTAAACGGCTGCTCATTATGAACACTGTGTACCTGCTGTAATCCTCACTTCGTGCTGAACACATCGTAGGAGGCTGGCACCATTTCCAGAGACAGAGCTGTGAAAGGCACAAAAAAATAAAAAAATGAAATAACCCCAGTGAGAGAGCAACAGAAAAGGGCCCGGAGCTGAAAATGTAGACGTGACGACTGACAGACAGTAACGGCCCTGAAAAACAGAGAGGCAGTGGGAGGCGGGAGTTTATTCTGCTCGTGAAGGGTAATCGATACCGGGCTTCTCCGACTGCACTGCTATCTTACACACACTCTCAGTTGTCTTTTATTGTCTCTAAAAGGACGCTACACATTCCCTGGTGCTGTTTTCATACACTTTACCTACTTATCTAAATCCATATCCACAAATATCTTAAACATGAAATCTGTTGGAAATAGCTTTTGGATGCTGAATTCTTGTTGTAGGATATTCCTAGTCTTTAGCTTTGTTTCAACTGTAGTGATATATCATATGGGTTGTAAGGTAGGTTTCTACAGGCATCAGCTGCTGCTGTGAAAGGAGAAGAACTGCAAAGAGGTGACTGATGCAAAAGTTTGACTGAAGCAAGAGAGAAGAGTGGCTGTTATTCTTTATAGCAACACTGTTTCTTTTCAGCTGCTAAAGGACACTACTGCTGCACATTGGAAGTGTCGGCGTATATGTTATATCTCATAAGATGTGTAGAGAGTTGTGTTTATGTTTCAAAGTGTTGTCTCATTTTGAAAAAAAAAAGACAGATGGATTTGAGGCTATATCTTTTATGTTAAAAAGTTACACAAAAACACTGACAAACGACATTGTGAAGTATTATACAAGCTAAGGGTGTGACATCTAGGTTTAAAGACTGTGCTTAGTCACGTGATGTTTTTTTGCCGCTGCCATCTTGGTTGGTAAAAATGACTGTAGAGGTGTAAACAAGTCTGCAACTATCAAGATGAATATGCTTCCAGTTTAAGGCTGGCATATAAAAAAATAAATAGCTGACAGAGAATTGGATGGATGACCACTTTACTTAATTTTTTTCACTTGTGGCAGATTTACAAGTCATGGGGCAGTATAAAGATGTCTGAAATATAATGCTTTCCAAGGAGCAAACAGCAACATTGGTCATAAGTAAAAGAAAAGACCAAATAGTGGAATAATAATCCACATGAGTTTAACTGGATCACTGCACTGTGGAGGGATTATGTTACAATGAGGTACAAAATGTGACTGGGGTGGGAATTACATGGTACCACATGATACAATAGGATTTTGTATAATGATTCTTTTGCACTGTGTCATTTTAATTGAATTGAAATTGAACAATTTCTGAAGTTTAGAGAGAGCACATAACTCCTGCTCTGTCCGAGTCTATATCCGCAGCAGTCCTTTTCTGCTGGCATGGCCTTTAATATTCCAATACCAATATTTCTATGTATCACAAGAGGTAAATGTTACAAAAAGGTTTGTCCCAACTCTAAATATTAAGATTTAAAAAAAAACTATTGATTTTAGCAGTGCCATCCAAGAACAGAATCTCGTAATGAAATGACTTGAAGTAAGAATAAAGGTGTAATGCCTGTTTACACTGTATATTCAATAAGAAGTCGAAGGTTTATAAAGAAAGGCTATAATTATCCACATTATATAGAAATAAGATGATAATTAGCAGCTCCTGTAGTCATAATGTTAATATTAATATTTAAAAAAACTCCACATATTTGTCTAGTTTTGTGTTAGTCCTTAGTGGCTACTGTTTAACATGAACTCATAGCTCCACAGAGGATAACTGAACATGGTTCTGTCAAACTGCGTAGAGGAGACATTGGTTGAGGTTCAGCTGGCTCCAGAGCTCACAGCCCTTTGAACCTGGTGTGTTTGTGGGAGTTGTCCACATTCAAACACAGGTTAACCCTCTCTCTGTGTGTCGCTGTTTCTCGCCTCTCGTTCCGCAGCCACATTAAACACACTTTGTTGCGTTGTCAGTGATGGATGCTCCTGTTTAAGTCTGACACGCTGCTGAAATTGAACCCCTCACTTCAGGGAGACGCCACTCACAGTGAGTGCTCGTGTTTGTGCGCCACTGTAGTCGACTGTCTGCATTTCAAAGACCGTCTCTATTTGTGAGTTAAGAGTCTACTTCTGCTGCCATTGTCCAAAAACAGTCAGGACGTCTTCAAACCTGATGCAATGAGTGCTTAATCTACATCCAGGATAAGGTGTTTTGATTTTACATTTAGCAGATGCTTTAATCCAAAGCGACTTACAAGTGAGGAAAACAATGTAAGCAATTATAACAACACAAGGTACAAAACGCATAAGTGCACCAAAAACTAGTCATAAAAACCCAGCACAGTATACAGAGCTGAGGATAGAAATGTTTCTGTTTATTTTCATGAAGAAAAGGAATCGATAGAAGGGAAGGGTCAGTCAGGTGTTGACGGAAGAGATGTGTTTTCAGGTGTTTTTTAAAGATGGCTACAGAATCTGCTGATCTTGTAGCAGCAGTAGATCATTCCACCAATGTGGAACAGATCCAGAGAAGGTACGTGAGAGTGATTTTTTACCTTTTTGGGACGGTACCACCAGACGTTGTTCATTTGCAGAGTGCAGGGATCTGGTAGGAACGTAGGTCTGTATTAGTGAGTGAAGATATGAGGGTGCAGAACCAGAGGTGGTCTTGTAGGCCAAGAGCAGAGCTTTAAACTTGATGCGGGCGTCAACCGGGAGCCAGTGTAACCTAATGAATAGAGAAGTTACGTGCGCTCTCTTCGGTTCATTAAAGACCACTCTTGCCGCTGCATTCTGGATCAGCTGCAGAGGTTTGGTTGTGCAGGCAGGGAGTCCAGTCAGTAGAGCATTGCAATAATCCAGTTTGGACAAGACAAGAGCCTGGACTAGGATTTGCGTAGAGTGCTCTGATAATGTTGTAGAGGATGAATCTACAGGACCGGGTGGTGCTGGCGACATGACTTGTGAAGTTTAGTTGATAATCAATTACCACTCCCAGATTTCTGGCAGTGCTGGACGGTGTAATGGTTGATGGGCCTAGTTGAATGAAGAGGTTATGGCAGGTCCCTGGGTTGGCTGGAATCACAAGCAGTTCTGTTTTTGTCAGGTTCAGCTGCAGGTGATGGTCCTTCATCCAAAGTGAGATGTCAGAGACCGTCGGATCGTCAGGTACCTGCTTTTCTTTATGCTGTCCTTGTATCAGACCGTACTCTTCCCCAAAAGCAGCCGTGGGACCTCTCCTGCTTCTCTTTTATCAAAAAAATAAAACTGGACCAATTTATCCTCCACAAAATACGAATACATTACATCAGAGATGCCCAAACCTTTTCCCTCGAATTTTTACAAGAAAGGCAAATGCAAAGAGTGCTATTTTGAGGTGATAATACACTATTAATAATCATTTTAAAATACAATTTTGTTAAAACTATAATATTTTATACATATTGAGAAAATAAAGAAATGCCTTGAGATTATTATTAGTTTCTTCATTATGTCTCACATTGAGGGTTTTACTGATAATCAATATATAACATTTATGTTGCATTCAAGGGGAAACTACAGAAGAAATACCTCTTCTTCTTGACCTCACAATACATCATCAACAATGCACCAGGGTCATCTGTCCTAAACAGCCATTTCATCTTTAATTCTAGTTCAATCATTGCTTTAGCTTCAACTGGCATTGGTTAAAGTTGACATCATTTTTTTTTTCTTAGAACTAAAAACTGAACTCATCTGATCTATTTGTAAAAGTATTTTTAACTCGGTGTGAAATGTAGAGTAAGTCAGAAGTGTTCAAATGCAGACTGTGTGTTAGGATTAAACTTCCAGGTAATAACTGCAATTATAGCAGCCACTCAGGTGAGACTCATCCTCTTACAATAATCATCTCACGGCTTTAAACAATAACCAATCTGAACAAAGTATAACTGCTGCAGACTTTAAAACACTTTTCCATCATGACTTAAATTATAAAGACATGACCATGAATGAACTCCTTAGACTTGTCTGTACCTTTATAAAGGCAACAAAACATATCATACTGAGCTGACAAACACTCATTCAGCTGTGTTTTTGTAGTAAAAATTCACCTTTTCCTGATTTCCTGAGTTATTTGACACAAACCACTTAGCACAGTGTTAATGATTGAATCCTGTTTTTCTCGTGGCATCTGTTTCCTCTCATCACTGCCTGTAACTTACATCCAAAAACCCACTCAGACCTGTTCCCTGTGGTGCCACATCTGTCTATTACTGCTGCCTGCCTTAAAGCTTATTGTGTCGGTTTGATGACAAACACAATCATACACTTGCCTGTAATCGTCTGTGTGACTCACATTAAAGAAACTGTGGACATTTTTCAGTCAAGTTGTGCTCTGATGCTGAGGAAGGCTGATAATGTCTGATGTATAGCAACCTTGACTTTAAGTTTATTAATAGATGAGAAAGTTCAGTGTTTATTGGGCTTTGGCCAATCTCAAGGGTCTTTTCCCATTGGCCACACGGCCTGTCAACATTTAATCAATGGTGGAAAACTGGTGAAAAATATTACCGGGAAAGTGCATAAAAGGCATCAGTATGTAGAGTTAAGGTTAGAAGACATTTTGTCCTTCATCAAAAGTGTCTAATCCAGCACAGGCTACATCTCCTCAAAGAAACAGTAAAAAAAAAGGAAAGTGAGATGAAAGTGTAATTGAAATTACATTTTGGTAAATTAGTTTTAAGAATCCTAGGCAGGCCTTGAGTTTTCATGTTCTTCTCTTTGTTATTAAGCTCTCTGATCTCAGCACATATCCTTAGTTTGGCCAGCCAGACCCATTTACATTCTTTGTGAAGTGAAGTAAAGAAAAAAAACAGTATTTCCCACAATCCTACGGAATCTAAAACGTTTATCTAAACTTTGTTTCTCTGATTAGTTGTATATTTTTGTTGTTTTTTTGGCACATGTTGGTACTGCCCCCTAGATTCCAGTCACTTTGTCTACCAGGGTTCCAAATTCTTGTCCTAAGTAATGTTTACTGAATAATTGTAGATCACTGCCCTACAAGATTTTGAGTCAAATATTGGACGTGTACAAAAACAGACATGGCTGTTACCCACAAGGATTTATGCAAAACAACAGCCAGGGTCAGGGACAGATTCCAGACCTTTACTTAATTAACAAAACCTCTTATATATAATATATAATACCAAATACATTTTTTTAAGCTTCTACCAATCCAGTCCACAGCAAATGAAGCACAGTTGTGTAAAGTCTGGTGAGGAGGCGTTCGGAGTGAGGAGACTGAGAGAGGACAGGAAAGGGGGGGGGGATCAGTGTGTGGGAGCACTGCTAAATGAGATGTGGGCGGCACGTCTTGGCAGGTGGTAATGGACACCAGAAGGACTGCTCTCACTTGTGCGTCTTAAGGACAAAACGCACATTACACACAGCGACCCAGTCTGAACGTTCAAATGTGTGTGAACTCCTTCACACTGAGACTGCAATAGACCTCGAGTGGTCTTTATTTCATAAATTGTATCCATTCAGGACTATTTGATGACAAATAAATTCATAATTGAAAGATAATAAAATCTGCCTTAAGCTAAATATTAATGGTATAACAGTGTAACGGTGGCAAGCATTGTGAGTACATTTTAATGTATACATGTCCATCGGGTTGAGACATTACAGATGATCACCTCAAACTCTATTGTACAACCTGCAAACACCTATGGAAGCCCAATAGGGACCAGCTCTATAAACAAACCCAGAAGAAATATGTCAGAAGGGACTCCACTTCAAAAATTTTGAAAAACCATTTAGTCCATAAATGACTTAATCATGCAATATTTTGTTTTAAAAAATAAACATGGATGTGTATCAGCAGTGCTGTTTGTCATCTGCTCAGTGGCCTATTATTTGTCTGTAATTTTATTTTATTTTGTTTTATTATTGCTGAAATTCCTAGTCAGTAGCCACACCATGGGGAGCCTAGCATGTTTTTTCATGTTGGTGGGGGTAACCTTACACTTAAATGTAATTCTATTTAAGAGACAACAATGCAAACACAGAAAGGCCTTCTGACCTGAACAAACCCCGGATATATACTAATATTGTTATTATTTATTATTTTTTATTATTATTTAACATATGCAAGAACAAAGAGTACCATTTTCAGGTTACTCTCCACTAAATTGGTTCAACTTTGTGCCACAGCCTTTTACACAGAGACTTTTAACGACACATGTCTAATATCCATCTGTCAATGTGAACACATGTGCTGTCTGTGTTCTCTTCCTTACACTTAAATGTAATTCTCATTTAAGAGTTAAAATGTCAACACAGCAGGCCTTCTGACCTGAACAGAAACAAGTAAAAGCCACAGAACTCTTTTTAATCTCATAGACTTCAAAAACAGTATTATTAATCCTCTCATAAGTAAAATATGAGTCATTTAAATCTAAATGAGTAAAGTAATATCTTTCCGAGCAGCTGTGGGTGAGAGGTTAAACTAACTCCACACTTCATTCATACAGTTTCCACAGAAGTTAGTCTTTAAACTAAGACAGAGACAGACTCTGATAAAGTGACACCAAAACCGAGATGGAAGTTAAAAAACACTTGAGTGATTCATCCCATGACTCAGAAAGTTCAAATGTGTTCAATGGTATTGTAGCAATAATATAAGCTGTCTTTCTTCTATCTTGTATAAAATAAGTATTAGGCTGCTACACACATATTGGAGAGAAAAAATAACGTGGAAATGATAAAAAGTTCAATAGTTTGTATGTGATGGGGCTCTCTACTAAAAACATTTGGAAAAGGCTGGTCCAGATGTCAACTTTAGTGGACATTGAATAAATCAGTTGCTTTTTAGAAAAGATAACACAGCTTAAGTCTGAATAGTAAGACAACTTAATGTGAAAATAAACTGATATAAAAGTCTATGCAGGACCTTTATCTGTGTAGGACAGTCATTTTTTGGTATTCCCTGAAATATTGCTGTTTTATTTGTGTCTTTCCATCTTATATCGCCTGAAAAACATTCATTCCTCCACAGTCTTTTTCTAATGCAATGATTTTAAAATGCCAAATCTGTCTCTGGTGTTGCAGGTGGAGCCACTGTTGTAGGATTGCTGTTGATCAAGGCTGTTTTAAAATGCAAACACATTAGTGTGGACATATTCTGTCATCTCCCAGTGGCTCTCAGTTTGACATTCATGACAGCAGGAGGACAGACAGGATGAATGACGTCTAAACCACACACAGCAGAGAATACAAACCCACAAAGAGACATGACCTCTGACCTCTGCTCGACTGCAGCAAGTTTAAACTCATCTATAATTCAGACGTGTGTTTGACATTGACTCTCAAAATGGTGAAATATCGTGGCCCGGAAAGTCATAGAAAATGTGAGAAAAAGAAAAATAGCTCAGAAGATTTTCATTCAACTGGGAACATTGCAATCTAAAAGGTTAAGCTGTGTTTGACCCTTTTACTTGTCATGTTTCCATGGAAATCAAAATGTTTAATTCTTTCCAAAAACATATTTGGTGAAAATATAAAAAGCTGTAGGAAAATATATGGGTCATGTGGCCAAATGCTCTTCCTTGGGTCTTGAATGGAACTTTTTTTAATTTATGTTTACACAGTAGAGTTAAGCCATGAAAATGTTTCTATGCTACTTTATGCACAATAATATTTGTTTTTATATAAAAATTATTTTGAATAAGGTGTATTGTGTAAAATGTTCCTGGTGTAAAATATTAGTCAGTTTTAAATACTACTTTGCATTTGTCTATTTTGAAAAAAATAAATAAGTAAAGCTTTAAAAAAAAAACATTTTAGAGAAATAACATCCTGTTCCCACAGCTGCTTAAAGAGGACAAACTGAGCACTGCTGGAAGTACAGTGATGTTTCTTTTAGAAATTAAACATGATATCTCCTCTAGACGTATTCCTACTTAGTTTGTCCATAGACCCCTGCTGGAACACATACTAACTGTTTATAATCTCTAATGCAGTGTTTCACAAACTTTTTATCAGTGGACCCATATTTGAAAAAAAACAAATGATACCTGACCCAATGCCCTGGTCAGTCTTGGCTAAACTTTGGTAATTTTCTAGTAATTTAAGGTATTTTAGTCTTCCTTCTTTCTAGTAACATTTTTTTGATTTTAATGCTATGTAGATTATTGTTTGCATAGTCCCTTTTCTGACCAAATAAAGCAACTATATTTACATTAAATGCCCCTTGACTTTCACAAACACTGTTCTGATTTTATTTAATTAGTAGAGCTCTAGAGATAGAATTCTTTGGTGACCCAAATCTCCCGCAACCCACTTTTGGGTCCCGACTGGTCTAATGAGACGTTTACACTTAAGCCACCTGGAATAGGCCAAAAAGAACCAAACTAAAATATTAAATTAATCATTGTGCTAACCCCCAGTTTACACTGCATGAATCTCTGCTCCACAAAGCATGTAGCAAGTACGTCACGTTGTTAATCAATCCCCTCACTCTCACCATGTTTTCTGTCTATCAACGTCTATAAAGGCTTAAAATCTATAATTAAGTTTATCATATCATATTATTCTCGTAATTTACATAATGTAAAAAATATATATATATTAAAGTAAAATAATGTAAAAGTATATCAAAACAACTTCATAAATACAACTTCACTGAAAAATCCTGGGATTTGCCCTTCAGAGCAGAGAGTGGTGTAAATGATGTATAATTCATGCTGAGTGAGTGACACTGTGTTGAACAGAGGAGGGTCTGACATTGCTGTGTGTTTTTGCGACTGCAGCTGGGCGTTCGTTTGGGCTGTCGCTGTATAATGAGCGGGTTTGGGGCTGTGCCAGACGTGAACACAGGGAACACGAAGGTGATAAACCAAGGGCACACAGTCTCCATTCAACAACAGCCACTGTTTTCTGTTTCTGTGAGAGAAAATCCACTCATGAATTTATCACATGTGGAAACACGCTGGGCAGGATCCTCAGTGGCATATTTAGAGGATTGTTAACAGCATGTGGTGAGACTGAGCAGGTGTATTAAAAGAAAATGAGAAACTGAAGATAAAATATAGACTTATAAAATATAGCCATTACAATCAGGCTGTTATTTAAGCAGTCAACACACAACTCATGTTGTGAGATTGTTCTATTGATTCCAGACGGACACATTTAGCGGTGCTTGTGCCTGCTAACCTGTTTCACTGAGCCAGTTACCTGATCCTGCTGGTCTATTACGATCACCTGTTCCCACTAAATCGATCCAGTTTTCGGATCCAACTAGCTGGTTTGGCTAACCTGTTACCGGGTCCTGAGTCTTCTGTCCTTAACTCCTGTACCAGCTCGTTGTAGGCCATACTTCGGGTCCAAAAAAACACATCCAGTTAATCAACAACTCCTGTGTTTGCTACTGTTGTATTATTAAAGATTACACATCTTACCAGTCTGAGTCTGGTGCTGAGTCTGGTGCTGAGTTGGGTCCTGAGTCGGCCGTTACACTTTTTGAAAGTGTAATTCAAAGTGCACAAGGGTGCACGTGGCAGAGTGGTTAGCACTCCTGCCTCACAGCAAGAAGGTCATGAGTTTAAAACCCGGCCGACTCAAACATTCTCGGCCGACTCCGGTCTTTCTGTGAGGAGTCTGCATGTCCTCCACGTGTTACTGTGGGTTCTCTCCGGGTACTCCGGCTTCCTCCCACCGTCCAAACACATGCATGTACAGGTTAATTGGCAAATCTAAAGTGTCCCTAGTGAATAAATGTGAGAGTGAATGGTTGTCTGTCACTGTCTGTCTCTAAACATCAGCCCTGCAACTAACTGGCGACTGTCCAGGGTGTACCCCGCCTCAGGCCCAAAGCTGCTGGGAGTCACCTGTGATCCCTATTTCCTGAGACATACATTTTACATTAATGTGAATATTTACATGTACTGTAAATATTTTGCCTTATAGACTGAATTCATAGTGACAGAATAAATTAATCCGACATATGGGGGGGTTTCAAACCCAAGTGTGTTATTCATTTGGCTTGGCTGAGTGTAAACCAATGTTTCAGCCCCAAAAGGTTTCATAGTCTTTCAAATTCAATAAAAGGCTTTTTCTTTTTTTTCAAAGGCTGAATTATGATTATATATTCACTTGGACATTTAGATCGAGGCTTTGAGACATTTTAAATCAAAGGACATTACTTAATGTCTCGCTGTATTGAAAAATACAATTTACAACCTTCAGGTTGTCCCTCAACTGGAAGGTTGATAGTTCGATTCCCGCTCTCCCACAGTTCATACTATTGTTGTGTCCTTGGGCAAGACACCCCAGACAACCCACCTTGCTTCCAGTAGTGTTCCAGCTGTGACACTGGTGAATAGAAGGTTAATGTAAGTCGCTTTGGATAAATGTAAATAAGTGCAAGTTTACACCTCAGCTATGGTAGCCTTGCAGGGACACACTGTCATCCTTTGCTGACATTGAGTACACAATTAGATGTCATTTTAGCATTTAAAAGAAAAGAAAAAAAACAGAACTGGGAATCGAGCATGGGTCACTCAGTATTTTGTAAGAGTTACACAACATTCATTAAACTTAACACTAACTTGTGTCTGACCCACAGAACTCATCATTAGCACCACATCACTTCAACTTCCTCTCAAGTCCAGTCCTGCAGAAATGGGATTGGCTTTGACAAAAACTGACTTTATTGATGGCACCTTCAGTTAATATTTTTTTTAATTCTTTTTTTAGAAATGCACTCTGAACATGGTAAAGGTTGAAGCTTTCAAGGGTTTAAAACCTGCCTCAGTCCTTTTTTTTTTAAAAAGGCTTTCTGACTTCCCCTGATTTAACTTAGAAAACAGGTAAAATATATTACCTGTAGATTTTTACAGCCTGAGCACCACATGTCAATGTGATTACCCGCCCACTTCTTTCACTGAGCATTGGGGCTAGATGTTTTTTTCAAAGGCTTCAATTAGGGTTCATAAAGGAGACTTACAAAGAGCACTTCAGCATAAAAATTATATATCTCAACATCAGAAAATCAAAATAGTTGTCATAAAAAGCGAGCGCTTAACTTGAAATCATAAAGTAAGCTCAATTTTCCATCTTTACCTGGTTATTTGTGATAAAAACATAGTATCATTGAAAAATCATTTAGTCTTTATCATTCAGTCATTTCTGAAGTTGTATGTATAACTGTGCATGTGACAAACAAACCTCCATCTTACCAAAATGTAACCTCACTGATACTAATTTTGTACAAAATAAAACATACTTTATTTTAGGAGCTTTATAACAATAGCCTTTTTTAAAAGTACTACCTGTCTTTTTCTCTGTGCATCTTTTCCCTCTGCATTTTTAGACATGACCTCACTGCGAGCACTGACTCATGGATTCTGTGTCTGCTTCTGCTATTGTTGGTACGGTCACCTTCTCGTGTCATGTTACTCACCGTGAAGTCATTTATCCACACTTGATAAAACACTTAAAAGGTTTTATTTGGAAAAAGTGCATTTTTATGAACGTTTTTTGTTGGTAAGTCAGAGACGATTTGATTCTGTTTAAGCCTTTTATAATCCCTATTTCTCTTCAACATGAACACTGTTATATATTCACTAATGTGTCTGCACTTACACTGATACAGTTCTGATAAAAGCAGGGATGAGATAATGATGATCTGTTAGAAGAAAGTGAGGCCATGACGCATTGAATAATCATACATTTTTAATGAGACACAGCGAGGGATCGTCTTCTCATCAGCGTTTAATGACACTCAGTGATGATAATAGTAATAACAGGCAATAATATTAGGGTTAGTACTGCTTGAGTGCTATATAGAGCTACAGTATCATTGTATAAGATATTAGCAGCTGTGCGATAGAGAGGACATGGGAAATTGCTTAAATGAAAATGGCATGATGTATTTGAGGATCATTAAATAAGAGAAAGCAACAAGCTCATGTTGTTCTATGATTTTTGTTCAAGACCAGACAAATATGATGTATTTCTATATAAATATTTTTAATCTATTTATGATTAGATGGATGGATACTGAGATCTGCTTGTGACCCAAATACTGCAGTGGATTTACTTAGCTTTGTTTGGACTTAAATCATTTGTTCCGTTTAAAGCTGGGACAAGCAAATCTAATCCCAAAAATCAGATAGATTGATTGATAGTTTATTTAGCCCCATCAGGGGAAATACAAGTGTCCAGCAGCATACAACACACACTGTCAACTCATCCATAAAAACATAGAATGAATACAACACAATGAATACATAAAATGCCGTAAGGTTGGTTAAATGTTACTGGCAATAGTAAAAAAACACAGACACAATAACAGGAGCTGTTATACAGTCTTATAGCAGCTGGAATGAACGATCTCCTGAACCTCTCAGTTCGACAGAGCAGGGAGAGGAGTCTGTTACTGCAGCTGCTTCTCTGAGCTGAACGAGGATAACCTGCATCATACTCCTCATCCTCCTCCATGATGGCCCCCACTGAGTCCACCCTCCCACCCATCACGGAGACACACTTCCTGACCAGCCTGTTACTGTCTCTGACATACTGCTCCCCCAACAGACAACACTAAAGAATATAGCAGTGGCCACAACGACTAGTAAAACATGTACAGCATCTCACCACAGACAACAAAGATAAGTCTTTTTTTATACACTTGAATCATGTGTCATCTCACATGAACATAATCTGAACAGACAGTTGTGTCTATTGCGTATATCATGCACAGACTTCTGATCTGATCTGTTAAAGGTGCAGCCTGGTCATGTAATGTGAATAAATCCAGCCTCTTCTTTATTATTGAGTCATAATAATAACGGATTAGATTTATATAGTGCTTTTTTCAAGACCCTCAAAGAGTCCATTATTCATTCACTCCACAGTCACACACTGGTGGTAAGGTACTTTTGTTTTCTACGGCCTCTCCACAACCAACAACACACTCACTCATTCATCCATCAGTGACACAGACACAAGAGGCCAGGTGGGTTAAGTCTCTTGAACATTGACACAACAACACTCTGAACGATGGAGAGCGGGGTTTGACCCACCAACCTTCCAACCATTCCAATGCACCCCAACACAGATGTTTTTGGAGTCTTACTGACTCCTGGTAATTTATTCCACGTGTCTAGTCACATATACAAAGTAATGTCCATTTTCCCATTCCTCTACAGTGACACATTTCCCCAAATAATCTAGAAAGAATGGATGAAAAAATATTCAGCGTTTTAATGTTAAAGGTATACTCCAGAGTTGGTGAATCACTTTGTAAATCTCCTGATTACCCTGTTGTGTGAGCGAGGCTTAAGAGAAAGAAGCGTTTAATAACTGATGTTTTATTTTATCTGTTGATGCACACTGTTTTAGGACATTTTGAACCAGGCAGTTTTGACCCAGGCAATTCTCTGTGAAATCAACAACCTTTGGCGACAGGCTCATAGCGACTCTGACTTTGAGTGTAAGCCTTGGTAAGAGTCTGAGTGGAGTAATGAGAAACACACAGGCCTCTGATCACACAATGACACACAACACAATCTAAACACAGTTTATCCTCAGAGGTCATAGCTTTGTGTAAATCAGCGTCTGACATAATCCAGGTCTGGCCCAGGTCAGCAGCTCACCTGTTGTGGGTCAGAGTCACACCTGTGGCACGTCGACCTCAGAGGCAGGACGCCAAGTCAACGCTGCAGAAGAAGACAGCGCTAATGCTAACAGACGGACGTTATCTGCTTCATTTCACTGATGAGGCCTGTTCACTGGAGTCTGGAGACGGCTCATGAGTCCTTTATTTAATCCTCCTCGGTATTCACGCTGTTCAACATTTTCCTCTGTCCAAAAATATTGCATAAAGTCAATTAGGCTGAGGCTCACCATTTTTGACATATTTCAATTTAATATTATTTACAGTTGTGCTCTAAAGTTCAAATACTCTGACTGAATTTGTGATTTGTTTGGCCATTTCTTTAAGAATATGAATGATTACACAAAACCTTTTTTTTCACTCATAGTTAGTGGTTGAGTGAAGCCATTAAATGTCAAACAACTGTGTTTACTCATTTTAAATCATAATGACAACAGAAACTACCTAAATAACCCTGATCAAAAGTTTACAGTTCTTAATACTGTGTATTGACACCTTTAACATCAATGAAAGCTTAAAGTCTTTTATGGAAGTTGTGGATGAGGCTCTTTATTTTCTCAGATGGTAAAGCTGCCCATTCTTTTTGGCATAAAACCTCCAGTTCCTGTAAATTCTTGGGCTGTCTTGTATGAACTGCACATTTTAAATCTCCCCAGAGTGCCTCAGTGATACTGAGGTCAGGAGACTGAGATGGACAGAACCTTCACTTTATGCTGCTGTAGCCAATGACAGGGCGTCATGTCATGTTTTGACCAATCATAAAAATAAATTTTACATTTGATGGTGTAAAATCCTTTTGGGAGAATGCTACATCGTTTACTCAAACTAAAAACAGAGCTAAAGAGAATGACAAAAGACAAGAGTCTGAGTAATACATTGTCTCTGAGGTCTCTGATGTCAAGACCAACCAAATAGCAATTTAAATATAAAGAAAACCATCAATCATTTTATATTCATAATCATAATCACAATCATAATATATTTATATATATTTATATTTTATATATTGTTTGTAAATATCACTCATTGACCAAACAATAATCTCCAAGAGTCTGGACTTGGTCCAAGACTGGACTTTGATTTTTTAACTGTTTCCTTGTATCTATAGCAGTGTATTGTACACTGGTTCTGGTCTTGATTCAGATTCGACCTGGTCTTGAAGACAGAAGTTTAAGGTACGCTCTAAACTTCAGTTTGATGTAACATTTTAATATTTTACTATTTGAGACTCAGGCAACTCAACAGCTGTGTGCTTTGTTCTGTCAGTTTATACATGAACTCTGTCCATAACACTCACAGTCGCTAAGAGCCTCGCACTGGTTTCCTGTCGAGAACCACGTGAGAGTTGCACACTTCCACTCGATCAATACGGCTCTATTAGACCTCCGCTCATCTAAGCGCTTTAGTCATAGAGGGCTGCAGTGAGACGGGGCACAGCATGACGTCCCTTTGCACCGCACTGTGCACCACTGAACTAAACGTACTGTGAGAAAGGACCTCAAAGTGGATGTAATGTGGAATACTTCAAGTTTATTTGCCTTGGGTTAAAATGCATCTATAACATCTTTTTGCTGGCTGTTGTATGGCCCAAATAAACCGGTGTGAGTAAGTGGTAAATGAAAAGGAAGAAAATTGATTTAAAAGCACGAAATGAACCAGCATAACTTCTAATGCTCAATAAGAAACAGCAAAGCAACAGGAAACACACTTAAAATGAAATAGTCTCTGATATGTAATATTAGTACGGTTTCCATGAAGTTATTTTCCTAATTGGACTATTTAAGATTTATTTAGAACTTTTTCAGACAGGGTTAAGTCCTAGTTTGCTCATTAAGTGACATTACACTGCATTTATATCATGTACTTCCTAAATCCAGCTTTATTTTTCTTGTATTTTGCAGACAGTAAAATGTATTCCCACAGAAAAGAGTCTCACACAGAGAACACCAGAGAAAGTAATCAATCTCAGTTTGCTCTGACGCCAACAGAGCGTTCGGTCGAGTTTGCTGTTGTTGAACGCTGACAGTTCCTCTTCATCAAATACTCAACACATTAAAAATGATGATGTCTGCATCTATTCCACCGTTTACAGCAGAACAAAAAAAATACCAGCTATACATTTCTATTTGAATGCTCCTTTAGTTATAGTCTTTGTTCTTTATTTACAAATTTGTTCCTGTTTTCTGTTCCAGATTTAGACATGGTTTAGTTCTGGGTCATTCCGGGTTTAGTTTAGTTTTAGTTTTTATAGTTTTAGTTTGAGTTTAGTCGTGGGTTTAGTCATACTTTAATTTTAGTTTAGAGCTGGATTTAGTCCCAGTTTAGTCCTGAGTAAGACCTAGATATATAAATACTACTAAGTCTAGGTTAAAGTCCTACTTTACTCCTGGTTCCGACAGAGGTTTAGCCTTTGGTTTAGTCTTGGTCCAGTCTCGGTTTGGTCCAAGATACTGACTCCCAGTTTATTTATTCCTAGGTTAATAGATTCTTGTTTTGTCCTAGGTTCAGTCCTGAATTAGTCGGGATCCTTTACTTAATTTTAGTTTGGTTTAGTCATACTTTATTCCTGATTAATTCCAAAGACCACTAAATTGTTTAGTCCTAGTTTAGTCTTTGCTTTAAATCCTAGTTTCAGACGTGTTCTTTCTGAGTAAAACGTGTTTTTAGTCCTTGGTTTTTGCAACTTAACTTCAAATAGTAATACAGATGTTTCTATTGATTCATCAATAGAAGTTAACATGTTCTACTGTGGAGTCATGACTCTTAACCAGTCCAGACCCACAGACCTCAGCATGGCTCTGATCTGATCAAGTCTAACCCACAGCAAGTCCAGTCCAGTCCTGTTTCATTTGGCCTGTGTTATTTGAAACCAGCTTTTAACTCTGTCCATCCCTGCTCTGCTCTGTGGTCATCAGCATTAGCCCAGAGCCATTGATTTTACCGACAATAACAATGTTACTGAGGTGGGTCTGATGCACACAGACAGTTTGGACTGGACTGGTGTATAGTCTTGGGTTTAGACTGAGGTTAAGTCCTATTAATTCCTAACTAGGTTTTGTTGCAGGTTTAGTCAAATGTAGAGCTGTTTTTCTATTTTTTTTTTTTTTTTTTTGCTTTAGATTTATTTTCCTCTCTTAGCGAGGTTAGTCTTTAAACCTGACTTTGGACAATCCTGATTTAGTTCAGTTTTTTTTTTTTTTTTTTCACATTAGCTCAAGTTCAGTCCTGGTTTAGTCATGGGTTTAACCTAAGATTAGTAATAAATACTATACTCTAGTCCTGTCTTCGTTGAGTCCTGGTTGTTGCCTGAGGTTTTTCCTGGTGTAGCCCAGTTCAAAAATATTATACTTTGTTCTAGTCCTATATTTAGTCTTTCATTGGTCTTTGTTTTGTGCTTTGTTAAATCTGAACCTGTATGAGTTCTGATTTAGTCTGGTGGGTTTAGTCTTGTTACACAGCTATAGTTCTGTCTTAAGTCTTCAGTTTGCCCCGGTTTTGTTCAAGCTTTAGTCTTGCAGTCATTTTTCACACCATATCTTATCTTCTTCAGAGGAAGCCTATCTTTGACAGATCTCTTACACGAGACAGAACAAACCACTCACAGCAGCGGCGGTAAAAGCCTGTTGAAACTGTCTGCTGCAGGACTGAAGACATGTTTTACGTCAGACAGAAACGAGCAGTGCTTAATGTGGAGTGTGGACGGAGCCGTGTTTCTGCTGACGGCGAACACTCGCTCCATCTTCATCTCACTCAGAGCTGCTCAGGCTTTTCACGTGAAGCACAGCAGGCCTCATCTGTCTCACTCAAACAGAGAGAGGTTAAACCAGCGGCACACAGGACCATACACTGCACAAATGTATTTATATGATGCACATACGTTAAAATGAAATGAGACACAAGACAAAAGGGTTAATGTTTTGTAAATGTTGAACTGTTAGATACTTTAGGTGTATTTCTTATCTTTGAGGAAGCTGTGAAATGTAAATCACTTGATGTCTATTTAATAGTGTGGTCTACAGAGGACATTTCCACAGTGTATGATGTTGAGAGATGGTTTATATTCTGGTTTAACTGGCTACATTGATGCTATAATAGTATAGCATAGTATATAATAATACGGAATAGAAATCAGCCATGTGACAAAAATAGATGCAAATAGCTTTGAGGTAACACACACTTGCAGTCAAAGTACTTTGTTCAGCCTCCAATAAGAGACATAAAACAACAATGCCTGTGTCATTGCTCCTGTCTATCTTTTACCTACTGTTATCTAGTTATCTCATAGACTCTATTTAATAAAATATTGTCCGTTTAAACAACAGGTTTTTTTATTGGAAACACATTGTGTTACACATCATCGAAACTGACAGCTGCAACATTATAAACAATATGTTCAATATTATAATATATTTCCACAAAATACAGATTTTACTGAATATGTGCTCTTCGAAGGCACAACATAAAAAATCTTCTTTCAAATTTCAGCAGCTCTCTATGGCATTCTCCTCAAACAGATGATGAAATCAAGACACTAACACACAAAACAAAAGTATGTTTGCTCATGGCTTCCAGCAGGTTAGGATTTAAAACAAAGCCTTTTGGAAACACTGCAATGTGATCAGACAAAAACAGAAATGCAACATGGGTCGTCCCAACCTCGAGTAGACAGACAGTGCCCTGTCTCAGCCTCTCCTATGTCCTCATTCATACATTAAATCATAGTCTTCCTGATCCAACTGTAAAACTAATAAAATATGATTGCATAACTAAACTCTTTTATAAATAGCAATGCTCTGAATCAGTTTCACTAAAATCCTTTCCCATTTACTTTTCCTCAAATACAAAACTTCCAGAAGATGTGTGGGAATAGTGTGTTGATAATTATCTGTATAGAAAAACTCAGGGTGAAGATGTCAGGTTCTTTATCTTAATGTGGACAAATGATCTGATTGTATATGCAGTGGAATGATGATTTATGGTGGAGATGACACCTCTGCAGAGCTGTGTGCTCCATATGTTAGACTCCCATTGTAACAGAGCTATGTTTTATATCCCACACAGTAAAACAGCTGCTGTTCTCGTTTACTTTTACTGCACTTCAGCGCCTTAAGGTGTTTACTTACAGACATTTATACAGAGAAAATCAAAAGGCAAGTCTCTTGAAACTATACTTTGCTTTTTCATCAGACTATAGGCACAAGTCTAGGGCATGGATGCTCATTTGTTTAAAGAAAAGAAAAAGTTAAACATATTCTTGTAACATTATAAAAACCAATAACCAAAAATATACACCAGCTTATTACAAGAGTATTAGTACTTAAAATCATTTAAATGACCTGCTACAAAGTCTCCCAGACACTAAACAAGTAGAACAAACACTGTTAAAGCACATTGTATCTGGTTTAAAGATATGTAACTCCGGGGCATAGGCCGAATGTGGTTTATAGATTTGCTGAACAAAAACTAAAATGTGTTCTTTAACATTGATACTTTTGTAACTGACTAAAAGGGGCATGTTCTCATCATGTCATATCTCCATTAGCTGTATTTGACTGATGACCATTTGCAGTGGTGTTGTTGCAGACAGTCCTTTCGGGAATAGTTCTAAATGGTCCTGGACTGAATTGGACACACGTAGCAGGCTCCACAGCCGTGTGTGACTCAATGTCTCAGTCTCTGTGTCTTCAATATTTGATGAGGTCTGTGAGCTGAAGTGAGAGGATAAGGAGCGCCAGACTCGACACGCCCTGTTTACACAACACCGGATGAAAAAGATGTTCCTTATGCATTCTAAGAGCCTAATGCTCCAACCTTCATCTGGATGTGTGCTTCTGGACCTGTTCCAGGCACATCCTGCAGTTTGGAAAAGTCATTTAACAACTCTTCTCTAAGTTGACCTTTTATTCTTGCTTCAATTTCAACTTTAAGGAGAGACTCAAAGAAGAGAGCACACAAATGAATGAGGAAATTGAATAATTTATTAATATAAAACTTTGGCTCTTGACCGCGGCAGGGAGATGCCATGACGGAGGAGAAAAGGGCCTGGACACTGGTGGAGGCGATGGGACATGAAGCTGAAACCCCTGGATGAGAGGGAGGGGCGGTGTTTTCAATTTTCTGAGAGGATGCAGAGTGTCGTGGGACGAGAGGAGGAGTCTTCCAGGTTGAATTTAAGCTTCATCTTCATTATTTCTACAAACTGTGGCTCAGAATCCACTCCCTTTTTAAATGTGTTATTCTGATTCATTTAGATGAGTTCGGCTCTATGTTCACAACCGTGTGGTTAAAAGACGTGCATTGTATTTTAATCAATCATTAAACCTTTAGTTATCTCTTGGATTTACAAGAAAGGTTGTTTTTTTTTTTACATCCAGTGCTTGTTAGCGTTTAGCTGGTGTAGCCTAAGTGCTCATAAAAATAGAGCAGCTATAAAGCCATGGCTCAGTTGGACACCTCTTTTCTTAAATGTAAATAAATCCAGTCGAAGCGTCAGACGTGTGGGTGACTTCTTCTTTTCAAAAAGCCCTGTTTTTTTATTCACAGTCATTCCTTCACTCTGCCCTGATGCTGCTTCACTCTGAAGACAGTGTGGGAGGCTCAGCTGTATTTTTTTCACCCCTTTTTTTCTCTTTTTCTCTGAAGTCGGGGCTATTTTTGCCGAGGGAAATGTTAAGCCGCGGACCTCTTCAGCTCTAGTTACGCTCAGGCCTTCAAAGAGACGGAGAGGAGAGGGAGAAAAAACACAGGCGAGAGAACAAAACACAGAAAAATCAGCAAAATAACGACAGAGAGGAACATGGAGGAGGATGTGTCGGTGTGTTGGCTGTGATTAGATACACTCCAGTCTGTAACAGAGGCTACCCTCAAATCTAATTATCAGCCAGTTGTAAGATCACTGGTCCATGCGTTTGAGAGGGATATGGAAATATGAGACACATGAGTAGTTATCTGCTGAACAGAAATGACAAATTTGGAGCTGGCACAAAAGAGAGCTGTGGATTTTATTTATATTCTGTGTCATTTTATTTATATTCTGTGTCATTTTATTTATATTCTGTGTCATTTTATTTATATTCTGTGTCATATTATAAAATTGAGGTTTTAACAGTAGCATTGAAACGTCCATGTTTTTTATTATTAATGAAAAACACTGCAAAAATGCTCTGTGACAGCAAAAAGGTCTCCTCTAAGGACTGATAACTAATTTGTAAACCATTGTGCTGTGAGTCCTTGTAAACATCTGGATATTTCGTCTTATATATTCACATTTTAGCTGCAGTTTCAGAAAATCTCCTTAAGCCTAAAGTAAAAGTCAATCTCCTCAATGAGCTGCTGTGTTGGGAGACAGCTTTTAGCCAAGTATTAGTTCTAATATAGTTTGGATTTATATTTCACATAGAGATCTTCACAGAGATACTACACCTGTGTCAGATTTGGTGATTTACAGTTTTGAGTTTAGCAGGTGTTATTGGTTAAAAAAACAACAAAAAAAAAAACAGGGGGCCTCACTCAAGATTGGTTTCTGATGTGTAAATGCAGTTTTTTTTACAGTTTTTTTTTTTTGCTCCTAGTGTTTTTCTGAAAATGGACTCTCGGACCTGCACAATGTGTAAAACAAATTGTTTTATGTTTATGGTACATGGCATGCATTTTTACCCTTTCATTCGCTTCTCAGGCATCCAAAGTTTACCTTTACCTCATGCTTCCATTCACTCCATTCACACACCCAATGACTCACACATTCACACTGTGGTGGTAAGCTCCTTCTGTAGCCTCAGTGGCACTGGGGCAACTCTATTATTTAATTTAACAACTGGGTTAGAGGTTGATCTCCAGAGAAATCTGATTGTCTCTACACTGTTTTGTGTATTGATTCCTTGACACCCAAGGACACAACGAGAGTATGAACTGGAGAGAGTGGGATTTGAACCGCTAACCTTCAACTTACAATATACGTGTCATGGAAAAATGGGCAGTTTTTATTATTTTCTGTTCCTACAGCTGCCCAGGGCAGACAAACCAAGCACTGCTGGAAGAAAGGCACATTCATATTACATTTTGAACACACTTCTGCCTGAAGGTTTAGAACCATTATGACCAAAGTTGATTGTGACCAACAAATTAGTCTAGTCTCAGTCCAAAGTGAACACGGCATAAATTATGCATTTGAAAAAACTAATTACATTTCAGAGTGCAGTTTGAATTTGAAAAACATACAATTAACCACAGAAACTAAACATTGAAGGAAGTCCAGTTATGACAAACAGTTATGATGGAAAGTGAATGGGTCTGTCTGGCCAAGCCATCAAACCTCTTTCCACTGGGTTTGTTCATTAATAAAAGCATGTCCCTGCAGGGCTACCATGCTCTAAAGTTTGTGGAATTGCACTTTCACAACCTGATGTTACCAAAACCTTCTTCCAGATTTATGTTTAAAAAAGAACAGGGATAACATTTGTTCAAAAGCTGCTGTAAAACCAGGCTTTCTAAAAAGATTTGTGTGAAAATTGCCAAACAGACAACAACTCATCTCTGAAATAAATCTAAATGTATTCACCAGCTGTGCCTCTGTTCATTTTCTTCCACTCAATTTACTTTTCAAACACAGCAGTGGTGGATTCGACAGGTCTGCGTTTGAAGGCGGTGTCAGACACACATTTGTCTCAATGAAAGAGATTTGCTGACGTCTTTGTGTTTACTCAGTTGAGACTCGTGTGTGATTATTTTAAGCTTGTGATTTGCTGCTTTGACACTTTCCATCTGGGCTCCGCTTCACAAAAAGCACAAGACAAAAACTGATTCACGCCTCAATCTAGAAAGTACTTTTTAATTTTATTTTGCAAATTTAAATCAGCAGTAGCCAAAAACTTCCAACCCATCCCCTGCTCCCCCAAGTATTAATCTATCTAATATAGGATTTTTTAGAACACACACTAGGGAAATAGACATCAAATTAGATATTATGTTTACATTTCAAACAGTGGTTTGTTATATGTTCTAAAAAATTTGGTAATGATAATAAGTTATTTTATGGTCATATTAGAGATAAGATGATACAAATAAATTTAATTCAAAGCATGTGAAAGTAAAGGAGAAGTGTCAGATGTGGAATTGCACTCACCACCAAATGCTGCCAAAAACAGCACACTGCCCCTTTAATACTGCAGTAGATTCTTTATCCACAGCCTCATTTCCACTGTGGGGAAGGTCAGGACGGGATGATTTGTAGCTGCGAGAGGCTAAGGGACAGATGCATTCTTCTGCAGTATGAGACTTTTCTGGTTTATTCACAGCTTTCTGAAAAGTAGCAGAGCTGTGCCATTTTCCTATAATTTAGGGACTAAATATTGTGAGCTGGTGCTTGTGTTTAAGGCAGTGTAGACGATAAATATCTTGTTTAAATTTATGAAGCGGGAGCCGTACGACAGTGACTCTAGAAACAGCTGTTGAGAATATAAAAGTAAAACATTTATCGTGTTTTCTTTTTGAATATAACGTTTATCACAAGAACAAGGTTTAAAATTTATTTGAGGAATTTTTCCGTTTAACGTTAAATTATTTCCTTTTGCTTCTCATTTCCGCTCAAGTCAGGATTATCTCTTGTTCAATCAGCTAACCAGTGTTTAGCCCCTCCCAGACCCCCAACCGGAAGGTAGGTGGTTCGATTCCCGCTCTCTCCAGAGTTCATACTGTCGTTGTGTCCTTGGGCAAGACACTTAACCCACCTTGCCTCCAGTGGTGTTTCAGCTGTAACACTGGTGAATGGAACCTTAATGTAAGTCGCTTTCGATAAAAGCGTCAACTAAATGACTAAATGTAACTGGCAATGGAAACGCACTAAAACCGACCCAGACCATACGACTCCTGTGGAAACAAGGCAATTAAATACAAAACAACTATAACCTTTGCAAAATACAGTTTCAGTTTAGAGTCATTATAATTTATGATATGTAATTTATAATCTGTTTGTGCTAGTAACTGGCAAAATACTGCCTAAACAGCTGTACTTGTTTTCCTGGAAGCAGCCTTGAGAAAACTCAGTCCTATTTTATTTCAGGTAAAGACACATTTTTTTTGGTGTAAAAACAGACAGAACCCCCTCCATGCCTCCCCTCTGTGGGAAATGACCAGCGCCCAGCAGAGCCTGCAGGTACATCCCTGTAGTTTCCACCAAGACCATCAACTTTTCATTAATTGTGCAGGGTATTATGGAAACATGGTTATTCCATGTTTTTCAAAAATGCCAATGAGATTTGTGGGAGATTGTGCAGAAGCAGTGGAGCATCAAACGTCCAGTGTCCCCTGATTCTGAACGAACCTGAGAAGAATGTAATCTGGGTCTGATCTGAATTCAGGGGCGAGCTGATTGTGCGCCGCTCGGTGATGGATTATTTTCCCGGTCGCGCTCAGAGGGGCGGCCTGCTCCTGTGGTCACGACTCTAACTCTGCAGATAGAGAAATGATAATGCATTCAAGAAAAGAGAATAGAAACAGCGACTCTGAGCACAAAGGGGAGTATGTATGTGTATGTGTTACAGTACAGAAAAGAAAATCATGTTTGGTTCGTTTATATTGTGAATGCAATCAGACAAAGCCTAGCATTTTTAGAAATATATAAAAAAAAAAACAATACAAAGAAAATGAGCTGTTTGCCTGTTTTTGTCTGTTTTTGTGGACTGCGTTAAAAGATACTCAATTTCTCTTTGAGTCTCCACTAATTCAGTGATGACCACAATGTCTCAGATGTTACACACAATCCTACACATTTACACCTAGTTAAGTGGAGGTCAGACAGTTACAGCAGGATACAGACTGAAAACAAGCTAAATGAATGCAGAAAAGCAAAAATTAACACTGGCGTTTGTTTTTAAGTATAGGACTCATCATTACATTTGAACATGGTCTGTATTGTCCTGTCACACACAACTACAAGTACTTAAACTGTTGCTTATCAACCTCAACAGCAACAAAATATAACCATGTGTCTTGATAAGAATGCGCTGTAAGAGCTCTGTAAAGGCTCTATTTGGAAACTTACTGGATCTTTAAAATGTTTTTGCTGCTATGATACTCTCTAAAATATGATGCAAGGCTGAATATGGTTCACTTTTAGAAAAATGCATAACCTGTATTAAATAGTTTATGTGTTCTTGTCTTTGTTCTTGTCTTTTTTTCCATTAGATCTTTCCTGTCACTCACTCTTATTGTTCAGTGGTGCTTTTACCAAGGTCTGTGTGATCTCTGACCGACACTAAACTCTGCTGATGGAGCTCATCCTTTTATCGACCGAGTCCCACAGATCAGAGGTCAAGGATCAGAGCTGTGCCAATATAGTGCAGGCTTTATATTGTCCCGCTGCACCTGAGGAACTAAAGACATTTAGACTACACCTTTTTAAGACATTGCTGTATTCAATTTGCTTTAAATAGAGCCGACAGTAACACCAGAAGATCACAAGAAGATAATTGGAGATCATTAAGGATTTATAAAAAATATTAGTTTACAAACCATTAATACAGTACATAGCATTTAAATGAAAAAAACTCGACCAAATAAACTCAGTCAGTGGTCTTTAATCTGGCCCAGATGCTCCACAGTCACCGTCTTTCATGACAAATAAAAGCCATCATGGAAGTCCACAGTCGCTTGGTCGTAATACTCTGTTCATGTATGAGCTGTAACTGACGCCGTGTGATGGAGGCTGATTAAATATCACAGAGACGATAAACCGCAGCAGAGAAGGATGTGGGCTGCGTATTTTTAGTCAGTCTTTTCTCATAATGGCTGACAGATCTGGAGGTTATGTTACTTTCTGTCACCAGTAAAAAAAAATTTGTCCACTGTTTTATTGGTTTGTCTGAATTTATGAGGAGTCATGATTATAGTGAAAGGTTTTGAGATTTTTTTTTTATATCTAAAGCATCACATATATTATAATAATATAATATACAATTTTAAATGCAGCCGAAACAAAAATTTGTGTTTTTCATAAACTGATGAGAAGTGAATAAACATCGTGTGGCATCAGTAATTCTAGGATTTGTATACTTTTTGCCGACCATGGATGTTAGAGAATTTAATTGACACCTGTGAACATCTAAAAAAACTAAAAAAGAAATAATCTCTAAATAATGTCTGTCATGTAGGGAATCAAAGACAAGTTACACCAAGAACAGACCAGTTGCAGGTTTATATTTACACTCTAAATGTAGTTAGTGCCTCTTCTGACATGTACTTGACGGCTTAACGGTAGGTTACTGTAAGTTAAATGTACCTCCCTGTAGTTTAGTACTTTTACCAGTATAGTATAATGAAGGCATGTTTTAGAGGCAAAAAAGGTCAATATTTTCAGATCTGTCAGGTGTAATAATAATTTTTGGCCACCAGTGTAATTATCCAAATTGAGTGCATTATAGCAAAAAAAAAAAAAAACAGAATTAACTGACAACATCAGAGGGCTTGTTGCCTGTTGGTGTGTTATGTTTTGGTCAGTCAAGATCAGGAGGATCTTTGAGTTTCTAATTCACAGTGAGTTTGATCCACTGGGACCTAATGTCATGACTCTGTATCAAAAGGTCCTGTTATTTGTCGAAGGAAGGTCTGTCTCTGAGCACACAACTTTCAAGAGCGCTCACGGCACTAAAGAAAGTCTTCTTCAAACAGTTTTTTTTTTTTTTAAACGTGATTGTCACTTCAAAAGATTGACTGTTCTTTCTTGCTGTTTTCTGGGCTGACAGTTTTCTCGGCTGCCTCTGTGCAGCTGTGGCAGCAGGTTTACTCAAACTTCAGCCTCAAACAGGCAACAAAACACTTAAAAGAGCAGCACTGAGAGGGATTCACAGAGAGCGGTTCAGGTAAAGACCAGAGGATAGTGAGTGTCCATCTGAGTGTGAAATTACTGATTCAAATCACAGACCTGGCATCCATCATGTGGCTTTAGATAAACCCGGGTTTATTATTGTATACTGCCATTTTGACCGGCTTTGTTTTTCCACATTATATGGTTCAGTTTAGAACAATACGCTTCAAAGGGAACTATTTGTAGGGTTGCATTAGATCATGCCTAATGTGTACTTATGTAACGTTCTGGGATGTATACTGTCTATTAGAATAAAGGAGACTCACATGGCCAACCTGTAAATATCCGTGTTGTAATGTCAATTTTATGTGTGTTCTTACAATATAGGGGCTTGCTCAGCGACTCACAAAGAGAGTTATGCTGTTGTAATTTCAGGCTACATATTTTGGGTTTAAGAGTTACATAGTGTTGCTTTAAGGCTGCTTCTTTTAGTGACTGAGTCCTGTACAAAACATACTTTAAACACCAAAAGTAAACCCATGCTGTTGCAAAATCACAGTTGAGTAAAGTGATAGTTTCCCTTTTACCTGGTTTCCAAACTTTAAATTCAAAGACCATTAGCAGTGTCCTCCGTATTACATTTTCAGGTTCCAAGTTCTTCTCCTGTTTAATGTAGGCCAGATATAGAAAGGGAAGGAAATGTTAAAGATTGAAAAAGCAACAGCAATAGGATCCTGACTTTAAAACTGTTGCTAATGAACGCTAGTTTTGTTTGCACAATTTACAATTATCAACCTTTCTTTAAATATTAACAGAATTTTGCCATCATGTTTCTCCTGTAAGTGAGGTTTCCACTGTTTTTTAATCAACAACAATTTCTGAATTCTTAATTAAACTCATCATTGGACCCATTTCCACTGGGTTTGTTAATAGGCAACAGCAGGTCCCATCAGGGCTACCGTAGGTGTTTATACGCTCCAAAGAAAGGCTATGAGGTGTGCAGTTACAGTCGGTAATCCCCACATGTTAATAAAAACTCTCACTGCAGTCTAAGGCTGGTTTTAATCCTCGCTTCCCAGTCTTCTGTGACCTTTAGTCAGTGATAATAACAGAGCGGTTTGTCTCAATCTAATAAGAACGGTGACTGATCGCTGCCTGCTGTTTCTCCAGGGCCAACAATAACTCCGTATTAAATATGAATCATTCCTTGGTTCATAAATTAGCCTTCAGCGCTCGGCACAACAACAGCCTCAAAGCAGCAGTTTTTACAGAACAAAAACAATGCTTGTGTGCAGATGTCAGAAATCTAACACAGGACTAAACTCAGTCAGCTGTTGCGTTTGATCGCAAAAATAAAAGCACTTATGAAGGAGATGAAGTAGTTTTTAAGTCTAGGAGTTGAGTCCAGGTCAACGTCCAACTGTTGACTCCAAGTGTTTAGAGCCTACCCCTCTGTGATAAGTAACAAAAGCAGACTGTAGGAGAAAAAATAGCATCTATGCTTTATTATCATATTATCAGGGATGTTAAGCATGTTATTGTGATGGGTTTTAAGGGACGCTCCCATTGGCTGTTGGTCTACACGGCTTGTCAACGTTGAATTAATGGCGGCAAAAATCCTGCTGGGAAAGAGTCTGTATTAATGTTTGTACCAGCTGTAAACTGTAAATTATGTCCATTATTTATGGCACAAACCCCAGTTGTGAGGAGGAAACAAGATGAAGCTGTTATAGCTCAGAGAAAACTGACGGCAGACTGAAACAATACACAACTATGGCTTTATAACAATAAGCTGAGGTATAAACTAAAGCATTAACGACTCCAGCATGTTTGTTTACTCGGAAATCATATTTTATCACAAGAGATTTGGTGAGATTTCCTGTGTTTAGAGTCTGAGTATTGATTCCTATTCTGTCACATCACTGCACACCACACACTGTTCAAAGTAGGATGTTATATCACTGTGTGTGAGGTTAATACTGGTTCAACATGTCAGTGTATGTGGCTGTGTAAACCTTTTTTTTGCCTTTTAATGTAACACAATGTAATCATGTTTTCTGCTGCTTCCTCTTCAACCGACCACCTGACTCCTCCTCTTTCCTCTTTTGCATCGTGCACCAAATCAAATGACAATGAGCTTTTTTAACTGGGCAACACTTGGTTCTGGGGGGTGACTACAGCTGTACATGTCAGAGCAGAGTTCATTAAGTGGACACTGTAACCTTCCTGTGGACGTGTTCTGCGCCTGGTGTTGTGTTTCCTTCGGCAGCTCCTCATCCTTCGACCACCCGCTCCTGTGTGAGTCCAGAACAGATCGATTAGAAACATTGGAGGCGTTTGTCGGAATGAGCTGATGACTGATAACAAGACAACAAGACACTGATAGTATCACTATTTCTGTTTGAACAACCTCTGTTTGACTGCATCCATCAGAGCAATCTATAGTGTCATGTAGGTCTTTACGGTTGGACTGTTTTAGGTTTTCAATGGTTGACACAAACTCATTTATAAACCGAGACTGTGGTCCCTGGTCCTGCTGAGACAGATACTGCAGCAAATCTCATTTATACATAGGCTAAGTAATGACTGTGATAGTCACTGGTAAAAAAAAAAAAAAAACGTCTTAAGTTTCTAAATAGGAACTTTGCAAATAATAACTTAACGGTAAATCTTTAATGGCTCTTTTATTGATCAGAAATAAGATGTTTTTAATGAACTGCATAGTGCTGTGTATCTCTGCACTGGCTCAAAGCATAGAGTGGCATAATGAGGATTTTATCTTAGACAAGCAAAACAATGTGGTGCAAAGTGAAGATACAACAGCATGTACACAGTTTAGGAAAGCTTTGGTCAAACTAAGAGGTCTGTTCTTAGCCTTTAGTCTGTTAGGGCACAACAGAAGAAAGGAGGTATTAACTTAAAGATAGGACTTTATGTTACTCCATGGTTGGTTGTTTTCTTTTAAATGCCTATTATTGTAGTCTTTTGTGGGTTTTTTTCACAGTTTGGACTTTATACTGCTATCTTCTTGCAAATGTTAATGTAATTTATTTGGATCTAATGGTTAAAACAAGTCAGGTTTTCAACTAGTTCCTTTAGTATTGTTTCCACTGAAGTAGTACAGGTTGGTTTCTTTTGAAAAAAATGGGTACAAGTTTTCCAAAAAGCATATTCTGGCCAAATGTATGGTTCTCTCCAAAAGGTTAGTTAAAGTCAATGTCAGCAGTTGCCACCTGGGGGGCCCAAACATGTTTTTGATGTTGGTGGGGGAAACCAGAGTACCTGGAGAAAACCCACGAGCATTGGGAGAACATGCAAACTCCACTCAGTATTGCCCCGTCCGGTCCAGGAGTCAAACCCTGGACTTGCTGAGGCGACAGTGCTAACCCCTGTGCAGTTACTTAAAATGGAAAAGGAAAAACACAAATTGGCAATGTTTTCTTAAAATAAGTTCTTTATTTGGTTCTTTGTGAATAAAAACATTGAACTTGTCTTCCAAGAATCCAAATTAAGCCAGTACAATTTTAGAAAATTAACACAGTTTTGATGTTAAAGTTAAGAAAGGTGGACATAAACCAGAAACAATCTACTTGTGTTTTGATCAGTAGCAAAATGAACGGAAACAAAAGCCTCATTAGGGGTTTCCTGTACAAACTGTGTCGTAAGGCTTTCAGAGTCAAGGCAGAAAAAGACAGTAGTCCAGGTTGAGGGCGTAATGAAGCTTTGACTGTTGCTCTACTAAGATGTATATGTAAACATAGTAAATGAGTCTTTTAATTCAGAATGCTGTGGGTGGAAGTCCCCTCCGTTATGTAAACCATTTGTAAACCTACCGTCTAATCCTTTGCATTCATGACAGGGAATACCTCTCTGCGTTTAATAGTGACTATCCTCTTTGTTCAATAAAAGTCCTACCTGTTCTCTTGGTCTCTGACTTCTCTGTCTTCTCACTTTGATTCCCCTGCTTTCTGTGCCACTGCCGTGTCTATTTTTATCTTCGTCTTGACGTCTGCCACCTTCCGTGTCCGCTGTAGTGCCGTACCTGTCTGTTCGGCTCACTTCAGCCCCTGATCATAACTCCCCCCCCCCCGTCCTCCTGCTTCCGAACGCTGCCCTTGAGACTCTATGATCTCATCTGAAGACAAAGGCAGTCGTCTGGAAAGGACACGAGGCACATAGATAGAGACCAGCTCCTGAACGAGACAGAACAAAAACGATAAGTAAATGGTCGCCTACATTCCTCCAACCCGGGCGAGTTAAAATAGGAAAATTTGATTTGTGTTGAGTGATGAAATTACACTACTTTATGTATAGTTTTAGCCCCGTTTACACAACACCAAAACTCAAACACAGGCCTGCAGTGTCAATCTACGTTCATTTGGATAAACTCAACTGTTGAAAGGGCAATAGTACGCATGTCTATTAGAGGATCTGTCTGGTACCTACAATAATACATTTCAGTGGCCCATACGTCAAACATTAGAATTGAAAAACCGCACAATGTGTGTCTAATAGAGCATATTTTAAACCCAAACTGTCGCTGGCCCTTTAAGAAATAACAAGCTCAAGGCCAAAGATGCATTTTATTTTTCTGCTGTGCCCTTTTCTTTTTACCACCCAAACACACTTGTTTAAATATCTGTGTGGGGACAAAGACATAATCCATTTACATCAAAGGAGATATTTCAGGAACAATATTTGCAAATCCAAATACCAGTGTTGGAGCTCTTTTGGTTTAACATTAAAAATACTCTACACTTTATTTGCAATGATATTTCTTGAGGGCTGTGTATATAGTTTGTATCTGAAAGAATATGAATGACTTTTTTGGTGCAGCAAATAAACTTCATCTAAAAAATCTACACGGCTCCAATAAAGTTATATTAGAAAATTGTACAATAATTTGTAAAAGAAGATTTGTAATGTATACTTATACTTTACTTTACATTATTTATACTTAACAAGACTTTTAAAACGTCATTTACATTTACAGATGTTTACATGCATTTTTTTTTTTTGTTTCTGTTTATTCTGTTCCTCATTTATACAACCCTAGACCTTAGCCCTCCCAAGTACAAAAACCTCTGTGTCTGCCTGAGCCAAGGTATGGAACTTTTATTGTGGAAATTTCCATTACAGACCACACTTTTAAATAAACACTGAAGTAGTCCAGTATTATTAATGTTAAGGGTTTTCAGTATGCTGACAATTATCAATTATCACATTAACTATTCAAAAGATCTCATTGAACTACATTTACAAAACAAAAACTGGATTATTTATTTAAAACTGAATCAATTGGACATCACAAAGTGTAATAGACATTTTGCCAGTAGGATTTTCACTGTAGACCTCCTTTTATTCTAACATTAATTTGAACTTAATTAATAATTAATTTAATAAATGGATAATACTATAGTAATTACTGAGTATAGCATCACTTAAAACTATTACCATAATATTACTGAGCTGGAAAATAATGTACAACCGTTTCATCTATTAAACCTTCATAATGAAGTCTCAACACACTGCACGTTTAACTTATGCCCAGTAATGAAATTGTGTCAGCATATCTGAATCTCATAATAATGTTGGCTATAAAAACCAAAATTGAAATGACTCTAATTGTGTGATGTAAAACTTAATATTTGCTCGGGGAAAAAAAGTCTCCTTCCAAGCGCATGGGAACTCAAACTGGCCAGTTTTTGGAGAATAGATACTGTATATTTAGAATAAAATACTGTATATATGGGACCTGCAGACAGGACACTCACAGTGGAGCAATGAATAGCCAGTCTCCCATGCTTTCAGAAAATATAAGACTATATAGCTTTGTACATTGTCTAGGATCACACCATGCCAGGTGTTTAATAGTGTTTAGACTAAACAGGCTACAGCCTTTGGTGCAGAAGGAAAGCTTCTATCTCTCACAGGGTGTGCTGACCAATGATTTTAAAAATATGGATGTCTTCCGCCCATTGGTCAACAATATTGTCATTACGACAGGGCTTTTCGGCTTTCACTGCATAGTAAAACAATAGTTTTCAGATAGCATAAACAGACATATTAATCAATTATATTATATATTATATATATTATTATATTAATCTTAATCAATTCACCCCCCCAGAGTTGTCATGTAGTAAATACTTTTTAGAGACCAGCGCCATCTTTTGTACCAGACTGTAAACATGATTTTTACAATTTTAAAGTCGACATTGGGTTTCTCCTTATATTTCCGCTTTTGGAGCCTGTCCTCTGGTGGACAACGGTATATCGTTGTATGTTGCTGTATATTGCTGTAAATCGCTGTATATCGCTGTATATTGCTGTATGGTGGTGGCGCCCTTACTCGAGGACCTTTTAAGGGGTTCCATGAGAAAGGCTTGGTGCTGACCTAAAAATAGACCCAGTTAGGGCTAAGGACATATAGTTAAAGATAGTAAATCAATTTTTTTTAACAGAGCCTTCCTCTTTTAACCATTTTAGGTATAAAACAATGCATTATTATTATTATTATTATTATTATTATTATTATTATTATTATTTATTAACAAATGGTTAAAACTACAAAGAACACCTAAAAGACTTGTTTCCAGGAGGCATATACTCAGACCATTATTATTCCCAACACAAATCAGCAATAATTCAACATTAATCTTTCCAGCACAGATGGTATGCAATGGAAAGCTAAAGACATCTTCAGAAACAATAAATGTAAAATGATTCCAATTTCCCTGAAAACACTCAAACAGTTATTAATCAAGCAACAGTCAGTTTCTTCACACTGAGCAGAGAGACTGCATCGCTGCAGTGTGACCGGGGGCAAAGTTATGGACAAAGACAGACACTGTCCCTTGTGGAGAAAAAAGGAGCTCTTTCAAATGTTGCTTATATAACAGGTTGGACTTGTTCTAGGGTCACGTAAAAAGCACTAACCTGAGCAAACATAGTGAGGAGCAGCGTTAATCAGGGATCAGAGTGAAGGGCGGCTGCAAAAACGCTCTAATTGACTCTTGAGCCGCAGTTTGTAGCACACCGCGGCCAATTAGACCAAAGATCATTAAAGGTGCTGGAGACACGACCAATCACATACGACTTCAAACGATCAAACAAAGTGGATCTTGCTGTTTTCTGAAGATTTTCTTCAGTTTCAGTGACAATATATATTGCTTTAAAGTAGAACTCAGTAAGATTTTTACCTTCTTAAAGAGTTCTCTAAGTCCTTACGATGGTTAATTAAGTTGTAGTGGTGTGTTTGAAGCACACACTATCCCGCTCTGGTGCATCTGAGCCTAAAATAGCATTTGTAAGTTGAGCTGCCGCCGAGCCGACTCACGTTTTGGGTCATGTTCACGTTGAATTGAGAGACATATTGCTTTACGGTCAATATAGACAGTCATAGCTTCAATATAGACCTCCCGCAGTGCAAATTAGTGCTTTCATTAAGATCATACCAAAACGGCTTACACTTTATTTCATCATCAGTCATGGTGGAAACACAAAAAGACAGAGAAAACATTTGTCCAAAGATGGTGAGCATTATAGTCCAGAGCTGTGCTGGGAGTATTTACGACAGTGTGACTCATGGAAAGAAGAAAAAGGTTTGAAACAAGGAACATTAATGATTAAAACAAACAAAAACTTATTACAAAGTTATCAGTTTATCCAAGACAACCATAATTTTCTAGACTTTCCATTGACTACAAAAATGGCTGACCATATTTCACATGTTTCATTATTTTTAAGATTTGTGTAAAAACCTTTTTGTTATGGATTATAGCTTTTCATGAATGCTTTTTTTTCTCAGAAGAGCTCATGTCTTGCACCTGAGGAAGCGTAGATTACTGCAGACTGACATAGAATGAGCAAGATGAAAATAAGAGGAAAGCAGCTTAATGGACAAATCTGGGACTAACAGGATTTAAATTATAAACCCTAATTGGAAATGATGTAGGTTGAAGAACTGTAACAGTTTCCCCACTGGGATTAAAGGTCCAGATATCAATATCTCAGAGGATACTCATTTGTTGCAGCCATAAAAGTACTTTAAACCCCCCACTGTGAGTTTTTGACGTCCTTTTTCTCTACGCAGCACTCTTTGTTGATAATTGACTGTAAAAGAGGAAACAGAGAGAACTGTAAATTATACTTTGTATGTTTCACAAATATTCTGTAATCATGTCTGTAGAAAGTAATGAATAATTTTAAATACTTGTTCTTGTTGCATCAGGACCACCTAACTCTTAGCCTCATTTTTCTGATAATGATAAAGAACTTTTTTGGGGAGAAATGTTCACAATAATTTCAAGTGGCCCTGTATCAAAGTAGACACACTGGGTATGCTTGACTCAGAGGTAGGTCCAAAGTGTAATCAAACACCAAAATGCTGGAACAAGACAATCTGGCAGAGAACAAAGGGAAGAGGGAGAGTTTAAACACACACTAGGAAGAGGATGGGACACAGGTGAAACACATTAGGGTGGGACAGGCAATCTCACAGACAGGACGGCAGACAAGGACCAGGAAGTGAAGTGGCCTGAAACGGGACACAAGGTGAGTACCAAAATAAAAACAGGAAATTAATAAACTATGACAATTACCATGACTTTAACGTCACACTGCGGTCCGATTTGTTGATGTCAATGTGAAACAATTAGAGCACACATTCTTGCTGAAGCTATACATTTTAGTAATTCACTCATTTGGAGCCATGTAGCCAAATAATAATGGGTCAAAGTAAAAACAATATAGTGAATAGAAAAAAACAGTTGATATTAAAATCTACTAAATTACTTTTCTTCTGTTCATATGATTGCCTCCAGTTAACTTTGCTCTGTATTGTGTGCATTATGAGTTCAAATGGTTGATGTCACAGTATATTGGTCCATTTGTTTGCACTGTCTAAGCCTTAAACTAATAAAACAGACCAGTGCATTGGGTTTGATCTACTTACCTTTACTTTTTGTGACTAATTAAATGACTATTATTCCAGTGGGTCCCATGTTAAGCAATGTCCGACAGACGGCTCAAAGGTAGCAACATTAAATCAAACCAAGCTCATAACTCACGAAGTCCACTGAAACGCAGAGCCAAAGGCAGACCGCTGTGGTTTAATGTGAACAGTAGATCCATCAAAAGAACACAAACATGATCCGATTTCAGAGCTGTTTGTTCACTCATTTATCTCAAAAACCATTTACAAAAGATTCGAAATGGCACTGCCCTCAGACCACACCAGGGCAAGACCGAGTCAAGACCAGGGTCTGTGTTTGACATAATTAAAGAGAGTCCAGACTCATGGAAGGTCATGAAAGGACACATTAAAACACACAGTCAGGAAATCATATATTTAAGCATTATTTGGTCTAATGTAAAAATGGAATGTGTAGTTTCTGGCCTTTTTTTAGAATCCGGTGGCATAATTTTTTTTATTCCACAACTTGTTCTTTTTGAGGGCATGTTAACAGTGAGCTACAGTAGCCCTGAAGGGACATGCACTTGTTTATGAATAAACTGTTGGAAATAGGTCTGACAAAGATTTCACATGAAAATAAAATCTGTGTAGTTAATCATAAGTATGCTTTTTCTTTACCAGCGCTTAGTTTGTCCTCTCTTGGTAAAGAGAATTCATAAAAACTGATGATTTTGGGTTTTAAAAGTTAGAGCTGGATTGTAAAGAAGAGTAATGGTTCAAAGCTTCTCTTGTAATGGATTGGTTGTTTTTCAGAACAAAGCCGTCTAGCCGTTTGACCGCAAATATAACTGTAGCAGAGTAGAGCTATGAGACTGTCATCTGTCACAGCCTCAACATTAAAACCTGTTACTCAAACATCAGAGGCGACAGAGCACTTCCTGCAGTTCAGACGGGCTTTGGAGAGTTTCATCTGACTCCAACCACTTTTTATTACAAGCCATAATCCAGCGTCTGTTCTGTCCTCCGTCTCATTTTTGCAGAATATTCATTACATGGTACTGTTCTTTAATGGCTCATGGTGTTTTATGAAGAGGACATCATCCACAGACAAAACAATACTTAGTTTAGGAAAGATTTGTTTAAATTGATCCTAAATCTTTTTCAGAAGTAAGTAGTAAGGCAATTTTGTGCTGAAATATATCATTTAACAACCCCTTATGTATGTATGATATATTTTAGGGCCACAAAAGAAACTGTATCTTGTCTATTAGTAGTCCTCTTCATTTTAAAAGTCATAAAGCTTTTTGTAGGTTTAAAATACTCAACTACAAATATACAGGTATAATCATTAATTCATGATGAGTCATGCAATAATACATGCATTAAAATTTCCGGAATCACCAGGAATTATCATGTTTTCATCCTAATCCTAACCAAAAACCATTAACACTAACCTTAACCATGCGCATGTACTCATGCATGAGTCATGCTTGAATCATTGCATGATTTCATGATAAAATGTGCCCCCTAATCTAAAGTGTTACCAATCCTTACCAAAATTTAAGTATGTGTGAAAATATTTTTTAATATTGTATAAAAAAGGTTATCCAAATTCTCCAGAGATAAAACCCGGTTTCCAAGCACACACACACACAGACAGACACACACACACACGCTTACGCACACACACACGCGCTTACGCACACACACACACAGACGGACACACGCACACACGCTTACGCACACACACACGTGCTTACGCACACACACACACAGACAGACACACGCACATGCACCCGCTCACACACACACACACACACACACACACACACACACACACACACACACACACACACACACACACACACACAGACAGACACATACACACACGCACACACATGCACACACACACACACACACACACACACGCACACACACACACACACACACACACACACACACACACACACACACACACACACACACACACACACGCACACACACACACACACGCTCACACACACACACACACACACACACACAAAATAACAAAAGATAAGAGCCAGTGTCACAGTCAGACGTGCGACAGTGTGTGTAGTTTGTTGAAAGAAAAGACTTGTTTGAGGAATCTCAAACCTGAAAGAGAATTAAACATGTCCCTCTAAGATTAATAAAGCAGAGGGTGCAGTCGTGTCATGAAATATGTGCAGTCAATAAGTTATTATTTATTGCAGTGTTACGACTCTCCTTGTGGCGTCCTAGGTTCTGCTGCACTTGCACTCTGAGTTCTTCCTCATTTTGATCTTGTAAGTTATGTTTATACAATATCCAGGACTCAGGCTTCAATCATAATGCAAAAAGAGAATGAAAAAAAATAAAATTAAATGCTATGAGTGGTATTTATCAAACAGGGTGTGCAAGGCAAGCTGTAAACTAGACCAACGTGATCCTGCAAATTATCTCTGCCTCGTTAAACACTGTGTTAATGTATTTTCAATATGTATCCACGTTTCACTTTGCTTCCTTTTTCTCCAATTCAGTTTTGTTTGTGTTCATATTTGTGTTTATTCAGCTGTCAAAGGTCATCTAAATATGCTGGTTTTGAAACCAAAGAGAAATGAACCACTTTCTTTTTGCCTGACAGTTTTGTATCAACAGTGAAGAGGAAAAAAAGTGGAATTATGATGAAATGGAGAGTGACTGGAGCAGAAAAGGAAAGAGCAGGGAATTTAGAGCTAAAAATGGCTAGATTTCAGCAAAAAGATGAACTAGAAGGACTATTTTACTTTGCTTTCAACATTTAGATCAGTTATTTAGATTAGTTCTGGCTTGATGTAGGTTAGACCTGCTTTATTGCGGCACAGTGGCAAAGTGGTTAGCACGCCTGCCTCACAGCAAGAAGGTCCTGGGTTCGATTCCCATCCAGGGCAGGGCCTTTCTGCCTCACAGCAAGAAGGTCCTGGGTTTGATTCCCATCCAGGGCAGGGCCTTTCTGTGTGGGTTTGCATGTTCTCCCTGTGTCACTGATCAGAGGTTTCCTCCGGGTACTCCGGTTTCCCCTACCACTAAAAACATGTACAATATAGGACTACAGATGGAAATTAGCTGTTAAGCTATAATCTGGTACAGGAGAATATTAACCTATAATCTGGTTAATGTAGACTGTACGCTGTCCTAAAGAAATAAACAAATCTAACAATAAAATATTCCTTGTTTTAACCCTTATTTTTCTCCAATTTCTTCCACTTAGTTCTTTTTCATGTCTGAGTTTAAGTCTTGGATTTTTCTTAGTTTAATAATTTTAGGAAAAAACTTGGTCTAATCTTTGTTTGATCCTTGTTTGTTTTTATATCATGTTTTAGACTTGACATTAGGCCAGGTTTTGTACTGACTTTGATATTGTCATGTGAGAGTTTTGGTTAAGTTCGCTCTGCTGAGCCTAAAGTATTTCCTGCGTCAGAAACACTTTCACTTTTCAGCCTGATTAGACAGATGCAGTAGAGCTAACGTTTTTGTTTTGGCTCTGAGCTGCCACTTTAGCTCTAATAATGTGGAGTATGATTGTATTACTCATGAACATTCCATTCTGTGTTTGGGAAGTATGGTATTTGAACAGCTCTACTTGTGCATTTAATGACTCTCCTCATTTGTCTTGAGTGAGAAGAGACGAGTTTACAAAGTCACACGTGTAGTCTTTAGTAGTCTAAAGGATAACAAGCTCACTCAAATAATGTCATAGTACAGTCCTATATATATGAGTTTAGCTGAATTAGTTTATTCCTGGTTTAGTCCAGATTTTCGTCCCAGTTTTATCCATAGCTGCCCAGTAAAGATAACTGAAAAATGCAAGAAGACAACTTTCTATACTGGACAGATATCTGCCTGGAGACTAACTCCATCCACTGTATCTGTGGAGCCAAAACTAGATGAAGACTAATACTGTACATTTTAAGCAGATTGGGTCAAAGAGGCGCCATGTGACTCACGACAGGCCCTAAGAGTGAAACAGTGAAACCAGAGCACAGTGGAGTCAAACAGAAATATGATCTCAACCCGGGACAGACTCAAAGACGCGGCCCAAAAACTGAAATCTCACAGCTCCATTCATCACAGGACGGTCCGGGTTATTTCTGGACCGAGACGAAACAGAAGACCAGGGTCAAGGAGTTATCTACTGATAAAGCCAAATAAAATAAAATAAAATAAATCTATTTGACACAATGTGCTTGATATTTATTTACAGAGCACATGAGTTACTCGATGTGCTTTACAGAAGTCACACACATATGACAAACAAAACAAGTTATGGCAAAAAGAAAACATACAACCTAAGATAAGAAGATGATGGATGAACACGGTGTAAAACATTTATTAATTATTTTTCTGGTTTGAGTTTTGATTTAGTCTTAGTTAAGTCCTTGTTAAGTTCTGTTTTGTAGTCCAGTGTTTTGTCCTGGGTTTAATCTTCATTTAGTACCACAGTCGTCCTGGACTAGTCTTTTGTTGGTCCAGACTCCAGCTCCTTCAGTGTGGGTTCTGTATCAGTTTAGACCTGGCTTAATCCTGGTTTACATTTGGGTTAGTCCTGACGTTACTGTTTTATTTCTGGCTAAACCTTGTTTTAGTCCTAGTTCCCTTCTCTTTTGGTCCTGGTTTAGTCCTATTTTTTTTTTCCTGAAGTTGTATTTTAGACAACGTTTAGTCCTGTTTAAGTCTGTTTTTTACAGATCTAAAAGTCTTCTCTTACCAAATTTAATTTAGTGTTTTTAAGTATCACTGTCCACTGCTGTCTTTCCACATAATCAAACCTGGATCCGTCTGACGTATCTATTTAACTCCACACAAATTAAAACTCTCCTCAGATCTTGAGTCCTGTTCGTCCTTGTCCATGACCGACTTCACAGAACCACATTAAAAGCCTTTAGATTGAATCAATCCCTCACCAGACCTGAGTCGATACAGCCTCATGAATATTCAGTCAGCTCTGTGCAACTTAATCCCATCCCCTTCATATGAAACTCTAACGGGACGTCCTGTCTGACCCCACCGTCTGCAGAGTGACCTTTAGTCTGATTACTGTAAATCTGTATTTAAATGGAAAACAAAAGTCATGCCATATTCTCTTTTTGGACGTGGTTTTGAGTTTTTATAGTCTCGTCCATGTGATTAGTCTTTGCCTCAGGGTTAGCACTGATTTATCTCACTTTAGTTCTGCTTTCGGTCTAGCTTAGGCACAGTTTAATGTTTGTTCTAATGCTTCTTTTAGTTTGAACCAAAACCAAAACTGACAAGATGAATAAATACTTAATAAAAAAAGTGACTACTGAGAATTTAAAAGATTCCCTCGGCTGCACTCCAGTGATTTTAGATCAGATTTTAACTATAGTATCAAGACTGTCCTTGTCGTTGAGTGAAAGGTTATTAAACCAACAGATAAAAGAAAAACACAGGAAGCTCTCAGAGGTCCGAGGACAGATTAAGGTGAATTCTTTTGTTGAGAATCAAAAGTGCCAACAGGCATCTGCGAGTTAATCTCAGCGCTAACAGTTATATTAGAAACAGACAAGCTCACACTCATTCTTTCACTAAAGGCCAATTAGATTTACCAGTTTGCTCATCACATGCACGTCTCTCTCGACGGTGGGAAAAAACTTGGGTAGCTTAATAGACTTTCTTGCCTCAGGATGAGAAAATGAAGTATAATCCTTAGAAAATGAATGGATCAATGAATAAACAAAACAGAAGGATGGTAAATTGAGGTTTGGCCACTCATACAAAGTTAAAAGCTGCTTAGCATTCACAAAAGCATTTTTAACACTTGTTGGAACAAACAACACAAAAGAGAAACACTAAGAAGGATCAGTCTAATTGGACATGAGATTAACAGAACTGAATGCACTAGTTTTTATGGCAAAAAACAATAATGTTTTTATTGACACAAACAGATCCACCTGACCAGTTTGTTTTAGATTAATGCAGGTTTAGCTCTTACTTAGTCCTGAATTTTGTCTCGGTTTAGTCTTGTCTATGTCTAAAGTTCTGTTTTTGTTCCCATTTAGTCATATACTGTAGACTCAACGTAAAGATCTATGAATCACCACAAGGTCAGTCAAATAGACACTTTACAATTTACAATGTATTTACACAATATTCAATCTTATTTTCCATCACGGTCTTTTTCATCTTCTTGGGATTAGAGGTCATCTTCTAGTTGTCCACAACAGAAAGAGACAATCAAACCCAGTGAAACTTTGTCTTAAGGTGAATTGAAACAAAACCAACTATGAGCCAAACTCTGGTTTTGATCTTTGTAGTGAGCATGATTTTTAATTGAATCAGTTCAGGCCTTTTCAATGAGCCTCAGATCAACGCTGTTTAATTAGAGCTCAATGAAAACCAGCAGCTTCATGTCTGCACCACAGGCTCCAGTCACATCCATCTCCAACTATTCTCCACTGACACATGAGAGAGGACTTTACTTATGTAGCTCAACTAAAAAGAGGATATTGTATATAGTATACACACATGGACAAAAATGTTGGTACCCTTCAGTCAATGAAAGATGCTCAATAGGATTGTGGTCAGGGCTCATAGAAGGCCACTTTAGAATAGTTCAATGTTTTCCTCTTAACCATTCTTGGGTGTTTTTAGCTGTGTTTTGGGTCATTGTCCTGTTGCAAGACCCATGACCTGCGACTGAGACCAAGCTGCCTGACACTGGCCAGCACATTTCTCTCTAGAATCCCTTGATAGTCTTCAGATTTCATTGTACCCTGCACAGATTCAAGACACCCTTTGTGGTTTGTCAACATGTAGTTTGGCATATTCCAGTCTAGCTTTTTTATGATTTGTTTTCAACAATGGTGTCCTCCTTGGTCGCCTTCCATGTAGTCCACTTTGGCTCAAACAACGACGGATGGTGCGATCTGACACTGATGTTCCTTGAGCATGGAGTTCACCTTGGATCTCTTTAGAAGTCTTTCTGGGCTCTTTTGTTACCATTCGGATTATCCGTCTCTTTGATTTGTCATCAATTTTCCTCCTGCGGCCACGTCCAGGGAGGTTGGCTACAGTCCCATGGATCTTAAATTTCTGAATAATATGTGCAACTGTAGTCACAGGAACATCTAGCTGCTTGGAGATGGTCTTATAGCCTTTACCTTTATCATGCTTGTCTATAATTTTCTTTCTATTCTCCTGCGACAACTCTTTCCTTCTCTTCCTCTGGTCCATGTTGAGTGTGGTACACACCATGTCACCAGACAACACAGTGACTACCTGAAGCCCTATAAATAGGCCCACTGACTGATTACAAGATTGTACACACCTGTGATGCTAATTAGTGCACACACCTTGCATTAACATGTCCATTTGGTCACATTATTTACAGTCTTTTCTAGGGGTACCATAAATTCTAGGCCTGTTTCACGAGTTTATTTTTTAAAATAATTCCATTGAAGCATGGTTGAAAAGCAATGTCTGACTTTCATTGGTTAACATTCATAGAATTTTTATTTATTATTACTTTTGTCAGAATTAAGTTTTTTCTGTGACCATTGTGAGTTTTTCTTTCATTGACCGAAGGGTACCAACAATTTTGTCCACGTGTGTATATGTCAAACTCAAGACCCGGGGGCCAAATGCGGCCCTTGTAATGTTTTATGTGGCCCTCCTAAACATTTAATAGGTGATTTTTTTTGCACTAGGTTAAAACAGGATCAAGAGATAGATTTAGATGGATTTGAATCAGATAAATTTTATGTTTATGAAATCTTAAGGTTTCTTAAGTTAAGGCAGTTCTTGCTTCATAGATATATAAAACCTGTTCAAATCCATCTTAAACCAGTTTCTATATAAAGAAAACGTATGCTAAAGACTCAAATAAAGATGAAACTTTACGTTACATTTTTTATAAAAGCTTCCAAGTGTCAGTCTTTGGTCCATCAAAGGATTCTTATCTCGGCTCCTCACCACTTTGAGTTTGACACTACTGCTCTAGTGTTGTGTCATTCTAACTTGCTCACATGAAGCGCCTTGCATCAGACAAATACATCTATTATAACAAATAAAACTAAATAGTCCTTACAAATAAATGAGAGAGCAGCCATTAAAACATTAAGATTATCTACAGTAAAGGACTTATTAATACTGCTATGAGAGCATCTTTAATTGCATTTAAATGAAAAACTCAGCAGGAAAACAGTTCATCAGGATTAAAGTTAATGACCAGAGCAGAACCTTTTATTATTATTCATTTCATTTCTGGAGGCACTAAAATACTAGTTAAATGAAAAAAACAATTTGAAGATGTTATCGTTTTGTTTATGGTGCATCTATTGGAAAGAATAAAAACTATTCCAGAAACTTCAAATTTCCTAACATAGGACAAGTTTTTCACTTTTGGAGTTTGTTGGAAACTAACACGGGTATTAAAAAAACAAAGCTGCCCATTTACAAAAAGGGAAAGAAAATAAGAAGTATGGGTGGCTTAAGTAGTTTTAAGAAGAAACAAAATCACTATAGTTCATACATTTCCTAATCATTTAGCCAGAATATGTTCAACAGTGTTTGCTTCTCCTCCACCAGTGCTTAGATTATCCAACTCAACAATATGTGTCCAGTGTTACTGATTTAACCAGAAAGAGACCAAAATGGAGGGTGGACTTTATAAAGGCAAAGATTAAAAATGATGATCAAGAAATGAGTAAATAAAGAAACCAGGAGTCAGTAAATATCATAATTTAATCACCCAATAGCATATTGTAATAGGACCTTAGGACATCATCTAGACTTTTATTAGGGATTTTAATAACAGTTTTAATAGTCCTGAGCAGAAGCTTGTGCCAAAAACAAATGAAGCGCGCCCATTTCAACACTGATTTCAATGAGATGGTAATGGCTGCCGATGAAAAGATGAAAGAAAATTGGGCAGTGACATTTTTTTCAGAGTGAAAAACGGAGCTCCCAGGGAATCCTGGAACCTGTGTCACTGTGCCTTTTTAAAGAAGTGGAACTAAATATAAAACTCCTTAGAGCTTGTGTTTCTAGTTTTTAGGGGCTGAGTCCAGATCAAGACCAGGGCATGATCCCAGGAAACAATCCATGTCCAGTCTAAGACCCAAGTCCAGTCAAGTCCAAGCCCATTGGGGTTTGAGGAAACACAGTAATGATGTGGATAAATAAAGCTCTTTAAGGCAGAGAAAACACCCATTAGCCGCTCTTGAGCTAAACTCAACATTCAATAATAAAGTCCAAACTTCTCTATTCTTGTCTTGTGTATTTTTCTGCAGATTTCAGTTCAAACTCCAGTGATTAATATTCCGCTCTGCTGCTCGATGTGGAAGACATATGAATAAATTTAGTCGTTTATGGTCTGAGTGTGCGTTTGATGTAGGAGAGCTGGCTGTAGATTTAATGTTAGAGCAAACTGCAGCAGACTTCAAACAGAATAAATACAGGGTCATCTTCTCTCAAAAAACTTTGAACCCAGGGAATTTACACTGCAGGACATTGTTCCGAGGCACACCGCTGTTTATTCTTAAACTGTTCAGTTTGATTCAAATAATAGCAGATCAGTAAAAAAAAGACTTAAGTCACTACGGCTGTGCTGTAAAAGAATACAGTAGAAAGAGTAGATTGATGTATTGTTGTATTGAATTGTCTTTTTTACATTGGATTAAAGACCCTGCATGTTGGCTTTACAACTTCAGCTGTGATAGTCTCTATAGCGTTATTATTTTGTGTACATATTGATGCTACTCATTTAGCACAAATAAAAAAGATGCTCTGTAAACCTGCAGCAGGAGAAAGGAGGGACGAATCATCTGAGTCAAGGTTAAACATAGCTGCAACACTTTTGTAAATCTAGCTCATGACTTTTTTCTTCATACTTTACATTGAAGCTCAGGTTTTCGGAGGCTTTGTCCACACGGAGGCGGAGGCGTATCCGCAAAGGTTTTATATCATATGGCCGTTTTATCCACACAGATACAGAGTTTTGTGAGCCCAAATACACTAATTTTTAAACTGGGTCCCAGAGCGGAACGATTTCAAACAATCTTTTTATGTTTACAACCCATATGTTTAAAAAAATATATATATATATATATATATATATATATATTTTTTTATATACACACACACACATAATATATATATATATATATATATATTAGTGTGTATATATTAGTCTATATATATATATATGTATATATTTGTGTATATATATATATATACATACATACACACTATATATATATACACACTATATATATATACACACTATATACTATACAGCTTTGTGTGGATCCATGTGGACACAGACATTTCCTGATATGGTGGCATGTTTATGAAAAAATGTTTTTGAAACTATAACAATTTTGTCTCTGAGTGAATATAGAGTTCAGAAACTCACAGAAATCAATCCAGCCCTTCTCAAAAACATGTGATTTCCTCCACAAAACCCCAGCTGGTTTGGACCAATGGTGTGGCAGTGCTGTTTTAGATTTCTTTACAAAATGACTGTGAGGGTGTTGCTCTGATTGGATCATATTACCGAGGTTTTTGCAGGTAGTTCACAAAATCACCTACAGTTATTCATCTGAAATACCAGCCCTTTGCAAACACTTTCTTCCTTTTACCAAAGGTGTTAATGGACTCAAACACTTTAGCCTGAGGGCCACATTTCAAATCAGTGTCCTTTGTTAATTGGCCTGTACTCTCCAGTTTGGTTTGAGCCTGAGTTTGATGGCTCAGCTGTGGATTACATGCCAGGTTTGAGATGAGAGTGCAGCCTGGTCTTTGTTTTTCAGATCAGACGGAGTGAGCTGATGAAGGCACAGCAATGAGGACATGGTCTGCTCCAATGGTTTTCTGCTCCAAAGCAACTTTTAATCAGACTCAGAAGTGTGACGGGAGCCTTGTTAGCAGTGGGTCAAATGATCTGTGACAAAAAAATCCACGATAACAAGTTTTGTTTTGTTGTTTTGTTAAAGTGGTAAACCAAAGGATAGTATAACTGAACAAACTGAATAACGACAAGTCTTGGTAGAACAAACATCTTCATTCAACTTCAACACTTAGTTGTTAGTTTTGCCAGCTCCAGAAGCAGTGGTCGTTTTTTGACTAAGACTAAACTAAACAAATAGAAACGCTGCCAGTGGTAGAACAAACTGTGCAGATTTAAAGACAGCACTGACCTGAATCCTGCCCAGCTTCATTTGTTCTGATTAAAACCACATTAAAGTAAGCTGCTGTTTTATGTCATTCAGACGCCTTTCTTTGAGTCTCGTCCAAAAGCACGCCGAGTCCTGAATCTGGGCACCTCATTATGTCGAGCTGTACATCCTCTGTAGGCTCTGTTCACAGATATATCCCACTCTGCTGCACATTGGCTGGCCTCAGATTTTACAGTTCCCCTTCAGATCTTTGTACAAGGAGGCTTTTTTGGCTCTTTTCAATCTAAAAGGACAGTTTCTAACCAAAACGTGCCAAAGAAAGTCACTAATGATGGATGATACAGGGCTCTTTTGAATCAGACTTCTCCTTATTATGTTACAGTGATGCACTGAATAACAAAATGTTGGCTTAACTACAGAAGACAGGCTCCAGACAATGGACGAAAGATTGGAGAATCTGGATAAAATAATGGCATGTAATAACCACAAATTCAGTTTGATTTTTTTTCCCTTGAAATAAAATATGGAAGCTAAACACTTGTGAAGCTTAAGTATGTTTTTTGACATATACTCCACAAAGTAACTCTAAGTTGAGTGACAGGGCTGGCAACCGTCTTGTGTAAACATAAGTTGTCAGACACCCAGTATTGTGTGGACCAGCCATTCTCCACTCTGCATCAGGAGTGAGGTGGTGGAGCTTTGACTTAAAAAAGTCAGCTTTAAGTTTGTGGGTCTGACTGTGACAGAGGACCTGTCCTGGAGCAGTAACTTCTGAAACCAAAGAGAGACAAACTTCACCTGAGGCAGATGGTGATTTTATTCCACTGTGGTTTTGAAAGTGGGCTGAATAATAGACTATTAACATACACTGTGCAACTTTAAAGTGTTTCAAATAGAACACCAACTTACACTGTACAAGTAAATCACATATAAGGGAGGCCAAATTCATCTGACCATCCGTTTGCCAGTCAGGAGCCTGTTGTGAGGAGTTAACTGCTTTGTAAACCCCTCGTACACTGCACAACAAGGACGCATGAGAAACCTCAAATTCGTCCTGACTCAAAAATATTTGTATGTCCAGAGATCCGGTCAAATTCAAGCCGAAAGTTGCACAGTGCATGTCTGGTTTTAGTGTGTTTCTCCAGCTGCATTAAGGTTGAACAGCAGGCGTTTCAGAGGGTGGTGACAACCACAGGGAAAATCATCAGGTCCATGCTCCCGGATATCTACACTATCTACTCTTCCCGCTGCGTCAAGTGCACAACATCATTAGTGACTGGTCTCATCACCTGTTCCAGCTGCTGCCCTCAGGAAGGACATTGAGCTCCATCCGGGCCAGAACCACTGGACTAGAATCACTGCAGCAGCCCTCACCACACTCCCTCTGTTCTGGTCCTTAGTCCTCCGTGATTTTGTTCTGTTAGTGTCATTAAAACAACTGTGCCTCATGCTGATAATTGTATAATATTTGCATTTTATGGGATTGCACTTATCTATGACTTTTGTGGATGATGGTCTATTTAAATCTTGAGATTAATAGCAATGACAGAAAATAATTTAAATAATTAAATTTGCATCACAGTTTAACCCTTGGGGGTCATTTTGTGCCTTTGACAAAAGAAAAATGCTCATTTAAACATTTCCATATTATGTCAACATTTTTTCCAAATATTTTTATGAATGCCATTATTAACTTCAGCCCTTACCATGTACAACAAATATTTATGAATTTTCTTATGTTTTAGCCCCTTAAATGCCAGTTTTTGTGATTAAAGTCTCATTTTTTGTGTATGTGTAAAAATGTGTTTCATCCCTTTTGCCAATTGGAGTTTATAGAGTTTTTATACAAGTCTTGGACTGTTAAAAAAAAATTACTCCACCTGTGTCCCTAGGAAACAAAAAAAATATGTCTAATGGTTGCTATGGAAACATCATGGGATTTTAACACCAGGGAAAAAATAAAAAACATGCATTGTGAATGGGAGTCAAAGGCACAAAAAAAGGGACACAGGTGGTAGACGTGCATTTTTTTAAAGGGATATGAGAGGCTTGAAGAAAAAAAAAAATACCCCAAAATACACCTGACCAAATTTATTTTCTTTTTTTTTAATCAACACAGCTATATGAAAAAAAAAAAACGAAATATAAAAGCAACCCTTTGTAGCTAATAAACTCTAAAGCATGCTGCTATATGGACTTTTGCCATTCTGACTGTGTCCTTAAGCAGCTGGGATAAGCGCTGGTCCTGCAGCAAATGTAAGAGGATAAATAAAACAAATAATTAGACTACAGACAAGAGCTGAGATAATCAACAAATTTCAAAAACTTGAGATGGCTTAGGACAGGGGTGCTCAATACGTCGATCATGATCTACTGGTCCGCAAAGTAGTTTTGGTAGTTAGCATGACATTAAAAAATAGCCAATCATCCATCCAATCTCTTGATTGACATACAGGGCAGCCAGTCAGATGAAATCTGAATTTTTCTGACGCTTAGGTCACTGCGCATGCGCAAACAACGGCGCTAAGTGCAGCAAAACTAACGCTTTAGTGACTTACCTCCAACTTTTAAACCTTGTTTTTTTTTCTCTTAAACGTAAGAAAGGGTATAAAAACGAGTGAGGGAACTGGACCAAGTAAGAAGACAAAAACTTATCGCTTTCATAGGGAATAAGAGGAGGACTTTTTTTTTACGATGACGCTTTCAAAGTGCATTTTGCCTCATCTGTCAGCCGCTACTGTCCGGACTATGTATCCCTGACTGATTCAAGTCATCAGAGTAAACTCAAGTAATGACAAATGGGCCGGTACGCACTGATACTCAGTACCGCCACTTCCAAATATAGCTCTCGAGCATACCGCCACTTCTCCGTGCGCCCAGAACGTGCGTTTAGCGTACCGGGACGCTCATTTGGACATCTGTTTTAATAGAGGTTTTAATCCTTTGCCTGCGCTGCCGCTTTCCAGAGCGCCCTTCACAATGCACGATTCCTAATTTGTCCCACCAAGAGCAGAGACTACATTACCCATACACTCTTGAGTTTTACAAGTGAAAAGCGCATGCGTCGCTTTTGCCGCTGTCAGTAGTGATGGGAAGTTCAGTTCATTTAACTGACTCAGTTCTTTAAGTCTCGTTCAGCAAAATGAACGAATCTTTTTTCAAGTCATTTCGTTCATTTCAGCAGAATCTAATTAAAATGTTGCATATTACAATTTTTAATACATTTAGTACTTTTGGAATAAAAACTATAATAACTATCAGCTAATGCATTCATGGCCAAACTTTGAAAAATAAATTATAAATTCATTGCAGCTTACTTCAGGCAGAGAGTTCAACTCACCTCTTAATCCAAATAGTTTTTTTCCTTTGTCACTTCATATTTAGCTTAGCATTAATTCCGTCAACATGTCTGGTCTGGGCCGTGACAGCCTCATGTAGCTGTAGCTAATACGTCCGTCCGGCCAGAAACAGAAAGGACTCATTCATCTCCCGAGTCGTTCGTTCGTTAGTTCGTTCGCTCGTCCCAGCCCCATAGAGAAAGAGTATGCAGTTACCGGAAACAGAAAGGAACTGTTCATCTCCCGAGTCGTTCGTTCGTTCGTTCGGACTTGGTGAACGAACGAACGAAACGAACGACTTGGGAGATGAATGAGTCCTTTCTGTTTCCTGTATGAGATGTGGTGCAATGCGCATGCGCAGGTCTACACAAAAATGAACGACTCGCTCTCTGAGATGACTAGTCGTTCCCGAGTCATATTAAAGACTCGTTCAAAAAGAACGAATCGTTCATGAACGACTCATCACTAGCTGTCAGTGTCAACAATTCGTGGCCGGAGAGGGTGTGTGAAACTTGGCTCGGTAAAAATACAAATACAGTGAACAACTCTTAATATGCTCTCCTGGCTTCAGACTCTGAGCACTAAAAGAACACGGTCAGAATCAGATGACTCGCTGGCTGACACCCCAGCTACTGTTCTATGGTTAAGTTATGTTTTATAATTTATTTTATGTACTTTTTGTTAAAAAGATTTCAATACCCTTTTGCACATTTTATTTATGTTCAGTAGCTCTTTTTCATTCATTCATTTTCATTCATTCATTCATTTATTCATTCATTCATTCATTCATTAAAGGATAATTGTTTAAGGTCGTCTGTTGACTGCTGTATATAAAACCCCTGTATATAAAAATATAGGCTATAATAGAGTACACCTCTTTTGGTCCACTTTAAGCACTGTACATAGTTAATTATGTTGTGTTGTGCAGTATTATGGTTTGCAAGGTATATCAACATACATTGTACATATAAAGAATCCTTAATATATTTGTAAATAAGTATATGTTTTGATCTTTACAAAGATCTACTGCTCAAATAAAACCTCACCTTTAGATCCTGCCCCACTGTTTTGGAAAACCCTGGAAGAACCAACATATTTGTATGTCCTACTGCCCTCTCTGTAAACCTCAACAGCTCCACGGTCAGACTTTCTTTTCCAGCGTCATTTGAACCTACATATTTTCCTCTAATGAACTGCGTTATCTGGCACTATTCATTATCCGTAATAGAAATGATTAGAGGCTCATTGGGAGCAGAGAGGTCTAATCTGTGACTGTGGCCTTTCCGACATGAATTCATTTCTCTTTCTGCCTTGACTGTTAGCGCAGAGTATTTCCAATTTCTCATAAACTCGCTTTGCAGAGGCTAATGGGAATGTACAGTGTGCAAATAGAGTTATTGTATTTGACAAAAGGAGCCTGAAAGAGGCTGGTGTCTCTGTTGGAGGCTAATCAAACAAACAACACTAAAGGGTCTCCAAACATCCTGGAAAACCTGGAATATTGTTGGAATATTAATATAATGTGCTGTCTTGGAAAATAATTTGACCAAACCGATGACTACAATTGTCCAGCATGTAGCAGCTGCAGCCTTAAATCAAAATGAATATTAACATAGTTTGGATTAGATTATTTTGACTTATTCTTCCATATTTCTTTACTTTGGTCTGACTTTAGATCAGATTCTTTTAGAAAAAAGACTCCCACTTTTACACCATTTGCATTTGGAGGCCCAGAGATAAATGTGCCTTTTTTCAAAAACATCTGTACATTAGTCATCATCTAGGTCACTGATTGTGATGTGTACGCTGGCTCTTTCTATTGGAGAGCAAAAGAATATTAGATTTAAAAAAGTAATAACCATTTAGAAAGATAAACATCATTTGTTTTACTCACTCCTTATTTGTTTTCTTAGTTTAATGAAGGCTTTAGTCCTGGTTTAGTCTTTGTGTAGCATTGGTTTAGTGGTGTATAGTTCTGTGACTGCAGTAAAGTTGGACACTGGATGTTTTATTCAAATATTTTTTCTCCTTGTGGATTTCATAATAATGAATAATATTCAAGAATAAAACTGCCTCCAGTGAAAACAGTTGTATTGGTAATTAGATAGTCCTTCATGGCTGTATTATTATATCGGTGGGAAAAACTCATTCAGATCTGTGTGCCTTCAAAAGGTGTTCACATAAATTATGATAGTCAAACCTTGAGTGACTGAACAAAACCTATACCCTCACATATAACTCAACTTGAGCAAGGTATGTACTGATAGTTACTAACTTTCTGTTTGTGTTTATTGATTACCAGAGGACATCTAAAAAAAACAGCTTCTGACAACAAACTTAATCTTCTGACAACATCCATCCATAAGGCTACTGTAAAGTCAAACACAGCTCTAATTTTATCTAAAAATAAATCATGTATTGTTGAATCGCACAAACTCTCTGTCATACGTCTTTAGGTATGGGTTATTAAAAATATAGAAGGGCCTCTGAGACAGATTAAGAACAGTGTCTGAAAACAAGGTTGACTACAGTTTACAGATAACACATTCAGACGGTCACTTGAAAGAAAGAAGTGATGTATTTTGATGGAATAAAGCTTAAATATCTCCAGATTCTTTGGTCCAGAGTCAAGAAAAGGTTTGAAGAAGTCATCTGGACGTAGGTTGAAACCTTTTCTTGAATATGTCCTGGTCTGACATTAGTGTTAACTCAGTAACATAACTGTCCCATTTCTGTTTTACAATAGAGTCCACTTTCTGGAGCTGTACTTGAATTTATAATTTTGATATTTGATGTTAGTGCACACTTTGCCTTTAAAAATGTAACTTGATTACTTTTTAGATTTGTTGTCCAAGCAAGAACATTCACACTAATGTTCTGAAAAGGTATTCACCAGAAACACTTGTAAACCCTAGATCTGGGTTTAATTATTGTGTGGTGCTGACTGCTGTTGTTACCTGACCCACTCCAGTCAGTCCACATTTACTTCCTGTTTCTCCGATCTGCTGCTTTCAGGGGAAAAAACAACAACCAGGAGCAAAAAAAAAAAAGTGCTGAAAGAGTCGATGTTGTGCGAAAGCTGCCTTCAAAGCCCTGGAAGTGTTCACTGAACGAGAGGCTGGATGGTAATGAGTCCTGACAAAGTGGAAACAGTTGGGAATAAAAACCGTGGAGCTGTGGATGTGACGCAGAGGATGGTTTTGCTCCAATTAAACAAAATAGTGACAACTGCAGAGATGAGACCAATGTATAACCCACACCAGATTTTATACACAAACAGGGTCCTCATCGATTACCTTTTACTTTGAACCAGAAAACAGTGTCTATAGAAGTGGGCTGTGTAGTCTTTGATGAAACTGCAGACAAATAAAACCTGATCAAATCCAACTAAAACCTGTTTGAATCTATCTAACGCCGGTTCAAATTCAACCTAAGGGTACTACCCACGACCTTTAATTATTATTTAAGGTTATTGTGTCACAATCCTCAGAGTTCACTCCAGATCTTCACTCTTACCGTCATCAGTCACACCTGTTGGCACACCTGACACTTATTCCCTGATCAGTCTACTCTGCACTTAAGCAGCCAGCTCACTACTCGTCTGGCTCCATGAGGGAACGGCTAGCACTGCTTGTGGCTGGGCCTGCTACCCCGGGCTAGTTATCTGGTCTTCCTTCCTGGTCCTGCTACCGGCTTTGATCCAGCGGAGTCCTGCCGGTTCATCAGGCCCTCTTCCTCTAGTGGACTCCAGACAGATCTTCAGCTCGGTACCTACCCTACGCTCCGGTGCGAGTCCCAGCTCGGCCTAATGCTCCAGCTTCAGTCCGGTGATACAGTTCCAGCTCAAATCCTACACTCCAGTCCAGATTCCCTGTTTGTTATCCACTAGTATTTAATAAAGTTTGTTCTGAGCCCTCTCTGAGCGTTTGAGTTCTGTGTGCCACATGTAACGTATTGAGTTACTTATTTGCCTCACTTTCCAACACAAAACAGTGCAGAGAAAGTGTTGTTCATAAATGTGTGGGTATAACTCTTTTGTAATGGACTTCTAATTATTACTCCACAAATGAACAGTCCAGCACACTTCAGATCTAATTATAACCAGGGTCCGAGTCGCCCTTGCAAACTGCTTGATTAGAGGTTTTGATTTAACTCTTTCTAACTCTGTGCTGATCCAGGAGCATATTGTGGTGTTCACTCAGCAAAGCCACTAACCTCACGCTGTCACATGTCCAACCGCAGCCAACTACAATTAACTTAACTGACTCAACACTCGGTTGGCAAACCTTGACGTTATCCCCGAGGCATGACTCTTCTGCGTACGTCCACACAGCAGTCACTTCAGATGGGCTCACACTGGTTAGTTTGGATCCTGAAAACGCAAACATACAAACAGCTAAGACAGATGTAGTAGTAGTAGTACTCCACAGGACTAAAATTACACAAAAAATGCAATGATGAAAGCCAAACCCTTGATAATGATAGCTTTACATTAATTGTCAAATGAGACCGTAAACCTTCTGTGGGTCTGGAAGCTGGACACATGTCAATTAATCTAAAGACCTAGATTTATTATTACACAGCAGTGCTTTCTGCCTCACAGTCTGTAATGTTTTTATTTTCCTTCACAACAAAATCCTAGGACATGTAACATATTCCTGGTTTTTCATGATTTTTACGTGACCTGAAACCTGTAGAAGTACGTGCCAGGGTTTTCAAGCCACATAGTAAGTCTGACTGAACACTTTTCTGCTGAGTCGGACGTCTACACTTCCGTCACTTCATAATGGTGTTGTTGAGATTCTGCTGAAACCAATGTGCTAATGAAGCTCTGTCTGCCCCAGGTGTGAATGTGTGTGAATGTGTGTGAATGGGGTGAGTGGTAAGCATGTTGTAAAGCACTTTGTGATTTATATCTGTGAAAGGTGCTATATAAATAAAACTTACTTACTTACTTACTACTAATGGGACCTGAAGCGACAAGAATCAAAGTTAATGCAACGAGAGCAGAATCAACAAATGTAGCATAAACATAAAACTGACTTGCATATCTAAGCACGATAAATTACATTTGATAGGGATAGCTTTTTAAAACATGGACATGTCAAACATACGGTAACAGGATTTAAAAGTTGATGTGTTGGCCTAATATAAGGATATCACCAGCTTTTTAACCCTTTGATTAATGCTTTACAAGCCTAAATGGTGACCACGGCTATAGTTTATAACAGATTATGTTTTACATGTTGTTTAACCCAACATATTTGTCCAACCTGTCACTTTTGTGATTTGCCTTTAGCCTGGTCAGCCACACCCATTCCCTTAGCAGTGACATGATGATTGAAATCCTTTCCCGTTACAGCCATTTCCAGTTACCTCTTTATCTAATGGGCCGGGATTCAGCGATACTTAAATTAAACTAATGAGTATTGTCTCGACCGGCTCTAAACAGTTTTTTATTTTTCATCTATTGCTGCTGCCTTTTAGAAATCAAACTAAAATCCATATCTTTATATTTGGAGTTGTGTAGTCAGACTATTGCTGTATGTGTAACAGTAGATTTGGACCGGCACTGCACATCAGGAAAGAGTGTTTAGAGGATACGGACATAAAAGTTTCACTGGAAGAAGCTTCATCTGTTCTCAACTGGTACAAGTGTTAACGTTGCTAATCAATGATTATGATTAAATACTAAAGCAGTGTATTATTAGCATTTAACACCACAAACTAGTCAGGTTTAAAGTTTGCTCTTTTTTTAACAAAGGCTGAATGCTGTTAAATACGAAGACCACATGAATGTAGCATTATCCTGAAAGTTGTTCATTTCTCTTGTGTGTCTTCTCTTCTGTGACTTAACTGAACGATGAGTCTGACTAAGCTGTGCATGTAACACTAGTGAGTCACTAGTAGTGACTGACGTGGGATTTAGACAAATGTGTCCAGTTTAAACTACATCCCAATGCACTTTCCCTTTAGCTCAGTCTGTCATCGTAGCAATAACAGAGTGTGATCTAATATAATAAAGTTTTGACTATCATCGAGCGAGGCGTAAACAGTCGTCTCACAGCAGTGGCCCTGCATTTCCACATTTGGAGAGAGCCAATTACATAACGCAGCAGTGAAGACATGATTGCAGGTCGGGCTGCTGTGACATCTCAGGGAAATTGGGGGCTTTAATGGAGAGTTTTGCTCGACTGCTTGTATAATTTGAAGGCAGTCAGTTCAGAGAACAGCATATTGTGATGTGTATCTGGCTCCAGCTGATTACACTGTACTGTTTTCAGACGGAGACGGCTCGAAAGCAATAACGTGATAATTTCTGTTTACAGTGGCAGTGCAATAGAACCGCCTTGTTAGGTTTTTAATTTGTGAATGTCATCTTTGGGCGTCTCTAAATCGCGTTTGTAATCAGGAGTGTCGATTTCCTGAAAGTAGAAAGATGAGAAAGAGATGATGGCATTTGTACACAGCTATATTTTTCACATTCACTGTAATGCACAAATGTCCAACTTAAGGTCCGGGGGCCATATGTGGTACTTTGCAATGTTTAATGCGGCCCTACAATACATTTTAGATAGGTAATATTTTTGACACTGGACTTGAACAGGTTTTAGATGGATTTGAAACATATTCATTTTATTTGTTTATGAAAACAGTTTTTGCTAAAACTGGGGCAAATCCAAGTAAAACGTTCATTTATTCAAAATTTTTTTTTTTTTTTTTTTTTCCTACCACTTAGTCCTGTTAGGTCACAGTTGACTGGAGACTATCCCAGCAGCTTTGGGCTTGAGGTGGGGTACACCCTGGACAGTGGCCAGTTATTTGCAGGGCTAACATTTAGAAATAGACACTGACAGACTCTTCATTCAAAAGCCACACATAATAAGCCAATTTAAATGCGCAGGCAGCTACACAGTGTGAAAATGCATGAGATTGCATTTTTAGTTTTTCCCAGGTCTGACCAGTATTGAGAAATCTTAATATTTGCAGATTGTCTTTGTGTTTTTAAAATACACAAACATTTGCATTTCTACAAAAAAATCAGGATTTTAAAACTTTAAATCCTAACATGTCTCTGGAACAATGTCAAGGAGAATGTAAATCGAGAATTTGCTGCCTATATAGTCACAGTTCACAGAATAAACTACAACAAAGCAGGACAATATGGTAATTGGCAAAAGTCCATCGCAACTCAGATTAATCCTGTATTGACTTGACACTGAAAAGACATTCACCTGAAAATCCTTCACATAATGCTTTTAAAATATCCTACTCGATGTAAAAAAAAAAATAAGTAAAATTGTAATTATGTGATTTAAACTTTACACCCACTTCCTCTTTGATTTACTTTAGGTTTTAGTCACAGCTCAGGTCTGGGTTTGCTCTCATTTTATTCCTGCTCTATTTCTCCTGCCCTCCCTCTTTCTGCCCACTCTGATCTGTGGCTCACTTTAGTTTCTGTTTCATAATCATTCTGTTAAAGGTGTGCTGCTCTGAGCCGAGTCTCCATAATAGCGACTCGCTCTGCCCTTTGCTTCTGCAGACGACGCTGGGATTAGCTTAAACTGTCCTTTGTGTCGAGCACTCATGAAGCATCGCAGAGAGGAGCATGACAAAAGAGGAGCTACACTGTCATTTAAACTTAATTCATTTAGGCCTGTAGTGCACAAGAGGTTTCCTTTACACATCCTGTACATCCTTAAACCAAAAAGAAGCTTCCGTCAAACAGACTGTAGAATATATTAGACTGTAACCAAACATGATAGACACTTGAAGCCTGTGCCGATTGCTCCCAAGGGAGTTTTGTAAGAGTTTGTATTGACTTTTCTTCCCTTCACTTACACACTGCAAATACAAGCTCACAAGCTAATTTCTCTAATATGTGAGGTGTTTGTCTTCACCAAAGGGTGTTCATTACTCTGATGCCAAGTTTTGATTCTTAAAAGTTGGGCAGAAACCAATAAACCAATTTGGCAGGAAAAAGCAAAAACAAATAGCACCTGCATATACAGTAGATTATAAGCTGTCAAGAGTTCATTTAGTGCTTTAATTCCCCAGTTAATGAGCTATGTGCCATTTGCTGCCATCTCTATAAACTGGACAAAGGGGAGAGGGCTCTTTATATGACATGCTAACGTACGTAGAAACAGGACTGGGCTTTATTATGATACAGATGTGAATGATTTGGAGCAAATGGCTGGTTCGGCTAGATATTAGGTATTAGTTTGGAGACTCTGAAGCAGTGGAGCAACAGGACGGATGCTATACAACATGGACCATCTCCTGCATTCAGCTTTTGAACAAGAGATCAGTGAGCTGCAGGACAGAGTACCATAAGACTCTACATTCAATCCGTATATGGATCCCTAAAACCCTCTAACCTTAAGCTCTTGTTTCCTAACGTCTCTTCCCATTTCTCATGCTCTGGTCTTAATCTTGACTTGGCTTTTGTGTGGTCTTGACTCCAACACAATCACAAATGACACAGCTCGTATTCACGTTTCTGTAAAGCTCAGTGTATTTTGATGTTAACTTGTGAAAAGCCTCACCTCAAACAGCGGCTGATAAAACACAAAGCCTGGTCGTTACATAAAGCGATGGCAGCATCTTTTGTGCGTTTGGAGAGAGCAGTGAAGTGGCACATCTCATCCAGCAGTGGTTAATTATGCAGCGCAGTGAGGAGGAGGAGAGCACTGGCGACAGAGACGAGCACACAGAGATCTGTGTCAGTTATGTAACGCTGCATTCACAACCAGCAACGAACGGAAACTCATTACAGTCATTTCACACAATTTCCAATTCCTGCTTTTTTATCATTGTTTTTTTATTTTTTATTCCTGGTTTAGAGTCTTAGTGTTGGATTTAGTCCTGATTTGAGGTTTGCCCTGGTGAAGTCCTGGTTAGATTTTTGGTTTGAAGTTTAGTCTAAGCAGCAACAGATACTCATTTTATTTCATTGACTTTTCAATCTTAGTTTCCAGTTTAGTCCTTTGGTTTAGGCACAGTTGGTTCCTGGTTTAGATTAAGTTTAGCCTTTTGTTTAGTCTTGGTATAGTCCTGTTTAATACTGGTATAGACCTTGTTTAATAGTTCTTCTGTTTTTTAGATTAAATATAACTTATCCACACTAAACAAAGACCAGTGCATTAAAACAATCCAAACAGAAGTCCAGTTTCATGGAGTGTTTTCTAGAGCTTTGTGATGGATTCAAAAACAGGAGATGTTCATATGTATTTAATGAGAAAAGTGTTCATCCAATCACAAGAATAATGTGGTTAAATAAAAGGGTCAGTCCTTTACTTCCAAGGCAGAAACAAAACTTAAAAAGTAGACTTCAGAGTGTTTTATGTAAAGTACTACAACAATAAAGCATGTCACGGCTAGAACAGCTAGACTTTGTTTAAGCTAAACCACTGTTGAGTTTATGGAGCCAGGAGTGTCGACCATATTTGGAAAAGGGTCATCGTTTAAGGAACACAAATCATGATGCTCAAAGTTAGCAGATGTTGCTACTAATGCTAATGATCACTGTTCACTGTTCATTTCCAGGTCTGGATATGACTCCGGTCAAATGTTAGACTTTATGAGTCCTTGGTTGTCAGCTCTACCTACTCCGTCTTGCATCATATCTGTGTGTGTGCGTTGTTTTTGTTTGCAGCGTGTGTCTTTATGAAGATGAATGCAGATGCAGAAATGGAGGCTACTTCACTGTTCACTGACTGAATACTAATGTAGTCCAGGCACTATTACCGACAATATTGAGGTTTGTGAGCTGTGCATGAGACATTATTTGGCATTTAAATATAAAAACTATTTGCATTATCTTTACATTCACAGGACATAACACACGTGCAACCAAACTCTGTCTGAGTACATTAATCATGTGTAAAATAAAGTATATAGTATACCAGATATGATGAAGTATCCCATTTTTGTCTTTCCTGATTTCAGAAACCCAAATAAGTTAGTTTCCTGGTTTTGAAAAACCAGAATAATGTGGTTGTATACGCCGTGTCCCAGTTTCTGGCAGCTGCTGATGAACTGAGTGATGCGCAGCAAAACAAACATGGAGCGAGCAGCCACTTTCACACAGCAACAAAATGAAAACGGTGCTGACACGTGATATTTAACAAAAAATCTGTGCAGTTAGGACATTAGGACACTTTCATGTGTCTTCACTGGTCTCATACATTTAACTATTGCTACAGCTGTTGTGGGCGCCTTACTCTTGACAAAGTTGAGTGTTAGTTTGGATATTTCTTTTCCCTCTGCAGTTGGAAATGTGGTAAATAAGCAATGTCTGTAGGCTATGTTACTTTGTCATTTGTCCCATACAATGATTGCGGTATACTGTTTATTTATGCTTCCTAAACGGGATGCTCACACACTCACTAAAGTCTAGCCAGAGCCTGTAATAAATGTAAAATTTTTAGTCAATTAATGTTAACCCACCAGAAAAATGTATTCAACTTAATGAATGGACCAAACATAAACATTAATCATTTAGATTTTCTTCAAGCCACTAAACTATGGCAGTATTTTGTGAGTATTAACGTAATGTCGGCCTGCAGCTCTGTTCGTTTGGAGCGTTGAGACTCTGCAGAGCGCTGATGGTTTTTACGGTCCATCTGTAGGAGGCAGGTGGTAGCGTGGGCTCAGGGGACACATACCTACACATCTCACTACCATCGTCTGGGCTCGCTCCACCGGCATCGACACAACGACACACCATTTCCTCAACACAGTCTGCTCTGGTGGTTACAGCTCACAGGACGTTCAGCCAGTGTTCAAACTCTTCACTGTTTTTGTCACAGTTTGACAACAACACGCCTCTGAAAGTAGTCTTTTTTACAGATCATGGTTTAGCCTATTAAAGTAGTCTTGAAATACTGCGGTTATTTAAAAACATTCTTCTTTGTGATTTACATTTGTTTTTCTACCTTTTTCATTTTGCAGGGAAACCATGCTCTAAAAAGAAGTAGAAATTTTTACTTTTACCAGAGATGTCACTCCACCTTTTTAATAGCAAAAATTACAAAACCATCATGTAAAACTACTCACTCAAGAAATCCTGGTTTGTTTCCTTGTACAACGGCTCATGCCACTTCCAGCTCTTCTCTGTGGCTGTGGTAAGAGCCAAGTGTCACTGAATTCTTTTCATTTTTTAACATCCTGACATGTCTGTATGAGCAGCCGCAGACAGGTTTTATAACGCAGCTTGTGACAGAGACATATATAACACCGAGACAGACTGAGCTTTGACCTCATTGTGAGAATGAACTGCTGCAGGATTTGTGTCTCAGAAAAACGACATGGTGCAAGTGACACCGAAAGTCAAGACAGAGTGTGTTTCATGCATTTATTTTAACACAAGGCACTTTTTCTTTAAGTTCTAGTTTAAATTTATATCAAAACACTTGAGTTCCTCTTTTTTAAAGTCAAGAGAAGACTGTTTAGGAGATACTAATGCGCTTCCTCTGCATCCTTCTTAACTTTCCAACTCCAAAAAGCTTATTTTTTTAATAATGGCAGAGTGGTAAGCACCTCTTCTGCCTCACAGCAAGAAGGTCCTGGGTTCGATTCCCATCCAGGTAAGGTTTTTCTGTGTGGAGTTTCTATGTTCTCCCCGTGTCTGTGTAGGTTTCCTCCGAGTGCTCCTGTTTCCCCTAACACTAAAGACAAGTACAATAGGACTACAGATGTTCAGCTATAATCTGGTACAAGCATCTCTGCTTTGACTTAATGTCTGCTGTCCTAAAGAAATAAATTAAATCAATTCAAATTCTTCTGCCTCTGCTTTTATGCAATTAAAACGTAACCTAGAAATCCTCCTTGTGCAACCACAATAGAAAACCTCATGTTATTATTTATATGTAAGCATTAAATAGACTTTTTAGACTGCACATTAAAGCCACAATGAGAGGTATGGGTCTGGTTGAGTTTGTGCCGAAATAGGGTCACTTCAGACTCCATAAACCCCTGTGATCAGCTTTGGTTTGTACCCTGCCTCATGTCTAAAACAGCTGGGATATTGTCCAGCTCTATCACCTGTAAAGGACAAGCAGACAGACAAATAGAAAACATTTGAGACTAAACATTTCATCTCCGGACTTGACTACATGTGTAAAACTGAACAGAAAGGTCCTGACAGAGGAGGTATATTCATGCACATAGTAAAAGCTGTTTCATGTTGCAGGTTTATGAGCCCAAAGCTAACATTTTCACCCTGTGATTTTGGTGCCCACGCTCTGGAGCAGTGCAGTGTTGTTCTCTGTGCCTCGGTGAAAGCCCCCTCCTCAGAGCCCTGTATCGTCTGTATTCAGCTCACTCTGGTTTGGTTACAACCTGGTGCCAGACATTCCCCTGAACAGAAGCAGAACGAGCCAACGCCGAGCACCGCTGCCAGGAACACGGCTCACTTTCACGCGTCGTAAACCAGCACCAACTCCACTTTTAAACTGGGAACAGTGGGCAGGTTAGAAACGAAGCACTAGTGTTTCTGCTGCTGTCTGATACCAAGTGGCCCTCAGCCTCTGTGATCAATGTACTGTTAATGCCCCAGCAGACAGAGCCTTTGCCATAACCACCCTACCTTCTGGAAGTCCCTCTCTCCACAAATACAAGCCTCTGACTCACTGGAAACATTTAAGAATCAGTTAAAAACTCACCTTTTCAAGATCTTTTACAAGCTGTCATAATCTCCTTTTGTAATATGTTGTTTTGTTTGTTGTTTTGTTTGTCTGGTGTATGTATTGTATGTAAAGCGTATTTGCGTCCCCTGAAAAGCACTATATAAATTGTATGTATTATTATTAACTAAAGCTTGTTCAAATTAAACCTGTTTAAATCAAATAACTAAAAACGTTTTGTTTTTATATAATGTGTTTTTAAGTGTTTCCTTGACTTGCAAACACTTAAACATTTGTCTGATTGTAAGAAGACAAAAGTTAACTTTTATGGAAGGTCAAAGAAACATTTTTGGGCCCAAATTTAAACCTATTTAAATCAAACCTAAACCTGCTTAAAACGAACTAAAAGCTGTTCAGATCCACCTCACCTCTGTAACTTCCCCCTTTTGCAGAATAAATATAGGACCCCTTCACACTACTTCTGCCAACACGGCACCTTTTGGGACTAAAAAAACTTCACTTTTTTAAGTCTAATCTCACAGCAACAAGACTGTTTTCACCTTCAGATGCCCCGCTGTTTCCAACTTTCGACGGTAAACTGAAGGAACAGAGCGCACTCGCCGTGTGCTCGGAGTTCACATCCATTAAAGCTCGGGCTTTAACAAAGAGAGAGCGATGTGTGCTTTAATGGTCGACGCTGATTGCTCTGTAATTGGTTTGTCTTTCCCCACAGCAGAGGTCAGAGACAAACGCCATCAAGTTTAATGTTGGGTGAAAGCACGGAGGGGGATCTGCAATTTATGTATTCATTAAAATGGGATGTATTAGACAAGAATAAAGCCAAATATACACTTAATCACATTTAGAGACAATGGAAAGTAATGCACAGGGAGGAACAGGCCTCTTCATGAACGCTTGAACGCTTCATTGTGCTTTAGCTTTGAAGTGTAAGTATTACATCCAAGACCACACTAAACCAGACCAAGTCAAGAGCCACAAGAGTCAAGTTTTCATAGAATCACAACAAAAAAACTAGACATTTAAAATCCAGAGACCTTTAAATAGTGGTCTTAAGTCAAAAATCATAAATGACAAGACAACTGTGTTCAACCCAAAGCTATACTGCATATTATGAACCAAAGTAAATAATGGTTACATAAAAGTTTAATAAATGTTATTGGGGAGATTTATGGAGTCAGAAGGGCTGCATTATTTACTCTGTGATCAGTAAATAGTTATAGATGAGTTATTTCAGATGCCTGTATTTGTAGCATACAGACTGATGTTCACTGTAAGTAATGCTAACGTCATCCTATGAATCAGATTCCTCAGAATTTTCTAGACCAGTGTTTTTAGGTATAATGAACTTTGTCAAACTTGGCACAGCTGCATGTTCATTCAATGTGCCTTTACTCACTTCCACTCAAGGCTCCACTATATAAAGCACCATCTGAAACTGAATAGCTTCTCATGAGTGGCTTATTAAACCCTTCAGAGGGAGTCTTCACTGGAGCTGACTGACACTCAGCATGAAATCCTCAATATGACATTTAATACTCATGCAGCCATTTATGAATTAATGATGACTTACCATCAATATACTTTTGCTGGTCCTGGAAAAGGTCAGAGATGCACGTTTACTTTGCTTGTCAAATCTATTTAACTGGAAATTATTGGGTTCATCAACACTCAAATGTGCCTTAAGAGGTGTAGGTGCAGAATTGTGTATTATTCTGTTCACAAGCCAACTGCCAGCCAGTCCAGAATGTTCTCAAAGTTTAACATTAACCAAAACTTCTGTAGGATGCCTCTATGTGTCCTCACCCATGTATAAGACCTACACGTTACTGATACCTTAGCACCATTAATGACCCTGTTTGTAGCGACATCAGTACATCTAAAATAAGGACACAGCTTTTATAAACTCAGTCTGGAGACTTTTTGTGGTTTCTGTTCTTTGTCATTCCTTAAGAGGTTTCTCTGCAGAGGGGAGCAGCAGGTAGAAAACACACTCAGTCCATCTGCCAGTGTCAGACGACATGAGTGTCACTGCTCTTCAAACAGAGCCGTGTCGAAGCAGCAACGAATGCATTTCTGAGTTTAAAGTGAGAGAAACAGCTGCTTCTTAAAAAGTAAATCAGTTCAGTTCAGGTTTATGAATTGTTTATGGCTGATGTGTCAAATGCTGTAGTGAAGACCACACAAACCAAAACGAAGACTAACTTTAGTGAGACCAAGACCAGAGAGGAAGTCTGCAAACTGAGGGAAACTAAATCTGCAGAAAGGGTACTTTTGTGTGAGAGTAGGCAGAGGATAGAGAGATTGTGAGAAGCAGAGCTGCAGTGACTCAGGCCTCGGCTCCAGACTGAGATCAAACTGCATCATTTATCACCAAACCCCACACTTTCACTCCAGCGCTCTCTCACACATCGAGTCCAACATCGAGAGAAGCGAGCAGCCGAGGATTCAACCAAGACGACACTGAGGCCGGTTGGATGTACTGCCAAATTCTGTGAAACGCCTTTGGAGTCGGCTTATGGTGGAGAAAAGAACATTCAATTCACAGGCTACAGCTCTGGTGGACATTCCTCCATCCAACTGCACGCTCCCTCAAAACTTGCACCATCTGTGGCATTGTGCAGTGATAAAAATGCACATTTTAGAGTGGCCTTTTATTGTGGCCAGCCTAAGGCACACGTGTGCAAAAGTCATGCTTTCTAACACCTGTGAGGTGGATGGATTATCTCGGCAAAGGAGAAGTGCTCACTAACACAGATTTGGACAGATTTGTGAACAATATTTGAGAGAAATAGGCCTTTTGTGTTCAGCTCATGAAAAATGGGGTAAAAACAAAAGTGTTGCAGATAAATTTAAGCACAAACAGCCGCAGATAAGAGACTCTTGCTTTATCAGAGTTTATTTTTAAATAAGATTGCGTTTTCCGTTGTTTCTTCTAGATATTCATTCATTCTTTCATTCATCCTGTTACAAGTGTTCTTTATGGGGCTGCTGGGGGCTGGAGCTGCCTTGACACTCACCAGTTTATTACAAGACAAACAATTAGAGGCATTAACAAACAACCATTTACACTTTTATTACTTAACTATGCAACTCACCTAAACTGTATTATGCTGGTGGTAATATTTGGGGGGTGGAATAATAAATACAATCACATTTGAGACATAATGGTCTCTAAAGCAAAACACTTGCCCAAGGACACAACGACAGTATGAACTGTGGGGAGAGCAGGAATCACAACAAGGGACAACTGCTCTACCACTGAGCCACTGAGACCCTCTTTTACAATAATATAAATAAATATTATGTCCTAATATTACAAAACCAAAGCTCTACAGTTTATTTCATCTTAATGGTCTATAATTTGCATAAATGCTTTTCTTCCAGGTTCTGTGCTTCTTTTTGGTCATAAATGCTCTCTTTTGTTGAATTCAAAGTCGATCAAAAGCCCAACAGATACGAGAGCATTATATTTTATTTGTGCAAATATAGAACAGATTGTGGCTGTAATGACATTAAAAACAACCTCAGCTAAAAATTTAACAAAAAACCCTTCCTTAATCAGAATTTTTACAAGCGCCGCTGGAGGCCATGTCGCTCTGGTGAAGACGAGCCTCATTTAAAAAATCGCCCCGCGCTGATGCCATAATAAAAGGTAATTGGTTAAATGGAAGAGGGAGGGGGGCTGCGGGGGCCTTTGTGTATTTGTAATAACTTGACACCTCACAATAATGAGCCTTTTCTGATATTAAAGACCTCAGGCAGAGGCTGTAACGGTGATGAATATGAACGGTTTCGAGGTCAGAGACGGTGAACAGGGGCCACACACCTTCTGCCACCACACGATAACACACCTTTTCTCTGAACGCAATTAGACAAAGAGAAAATAGACGTGTGCAGGAGCTTTACATTTGTCCCATAATGTCTGTGAGACTTTGCCGTCACTGTTGGAGGGCAGAACTGTGCTAAAGCCTGGCTCATATACGGAAATATCGACGAAATAACGGCTTCTACTGTAAAACAATTATCTGACCAACGCTTGCAGTATGTCAAATATAATTGTATTGTGAAACATTGAGAGTCATATTTTTGTTTCAGAATGTCTCATTTAATTGATCTCGTGAAGAACAGAGGTGGCTCAGACAAAGATCTGTCTAAAGCTGAAGAGAAGCAAAGCTGTGGAGTTTGTTCAGTCAGTGTTTGTCAGAGACAATGAGCATAAAACAGCTAAAACAACATATTTCAGACAGTCACATGTGGCTTTTTAATAATTTTTTTATTAGTTTTTAAGTTGAAGATGCTTATGTCTTTGGAGGTTCTCAGTCTCCAGGAGATGTTCAAGAGAAGGTTTTTACAGAAGGCGTCTGGAAGCAGGTTTGAAGGTGTAGACGTGTTGTCCCTCATCCAAGAGACTCAAGAAATTTTGAGTTCAACTGGTCAGAGCTGAGTTAGTGCTGAAGGGAACTAACACTGTCCAACTACAGTAACTACAGCACAGTCGTCTCAGGTTGATCGCCTCCTTCTGAGAACCGCCTACCGCTTGCAAAACCTCTGCCTGCGTGTAGAGTAACTTTAAACAGACTTATATCTCTGAACTGGGACAGATATCACAGCGACAGAAGAGTTCAGAAGTCTCCGTGAGCCAAACGGTCTGCCTCAGTCCATCTACAGCAGTTACATGCATGCGCACACACCTCTCTCTTTCCCAGAAGTGTCCCTGTCCGGAGCCATGTGGAGGACGAGGACAGAGCTGCTGAACCATGAGTAAATTACAGACAGCAGTGGGAGCTTTATAACACACTGCTGCTGGAGCTGAAACCCTGTGTGGACTCCAATTTGGACTCATTCATTCATTCATTCATTCATTCATTTTCTACCGCTTTGTCCCGTTAAGGGTCGCGGGTGACTGGAGCCTATCCCAGCAACTTTGGGCCTGAGGCAGGGTACACCCTGGACAGTGGCCAGTTAGTCGAATTTGGACTCAGTTTGGTTTAAATTTAAACACCATAAAAATTAGTTGCATATATACGTGTCTTGTAATTTGCCTTGAGCCCCTCACATCCATGAGCTGTATGTAACTTTCTTTTCCCAAGTCTCCTGGCGCCCCCTGGCCCTGTGGCGCTCTACAGTAGCTGTCACTTAAGTCACTTGTACCTTAAGCAGGGCCCTGACATGACCTGGCTCTAAGTTTGAGTTGAATTCTGGGACAAAGTGGCTGTTTGCAGTGAGGACCAGCCTCAGTGCGACCTCTGACCCGGGGCAGGTTCAGTCATAATTAATGTGAAAGAGCCCAGCAGCGTTTCTGTCACTATTTCTATAGGAGCGGGCTGAGTTAGTGACGAAGCGCCTCCACAGAGAGTCGTACGCTGCAGAGAAGCGCTGACAGCTCAGAAACACTTCATTATTACCTTCAGAGTAAAAGAGACAGGTTTTATACTAGACACACTGCTCCACACAAGATACAGCTGACACCACTGTCTCTCAAACCTGGCAGAGATCCACCTGGAATATCAATGTCTCTGCACTTCCATAAATTACACACATAACAAAAACTACAAATAAATACATATTTGCAGCCCCCGTTTGGAAAGTAAATAGTTAATCATGTGTAATCTGTGACGTAAGGTTTTCTATTACATTTGAAGCTCAGTGCAGCTCAAACAATCAACAGCCCCCAACAACACCTCCCTCATTTAACACGGATCAGATCTTTTAAAATATGAAAATCAATTTTGAGGAACACAGGGAAGTCCATTTACAGTGTTTAGACGAAGCATGGGAGCTGCTTGTAGAGACGACAAGGACATAAAGAACTGGACAGAGTTAGTCATTGGTTAACTTGTTTATTTCCAAGGTCAGAGGTCGTCTCAGGCTCCAGCGTCTCATTGTCACAGACACAGAGCTGGCCCTGAACACTGGCTCCATCAGTGAACAGATTGCACACAGCTGGCCCGGGACAGCCCTCAGTGAGACGGGGGGGCGAGACAATGCACCTGCAGCAGGTAGCTCCCATTTACCACAGCCACAGTCATTCATTTTTAACCAAGAGTGAGTCGTAGGGTTTAATTAATGAGTCCAGATGCTCACCGCTCCAGGTTGGTCCATTATTTCAAACAGAGACATTTTGTGTTTCTTTTGTCGAACGCAGGTGAAAACATGGTACCGATTAAAAACCTACCTGTAGAGCTTTAAGAAAAATATATTTCTATGATCAATCCTTTTATCTGTTTTCTTATTTTGTTTGAGGTCCCTCTATCCTAAGACCTCCTCCAGTTTCAAGGCATTAGCAAACCATCTGAGAGACCTGTACTCTCAGCTCTCTCGGTCCTTTTGTTATGACCTACAGCTCATGACCCATAGAGGAAAGTAGGAATAAAGATTGAAACCTAAATCTTGGCTTTGTCTTAAGACTTAGCTCTCTCTTTTTTTAACAGACTTAACCTCTTCCATATTGGGCAGAAATTCTCCTCCAACCTGCAGGTTAGAAACACAAAGAACAGTTGCAAACATGGTCTTGAGTAGAGGTCTCAAAATTTCAATTTCAATCTCAGTGTGTCCAACTTCTCCAACATAGAAGACTAAGAAATCACTAGGCTTATGTGTCTATATTATCAGGATTGGATGAAAACTATAGGTCTACTCCTCATTAAAGTAATACTGTATACTCTATTTACAGTGGGGATCTTACTGTCGCTGTTTGGACCTTTTGGTCTCTTACACTTTCTCTCAGATGTCCAAGAGAGAGTTCTAACTCTACACTTTACTCTGGATAAACCAATGACTGTAGAAAATATGGATGTCTTCCGACCATTGGTCCCCTATTCAGCGATACTGTCGATACCTCAGGGCATCTGGGCTTTTTGGCTTTTACTGCATAATAAAACAATAGTTTTTATTGTTGTTTTAATTTTTTATTTTTATCAAAAATCCCCAAACATGAGTTTTACACTTGTAAAGTTGCCATTGGATTTCTCCTTCTATTTCCGCTTTTGGAGCCTGCCCTCTGGTGGACGGAGGTATATCATCCCCCATTTTTGGTGGCGCCCTTACTCGAGGTTTCATTAGAGGCTTGGGATAAACCCAAATAATTTCATTGTCAGCAGGTGTCCAGTAGTCCATCCTTTGTCTCAGCTGAATAATAACACATGTTGTAAGAGCTTTGTGCAATAATGAGTCAACAAAGTTTACTGGAAAACCTAAATCAGCTTATTCTGATCCGTCCACAGAAGTAATAGAAAATGTAATAAAATAAAATGTATGAGATAATATAATTCTGTGTTGCTTCAAATGTCAGGAAATAGTCTGGTGTTGTTTGAGTAAGTTTTGAAAAAGTCCACTGTGAGAGAGGGTTTAGTGGGAAAGGTTTTGAAGAGTTGGTAACAGTATAAAGAGCTGATTTTGCTGGATGTGTACTTTTTACTTGTGGCTCACATTTGCTCTTTAAAGTTTATATTTGCCTTTGTGTGTGAAGGCTGCTCTAAATAAACTCTGTCACTTCTTTCTGCAGCAAATCAACAAAAACTTTAGCTTTAAATTCAAACTCAGTGTGAACTAAGATCTGCAGAAACCCTGCACACCAGCCCCATAACTTCGTGAGGTAAAGAAGGGTTTAGTCATCTGATTAAAACAAACTTCTCTTGTCTGGTTGATTTGAGCTGGTCTAAAGACTGTCAGTCAAAATCTGGACAATACATGTTCAAGTGTTGTCATGTTTTTTCCTGTTTCATATTTGAAACACTAAAACTGTTTTCTGATCTTCTATATGCGCCTAAAACAGTTTAAAGTCACTAGAGGTGACTGTACATCATTTTTCTCTGAACTTATCTTTGTAAACAGTAACAAAAGGTGGTTTTGGATCCGACAAATGTGGATTAAGATTATGCTCAAGGTAAAAAATGAGTGTGACCCTTGTTGCATAAAACGTAAAGCTTTCAAATCACAAGACAGAGCAGTAGAACCATGTGACCTCTTTCAAAAACATTTCATATAAAGATGGTATGCATTGTGTTCTGAACAGGTTCTGGACCCTGTCAGAAAGTTCCTTATTTAATTTTTTTTTTTTAAACCTTAGTAAAAGCATTTAAACATTTTTGTAACTGTTACATCTGTATGTAAATGTCTGTGTGTTCTACCGGCAGGAGGAATGGGGGTGTGTCTGGTCTTGGTTCCTGATTGGCTGATACTAACTAATGTCTGTGTTCCACCTGCAGGAGGAATGGGTGTGTCTGATCACGGATACTGATTGGCTGATACCCTTTATAAGGAGGAAGTTGATGCCGGTTGAGAGACTGCTGCTACGCTCCGTGTTTCTGTCTGGGCTCCGTCTCCTGTTGGCTGCTGTCGATGCCAGGGGCAGCTTAGACGTTTCTGCTCCTTGTTTATTTTCTCAGTCAGTTCTTTTAGGTGATGGGCGCGGTGGTCCTGTTTTAACGGTTTGTTATTTTACTTTAAGGGTTAGGATTGGTTAGGCAGGGACAGGGGAGGCCAGTCGGGTACGACGGTCCAATGGCGGGCTGGCTCGGCTTGTTTCCCTCTTTTGTTCATTTTGGCCGACCCATCACCGCCTTTTTGTTCTTCTTTTAATTATTCTGTTATATAGACAGTTTGAGCTGTAGTTGTGTATGGCTTTTTGGTTTGTCCCAAATCCTCTGTTTAATTAATAAATTATGGTTTTGTGCTGCCTTACACTTTGTGTGTTTGAATTTATGTTAAGTTCCCTTGAGGTTTAGCGGGGATCGTAACATATTTGGGGGCTCGTCAAAGTAGACTATTCTGCCTTGTGAGTTAATTGAGTAGTCTAATTCAGGTAGGACTTGCAGGTGTGTATTTTGTGTGGGAAGCTTTGTTTGTGTGTTAGCCTTGTGTCTTGTGGCTGGCCTGATTCTGGGTTTAAACATGGAGTTTAACCTGGATGAATTTGTTTCTGCTCCCACTTTGGAGGTTCTGCATCGGTGTAGAAAAGATGATCTCCTGCTAGTTGCTGAACATTATGAAATTGTGGTCACGAAGCAAGCTAAGAAGGCTACGGTAAAGACTCAAATTTATGATGCTTTGGTAGAGCGTGGGACGTTGACGCCGATACAAACTAAACCTAAAGGTCCTAGAATGTCTTCCTCTAGTACGTGGATGAAGCAGTTAGATTAAAGGAGCTAGAAGTTGAATTGGAGCGTCTTGCTTTAAAGGAAAAGGAGCTCCATTATATTAATATTTTGGAGACAAAGAAATTGGAGCAACAAACACAGATTCGCATGCGCGAATTAGAGCTTGGTGTTGGTCCTCGGTCTCAGTCTGTGGACTTTGACGTAAGTAAAAACATTCGTTTAGTTCCCCCATTTAATGAGAAGGATGTGGATAAGTATTTTATATTGTTTGAACGTGTTGCACGCTCACTTAAATGGCCAAAAGAGATGTGGACATTGTTATTGCAGTGTGTTCTGGTAGGACGTGCGCAGGAAAGATATGCCTCATTGTCAGCAGAAGATAGTGTTGATTTTGATAAAGTTAAAACTGCTATCCTTCGAGCTTTCCAGCTTGTCCCTGAAGCATACAGGCAAAGGTTTCGTAAATTAAGAAAGCTATCAGATCAGACTTATGTAGAGTTTGTCCGAGAGAAAGAAATACTCTTTGATAGATGGTGCACATCACAAGGCATTACAGACTTTGCGCAGCTTAAACAGTTAATTTTAATGGAAGAATTTAAGAACAGTCTTTCTGAAAGAGTAGCAACATATTTAAACGAAAACAAAGTTGCTGATGTATCTAAAGCCGCTGTGTTGGTTGATGAATATGTCTTAACGCACAAGTCTGTCTTTGTGGAACGCCCATTTGGTTTTGGTTTTGAAAAAAATGAGCGCGACGGTGAGAAAAAGGGGTTTATGTCCTCTGAGCATGTTACGAACGTTGTGGCTGGGAATGTGGAAACAAAAGCTAATGATGTCACTTGTTTCTATTGTAGAAAGAGGGGTCACATAATCGCTAATTGTCAAATACTGAAGAACAAGGACGTTAAACCAGTAGTTTTGATTAAGACTGTGAGTCAGGATAAGGAGTCGCATTTGCTTGAAGCCTGTGATTACACTGACTTTAAGCCTTTTTTAATGGATGGTTTTGTTTCATTGTCTGGACATGGTAGTAAAATCCCTGTAAAGATATTGAGGGACACTGCCGCCGCTCAGTCTTTTATCCTGGAAGGGGTTTTACCGCTGAGTAACAAAACCGCTATTGGTTATAAGGTCCCTGTGCGTGGTTTTAACCTGCAAGACGTTGGTGTTCCTTTGCATAAAATTGCTCTACAGTCAGACCTATGGTCAGGGGATGCCGTCGTTGGGGTGCGGCCGGGTTTCCCAATTAACGGAGTTTCTGTTATAATGGGGAACGATCTGGCAGGAGGTAGAGTGCTGATTACACCAGAGTTAACACCTGTACCTATTGTCAGCCACAGTCCAGATAAAATTGAAAAAAAATATCCGGATGTGTTTACGTCTTGTGCTGTTACACGCGCTGCTTCAAAGCGCCGACTTGAGTTAACTAATGATGATATTGACTTAAGTGACTCATGTTTGAGTGGGGCTTGCTTTAATGACGGTTCGTTGTGTGAAAGCAAAGAGAAAATTACATCAGTTAACTCTGCTATAGACCCTGAACCTGTCACTATGTCACGGCTGGATTTAGTTAAAGAACAAAGAAAGACAAGTCTTTGTCAACGTTTTTGAACAAATCGTGAGTGATGAAAATATAAAAAATGTGTCTAGGGGTTACTTTTTGAGGGACCATATTCTCATGCGCAAATGGTTACCACGGCATGTTTCTGCTGGAGATGAGTGGCGGAGTGTGACCCAGATTGTTGTCCCGCTGCCCTTCCGAAAACAAATCTTGTCTCTAGCCCATGACAATCCATTTTCTGGTCATTTGGGGGTTAGAAAGACCTATGACCGCATTTTGAGACATTTCTTTTGGCCAGGCTTAAAGAGAGATGTGGCCCGTTATGTCAAATCGTATCATGACCGAGATGACGCGTCCTTGGGGGTAGAGGACGCTAAAGATTCTGCAGCGTTGCCCGGTGTTGAGAACAATGAGTCCCGTAGTCCTTTGCGGGCTTGTCGGGACCTGTCTAGTGCTGAACGCTCCGAGCCGCGAATTAGTTTAGCGGCTGGTAAACAGGAGCTGTCCGGTACTGAAACTGAAAATGACTCGTGGTCTGGGGCTTTGACTCAGGGTAAATTTTTCCAATTTTCCGTCTACTTGCCACTGTATGATAAACTGAAGAGTTTGAGGTGAGCAGTTTTTTTTTCTGCATCCTTCAAACATATTCAGTGTCTTTGGGTGGGGGTGTTACATCTGTATGTAAATGTCTGTGTGTTCTACCGGCTTGAGGAATGGGGGTGTGTCTGGTCTTGGTTCCTGATTGGCTGATACTAACTAATGTCTGTGTTCCACCTGCAGGAGGAATGGGTGTGTCTGATCACGGATACTGATTGGCTGATACCCTTTATAAGGAGGAAGTTGATGCCGGTTGAGAGACTGCTGCTACGCTCCGTGTTTCTGTCTGGGCTCCGTCTCCTGTTGGCTGCTGTCGATGCCAGGGGCAGCTTAGACGTTTCAGCTCCTTGTTTATTTTCTCAGTCAGTTCTTTTAGGTGATGGGCGCGGTGGTCCTGTTTTAACGGTTTGTTATTTTACTTTAGGGTTAGGATTGGTTAGGCAGGGACAGGGAGGCCAGTCGGTCTGACGACGGTCCAATGGCGGGCTGGCTCGGCTTGTTTCCCTCTTTTGTTCATTTTGGCCGACCCATCACCGCCTTTTTGTTCTTCTTTTAATTATTCTGTTATATAGACAGTTTGAGCTGTAGTTGTGTATGGCTTTTTGGTTTGTCCCAAATCCTCTGTTTAATTAATAAATTATGGTTTTGTGCTGCCTTACACTTTGTGTGTTTGAATTTATGTTAAGTTCCCTTGAGGTTTAGCGGGGATCGTAACAGTAACAAATGTAACAAAACAACTAAACTGTTGCTGGATTTATTCCAAAGTACAACTACAGCAGAGAGTTGGAGAAATTTGCAAAAAAGAAGACAAGGCATGCACACAATATTTACACATTTTTGTTCTCACGGCAACAGGTTTATTTATAAAATGTTTCTTTAATGAATAAATCCCAATTGGGGGGGCCATGTCACAAACAAACAGCATGATACACTACACACCCACAAGCCTAAAATGACAAAGCAGCACATCAAATTGATCAGCAGAGACATAGCTTCACGCACATCTAAGACATTTACATTTAGACCAAACGGCAAGCAAGCAAAAGTGCCTGCTTCATTTTGACATCAGAATGATTGAAATACACTCTATGTTACAGAGATGCAGTCAATTTACTGTGGACATGTCATTTTTGAGCAGACACACCAAACAAAAAAGTGTCGTTTTTAAAGGGCTATGTCTGTTTTACACTTTTTACATTTTTGCCAGTTACTGATTTTTGCCTGTTGAGTTTTGTCGTTTAGAAACAAAAGTTCCGTCCGTTCAAAACGTCACAATGAATGGGATTGTAGGTAATATCCTTCAGCAAAGTCAAGTCTGAGGCACACTTGCTGAAAGTGTGACTAAAGTGCGCAGTGAAGAATAGTTGAGAGCGTTACAGGAGAAATAGGACAGGACCCAGATAGACCTGAAATCCAGTAGAAACTATTGGAGTTTTTACTTCCTGTTTCTGTACAAAACCCAGAGAGGACAAACTGCAGGAGAACGTCTCGGGTTACTTGACTGTAACCCTGTTCCCTTAAAAAGCAGGAACAAGATGCTGCGTTGCATTACGCTAAGGGGGAACATTCTTTGTGTTCTTATACCCTCTGGATCACTCGCGTTCAGGTGCACTCAATCAGACAGCTGCAGCTGATGAGCTGCGTCACCAACAGAGGTTAAATAAGCCAATTCTTGGTGTGTTTGACACACGTGCTTCACAACTGGCCACACAAAGAATGTTCCCACATTGTGTAATGCTACGCAGCCTTGAGTGTAGCTCTTCATAGGGAACTCATTTCTGGGTTTGTTCATTCATAGACAACAGCATGTCCCTGCAGGGCTACTGTAGATGTTCACAGGAATAGATGCCGCCCAAAATCTACAACTGCACCTTTTAAAAACATGAACAGTTGTTATACAAACTGACACAACAGTTTGTTGAAGGTGAGAAAAGACGGACAAGGGTTGAAGTAGAAAAAAAGCTGATATGGGTTTCTGCATCTGAAACATTATTTTATATATCAGTCATCTAGAAAAAAAATACATTTGTTTGACAGACTTCACTGAACTGAAATAAACCAAGCTTTAGTATGCTGCTATAGTGACATAAACCGGATATAGTTCATATTTTATAACAACTTCATCTGAAAGTATCAGAGGTAAAAGTGTTTTACTGCAGATGAGAAAATCAAATAAACTGCATCACAAACCTTTCCTGTGATTATTACTGCAGTGTTTCTAAAAGGAGCTGTTGAGAGTCAGGTCTCTGTGTTCAGTGTGTGTTGAAATGATGGAGATATAAAAGCCAGGGTTTCTCTGCTGTAGCCGTCTCTAGTGAAGCACAGACTGGACCCAGGCCACAGGCTGGTTCTGGTTCTGGTTCTGGTCCAGGACTGAGAACAGGCTGTTGACGTTACACACAGAGCTGTATCAGTGAGAGACAGAGAGAGGCTCTGGACTCAAACACAACTGTTCTGTGAATGAACAAACCTCTAACAGACAGGTTTAGATTGAACTAGTTCTCTTGTATAACACATTTAAAAACATATATAAATTTCAACAGTTAATTTGAAAAGTTAAGAAAATCTGACTCAGCTTTTTGTAACTCAACTTAACTGCTCCAAATGTGGGCTTTATTGAATCATTCACATATGAACTGAATTTAGTGATCAACATAAACCTCACATGGGGCAAGTCAGTCTATCTACTGAAGGGGATACCTGAAGGGGTAGGTGTAGGTATCTCATAAAACCCTCTTTTACAAAATATGTTTTTGAAAAAACGTTTACTGCTAGTGCACTGAAAACAGTTCTCACTGACTATAATCAGAGGTACCTGGACTCTGATGTAACCCAGTTAGTAAAAGACGTTGCTCCCTGTTTCTGCAGCAGCTGCCAATCTCCGTTTACCTCCAGCACAAACAGGAAATAATCAAATTTAAGGCTTTAACTGCAGTGTAATTGCTCCCACATGAAGCAGCGTTAGCAGAGCTCCCACAGCAGCCATTCTGGGACAAATAACCACAGGGGTCCTACAGGAGAACATGTCATAGCAAACAAAATCTATGACAATGTCCTAAAAAAGTCATTGAAAAAGCCTGGAGATCCTTGAACAGACTCTCACTAATTCAGTTGATGTGTGAATAATTTGATAAAAGCTACATCTGCAGAAGTTAAGGAAAAGCTGAGTCAGTTTTTCTTCACTCCTCGACTTGAACTGTTCAAATCAGAATGTTGGCTCTTGGCTTAACTTTGCTCGTTTTTTAAATCCTGGAGGTGGTTTGTGAGCAGCATGTGAGGGAGAAGGATGATTCGCAGCCAGAAAAGAGTAGACAATGGCCAAAGGCTCACGTAAAAGTGCAGTGTTATTGAAATGATAAGGATAATAACTAAAAAGTGGAAGCTGTTGTGGAAAACCTTCAAAGTTTTGCCTCCAGCTACAACTGTTTCTAACAACGAAGCGTAAAGTCAAATAAACAGTATAATAAATGTCTAATATTTGATCAACTTTTCTGTGGATTTTTGGTTTGTGTGAGAAACAAACCTAATAGCTCAATATTTATTGAAACAGACATATAGAGAATTCCCAAAAGTCATTAACAGTCAGCTCACCTGTCTGTATATTTACTTACAACAAAACTTGTCCGTCTTTTTAAATGTGCGGTCTATTTTATATTATATAGGATACTTCCACAGTATGAGTCTGGTCAGTAGGATAAGGTGATGTCAAAAAGTAGTTACTAGTTTTGTAACCCTTTGTTTCCTTTAGTGTGGCCCCTTTTTGAAAGTGTGGAGCTAAACACTGCAGTCTCTTGATTTGACAAAAGATCATAAGGATTTACTGTCTCCTTTTTTAAATTATTGGCAACACATCCAAGTTTTGAAAGTCTGCTTTAAATATGACAGCTTGTGTGTCTCTTGTGTCACTGTTTCTTTAGCAGACGTCTCTGTCTGAAAACAGCTCAGTGAAAACAAAAATGGACTGTGGCAAAGTGGAAAACTGTTCTGTGGTCAGACAAATCAAAGTTCTTTTTAGAAAACTGGGACGCCAGGTCATCCGGACTAAAAAGGACAAGGACAACCCAAGTTTTCATCAGCGCTCAGTTCAGAAGCCTGCATCTCTGATGGGATGGGGCATGAGTGTGTGTGGCATGGGCAGCTTACACATCTAGAAAGACACCATCAAAGCTGAAAGGTATATCCAAGTTCTAGAATGACATATGCTCCCATCCAGACGTCGTCTCTTTCAGGGAAGACCTTGCAATTTTGTTGTAATTTTCAATTACAACATCATCGCTGCGTAGAAGAAGGATCCGGTTCTGAAATGGACCAGATCTTTCACCCATCGAAAACATTTGGAGCATCATAAAGAAGAAGATGCAACAAAGAAGACCTAAGACAGTTGAGCAACTAGAAGCCTGTATTAGACAAGAATGGGACAACATTCCTAAACTTGAGCAACTTGTCTTCTCAGGCCTAGTCCACACGGACATGGGTATTTTTATAACCGGAGTTTTTCCTCCTGCGTTTTAAAAAAAAATCCCGTCCACAAACGCTGGCATAAAAACGCAAAAACCCGCTATCAAGCGCTGTCAAGAGCATGCCACACCAGCAGGCGGCGATATCACCCTAATCGTAAAGGCATGTTGGCCAATCAGACCAGCGGATAACGGCGCACACTCTGACGTCGCAAGGCAAAAACGCCGGTTTTACTGTCCACACGACAACGCTGCAACCGGCGTTTCTGAAAATCCTCACCCTGGCAGAGGTTTTCAAAAATGTTCGGTTTCAGTGACCTGATACTGCGTTTCCGTGTGGACGAACGGCCGAACCGTGTAAAAAAAAGTCCCGGTTATAAAAATACCGGTGTCTGTGTGGACTAGGCCTCAGTCTCCAGACGTTTGCAGACTGTTATAAAAAGAAGAGATGCCACACAGTGGTAAACATGACCTTGTCCCAAGATGTGTTGATGCCATGAAATTTAAAATGAACTTGTTTTTTCCTTAAAATTATACATTTTCTCAGTTTAAACATTTGATATGTTATCTATGTTGTATTCTGAATAAAATATTGAAATTTGAAATTTCCACATCATTGCATTCTGTTTTTATTCACGATTTGTACAGTGTCCCAACTTTTTGGAATCGGGTTTGTACATTGCCTGTCCTCTGTCGGGTCGAAGAGTTAAGAGTTTGCTCTTCAATTAGTAACAGAACAACATGACCACAATCTTAAGCCCTAACTACAGTAGACCCGTCTCTTTAGAAAAGAGAGAGTTATCTCCTCCTTGTAACACACAACGTAGCATAGCATCTCAGGTTTATCATCAACTTTTATTTCTTGCCAAATGTCTAATATGACAAATAATTGCGGCCTCTGCAATGTTAAAATCGTGATATTATTTTTTATTGCAGTTAATGCACAGCCCTAATGATTTTTATGAAACATTAGAAAAGTTGTAGAACATTATCTGGTGAAAAGTGTGTGAACCAAGCCTCTCTCATGGAACCCCTTAAAAGGTCTTTGAGTAAGTTCGCCCTCATACAGCAATATACCTCCGTCCACCAGAGGGCAGGCTCCAGAAGCAGAAATATAAGGAGAAATCCAATGCCAACTTTACAAGTGTATAAATCCTGTTTACAGCCTACAAAAGATGGCTCCAGTCTCTAGAGCTAAGTTTTTACTACGTGACAACTCTGGCAACATGACAACCTATATCGGTGAATAGGGAAGCAACAGGTGGAAGACGATTTTTTTCCCAAATCAAGCTGGCATTGATAGTTTTTATTTTAACTTGGAAAAACATTTGTTCACTATGGCCAACATAAGTGCACCATCAGCATTTACAATAGTTTATCATTCACTGCCTCCTGCCTGTTATTTCAGTTCCAGTGTTTGGTCTTAAACCCAAACTTAAACATGTCTGAATGTGAGCACAAACAGCTGAAGGAGGCCGTGGCTGGGCTTTCCCACAGGACCCTGTTGTTACTGGCTGTAATTGGCAGAGATAACCCGGTGAATCTCACATTAATGGAGCTGATTATCCACAGACAGCGCCCACTCAGCCTCTTTATAAACCATTAGCGCACACACAGCAGTGCCACTCACCGCCAGCACAAATCGACCGCGGCCCGACAAATAATAACACACTGTCAGGCTTTGGACGACTGCGCTGAGACTTTCAAATGATCCACAAACAGCAGAGGTCACAGGTTTACTTCAGTCAAGAGTCAGCACTAATTATTTGAGACTAAGTGTTTGAAGGACAGTGGTTTGCAGGACAATTGTTAGAATGTTCCAAAACTTCAATATGTTGAGTAAAACAGACTAAGAAAGAATTCTCTCATCTTTTGTTCTTTCGAAATATTCATTAAAAAAAAGTGTGGTCTAGACGGGTTGTCAACATTGAATCAATGGTGTCAGAAAATCCTACTGAGAAAGTAACCTGAGAAAATTGATAAACATAAATATTTGCAGAGAAAGATCTTTAACGAGACAGAGTTTAAGAAATGGTCACGTTTTTAAGAAAGTCTGCTTCAGCTACAATTTAGATCTCATTTAGAAACACACCTGAGACCTTTAAATGGCCCCCCATGTTTTACATAAGGTAATCAAATCAACTTTTCTGATTGCATTAATGGACAAGGGTCAATTCAAGCTGTAAATACTGTTATTTTATTTGTCTTTCCAAATGCTCCTCTTGAGGGCATCTCTTGAAGGTGGTGGGTGTTCAACGCAGAGGGTGAAGTTTATTGTTGATGGCGGCCAATGGAGAAGCAGGACCTACCTCACTGTGAGCGTTACCATTTCAAAGACCGACCGGACTGAGGTGGAATTAGTGCTGATTAGATGTCTGATCCAATTAACACTTCAATAAAGCAATTATCCACTGAACAACGTGCAGGCTTCTACTTCAATCTCCCACAATCCCCCTGGGGCAGAGCACAGACCGCTCATCACCGCTCGTCTAAACTGATTAGATCCTAGGCCACATACAAATAATCTTTGTTATTTGTATGTGGCCTAGGATCTGGCCTGAGGAGACTGGTTTTTACTGTTGTTTATTTCAAGATTTTAGAACTTCTGCCTTAACCTGACTGCTCTACAGTAGTCTGTTCCATCTGGGAGGGCAGGAGCAGGTACTTTAAATAAATACCTGGTTGGTGACTGGATTTATCACTGCAGTTATCCAATCAGCACAGAGCTTTGTTGTTTACGCTCATAATGGTTAAACAGTCGCTACATCTTCAAACCTAAATCTTACCTCTGCCTGCTTTTTTCACCAAACTTTAGCAAACCCACATGAGTTTGGACTGGACTGTGTGGACTTTACAACAGTTCACTTGGATCTCTCAAGCCTGTTTTCATGTGTTGGTGTTCTGACAGACTGACTGGATCTAATGTGGTCAACCTCAGTGCCTAGTGTAAATGTGCTAAATGCATCTTTAATGCGTCCAGAGAAATCAGAGAGACATTTGGAAGCAGCCTGTGTGGCATGTATCCAGGTTTATTCAGATCTTTGTGGAGGTGTCAGGCTCGAAGGGTTTCCTGCATCAATGTTGTGTTTCCAGTCAAGCACTGCTCATAAAAGAAGCAAGCCATTGTATTTAAGTTCTAACTTTTGTCTCTCTTTGACAGTAGTTTAGTCATACACTCCAGAGCTGCTCTTTTAGAGATTAATGAAAAACATCTAAGTTATTACTATGCATTGGTTCTCTGTATTTTTATTTTAAATGCTTTTAGAAAATGTAGCATCCTTTTGGGCTTTGCATCGCTTTACACCAATAAACCAACAATCAATAAACACAAACATCTTGTTACCCTATACCTTGCCTTTTTCTGGTTCTCTTTTGTGTTTTTCACAAACAGCAGACCCTTTAAAAAAAAGTAATCCATGACCATTGGACCGATCGGACCAATCGGACTATGACCTCATTGATTAGTCAAATTGTCAAAAACATGCTGTCTGTCCTTTTGCATTTAATTGACTGAAATGATATCTTTTCTAAAAGCAAGGGTTTTTAGTGACAATACTGTGATGGGAAACAAGTACCTGTCCAAATAATCTTTTCTCCCAGGTGTGAAGATGGCACTTTGTGAAATGTCCCCAGTTTGTGTTTATTTAGGACTTCCAGTAATTAACTCCCAGGCCTCATTGGTTACATGTTAAAACCCACATTTAATCGTTACATGAAAACAGCCATTTTTCAATTTTGGAGCAGAACGCCTTTAATCAAATCTGAACACGGCTTGATCAGAGTTATTAGAGGAATTAGACCGGGACACAGTGCGTGACACGTCTCTGCTCTGTCAGCGCCGGTAATGACTGTGCCTCGTCAAACGTCAGGCTCTGGCCCCGAGAGACCTCCACGAAGCAGGACCAACACCGAAACAGCATTAACACAAGAAATTTAAATTCAACGCCTCCTGTATTTAATTAAGGGGACCTTTTTGATGTCACTAACTTTGAGAGTAATGTTAACAGAACTTTATGGTTGGATGTTATAAATAAAGTAACATGGAGGCTGAACAAGGCTTTAGTGGGACTGGAGCTGGACTAGGCATCTGTCCTCCACTGTTTGTTTTTTTGCACAGAGCACAACAGAAGTGAACAAAAGAGACAAAGACTACTATAGCCAGACCAAAAATGTTTTTATGTAATGTCAAAATATCTATAATATCTTTGTTTATGAGTGTTGCAGACTGAAAATGTCTGACAAAGGTAAGGCAGATGAAAACAACAGGTACAGAGCTGTTTTTAATTGGACATACAGTTCAGTCATCAGTCGTTGTGTCTAATTATTGCCCTTCTTGGAAATTAGCCCTAATCCCACTGTTGCCCTCAGGAGCTGTGTAAAAGCACTGGCTCTGTTTATTAAAGACCTACAGCTGTGCCACTGGAGACCCACATTTCGCCCGAGTGCTTTGCTTTAATGGCACTTGGAGCTCTGTAAGTCACTGCTGAGTGAATATTACAGATCTTTAATGAAGTTTGCTCTCATCACTGTCGTCCATAACCAACAGAGTGAGCGCACAACTTTATTAAAACACGTAACACCATTTTTATTGGTGACACCAGTGGACATTAAATACTGTTAACTTGTTATTACCAAAGTTTTAAAGTGATAGAAATGAGTCAGGCTTTGGAAACTATTATCAAATCACCAGAGTCGGATTTAAAGCCAATAAAAGTGAATTTCCATCACTTTTCTTTAGATTCTTTTGTGGATTTTTGCTTTATGAATTGAGACCAATATCTGTCTGGCAGCGTTAATGTCAACTGGTTGATATTTCCTTTTAAGGACATACATTTCAATTCTCTTTTTTGAGAATAAGCATGATTAAGGGTGCACTTAATCCTGCCCTTTGCAAAGATTTGATGTGATAACGCTCCCATTTGTGTAACAGACCATCTGTTGAGGCCGATTTCAAAACAAATGTACCTATAAATGTGTCCTATAAATGAAACCAAAACAAAAAAACAAAAAAATATTGAGAGTTGTTGTTTTTTTTTACTTTGTTTTTCCACCTCTGTTTGCCCTGCTTTAATGCACCAAAGCACATTAAAGCAGGCCACATCTGACAGTGTGAGTGCTCTCGGTCACGCTCAGGGGTCGGGCACGTTTAGAGATATGGTGCCAGGCACAGAACAAATGCTTGCACCAGCACAGGCATGTGTAAACAGAATTTACATACTTTATCCTATGTGGCCACTTAATTGTGTATTCTAAGGTCAAAGCCAGCCGTCCTAATTCTTTTTTCTAATCTAAAGGATTGGGCTGTTGCACAAAGTGAGTTGTGGAGTTGACAAAGAAATCCGAACCGGGTTAGTTTAGGTTATTTGTTACCGATGATGACTGGGCGTGTGCTGCTCATTAAAGCCGACGTTTACAGTGAAACTTAAATAATGTTTCATCTGGAGAAAAGGAGGCAGGGTTATTTCTGTTAGTTTTGCAGCCAAAACTCTGGTTATTGTATGGATGTGTAAACCTTTATTTACAGATATTTATTTTGGCCTTTATTGATAGTAAACAGTAGGTCGACAGGAAAGGTTTAGTGTCATAACTGACGTGACTTTGCTTATATTTGATTGGTCCAGATTATTCAGCCCCTCATCCAGAATAAAACATGATCCAGAGCAACAGCCGTGTAGAACCTGCTCAAAACCAAACCCACTTATGACATGAAGGCAGGTCGTCTGCAAGAGGCAACTGTGCTCAGGTCAAGGTCAGGTTGTGTGCTCTCAGTGTCATTTTTAGATTCACCATTTCAGCTGAAGAAGCTGAAAAGGAAGCTGTAGACCCCATCCCATCTGTTTTATTCATATTTCAGTATTTTCTCTGCATGTCGTTGAAACCCAGATAAGACCTCCATTATTCAGCCCCTGTTATCTCTGTGTGTCCCACTCGGCTCGTGTCTCTTTCATATCCTCTGCTCCGTCTGTTTCTGCTCTTTATCAGACTTTTCAGATGTGCTTCGTCTACGGGTGACCGTGCTGACACCCATCGCTCAAACGCTGTCACCTCCAACAGCACTTATCTGCTCCGCTGCCTTTTGTATCGCATCCAGAGTTCAACTGGATTTGAAATGGACTCCAGGGTTGATTGAGCTCTGAATGGACGACACTGGGCCTCGGTAAACAGGGCTTTTTGGAGAGATTGTTTTTAGAAGGACCTCTGCACGGATAGTATAAGTGATGATCGATTTGCTGTGACGCTACTAAAGAGACACAAAATGACACTAAAAAGGCTGGTCTATTGAAAGAAGTACAGGTCCTTCTTGTATTTTAGCTGCTTAGGTGTGATTTTATATTAAATATGAACAACCACATCTTTATCTACATCTTACTTATGGCCTTGGTCAATGTGATAAAGTCTTGCTCAATGGCCTTTTTTGGTGTTCTCTAAATACAAACTTAATCTTTGCTCCACTTTGTGACCTTTTGTTCAAATGCTGTCCTTGTTTTGTTTCAGACCTGGTTTGTTCAGCAGAAAGTCCACCTCTCTGTGAGCTGATGTGGACTCAACTCATGGACAGCACTGACCAGAGGATGTATTAGCTCTGCAGGAACAAGAGTGATAATGAAGGACAGTCAGAGTGTTTGCATGCAGAGCTAACTCCAATTAAGCTCACAGCTCGATTAAACCTTCGCAGCTGGAGTTCATACTTTGTCTGAGTTTACAGCACGTGAGAACGCTTGGACTAATGCTGCGTTTACTGTCCTAAGTAACTGCATTAAGCCTTTGTTACAAATAAAAAAACAGCTCATTTTAAACCTTACTCTTAATAATTGTTAAAATACTCAGCTGATTTGCTCAGTAATCCTTAAGTTATTAATAAATATCATCACCATCTCCAAATGTGACCAAGAATCAAATCCATAAATGTGTAAATGACAAGGTATGCTAATGTCAGGTATACAACAAATATACTTATACTGTTTTTTTTTGTTTTTTAATTGAGTGCTGTACACACAAAACAATTCAACAGTGACAGTGGCGTACAGTAGAGACAAAACAGAATACAGCAGACAAGACTGATGAGTGTGTGTGGGGGGGGGGGACTCAATAACGGCAAAGACGAGATGTTTGAAGATAATTACGATACACAATTGACAACAATCTTTGACTGTCCTTAAATGGTTAACACTCAAATAGCACTGCAACAAGTCATTTCTGAACAGAGCCATTTTATAAGAAACTTTCGCCCAAAGCACGCATCGTTAGATTCAGGGAGATATAACATAAATTAGACATAAAATTATACAATAAGGTCTCAAACCACCCACAAAATGTAGCCTATAATATTTCTAAAACAAAGTGAAGAGTGCAACATTTAAAGCGCACCATATTAACAATTAGGTCACATGGCAAATAAAGACAATAGCAGACTATGCCGAGTTAACTGTCCCATTAATAATTTATGTTTTTATAACAGATAGCAAAGGTTTTCAGAAAATAATTTAGTATTGGTCAGTTAGCTGTCAGTGGTCAAGAGCAAACTTTCGCGCCCAAATGATTAACATTACAGTGAACAAAATAAAATAAAACATAGAAACAGTGTTTTTCAAGCAATAAAACCAAATACTCTCACTGAAACACACATATTATAATTATAAAATATTGAGAATTTTTAATTAAACTTTAAAGTCGCAGTTACATCTCTCACCAGGTGAGAGTGCTGCACCTGCTCGCGTCCATGTTTCAGATACATTTCTACACTACACATTTTTCTTTTCCATTTATTTTGATTTCTGCCACAACTACACGAGTCTAAAATCTTTTCTGATTTGTTAAAAAGCTAAATGATGCAAAATCCATTGTATTTGTTGTTGTTTGTTCAAACTGCGTTGAGTTAAAGTAGCACTGTGTAACTTTTAGCCCAAAGATATATGTTCTCCAAATCATTTTGATGGTTCTTAGACTGAATGAATGTGAATGACTGTGTATGAATGAATAATGGACGGCCTGTAAGCGCTTTGAGTCTCTTGGTCCCTCGGGAGAAAGGCACAATATAAATCCAATCCATTATTATTATTATTATTAAATTTGGGGGTCAGGCCCAAAGTTGCTGGGATAGGCTCCAGTCACCCACAACCCCGAAAAAACACAATATCCTTCATGTTATTAAATAACTGACTAAGAACTTTGCACAAGTAATGCACCAATAACAACTGCAAGAACTGAAAATACTAAAAGAAAAAACTGAATACATTAAATCAAACTAATGTTTAACATAACCAGTGCTTAAAAAAACATGCCAGTGTTGACAAGTCATGTGTAGACCAGCAGCCAATGGTAGCGGCCCTTAAACCATGTGTATGTGATCAAATCTTGCACAGATCATTATATATGTTATGGTTTTAGCTGATTAAACAGATATCCTTAATTAAAAGGACAAAATAATGCTTATTCAAGTTGTTACAAATGCATAACTTAGTGTCTGAGCTGTATGTGAGATGTGTGCAATGAGCTTCTTTTAAATTAAAATAAATCTTCAAACCTACAGCAAACCAGGCCCAAGTCTGTCCAAAACTGTTCCTCTGCCAATCATCTCAGCCCTGATCATTATCCCACACGTCCCACTGAGAAAACCAGACCCAAATCTAATACTCAAACAGCCTTCACCATCAAACAAAACACTGCAGGAAATCCTTGGACTGGACCACACTGCGACGTAATGATGTCATTAGGTCACACCGGGCAGTCCCCTAGATTTGGCTGCAGCAGTTTTCAGTTTCATATTCAGATCTGCTCTAGGCCCTCGCCCAGAAACACACTGCCATGAATTCAAACAGAGAGAGAAAATGACACCGAACAAATTCCCCTAAAACAGACGGAAAGGGACACAGTGCCCCCAAATGGAGACTGAGGGGACTGCAGTGGAGAAGACAGTCACTGGATAGACAAAATGAGCTTTTTTGTGATGTCATAACAAGTTAATTGATACAGTGCACTGCATCTTTATGTTAAGGTTTCACAATGATTCTCTGTTTAATTTTAAGATGCAATTTTAGTTTTGGTTGTACACCACTTGGGGCAGTAGCCTATGATTATTGGGCTCTGCATGCTATCTTTGATTAATATAAAAATTTGATGTATGTCTGAATAAATCTAATGGTATTGTATTGACCAGAGGTCCTTTTAAGTTTTCATAAACATGTGGATGCTTTCTGCACAGTTTTGGTGACATTTAGCACTTCTAAGATTAAATTGGGTCTTGGAAACTCTATATTGTAGGATATCATGAAAGTGTAAAGTATTTTAGAATTTAGTTTAATTGTGTGAACTTAAACTGAACAGAAGCTCAGTGCCTAATGGCTCATCATGTTCAGGTCTGCCCCATAGTCCGGACCCATAACACATACAACCAATCAGAATTCAGGGAGCAGTACCAACATATACAGAGACGCAGTAAGAAAAACATTGCATCAAGCCTGCATCTTTAGATAAACTGTTATTAGGATTTCCAATAATAGAGTTGTTTGCTCAGATCAAACACAAACCAACATCATTTTTAGCAGAAAGATTCACAATATTCACTTGAACTTGTTCTATTTGGTGGTATAAGCTTTTTTCTGAATACAAAGCAGCAGGTTTTACATAAAACCTTTTCAACAAGAGAATATTATCACTGACAATTGAACAAACAGCTGGAAGCTAGCTAACAGCTAGACAGCTTGGTCTAATTGCAGCAGAAATTGCTCTAAAGCTGAAAACACAGGTCGGGAAGCAATGAACTGAGGTTTTGAACGACAATCAAGCTTTGTTTCTCTGTTTGTTTCCAGCAGGCGACGTCTAATCAAGCACAAAAACATTCAAAATCTGCTCAGTCGATTGTTACACAGGCATCAATTTTATCCGTTTTACACAAAAACACCTCACTTTTCCTATTTCCACCAATTAAAGCTGCAGCTCCGTGCCTCGTTTTCCAAAAAAAAAACATAACGGATCCAGAGAAAGCCAGCTCCCAGCCTGCCTCCTACAGAGCCTCGTTGATCACAAACAGCACCGCGGCCTGTTCGAGCTCCTTAGACGGACTCAGAAACACCATCCAAAAAGAAATCAGACAATGATTAAACTAACTGTGAATTATTCTGATGTAATGGAAAAGAGACGCTTGTGGACTGGCCTCCGGTTTGAAAATATCCTACAAAAACTAGTCAAGACAATCCCAATAATTGTGTGTAGTCCTTCATCCACCTCAATAAAAAGTGCTTTGTGACACCGAATACTCAGGACTAACCCCAAAGTCACCTCATAAACCTTTTCCAGCTTTGTAGTAAAGGGCACTGATTGGTTCAATGTGACAAAACAAAGGTGTAAAGTGCTGCTCATTTCAAACTCAAGATGAGCCTTAATGTAGGCCCCCTTCCAAAAAATGATCTTGTTATTTTTGTGTTGCATCTTGTCACATTCTTCCTGTTTTTGATTAGTTCAGACGTCTGTGGTCACATTTCAATCTAACCGTGTCTGACTTCGGTTGGAAACAGACCCAAACCCAGAGCAGTGTCCAAACAGATGGCTGTGGCTTTAAACAAAGAAAATAATTAACCAGCGTTTGATGAGCTTCAGGCGCAGCGTTGGTGTCAACATAATGTACTCGGCTCCCAAATGAAACACCCAGTAAAAGGGTTTTTACGGCCCAAGCTCTGAGGCTGGGTAACACTAGTAGAATAGTTTATTTTGGCTACAAATCAAAACACAGGGCACTTTCACTGGAGTCTGACTTTGGGAGAATTCTGTTTGATCTGAGTTGATATATCAGGTGTAAAAAGTGCTATTAAACTATGCATAAAAAGAAACCCAGAAGAGCAAACTTTATTGAGGTGACTTCCGGGACTGAAAAAGCTGCTAAACATCAGACAACAAGCAAAGAAAATGATAAGTATGATAATAAATAAAAAATATATGCAGAATATGGGACCTTTTCATGAGGAATGTGACAGTTTGGTCCAAGTTTCCAAGTTAGTAAGGGGTGGATAGACTGGCACCTGGGTTGCATTATTTCATAATTTAATCACTTATTTGTTTAAATTGTAACTTATGTTTGTCTGTGTAAATATTTTAATTGTTGTTTTGTGGTTTTGGGTTCATAAATGTGTATGGATTTACTTTGCTTTTCCACTTAGTTGGTTTGTTCTCTTGTTTGTTTCCTGTACCTGAAGGGGATTTAAGTCCTAAAGCATGTCTTAGGACGGTGGGAAGAAGCTGGAGTGAACGGTAACATGAAAAAAGCATGCAGGCTCCACAGAGAAAGACCAGCCCGAGGACTTAACCCTCATAGTTCTTTTCTGTGAGGCATGTGCTTAGGTCTAAAAGTCTGGCAGCACATTTATAACCTGAGTTTCTAACTTTACTTCCTGACCAAAAAGTAAAACCCCAGATTAATGTGAAGGCTACATGAAAAACATTGCAAAGTTACTGCGTTTACTGAGTTTAAAAATGAAAAGGCATTTACCAAAGCATCTGTTGATCTGGTGCTGACTGTGAGTCCAGACAGGTCTACTTAGTATGCATGCTAAATACAATGTTCAGGTTTCCATCAGTTTCTATGGGTCAGAATACTACACAGGAAGGATGTGTGGAGAGAGATGCAGTGAAGCACAGAGTCCAGTTTTTTTTATCTGAACTCACTGAGAACAGAGCTGCAGCCATATCTTTCTGCTGCAGAGACCCATCTACCAACAGTGGATTTCAGCGGAAAATAAACAAAATGCCTGGAGTTACACAGACGTTTTTCTGCTTCTGTTTGTGCCTCTGTTTTTGAAACTGGGTCTAAATGGGACACATGAGCACACTTTAAGTAAGTACGGTAAGGTGTGCTAATAAACGATTTACTCTGTTGGTCATGTCATGCCCAAACGTTGTCATAAACTGACTAAAGTGGTACTCTTACTAAGTCTCTTGTTTTTGTAATATATAATAAAAAAAAATATATAGCCTCATGAAAACCAACCTCAAAGGACTGTACATGAAGTAAAATGTAGTTTTTCCTCTGAAACACAAGAGGGCAGTGTTTGGCTTGATTTATTTTCAGCAGAGTTTACTTAATGAACAACACCTCCATCTTGTGGCCAAATGTGACTAAATTAACTGTATCAGACTACTCCTATTTACTGCAGACATGTTTTTTCCATTGTCCAGTCTGTCTCTGTACAATGTATTTTTCTTATTTTCTGTCTCTCTCTCTCTCTCTCAGGCTCACAGTGGATTTGAATTGAGCTCAATGTGAAGAAATGTGTATAATTCAGTCTAAAATGGTCAAAATAATTTATTCATTATACAGTAGTGTGGATTTGATCAAATTAAAACAAATCAAATTGTAACATAAAACATATTTACAGAGCACCTCAGGTTGAACCTCCCAAAAGAAAATAAAAGCTATTGTGCCTCAATTTTTTTAAAGCAGATGTTTTAAAACACCAAAGTTTTTAATGGACACTTCAATCCGGGTTAAAGCTGCGGTGGATCTTTTTTTTTTTTACCTAAATATGTTTCACTTTTAAAAACAGATCTTTGGATTTGGAGTAAGATCCTCTTGTTTGGGCTCAGTGTTGTCTTTCCTTTGGTGCCAGTTCAAGATTTTCACTCACAGCATTTTTCCTTCAAGTGCTATTTTGGAAAGAAAGCAAAATAAAAAATCCAGCTTTTTGACTCGAGTTTTACACAGGTTTGTTTATAAGTCCACACAGTACGTGTCTTTAAACAGACACTTTTAAAACAGAAGCTCTTCACGAATCAGCCACAACATTATGACCATAAAATGTTTACAACCATAAAGTCTTCACTAGACCTGAGCAGCAGGTCCTTGAAGTCCTTAGGTGTTGACGTTAGGCTCAATAGACTGTCAACGGTGCTTGGGTGGCAGCACTGTTGACTTTATAGCTTCGTCTTCTTTTTTACACAGATTTTGTTTGGACCACTTTGAGCTAAGAACAGGACAAAGTGGCTGAAGTACTGGGCTTAGAGGAGGTGTCACAATCGTCACACAGTCCTCGTGAGCTAACATCAAGGACATTGTTGATTCCTCTTCCACACACTGGGTCAAAGGAAGGGCCAAGATGGTTAAACACAAAAATACTTTCTTCAAGCTTTTCCAAACCATTTTTAAATACCTAGAGGTCTGGGAACCAACTTAATTGCTTTAACTTGCTTAAATTTTTGTATAAAGTTAGTATTTTTAATGTTTTGCCTACTCTAAGCAAGAGTTTTCCTTAAAATGCTACTTTCAGCTATTTTTGTCATAATATTGTCCCTTCTCATTAATTATTCCTAACATAGTTCCATTCCATTGTGCTTTTTTTCCTTGCTCCTGAACAGGGAGCATTTAAACTTTTATGCACGGCTACTCTATAAACGTAACATTTCCTGTCACAATTACAAATTAAAAGCCCTGCAGTGTTTAAGGCCTGGCTTTTTTGTGTCATAACTTATTGAGCAGTTTAACCTGATCAAACCATAGATGGTAAAATGTGCTCTGAGTGAACAATATGTTTTTAACACTTAAACCAACTAATCTGCTCTGCCAGGACACGTCACATTTGTGAAGAAAATCCATCACAAATCTGGAATAACAAAACTAAATCAGAGTCTCTCTCTCAAAACATATTAGGACAAGCCTTGGTCTTGACTCAGTTTCTAAAATCTTCATAATAAGAGAAGATTAAACAAGGAGCTGCTGGTATCCCACAAACAAATGTTCATGCGTATTAAAAGCGTATTTTATATTAGTGACTTATTTTAAAGATGACAGTTTTAGTTCCCCTTGACTCTATCACTTATAGTTTGCGTTCATTTACTCAGTTGTTTCCCAGTCGGCACAGTTTGGAAAAAAAGGAAGCTTATCTGTTTTGGGACAACCCTGGTCATAATGTTATGGACAATCACTGTATGTTTAAAGTCTCTTTCCTGAGAGCACAGTGGTCTTGTTGAGTGCATTAAGGACACTTTGGGACGGTTTAAAAAGTGTGAATCTACGTTTAATGAAGTGTCTGTGCTCTCTGCGCCAGGCCTGTCCCGACCTGTGGGCCTCTTTGTGCCACTGCGCCTTCTCCGGGAACTGCTGCAGGTACAGTCTGTCTGTGTACTGCAGCTCGGGCGTGATCAGCCGCTCGCATTTCACTTTCGTCTGAGCGTCTAAGTCTGAGTTCAGGTTGTATCCTTGTATAACGGCCGCTCCATATTGGAAAGGCTTTAAACCAGCGTCTTTTATTTTGGAGGGGTCCACCGCGCCACCATCTTTGAGACAAATGTTGGCGAGTTTAGTCTGTAGCGCTTTCAATTCGTAAACTTCCTTTTCAAGCTGTTGACGCCCAATAATTGTCTCTATTTTACGCCAAAAAGTAGCATTAAAATGTAAGTAAATCCTCCAGTCTAGCGCATTCCAATTTTTCACTTTCTCCGTTGTTTCTGGAGAAAGCTTACGTCGCGTTTGCTCATTGCGACTGTTCAATTTAAAGGAAACAATGTCCTCTAGCGACCAGCAGAGGGAGTGCCTGAGCAGAACCATTGATTCGTCAAAATATTCAGAAATGAGAATGAGGTTGAAGTCACGTTCGATGGCGTAAATGACGTTGGAAACTTGTTGTTCCAGATCCAGGGAGTCGGTGGTCACGTTGTTGTCAAAGCCAAAGTCGAAGGCAAGGATGTTGTGAGCGTAGTGGTTGTTGGGAATGGAGGTGTTGTAGCGCCTTCGGCTGGAGTTGAAGAAGTCGTCCAGTGTCCGAAGGCCGTGGAAAGCCGGGATGCTCTTGTAGTAAATGAAAATAGACTCCATCATCGAGACGGGATGGCGCAGGATGGAGAAGTAGAAGGTGTCTCTGGGCATCACTTTGGAAACCTGCGGATAAACAGGAAATGGGAAGGAAGATAAAGATTCAAGAACAGCAGCTCAATTTCACACAAAACACAAGAAAAAGACACATCAATGCAAAAAGCTATTGCCATTGACCTTTGTGACCTGTGCGTCAAATATTTGGGCGTAAATATGCGAGACATGCTTCCTACACTCTCTCCGAGTCCGCCAAGCTCCATAAAGTTTGTCCAGACTTTGGCTCTGTTTATTCTACACATCCGACTCATTTATCTTGTTGTTTTTGTCCTTTCAATCTGTTCAAAAGATCTTAATGACGCTGAACATTTGGACCACACATGTCCCGAAGTGTAATCAACTCAAACAGGAAAGAAACACTCTTGTCACGGCATCTTGGACAACATTAACATTTCAGCAGTTCAAGTTTGTACACTTTTTTTTTCAAAACAACTAGAAAAATGGGGGTTTCTGGCCAAGGGTTGTTGTATTTTTATCAAGCTGCTGTGGAAAGTATTATAACCTTCAGAAATACTGAGTCTTCTGTCAGCAGAAGACAACATACAGCTGAAATGAAATGAGTAAAGACAGCTTCCAGGGTGATGGGACGGGAGGGCTTATCCCAGATTCTAAACTAGAACACCTCCTTAATGCACTAGAACCTGTCATTTTAATGTGTGTCTTATTATATTGTATTTACTGTAGATGATACATATCTAGTGCTAATTAAAATCATCTTAATTGGTTATTAATTGGCTTTATTCATATTTATGCTGTTTTTATATATTTATTTATTGCTGGGGTAAAGTTAAATGTATGAATGTTTTGTGATTGCACAGTCCACATCAAACAAATCCCTAATGACTCAGTCGTCTGTAAATAAAATAATGAATAGAATAGAATTTTTACAATGACTTTTAATTGCTGCTTGAATAAACGTCAAAGAGAAAGTCTTAGAGAAAAGAGAAATATCTGTGCAAAGGTTTCGACATTATGTTACAGCCGGAATAACACTGCATACGACTCACCTGCAAACCTGGTTTTGGACTGTGTTTAAACTGATCCAGATTTAGTTCTGGGTTCATGGTTTATCATTGCTTTAGTCCTAAATTTAGATGGTTTGATTTGGACTTGATTTAATCCTAGTTTCCTCTTCATCTTACTTCTGGATTAGTTTGTTTTACCCCTGGGTTAGTTGTGGTTTAGTCATAAATTTAGTTGTATGGTTGTCCTGGTTTATTCTTAATTTGGTCCTGGTTTTAGTCCTAGGTTATACCTACTCCAGTCTGGTCTTGTTTAAGTCTGGGTTTAGTCCAAGTATAGCCCAGGTCTAGATGCTATTATGGTCCTTGATTAGACCATTTTAGTCTTGGTTTGACTCAAGTTCAGCTCTGGTTTAGTTCTGTTTTAGTCTTTATTTGTGAACCATTTTTACCGGTTTTAGTCTGGATTTAGCCCTGGTTTAGTCCATGTCTTGATGTTATTCTTGTCCTGGCTTAGTTGTGGTTTAGTCCTAAATATAGTTCTGTATTTTGTCCTAGTTTAGACCTGCATTAGTCCAGGTTTAGTCTTGGTTTACTTTTAGTTTAGTCCTGGTTATGACCTGGTTTGGTCTTGTTTTAATCCTGCCATAGTCTTGGTTTAGCAATAGCCCTGTCATAGCCCTGGTGTACTTTTGTTCTGGCTTTGCCTTTATTTAGTCCTGGTTTAGTCCAGATTTTTATTGATTCCCAAAGGTACAGAGTCTGGACCCATGTGTGGACTCACCTGGGACTTCCTGAACCTCATGTGGTTGCACATAATATGAAACTCATCGATCTGTCGACTCGTCACTCCTTCCACAAAATGTGACGCGAAGAAAAACGGGTAAAACAACTGGCTGTGTTTGTTTAAGGGCAGCGCGAAATTCAGTTTCCTGCTTTCCCCGAAACGGTACAAAATGTTCAGGATGGTGCTGCTCGCCGTTTTGTGCGTCTTCAAGAAAACAATATGAGTCTTTGCTTTGCAGTTTCCAGAAAACGGCTTAGATAAAAATGTTGGGAGTTTAGTTTTATCCAAAGAAGAAAAACTCTGCTGGTTTTCAGAAATGTATTGAGAGTTTGTGAGAATCGTTTTATTGCTCTGTTTCGGAGAGATTTGGCTCAATAGTTTTGTGATGTCCTCTTTTTGAAGTCGGGAGTTGATTTTGTCAGTGTGAAGGGATCTAAATTCAGATTTTATGGTATAAGCAGGGTTCGACCACAGGTTTTCCAAAATGTTCTCCAGAGAAAGGGGCTGTGGTTTGTTCACAGTGAGCTGAAGGTGAGGCAGTCCGCTCTGTTTGTCGGTTCTGAAAAAGACAATGAGGAAAGAGTTATTAGGAGCAAAGTTATGTTAGTCTGGTGTTAGATGATTATTTTTACATACAGAAAGACTAGTTTGACCAGAATCAAGATTAAAGTCCCAAATAGATCCACTTATGGCTTGTTCATTCAACATGGAGGATTCCTATTCATTTTTACATGTGGCCAACAACTGCCTCAATCAAACAATCAAACCATTGTGTTTGTTGGTTAGAGCAGAAACAATGGGCAATTTAGATGTAACAAAAATGTATTGTTTAATTACACACCCCTCATTTAGATCATATCCTTCTTGAGTCCCATTATCTCACTACTGTCACATGTTTAAACCCTGTCCCTGTTTTAATCAGCCTTTGTCTAGACATCGCCATGAGCCAGAAACACTAGCCACATCGATCAATATTTCATACAAAGAGTATGGATCAGTGAAAAGCAATGTGATATGTGTTTACACTGAGGCTGCGTCACAATCAAATGCACAAAATAACAATGCTTTCTCTTGTTAAGACATAGATTTCTGATTTGTTTTAGGTTAGACTAATCTGTTTTACAGGAAAAAATGATTTGTCTAATCATAGATTTTAAATGTAAAGTAGACATGTTAATGCTCATAAAGTGAAATGATTGGAACAAACTGTGATGTGTGTCAAACGTATCTTCTTCACGTTGGTGTATGTGGGCATTCCATGTGTAATTTAGTGTGTGATTTATTTTTTTAAATACCTGGCCTGACGGGCTACAAAAGTCTGGAAAGCGATGCAGACCAAGACCAAGACCAGGAGGATCCAGAGAGAGTGACGTCTGCTGCACAGAGCTCTCCTCAAACACCTGCAACAAACACATGACAAACGTACATCAGACTCTGTGTTTACAGGGCACAGTTTGAGATGGAGTAGGAATTTGTGACGCTTAAGCTCACTTTATTAAAGTCTCAGTCCTGTCTCAGCAGGAGACCATAACATATCCAGAGGGCATTCTATACAAATCTTGGCTTACAGCCCAAATTCCAGCTTGTGTTAGTGTGACCAGAGAGTTGAAGCTAAAGCAGTTCCATGAAGACTAGTCTGGACTCAACAGATACCTTTCACCTCAGTTCAATGGAGAACGAGAACAATGTTGAGAATAATTAAACTACTTTACCTCTAACTGCATTATGTGTGTTTTTCATGGACAAAGTGAGGCGCAGCAAACACCATCCAAATACAGACAAGAGAGAAATCCTCAAAAAAAAAAAAAAACGATGTGCATTCTAATTTTGTTTGTAATTGAACATTTTCTTTAGTCATTTAGTCAAAAGAAACCTCAGGGAGAAACACAGAAGAAGGGTTCCACTCCCAGGACCGTTTGAGCGGGACAGAGATGTGTTCAGGACAGGCCATGAGTAATTAATATGTGACATTATCAGCAGGAGGGGAACAGTTCTTCCAGTGAGTGACAGGAACTGGGGTCAGAGAGGGTCCATGGGTCGGGACAGGAGCACAGGGGTCAGCTAAGGTCCAATCAGTTAGTTAAATATAGATTTGTTTTGGTGGTTTTATGGCATGGATTCATGGAACAGAAATCAGCTCATCGTATTTGCACACATCATGGAACGATTGATTTCTAAAGTCTGTGCACTATTATAAACACATCCAAGATTTTACACAGGTCGCAGTGGAAACAAAAGTCTGCATTTTAGTTTTGGAAAGTTTGGACTCAGGACATAACTTTAAACGCCACAAGAGATAAAACTAAACAAAATGTATTGAATGTACTTTAGGGCTTGATAATTACAAAATACACCAGATATGTTAGGAGAAGATAACATTAGTCAGATATTACACTCCAGTCCAAACTGACTCTCCATAAATCACAGACACATAATGAGTCTGGAGCGGCTCTGGTCCCGGGGCTGAGTTACAGGTAATCTGATAGAGCCCCATAACAGACAGACCTCTAACTGTACGAGACCAGGCCAACGCTGCGGTCTCTAAAGTCTGAGCCACAAACTCAGACGGAAAACACATTTGAACGCTCCGTTGTCTGAACCAAATAGTGTTGTTATTAGATCAAAGACAGACATTCACAGGCGTCTGAGCAGAAGTGATAAAGACATAAAATGGAAGTCATGGTATTTGTCTGACGCCGCTCTGTTATTACAAAGAGTTACAGCTGCAGGAAAATGAGAAGGGCTCTGACACATGTTTTTACTTCTTTCCACAAACATGAACTCTTCACCTGGGATGTGGAGATGCAACCAGATCTAGGTATTTGCTCTGTTAGAAAGAATTCCAGGCATCTTTCAGTTGACACAATCAGACCAGGACCACAGTCTCCTTTTGTGTTTCAATACTCCAATGTAATCTCAATCTTGTTTTTTAATCACTAACATAACCTGAAAGGGTGAACGTGTCTAGGAAGTGAAAGACAAATACAAACATCTTTATAATGAATTTGTTGTTACATTTACATAAAAGCAAAGACATTTAACACATTGTAGATTAAAACACAAACTGTGTAAAGACATAAAGAATTGATTAAATAGAAAGCCATCAGTCATGACTTAGATTTTAATAATGAATAATTACCACTTAATAAGATGCATTTTTCCAACTTGGAAAAACAGATGCTTCAAGTTTCATGAGTCATTAGTCACTTCCTGTTCCTATAACGGCCCAGAGAGAACAAACTGAGCCCAGAGCTTTTATCTAAAATTATAAAGTGTACTTATAATCAGATAATATCCACCAGGTTTTTATAGAAAGAATTCCCGGCATCTTTCAGTTGACACAATCAGACCAGGACCACAGTCCCAATGTAATCTCAATCTTGTTTTTTAATCACTAACATAACCTGAAAGGGTGAACGTGTCTAGGAAGTGAAAGACAAATACAAACATCTTTATAATGAACAGTATAAACACGTTTACATTTTCAATTATTTGTTTTACATTTACATAAAAAAGCAAAAGACTTTAACACATTGTAGATTAAAAACACGAACTGTTGTAGCACAGAATTGATTAAATAGAAAGCCATCAGTCATAACTTAGATTTTAATAATGAATAATTACCACTTAATAAGATGCATTTTTCCAACTTGGAAAAACAGATGCTTCAAGTTTCATGAGTCATTAGTCACTTCCTGTTCCTATAACGGCCCAGAACAAACTGAGCCCAGAGCTTTTATCTAAAATTATAAAGTGTACTTATAATCAGATAATATCCACCAGGTTTTTTATTTTATAGATAACAGTATGTCCCAGCAGGGCTACCATAGGTGCTCACAGGCTGGAGAAAGGAGGGGTATACGTACTGGAATGCAAGCTACACAGTTACCACAAAAGAATATACAATGCACCTTTTAGTGGTTCCACAGAATGAATAAAACATCATAACATGCCTAACTTTGGAGTATTGCTTACTGTTTTATGTGTGGGCCTGGTACGATGTACAAATCAGCACTACATTTACATTGGGGCGGCAGTGGCTCAGTGGTAGAGCGGTCGTCCTTCAACCGGAAGGTAGTAGGTTTGATTCCCGCTCTCCCCACAGTTCATACTGTCGTTGTGTCCTTGGGCAAGACACTTAACCCACCTTGCCTCCAGTGGCACTGTAGTAACACTGGTGAATGGAACCTTAATGTAAGTCACTTCGAATGAAAGCGTCAACTAAAACATAACACTGTTGTAAGTTGCTTTGGATAAAAGCGTCTACTAAATGTAAATTTTGTCATTTTGCAGACGCTCTTATCCAAAGCGACTAACATGAAGCTTCCATTCAACAGTGTTACATTTACATTTTTAGTTGATGCTTTTATTCAAAGCGACTTACGTTAAGCTTGCATTCACCAGTGTTACAGCTGGAACATCACTGAAGGCAAGGGGGGTTAAGGACACAACAACAGTATGAACTGTGGGGAGAGCGGAGTCAAACTGCCAACCTTCCGGTTGAAGGACGACCGCTCTACCACTGAGCCACTGCGCTCTATTTTAATCGTTTCAAACAGCCCTTTGGAGGCTCATGCTGCTACTTGCATTTGCTTTTTGTTTGTTCAATGCTGATAAAGGTGTCCAGCATGTTGTAAATGGGTTTTGAAATAGGTAGATTTTGATTATTTACATTTGCTCACTAAAAAGTCTTCACTGTAAGACTGTCTTCTGAATGAGCCCGTGCTTAGACTATAGGATTGAAATCTGAAAATTGACTATACTATAAAATATATACTATAATAAAGCCTCAAAGGTCTACTGTTTTAGCTCACAACATACCTTCACAAACCAGTGGCCATTAGCGTGTCAACATTAAAGTAATGTGAGATATCATTAATGATTTAAGTTCTTTTCCAATGAATACATTTATAAAGCTTAAGATTACAACACTTTCGAATGTTGTAAACAGGGAACACAACAACATCCTAGTTCACTGATTATGTTCCATGACCTTAGTCACTTGATGAGGTAAAATATTGTTTGCGAAGTACACTTAATCTTGGAATTAAATAGGTTTTAATGGTGCTTTAGTGTCTGTCCCAGTAAAAGTCAGTTTGAGACAACAGTGTCAGTTGTGTTTTGATGAATGGCTCTGTTGAAGAGAATAATTCATCCTCTCATGTCTCAGAGCTCTGCAGCTTTGTTTCGCTCTCATTCATATTTATAATGCACGAGAACAGTATGTACACAGACCACACGGCTCACATCTCAAATGGGCGTTAAATCTGTGACTCTTGTGGATAAGGGAGAACCTGATGTCATCTGCATGAGACTTGCGTAGGCCATAAGTTTACATGTTTGCAAAACAAATGAGGGTTTATCTAAACTATAGGACATTTACATTACATTTACATTTATTCATTTAGCTGACGCTTTTATCCAAAGCGACTTACATTGTTCTAATGTAATTACCAGTGTTACAGTCCACTGGAGGCAAGGTGGGTTAAGGACACTATAGGAAACACTACTATAGGAATACAGTATAACACTTCACTAAAATGCTTACATTGTTTGATTTAACTAAACAAAACAATGAACTATGGTTAAATCCTAGGTTTTATGTCTCACCCACTGCCCGAACCCCAATAAAAAGCTGAAATCACAATAAATAGACCGAGTTGGGAGTATATTTTATGCCAGACACTTGATTATTTCACATACTTGAAGAAATGTCCTTAAATGCACTCTGAGGTTGAGAATGTCAGCAGAAAAAAACAAATATGCCACTTTTCATAGTGTTAGACAGAATGGATATTTTTTTTATGAAGCCAAACTTGGGCGACTTTATTACTGCAGTGTTTTTATATGTTTAAGACAGATCCTCCTCAAAGCCGTTGGTGTGTAAGTGCAAAAGGGTGCTAAGCCTTTAAAAAACAAAGATTGGAAAAGTCTTGTTTGGTTCAAACAGCTGCTCTTTGGTCTTGATCTGGACCAAACTGAACCACAGTCTGGTAATAATTTTCAGAATTTTTACACGTTAAAATTACAGTTTAAGGCTCTTATATTGGACATGCAAAGGCTCGAGTGATATGGATATTGTTATCAAAGCTGCAATAGAATATTTTGTTATATATTGTGCTGGCCCTAAAGTCCCAAATAATAGGTCTGATCTATATTAAGTTAGTCATATTTTACCACTTATTCTGTTTACTATGTGCAATTTAAAGAGTCACCAGTTCACCAATACTTGCATGTTTTTGGATGATGGGACACAAAAAGACCGACATCAATCTGAATTTATCTTAAATTACATTCAAAGGTCCGTACTTGTCAGATGATTTATTCTGTCCTAATCAAGTGCCTTGAGAGACTGAAGAGGACGTACAATCTGTAAAACCCACTCTGGAGTGAGACTATCGTGTCTTGATAAATTACAGAATGACCTGAGGTTGGATCCATTGTTCAGGGAGAGACTACACCCACTGATATTTGTGAGTGTTGTGTATGTTTGGAATAAAAAGAGGTGGTCTTGGTCTGGAGCCAACTGAACCATTTGTTTGATGACAGTTTTGACCTTCGGACAAAATGTAGGAAGTCAGCCAATTAAACACAAAGAAAAGGAAGAAAAACAGATATTGGTCAAGTTTGAAAACACTCATAACACATACATTATTACAATGTTTACATTTGTAGATGCCTCCTCATAACAGTTTCTTTGAGTCTTATAGAAATTCAAATTATGTTTGATGAGACACATTGACCACAGTAAAAGCTGGCTACAGGAGGCACATTGTGTAATCCCAAAGTCAGGGAAAGTCTGGTTTGCAAAAGTTTTTGAACCTAACAAATACTGCGTAAGAATTTGTGAGTTGTTAGGGCGGACTTTAGTGTGGCCTTTCACAACTTTTGTTAGGATCAGAATAAGGCCAAACAGAAAGAAGCATGATGCCGCCTTTTGTAGCGAGGTTTTTCTAAACTGAGTCAAAAAAAAAAAAAAACTTTGCTTTTCAGAAAGACAAAGCATGATGTTACCAAGGAAACCAATATATTCATTAGATTTTTCTTTTATGCAATTTTTTTAGTTTTGCCAGTTGCTGATTTTTATCAAATCTCACATTTTTGGGAGGCCTTTCTCTGCACTTTATCAATGACAGTCTGGTTGTTATGACAACTCAAAAATTGGATACTAAAGACAAAAAAGCACTAATTTGAAGCCACCAAAGTGACTATGAGGCATATGTGTGTGCTGTCAGTGAGTGGGTAGAATGCCTTGTTATTTAGCTGCACATATCTGAGCATTTAGGCTTCACCAGCTAAGTGCTACAATCTACAAGTTAATGGAAGCTTAGGACTTGTTGTCTTATCTAAATGTGTATATTAGGAACAAACAGTGAGTCGCCCTGTGTCTGATGAGCTGCAGCTGTAAATAACAACAGAGGAAGTGCAGGGGGCGGGGGATTTACACTTTGAGACTATGGTTTTGTGACTAATGCAGCATAATGTGGACAATCGCAGCTGTAGTTCCTTTGGGACAATAACAGCACAGACATGTCATAACTTCATGGCTCACATTAGATTAGAAGAACAATGTAAAGGTGCATAATTTCACAGCTAGATGTTAACAACAAACAGGACTGTTGAGGCTACTTTTAGGCTGTGATAAAAAGGACACCATCTTCAGGCCATAGACAATGTAACACCCTTGATTTAATTTCAGAAAGTGTCTTACATTAAAGGGCTTTAACTCTATCAAATATTGAGATAATATGACCTGAGGTATTTGAATGGCATAGTAGCTGTATTCAATTAGAACATGAATATGAATATGAATATGAAGGAAGGCATGGCTCTAGACCAGTGTTTCCCAAACTTTTTTCCAGGGGACCCATATTTCAAAAGACCAAAAGATTTATGACCCATTTCTCGTTGGTTTGTTTGCCTTTTGAATATTTTTCTCGTAGTTTTATAAGTGCCATTAAATTAATTTAAAGCCATTTTTTATATATAGTATAGTTCATTTTTAGTCTGCTTTCAGATATATAATATTACTTATGACAATAACCAATTCATAAATCTATCGGAAACCTGTTCAAACTCAACTAAAACCTGTTCTCTATCTACATTACATGTCCTTTGAGTTTTAAAAATGAAGAGTTCATTTGCAAAAACAGATAAATGCCATTTTAGAAATCAGATAACTGAGGCTTGTAATTTTCATAGCACTGTTTTCAAAGCCCAAATCCTAAGGTTCCACTCTAAGGTTCTTATATTGGACATGCAAAGGCTCGGGTGATATGGATATTGTTATCATTGAAGGTGTAATAAGGATATTTTGTTATATATTGTGCAGGCCCAAATAATAAGTCTGATCTATATTGAGTTAGTCATATTCTACCACTTTTTCTGTTTACTATGTGCAATTCAAAGACTGTTCACCAATACTTGCATGTTTTTGGACGATGGGACACAAAAAGACAGACACTGATCTGAATTTCTCATAAATTACTTTGTACATTCAAAGGACCGTACTTGGCAGATGATTTTTTTTGTCTTAATCAAGTACCTTGAGAGAAAGCGGATGTTCAATCTGTAAAACTACTGGTGCGACTGTGGTTGTGATATTTGGCTAACTATCTTGTCTTGGCAAATTACAGAGTGATTTCAGATTGGCATTGTTCTGGCAGAGACTCAGAAATTCCCATTTTATGAAAACGAAAAAGAAGGAAATTATTCTGAATGTTTTTTTGTCATCCGTACATTGTAATATTTTCCTCTTTTCAGGCCGCAGGATGTCCTTGTGCAGTTTTGTACCAAGGATTACCTGTACCTTACATGTACCTTTCTAATCAAGTCAGCTCCTTAACTGATTGTCCTTGTGGCAGACTTTGTGGGTCTTAAATGGCAGATTACAATAGCACGTAACTTTTATTTGATCATAACCAAACTGTTTTCTTTACTCTCTACTCTCTTTACATTTTATTATGTTCAACCAAAAATGTGCCTGTTTTTGTGGGTAAGACATATTTAAGATTAAGTCTAACACTTGAGACACTTAATCAAAGAGTAGGAACAGTTTGAATAGAGAGCAGTGGACTATTTTTAATTAGTATTGTGTCGAGCTAACAGCTTACAGCTAACCGCGTCGCATTGTGATCAACAATTGCAGTTTACACAGCACAATTAGTGTTTTTTTTAGCCTCTTAAGTCAACAAACATTAGTGACAATGACAGCGTGATACTAAGGGAATTTAAAATTCTTGCTCTCCATCGTCTATTCAATTTTTAATGACTTGGGGACTTGTCTGTGAAAGTTCTCAGTCATCCAGGTCATCTTGAAGAAAAGGTTAAAGCAAAGGCATCTGTACTTAGTTTTCAAAATTCGGACATTGCTGTCCTCAAAGAAATGCCCTTTCTCTTTGAGGTGGACTGCAGTTCCACCAGGATTGGCTCACCAGAACAGCCTGGTCCAATCAGAGTTACTTTCCCTCCCTCTAGAGATAAAAGCAGTCTGGCTGGCCAGGCTAGATTTGTGGAGCTGGCCCTCTTTAGTCGGTTTCACTGATCCACTTTTTTAATGTCTTAAAGATTTTATGTTCCTGCCTTGTCCTTTTGAAAAGCTTATATTTTCAAACATCAAAATATTTCTAATAGTGAATACTAAGATTTGCAGAAATGTTACGTACTAGCAACCAAATGCTAAATCCTTCGCTTTTTCTGCGTTTGTTGGTATCTCAAAGGATTTGCAGTTTTATATCAGAGTGCTGATCTAAATGGCTTTTGTGGTGGAGTTATTTTTAGCCTTATCGGACCTCTGACTCAGTTTGGGTAAAACCCCAGGTCTTATTATTGCCACATTCACAGGGCATTAATTATAGAGCGTCTCTTTTTGGGTCAGTTTTTAGTCCTGACTATACCCTACTCTGCTGTCAGCTGACTCACAACGGTCTCTGCTCAAATACATTCCAGTTCAAAATATGTTAATGATGGTCATTTCTGATGGAGCTGAAGTGTGTCTCAGCTGAGGGTACAGTTACTCCACTACTCCAGCTGTAATCCTTAGACACAATACGGCAGAGATGCGCTCTATGCACTCAGCTTTGTCCAATGTGAAGTCATCGACACAACTAAAGAAAACTATATATTTGTCATGTTCTATATAATATAATGGGAATTTTAATCAAAACTTTGAAACGTCACAGACCACAAAAGAGAACCTTGAGGCCCAAATGGGACACAAAATCCACAGGGGGCACTTTAAAAGACTGTACATAAGCATCCAAGAGACACTGAGACACTACATGAACATAATGAAACAGAAATTATCATAACAGACATCATTTGTAAATACCTTCTGCTTTTCTGCTATATTCCAGCTACATTTCCTCACCTGTGACCCATAAAGGTTGCAGAAAATCTCGTGGGACTGTCTACATGTTTACATAGACAGGAATAAGAGACAGAATCTTATTCAGAGTATGCTCTTATTCAGGTTAATATTGGGGTACTGTTCTCTCTATAGGGTTATAATTCAAATCCCTCTAAGTAGAGCTACAGTATTTACAGACAAAATCTGCCTCAAGTCCTGCCTCGTGTCATTCACAGGAGCACATATCGTATCCAGAGCCTGCTTTGGTGAAACCGGAGCCTCTCAGTGTTAGATTACAGTGAGCTGATTGGATCTGAAGTCTGTAAAGAAAACCTGGAGTGTGTGTGGCATGCTGCGTTCAAATGTCTGAGCTGTAGGAGTTTTTTGTGGGCTGTGGGGGAGAAAAGGGCTTGGGGAATCTTAGAATCATGCCTTTAATGCTGTGCTTCTCTTCTCTAATTGGTTTGGTCGTCGTCGTCGTCATACCTTATTAATGGAAGATGCCCCAGAGTGACTCAACATTAACTAGGCCTGATTTTATTTTCAGAGCCCACAGGGATACGTGTTGGCTGCACACAATTTCTCGTCTGATACAAGTCTTTTCTGAATCACATGTCGACGGGCATCAGTTTTCATCACAAACTATTAATAAACTGTAGTCAAATGAAAAATTAACCGGCGTCTGCTTTGACTCAGTGAACACTTGTCTCAGTTCATTCCTTTAGAGCCAAAACTGTCAGCCATTTTATATTAAGATAATTGTATGTCATGATTTACAATGAAATATGAACATATCAGATTTATTAAAAGCATAAAGCACTGGTGCACCTTTATATATTCATTATGTATTGTATGTTCCTGTTGCTTTAGGATGCTTTGACTTTGCACAACAAGTTGCATTTTGTGGCTTGACACGCTCTTGGCTTTAAATGACATATGTCCAGAAACAAGACAAGACAAGACATTTATTTTTGTATAGCCCAATATCACAACAACAGTCGCCTCAAAGGGCTTAACAGACTGCACTAGACAACATCCCCTGTCCTTAGACCCTCCATCAGGGTAAGGAAAAACTCCAAAAAAACCCAGCCGGGAAAAATGAGAAACCTCAGGGAGAACCACAGAAGGAGGGATCCACTCCCAGGACAGACAGGCCGTGCAGGAATGTGTCCAGGACAGTTGAAAAATACACAGAAATACACAAACATATTCACAAATAAAAACATTTAACGCTGGTGAAAATGCCTTATTTTACGTGACAGGTATAAAATCTGTACTGAAGTATAAATACTGTTACTTAAAAGTTAGTCAACCAAATTGTCTTGATTTCCTGGACAAATAATTTATCAGAATTTACTAAAGGCTTACTGCTAGTACTACTCGTGGTATTGTTAGACCAGGATCCATAAATGGCAGTTGCACGGTCCAGATTTATTTCTGCGTTATGAGCCCATAGAGCAGACGTACTACTTCTCTCAACCATGTTTTATCCTGACATATGTCCAGAAGAGTTCTGACCGAATGACTTGAAGGAGAGACATCATAAAAGCTCAACTATTGTGGCATTACCTCGAGTGTCCACTGGTGCAAATGGAAGCAGAGGAGAGAAGGAGCATTACTCTATCCAGATCTTCATGGCTTCGTCTTTTGACATAATGACAACTTATCAGTGTCAGTGAATTCGGCCATCTGTCAGTGACAATCACACACAGGTAACGGATGTTTTTTTATGTTCAGCACAGGTATAAAATCTGTCACTGAAGTATAAAGGTGGACTGTTACTTAATTAGTCAACCAAATTGTCTTGATTTCCTGGACAAATAATTTAAGTAAATTTACTACGGCCACTGCTAGTACTACTCGTGGTATTGTTAGACCAGGATCCATAAATGGCAGTTGCACAGTCCAGATTTATTTCTGCGTTATGAGCCCATCCAGGGCAGGGCCTTTCTGTGTGGAGTTTGCATGTTTTATCCTACGTCACATTCTTTGTAAAGAGTTCTGACCGAATGACTTGAAGGAGAGACATCATAAAAGCTCAACTATTGTGGCATTACCTCGAGTGTCCACTGGTGCAAATGGAAGCAGAGGAGAGAAGGAGCATTACTCTATCCAGATCTTCTGTGTTATTACTACTACTACTAGTTCTATATCTATTACTCTTGCAAGATTGTCTTATCCCTCCCAAAGCTATGTGATTCCCATTTGAACTACGGCTGGTTGTTTTAGTTTGGATAAGAAAAAAACACCATTATCCTGTTATGTATTGTAAACAGCATGGCCTTGCACTGATTTGATCAAAGCGTTTGTTAGCAGGTTGTTCACCCAATCACATTCAGGGATTCATTTGAAAGTAGCTGCCCTTTGAAAAAGTGTATTGTCTCAGTTGTTTAAGAGATCTGGTGGGTCAAGCTATGCTACTACTACCCTCCTCTAGTCTCCTCTTTTTTCAACCATACGAGAGGACCTGCCATGTGTAGTTTGCTGCATAATAAAAACATACACAATTCTCAGGATTACTATATGAATTTACATTTACATTTACTTTTAGCAGACGCTTTTATTCAAAATGACTTACAAGTGAGGAAAACAATGGAAGCAATTTTAACAACACAAGGAAACAAAAAGCACAAGTGCACTAAAAACTAGTAAAAACTCAGCACAGTATACAAAGCTAAGGATAGGAACTTTTCTGAAGAAGAAGAAGAAGAATTAAAGGAATCTATATAAAGGAAGTAGAATTCAGTGTTTGTCAGTTAGATGTGAATTAAAATAAAGAGAGAAATTATGAGACATTTTGAGTTAAAATCCAAAAGATGTTACATTTATGACAGTTCCCATGTGTCTCAAGGCCATTTCACAGTGGCCTACTTTTACTTATCTAAAAAAATGTCCACTCTGAAATGACCTCAGTTCTTCAGGCTACACCTGACTGAATTCAACTGGGTTCATTTCTTGTGTGAAAAGCAATTTAAGGGATGGCTCAGACTTGTTCAAAACTCGCCCCGGGGCCCTTCACAGCCGCAGGTCAGATTTGAGGATTGCATGCATTATCTATGGCCTTCCAGCACTTTCAAAGTTTATCAATAAATAATTTATGCATAGAATGTAACTTTGAAGAGGCTTGTGTCATGCTATAGACTGACTAATTTTTTTCAAGTTTCAACTATGTTCTGGTTTGTTGACTCATTTAACACCAAAGGTTGAGCCACAATTTGTATCAACAGTTTCCGGTCAGTCTGATCCATTTAAATAGATGTTTTATGCAATGTTAATGGTTTGAAAAAGAGTAGACAGGTGCCCGCTCGGGTTTAAAAACTGGAGTGGGGGGAAAAAATTACCTAAATGAAGATCTATACAAAATATTTCCTTGTGTTTGTGTAAAATTAATTTCTTAGATTGTATCAATGAATTACAAGCCACGCTTGAAAACTGTCTATCACATAAATAAATTGATGTACCCTTTGGTAATACCAGATATCCCATTTCCAGGCCCTAAACTGTAGACCACAGTACTCTTTTAAATGAGAACAAGCTTATGTCAGATGCTCGTAACAACCCACACTTTGCATAAAAGACAAAACAGAGCTGATAAGAGCGGCACATCGTGGAAAAGTCTTTCAGAGTAAAAACAGTAGGCCCAATGAGCAAATGTATGCAGTGGAACAATCTTTCACTGATTTCAATCTTGGTTTTCTAAAGCTAATGTGAAAACTCACTTGAATGGTAACATCAGAGTCACATCAGACTACTTTTTGGTGCACTTATGTTTTTTGTTTCCTTGTGTTGTTAAAATTGCTTCCATTGTTTTCCTCACTTGTAAGTCACTTTGAATAAAAGCATCTGCTAAATGACTAAATGGAAATGTAAATGTAAATGTAAATGTAAATGTAAATCAGAGGACCAAACAACCACATGCAAACCCAATGCAACTCAAAGCTCAACTCAAAGTTAGATTGCACTATAACCTGCCATTTACACAGTATACAGTGCAAGAAAGTACAATAAATATTATTGTATTCAGTTTAACAGGCATTAAAGCCATATATATGATCAGATATAATGAACCCAAACCAAAAGCCATTTCCACACGGGACACTAGACGAAACGTTCAGCCCAAGTAACAGCTAACTTTGAGTACACATTACTTTTAAAATCTAATCTTTGATCGGAACAGTGGTTTCCTTCATATCGACTCAGACAATATTGCTCACACTCCAGATAGGACTAAGTTAAAATGTCAAGGTATTCAAAGAGCCAGTAGGTCATTGCCTAAACTTCAAGCTACACTGGGCAAACTGTTGAATTAGTTTCAGGTTCAGTTCTCTGACCTGTTGATCTCAGAATTAAAAATGAAAAACCTAGTCCAGATAGCTTTGCTTTAACCTTTTCTTCAAGAAAGAACAAGGACAGTTGTAACTAAATGATGTCACAGATGTTTCTGCATAGCCTATCTTTAAAAACATGCTTTTACTTATTTCAGTCTCAGATGATAGGCTATATTATCTTTTGTTTGCATGAAATTGATTCATATAGCCTATATCTTAAGAGAAAGATTCAATAAGGTTTAGTCCAAGACATAGGCTAAATCCCGGCCCTGGATCGTAACCTATAGCAACAAGCCAATTAACGATCAGTGATTATTGTCTTTTTTGTGAAAAGTGAACAAAAGTAAATATTCTGCGTTTTAAAGTTAGAAAAAGAGCGAATAAGCGTGAGTACTTACGAGGTTACAGAGCTGAGAGGCTGCTCTCTGACCCATCTCCTTGAAGGGGACCGCATCTCCCCGAAAATACAGTCGCTTCCACGGTCAAGCTTACCGCTACAGTCCGACTCTTTTTACCCAGCTCTGAGTGCCTGTAGGCGGGGGTAGTTATCTAATCTCCCGCTGCCCTGAGCTGCTCCACCCGGCTCTCGGTGAGTACAGCTGCTTGGTGGCTCTAAATGAGGGAAGAGTTGTCTTCTTTCCCACTGTTAGTTGTTGGTAGCGGGTCCGTCACTTTACCGACTCTCAGTGCTGTGTAAAGCGGGGATCTGCCGGTCCCTTTGTCTCTTTACCCAGTGGCTCGGTTCTTGTCCCGCTGCTTACGAGTCTCTCTACCCGGCTCTTAGTGGCTCTGTCTGGGAAAGTTATCCTCTCTTTGTCCGCAGCTGCTTGGTCCCGTCTGTCTACACTTGTTTTTGGTGCCTTTTAGTGGAGAAGAAGAGCTCTCTTTTCCCGATGTTTAGAGCGTCTGTCTACAAGGCTCTCAGTGCTGATGTAGAAGTAGTAGTCTCCTCTCCCGCTGGTTGGTGCCGGTGTGTCTGCCTCGCTCGGCCCGGCTTACAGTGCCTCTAAGCGGGTGAAACCTCTCTCCCGTCCCGCAGGTTAGTGCCGGTTTGTCCGTGTCTCCCCGGCTCTCAGCGCCTCTAAGCGGGGTGAAACCTCTCTCCCGTCCCGCAGCTTAGTGCCGGTTTGCACTGGCTCAGAGCCCACAGGTGGTCCGTGTCGGCTCAGCGCACTGCTAAAGTTTACCTCAGTCGCATTGGTGCCGGTTTGTGTGACAGAGAATCCCAGGGGTCACAATGAGAATCAAAACACAATATTTTCTTTAATGAAGCTGGTCTTGTTCATGTGATGAACAGTCATTTTCTAAGATAAAGGATGCTTTCCAGTTTTAGACACAGCCATCATTGTGTGCCTCTCACTGTGAACTACAAACGTTATCTGTTTACACTGCATTCAACACAATACAGTGCTTCAGGTCATTCATTCCAAACACTGGCTCAGAGCCCACAGGTGGGTCAGGTCGGAACACTGCTAAAGTTTACCTAGGCAGTCTGTTTATACAACTCTGAGAAAACAGAGAATCCCAGGGTTCTACCAACTTCACCCACTGAGAATCAAAACACAATATTTTCTTTAATTGGATGGAGTCTTCTGTGATGAACAGTCATTTTCTAAGATAAAGGAGTGTTTTAGTCTCATTTTATCAAACCATGCCATGCTCTGACACATTCAGTTGTTGCTGTCAGGTTTCCCCAAAACTTTACAGTAAATCCCTCCTGCACTGCATTCAACACAAACAGAACTTTACAGTGACTTTAAACAGTGAGCCCCTAAAATGTAGAAAAATAGTGCAGCTCTCTAAAAGGTAAGACAAATAGAAATAAACTGGAAACAATTGTATTTACTGTTTATCGCAGCACTACCATACAACTCTGAGAAAACATAAGATGGTTAGGGCTTTGCAGCCATTGTGGTTCTACCAACTTCACCCACTGAGTCAGTCGATATAACCCTCCATCAGAACACTTCTACACATCAGGTGGACTGTGATGAATGATGTTGCATTTGAATTTAAAGTGCTCAAACTGAATCTGAATTGCTCAAATTGAATAAATGCTTTGAAAAGGGAATTTAAAAAGCTTGATCTGAAACCAAATGCACTGATTTGTAAATAAATTACAGTAAATTGAAAATTAATTTATATTTTTTAATTCAATTAATTTGCTTTGGAACTGTTTTTCCTGAGTTGAAATGTCAAAGCCTTAGATATTGAGCCCAAAGTTAGAGACCTGTGGTGGTGAATGTCGACCTCTGAAGCTCCACCTAAAGTCCAAGACTCTTTGAGAAGCACTGCTCAAACTGGATTTATATAATTGTGGACTAAATCCAGAACTAAACCCAAGTCTAAACTAGAACTGAGACCTCATCAAGAACCTTTCTTGGGCACCCAAAGTGCTTTACACTGTGCTTTCATTCACCTCAGTCACACCTGGACACCTGGTCAAAAACAGGTGTGACTGTGCCACAAAACTAGGAATTAACAAAGTTGCATTTGAAGTCAAACCTGGTCAAAACCAACAAATAAACTTGGGCTTAACCAAGGACGTAAAACAGGAAAAAAAAACATTTAAACTAGGACTAACTCAAGCTCCAAACCAAGACTAAAACAGAACTACATTTACAACTAAAAACCAGGACAGGAACAGGACTGAACCAGGACTAAATCAAAAGAATTGTATTTCTTTCTCTGTTTAACTGCAAAATTCATTTTCTTATCCATCAAAATAAATAGCCCTTGAAATGTCAAAGCCTTAGATATTGAGCCCAAAGTTAGAGATCTCTGTGGTGCTGTGATGTGTAGCTAGTATTAGGTGGACTATATTGGGGCGTGAATGTGCCCCGCCCAACAACTGACACTGAGAATAACATGAAGTGTGAAAGTGTGGAGGAGTAACGGCTTGAACAGAGCAGGGTAAGTGAGGACAAATCAGGACTAAAACAAGACTAAACAAGACTAAACAAGGGTCTAAATAAAGAATAAACCATATCACAAAACCAAAGTTACAAGAAAAAAATCCAGGGTAAAGCAGAACTAAATCCTTGATTACATTTACAGGACAGAATCCAGGACTAAACACCAGAACTTAACTGGTCAAAAATCATGTTAAATGAGGCAAACAGGAACAAAACCAAGAACAAAACTAGGAATTAACAAAGGACCAAGGCAAGTCAAACCTGTTAAAGAACAAATAACATGTTAAGCCAGGACTGAAAAAAGAAAAAAAAAAAAAACATTTAAACTAGGACTAACCCTAAGCTCAAAAACCACTAAACTAGAAACTTAAACTAAACCAAGTCCAAACAGGACAAGACAGAACTAAACATGAACAGGACTGAACCAGGACTAAATCAAAAGAATTGTATTTCTTTCTCTGTTTAACTGCAAAATTCATTTTCTTATCCATCAAAATAAATAGCACTTTTAAAATTATAGCAGTATTTTTCTCATATTCCATTATTAAAAGTGAATTGTTCATCTCTGGAGTGGGCTGTGTGTATTTGTAGATTTACAGCCGCTCGGTATGAGTTTAACGGCCTCCGAGCCCAGTAGCGGTCACTCACAGAGGTTTACAGTGGACAGAGACGTGTGGGAGACGTGCCCAGTGGCATTTATGAGACCATTACCAACAACTGACACTGAGAATAACATGAAGTGTGAAAGTGTGGAGGAGTAACGGCTTGAACAGAGCGGGGTAAGTGAGGACAAATCAGGACTAAAACAAGACTAAACAAGACTAAACAAGGTCTAAAACAGGGTCTAAATAAAGAATAAACCATATCCCAACTAAACTAAAGCCTAAAGAAAAAAATCCAGGGGTAAAGCAGAACTAAATCCTTGACTAAAACAGGACAGAACCAAGGACTAAAACCAGAACTTAACTGGGTCTAAACATACTGTTTGCATGGGACAGAACCAGGAACAAAACCCCCAAGATTTGAATCTAATCTAAACTTAGAACTGACTTAAAACAGAACTGTCTAGGACTAAACCAAGAACAAAACCAGAATCCAATCAGGTCTAAACTAGTCCTAAAAGAACAATAACATGTTAAAGCCAGGACTAAACCAGGATAAACCCTAAACTGAGAAGTAAACTGTCCTACTCTGACCCTAGACAAAAACCCTAAAACTAAACTAGGTGTAAACCTAAACTAAACCAAGTCCAAACCAAGGACAAAACCAGAACTAAACATGGAAACAGGACTATGCCAAGATTAAACTATTGACTTAAAATAACTCTCAATTAACATGTTTCCCTCAATTCCAATTGGATGGTTTTATCACATGACACAGTGTAAACTAAGCCCTGTTTAGTGCCTGGTTTGACAGATATTCTACTGAGTTACCAGCCTGCTACCATCTCAGACATATACTGATAAATGACAGATTTACAGTTAATAGTCCTGTGAGTTTGCAGTAGCACATGTCTACTTTATTTCTTCAGTAGATATACATCCTGTAAAGCTACATAGTGTTGCTTTGAATTGCAGAAGCATAAATGTATTTCGGAAAGCTAGAATCTATTCATCTGGTTGTATTTTTCAGTCCCAGACGTTGTGAGAGTAAACCGTCTGCTGCTGGTTGAACTCATTCAGAAAATAGCCCCCTCCCTCAGGCTTCATTCTCCTGAAATAGCCTTTTATTTGTTTGGGGGTGACTAATAACTGGAATTAGGCACAGAGCGGTCTCGTCACACATATGGCCTGACCTCTTTTTATTTTAACAGGAAACATGTCTGACTAGTTTAGTGTAGCCTTTAGGAGATGCGTCAAGATGTTACATTTTTAACCCAATTTTTCACTAAGACCAGAGGATGTACTGTCTGTGACGAGATTGCTTGTTAAGCTTGCTCTCTCAACCCTAAACCCATGCCATGTTTAGCATGTCATGAACAAAGCATGCTTGGATTGTAATGATAACATAAGCCACTGAGTGAAATGACTTGAATGGCTAAACTGAGTTTTTGTGCTCAAAAACCACTGTTCTAGTGATATACAGTATATATTGAGTGTGTTTACCTGTCCTGATTTCAGAAACCAGAAAAAGCCAGTATCTCTGTTTTAAAGAACCTAGATACGCTACAAGCTGTATCGATGATTCTGACAGCTGCCAGCAAACCGTGCTTTTAAATCTTCAAACTGTTAAAGCTCCACTACCTGATTTTATTTTTTGCTGTCCCTTTCTCAGCCTCACCAGTTATACTCAACATACTGTGTCATACTGTCATACTGTATACACCACACAGACATTTGTGCCATGTTCAGAGGTTTTTTGTGATGACTCTGCAGTAGTGAGGTCTATCAATGATGAGGCAGAATATGGTTCCGTGGTCAGAAACCTTTTCACATGGTGTCGTGAAAACTATTTACAACCCAGTGTGGGAAAGTCCAAAGAGCTGCTGATGGATTTGAGGAGGAAGGGGAGCTAGTGACCCGAGGGGTGGATGCAGACATTGTGGTGGATTATAAATATCACATTGACAATACTGCATGAGTCAAAAACACAGATAAACTCATTTCTTTGAGGGGTCCTTCAGCGCCTGTCAGACAATGCTGTTGTGGATGTTTTATGAGTCTGTTTTGGCCAGTAGCTTGCAGTTTGCTGTAGATCTGAGAAGAACTTCCTTCACCCTGTGACCATCAAACTATACAACTTCTCAATCTGAGCCACGCTTTGCTCTATTTTGCACATACTTTTTATATATATAATCACACACACACAACTTTATATATTTTAACTTTGATGATTTTGATTGATTGTGTTGTCTTTATCTGGAGCCACAGCAACTAAGCAAATTACATATTTTAAGTATATTTTAGTATATGTTCTCCATAGTGTCACTTCTTTACTATTCCTTCCTTCCTTCCTTCCTTCCTTCCTTCCTTCCTTCCTTCCTTCCTTCCTTCCTTCCTTCCTTCCTTCCTTCCTTCCTTCCTTCCTTCCTTCCTTCCTTCCAGGAAGCCACATGAAACAGTGCTTAGTGCGTTATTGTTTGTCCTGGAAATATTCCTCAGTCTGTGCCTCTCTTGAGCTGACTTCTTTTTTTTCCAAGTCTGGTTGGGGGGTTTTCAGAGGCTGGTGTTGATTGAAGGTCTAAACGTGGGGAGGTTGCGGGGGTGTATTCAGCCTCACAATGGCCCTCTTTGTGTGGCCGAAAACAGAGGTAACTGAAGCCGCTGTTGGGCCTCGGAATGGTGAACAAGGCATTGTGGATAGAGCGAGGGCCGTCAGCGCTGGCTCTGGCTCTGAGAGGTCTGAGCTCAGAGAGTGGGGGTTGTGTGGTGTTAAATGGCCCTCACTAAAGACTGAGGAAAGGCAATGTGTAAGTGGATGCTACGCAGGTGGGACATCAGGCTCAGATCTGTGTAAAGAATGGTCTTACTCTGGTAAAGATAAGGTAAAAGGTTGTTTTGTGGTGTCAATGTAAATCTGAACTTAAGACAGGGCAAAACCAGTTCCAAACGAGGGTTAAATCAGGACTAAATTTAGACTAAACCAGGACCAAACCCAGGGCCATGTGAGTAAACTAGGACTGAAAGTAGGACTTGTTTTAATGAAAAACTAAAGACTTAACTAGGACCAAACTCAAAGCAAACAAGTATTATTCTAAGATTCAATGTAGTGCTTCTTGGACTAAGGCAAAGGTTTTGCCAAGGTTAAGCCAAGACTTAACTACGACTTAACCAGGATTAATCCGGGGATAAAATAAGGTCTAATGTAAGTAAGTAAGTATTATTTATATAGCACCTTTCACAGATATAGATCACAAAGTGCTTTACAATGTGCTTACCACTCACCCCATTCACACACATTCACACCTGGGGCAGACAGAGATGGCGGCTGCCACACAAACGGCGCTCAACCTTCTCCGACCACCACCAAACACACCTCTACAGTCACACACATTCATACACCAGTGCTACGGACACTGGAGGCAAGGTGGGTTAAGTGTCTTGCCCAAGGACACAACGACAGTATGAACTGTGGGGCGAGCGGGAATCGAACCTACTACCTTCCGGTTGAAGGATGGCCGCTCTACCACTGAGCTACTGCCGCCCCTAATGGGGGGCTAAACTAAGGCTAAACCAGAACTAAGTAAAGGGCTAAACCGGGAGTAAAACCAGGTCTAAAAGAGAACAAAACTAGAGCTTAAAAGTGAGACTTAACTGCGACAAAAGCACTAAATCCAAGAAAAAGAAATAAATCTCTCTCTGTTCATCTTTTTAGGTTTGCCCTCAGTCTCTCTTGCTTCAAGGCAGACGGCCTCCAACGAAGAGTCCACAAAGGTCTCCTCAAGAATTCTGTCTGTTAAGAGTTTTTTCTGTTAAGAGTTTTTTTTTCCTTTGCCACTGTCGCCGAGTGCTTGCTCGTGGAGGATTATTGGGTTTCTCTCTAAACTAAACTTAACAGTTTATGAACTAGACCTGCTCTAACTGTAAAATGTAAAGAGACTCCAGGACTAGACCAAAGCTAGACCAGTATTAAATGGTGTTAAATTTAGGACTAAACTCAGACTCAGACCATGACCTTGAGCTTTACCCTTTTAACTACTTTTCATGATGCATTGTGGAAAACTGACATTCAGACACCACTCCAACACGGCTTAATCCCTGTATACTGGTTGCAGACCCATCTGTAAGTGGCTAGATAATGAACTAAGCCTGGGATTTCTTCCTCTGTCCCACTGGCCTTTTGTCTTTGAGATAAATGCTCCACTTTAGCGTCTAGTCCCGTCATTATGCTCTGTTTTTTTAAAGCCTCTAATGGACTAAGAGGTAGAATTTGGAGATGTCTCTGAGGACGAGCAGACAGTTCATGATGAATATGTATCTGCGGGGGTCCAGGAGGGGGGGTGAACGAGGCCAGGTGTCTTTCTCCCCCGCACAATGAGACTAACCTTTCTGCTCACGGCTTGGGTTTGTAATCCATCCCACTCTCACAATCTGATGCAGCTATAAAGAGAGGGTTTACACAGAGGCTGGTTCAAAGTAAAAGAAAGATATCAGGGCATTTGTTTAACACAGAATGAAGTCCACAAAAGACTTCATTCAGTGTTAAACAAATACTGGAATAAAGTAATGTAAATAATGGAATAGAGTGGAATATAAAGATTTTTCAGTGTTGCCTCACTATGTCACATGCACATTATAGGGCTGTGTTAAATGTTGACTGTTTAACTGACTTGTTTGCAGCGCTACATGCAACAATGCTAACCTGGGCTTCTTCATTGCATAAACCTAAACACTTCAGCCTTTAAAGTTGACAACAAAGTCAGAAAAATTACTTCCTAGCTCAGCATTTAAGCTTTCCAAGGAGCACATGAATGCCTCATAAACCACAGTAAACTAGTTTTTTCCTTTCAATCTAATTATGAGACCAGACGCGAGACATTGGCAGTGCATAGTCTGTTTCTTTGCCAGTCTAAAAATAAAATGGGTGAATATTCTCTTCTCTCCTCCACATACTCCGTTGTGTCCTCGGGCAAGACAATTAACCTACCTTGCCTCCAGTGGTGTTTCAGATGTAACACTGGTAAATAGCTTAATGTATGTAAAGCGCTTTGAGTGGAAAGCTCATTGAAACACATTTGGATACGGACAGAGCGTTCTGTCTGTACTCTGTTCATTTGGTCCATGCGTCATTCCATTTTCCCAAAGCTTGTGCCTACAGACCAACAGACTAGTACATGTGTTGCCCATGGTGTACTAAAGTTGACGCAGTAGACAATGGCCAGACACCAAAACAGTTGGGAGGAGATTAATTAGGAATTAAAAGTGAGTTTATATTATTATATTTTACTTTACGCAAAACACACTTTCCGTTAAACACACTTCAGACATCAACACCAAGACTTGGTTTAGTCCTGGATTTAGAGAAACCCAAACACAAGTTGGCAAATTTATTAAATAACTGTTTGTGGCTTAATGTGTCCTCATTTTTTACATGTTTCCATTTGAATGCAATGAGAGCATTTGAGAAACCACAGAAAAAAGCAGAATAGTGGAAAATGGCCTGGCTCAGGAGAGATTTGACTGTATCTCAACCCCTTTTATCAAATTATGTGTTTGGTATTTGTCATATTTCGCAGACTTTTCAGATCACAAAGAATCAAAGCATTACATAAACCTCACTTTATTGGTGGAAATTGCTGTAAAAGGAAGAGATCTCAGACACATTTTGTTATCTGAAGTGAATGAGTATGGCTGGATACAACCTTTTTTCTTTGAACCACATATAGGCTTTTCTCCATTGTCACTATTTCTTGAAACTTAGTACATTAGTTTTGAGAGACCGGGTCTCTATTCAAGTCTAAGGTAAACGATAAGCCTGTGACTAAATTTAGGATTCATTAAAATGGAAAAAGGAAAGGTATCAGGAGAGAAAGGTAAGTCCAGTCTGAGTAAATGAGAGTGAACAGAGGGTTATTGTTGGAACCGGGGCTTTCTCTGTGACTGTATTAATGGCCTTGACGTACAAAGCCAGCACCCAACATACATCCCCGTCGTCTACAAAGTTTCAGTTTCTCATCTGAAAAACATGACTTTTAACAGTGGTTTTCTGTGTGTGTGTGGGTAAAGCCAGGTCCTCGACTGCACCGCTGCCAAAACCAGCTGTTGGACAACGTTGAAGGACTTCAGGAAGGCTCTCTGGTGTTCCTGCTCCAAATTTTGGCTTCACAGGGGTTTTCAAAAGCAGCTGCTGGTGACACTGGTTTATGCTTAATCAGAAAGCTAACACTCATACAGGGCTGGACTGGGACAAAAAAAAGGCCCTGGCATTTTTACTCAGACCGGCCCACCACAATCGGTCAGACACAACCAACTAGTACACCATCCTTGCGGTCCCTGTAGATATGCATATCTACTGTTCCATTCCAAAAACCCCTACAAAGCTGAGAACTAAGTGCCATGGACCAGTGTACCAGTGCAAGTGGACCAGTGTACTCACTCTCTCTTGACAGACTCCCTGGTGATCAAAGGTTCCTCCCTGTCTCTCTCCTCCACTGCTAACTCAACCTGGCTTGACTATACATAAGGACAGAGAGAGAGAGGATTACAATTATTTGGAAGAGTTATTAAAAGTACACTTAGTAAGGATCCATTTTGGTTATATAGTCCTGTATTCTTGAAGAGCAGGATTTCTAGATGGACAAAGTGCTCCATGTTATAAAAGCTAGTTAACCCTTTAGAACCCAATATAATGTGGATGTAGAATACTGCTAATTCTAAAAAGAAATGTTTTTTTCCAATGAACCAGACAGCAGAAAAACTAGTTTACAATTGCAAGTATAGGCTACTTTGTTTTAAAGAGCACAAACCCTCTTTAATATGACACCAAACAAGATTTACCTCTCATTGTTGAGATACTCCCCTTAAAAAAAAAAGAAAACCAACCTATACTACCAAATTACTCACACAAAACGTCCTAAAAATATATGATATTCATATTATTCACTCGCCGTAAATATTGCATATTAATGATGTTGGAAATTCATTAGAAACATGAGCAAATATCTACTTTGTTGAATATACAGCTAAACAAAAATATACAGCTTTCAAAATGCAAGGTGGGTTTTAATCTCCAAATAGCATGCGTTACTCGTCCTGGGCGCTTTGACACAGCCATTCTGAGTAATAATTAAAATAATCAAATGGCATCATTTAAGTTTTTCTAGAGAAGGGCCGTACGGCCATTATGGGTATTAAAGGGTTAACATTAGAATAGTCAGCCAAAGTTGCAATTGAATAAGTTAACTCTGCTAACCTATCTACAAAAACAATGCAAAATAGCTTATGCTGTGTTATTTGACTTTAGCTGACGAGACATTTACAGTGAGTGTTAAATAAGAGTTACTTGGATCCTAATGTTAAAAGTCCTAATGTTAAATCTGGTGTTTTATATGACTGAAAAAGACTCAATTTACAAAGGTATTTTTGGAAATGAATGCGTTGTAATGTTTTTAAACTAAAACCGGGTCAGCAGCAAATTCTGTTTGAGCTCTCAAATGTCACACATAGTATGGATGCATAATAAATAAAACACAAGTTAAAACCTTTCAATGTTAATCTTTCAAAAAAAAAAAAAAATACATTATTGTTGCTTTAATAATTTTTAGCTTTCAAATCATCTCTCTAACTTCTAAAAAAAATTAATAGGATTACAAACATAACATATGTACATATATTATTTATAGATTTTATTATTTAAGATATTAACTGTTTTTTCCTCAGTATTTCATTTCTATTACTGTAGAATTCTGCTACAGGGATTGTGTCGTTATGGCGATATTTGTAACGATGTCACACATTCTAATTCTAAAGTGACATCACATGAGAGCTGTAGAATGGAGGTGAGGACAGACAATTGTTCATTTCTTATCAGACTCTTGAAGAGACCAGCAGCAACACGTCGAACAGACTCTACATTAGCTACAAGCCACAGACACAGTCGATACCTACAGAAGAAAGACTTTCTTACTGGTTAAACACTCCACCAGTTCAACAGCAGCAGATTCTCGACAAAATCCAACATGTCAGATCACTGCAACCCGTTCACAGCGTGACCTGTACAACTTGGCAGCGAGTACTGCCTGCCTGTGAACTTTGAGATGATGCCGGATGGACCCTGCCACAACAGGGTTTTCACTAGCCGAGTCACTGTCGGGAACTTAACTGCAGAGGCCAAAGGACCGTCTATAAAGGCAGCTAAGACCCTGGCCTCAGCCGTGGTGCTGGAACAGCTCCAGAGGCTGTCCGCACTTGCTGCCCTTCCTGAAATAAAGAGGACGAAGAAGACCACAGTGGACGCTGAAGCTCACATCCGCCCTGACTTCGGCCTGGGAAAGGATCCCAGCAGCCGCCTGAATGAGCTGCAGCTGGCCCGAAGGGAGGAGCCTGTTGTGTACCGAGTGGTGGAGGACAAAATGGATGGAAACAACTGTGTTTTCTCCATTGAGGTCTCCCTGGACCAGTGCACTGCCACTGGGACTGGCTCCACCAAGAAAGAGGCCAAGAGAAGAGCTTCCACAGCACTGCTCCTAATGATGGGCTATCAAGTCCCTGAGCAAGACCGGTCTGATCTGCCCAGTCCACTACAGACCACCAGAGGACTGCGGCCCCTGAGTTCAGATGAAGACACCAACCATCTAAACAACCAAAGTTCTCAGGAAACTATTGAGAATACTAAGAGTCCACAGGACAACCAGAGTCCACAGGGCACTACAGAGAATACTCAGAAAATACCAACAGCCTCAGCCGTAGTGCTGGAACAGCTGTCCATGCTTGCTGCCACAAATGTAGTGAAGAAGAGGAAGAAGAAGACCACAGCGGACATTGAAGCCCACATCCGCCCTGACTTCGGTCTGGGGAAGGATCCCGTCAGCCGCCTGAATGAGCTGCAGCTGGCCCGAAGGGAGGAGCCTGCTGTGTACCGTGTGGTGGAGGCCAGATTGGATGGGAACAACTGTGTTTTCTTCATTGAGGTCTCCCTGGACCAGTGCACTGCCACTGGGACCGGCTCCACCAAGAAAGAGGCCAAGAGAAGAGCTTCCACAGCACTGCTCCTAATGATGGGCTATCAAGTCCCTGAGCAAGACCGGTCTGATCTTCCCAGTCTAATACAGATCACCAGAGGACTGCAGTTCTTGAGTTCAGATGAGACCACCAACCATCTGACCAACCAAAGTCCTCAGGACACTACAGAGAATACCCAGAGTCCACAAGACACTACAGAGAATACCCAGAGTCCACAGGACACTACAGAGAATAGCCAGAGTGCACAGGACAACCAAAGTCCACAGGACACTACAGAGAATAGCCAGAGTCCACAGGACACTACAGAGAATAGCCAGAGTGCACAGGACAACCAAAGTCCACAGGACACTACAGAGAATAGCCAGAGTCCACAGGACACTACAGAGAATAGCCAGAGTCCACAGGACAACCAAAGTCCACAGGACATTACAGAGAATACCCAGAGTCCACAGGACCTTACAGAGAATAGCCAGAGTCCCCAGGACAACCAAAGTCCACAGGACATTACAGAGAATACCCAGAGTCCACAGGACACTACAGAGAATAGCCAGAGTTCACAGGACAATCAAAGTCCACAGGACACTACAGAAAATAGCCAGAGTGCACAGGACAACCAAAGTCCACCGGACACTACAGAAAATACCCAGAGTCCACAGGACAACCAAAGTCCACAGGACACTACAGAAAATAGCCAGAGTCCACAGGACCACCAAAGTCCACAGGACACCACAGAGAATACCCAGAGTCCACAGGACAACCAAAGTCCACAGGACACCACAGAGAATACCCAGAGTCCACAGGACAACCAAAGTCCACAGGACACCACAGAAAATAGCCAGAGTCCACAGGACAACCAAAGTCCACAGGACACCACAGAAAATAGCCAGAGTCCAGAGGACAACCAAAGTCTACAGGACATCACAGAAAATAGCCAGAGTCCAGAGGACAACCAAAGTCTACAGGACATCACAGAAAATAGCCAGAGTCCAGAGGACAACCAAAGTCCACAGGACACCACAGAAAATAGCCAGAGTCCACAGGACAACCAGAGTCCACAGGACACCACAGAGAATACCCAGAGTCCACAGGAACAACCAAAGTCCACAGGACACCACAGAAAATAGCCAGAGTCCACAGGACAACCAAAGTCCACAGGACACCACAGAGAATAGCCAGAGTCCACAGGACCAAAGTCTACAGGACACCACAGAAAATAGCCAGAGTCCACAGGACAACCAGAGTCCACAGGACACCACAGAGAATAGCCAGAGTCCACAGGACAACCAAAGTCCACAGGACACTACAGAAAATAGCCAGAGTCCAGAGGACAACCAAAGTCCACAGGACACCACAGAAAATAGCCAGAGTCCAGAGGACAACCAAAGTCCACAGGACACCACAGAAAATAGCCAGAGTCCAGAGGACAACCAAAGTCTACAGGACACCACAGAAAATAGCCAGAGTCCACAGGACAACCAAAGTCCACAGGACACTACAGAGAATACCCAGAGTCCACAGAACAACCAAAGTCCACAGGACACCACAGAAAATAGCCAGAGTCCACAGGACCACCAGAGTCCACAGGACACCACAGAGAATACCCAGAGTCCACAGGACAACCAAAGTCCACAGGACACCACAGAAAATAGCCAGAGTCCACAGGACAACCAGAGTCCACAGGACACCACAGAGAATACCCAGAGTCCACAGGACAACCAAAGTCCACAGGACACCACAGAAAATACCCAGAGTCCAGAGGACAACCAAAGTCTACAGGACACTACAGAGATTAGCCAGAGTCCACAGGACAACCAAAGTCCACAGGACACTACAGAGAATACCCAGAGTCCACAGGACACTACAGAGAATACCCAGAGTCCACAAGACAACCAAAGTCTACAGGACACTACAGAGAATACCCAGAGTCCACAAGACAACCAAAGTCTACAGGACACCACAGAGAATACCCAGAGTCCACAGGACAACCAAAGTCCACAGAACACCACAGAGAATACCCAGAGTCCACAGAACAACCAAAGTCCACAGGACACCACAGAGAATACCCAGAGTCCACAGGACAAACAAAGTCCACAGGACACCACAGAGAATACCCAGAGTCCACAGGACAACCAGAGTCCACAGGACACCACAGAAAATACCCAGAGTCCACAGGACAACCAAAGTCTACAGGACACTACAGAAAATACCCAGAGTCCACAAGACAGCCAAAGTCCATCTGTGAGTCCAGAGGAACACCTTTTGATTAGTGTTCTTGTCAAGAAAATGCTTCAGAAAGGTCCACTCCTTCCAAACACATGCACATATTCATCCACGTACAAATTCATTGTTTGGGGGCTGGAAAAGGCAGTCCAAGACCAGTTTAAGGTCCCTGATGGAGTGTTCCTCAATCCCAAAATCATCAAGAGAATAGGCAAAGTTGCTGCTAAAGATTTGATCTACGAATTCGGAACCGCATCTAAGCTTCTGGGAAAAGCTATGAGAAAAGATTCTCGCGCAGAGTTTGAAGAGGCCGCTGTGAAACACATAAACATCCGTCTGAATGCGCAACCTGAACCAACCAAAGACCGGACTGGCACGATTCTTCTCAAGGTGGGACAAGCCCATGAGACCGCCCTTCTAGACCAGCACCAAGGACCACCACTCTTCCATCCAGTTCATCTGGACTAGTCAATGAGCTGATATTTTTGCCACCAGCAACTAACAACTAAATATGTTGTATTTGATTTTGAAGTGCTTAAACAAATTCTTAATTTCTTTAAGTTTCTTACAGAATGCTTTTTGAAAATATTTCAAAAAGCATTCATTTAAACTTAGGAATTTAGATTTATTTTAAGCACTTAAAATACAACATATAGTTTAAGTTTCTAGTTGCACAAATATCAGACCATACAGTCCATACCACCGAATGGATCAGTCAACATTCTTCTTAAAAACAACTCTTGTTTACTTTTTAAATAAAACTTATGTCAATATGTTTTGTTTAAGAAAACAAGAGTTAAAAATATTAATAAAAATATTAAAAATATTTTAAAAATAAATACAAAAAACTTATTCTGGCTGTGTTGTTCTACTGTACCTTTTTATCTTTTAATTCTAAATATATCCTTATACTCATTATAATATTTCAAGAAATGTAATTAAATAATATGACCGTATCCATGGTAACAACATAAACGGTAATAGTGGCTGTAGCACAGGGTTTCTGAACTAATTACATTTAGTTATTTAGCAGACGTTACAAGTTTATGTTTAGCCAGAGGTAACACTAAACAAACCTTTTTAGTCTGTCTACACACATTTAAAGTGTTTTTGTTCTCTGGAGTGTTGATAAGCGCCACCTACAGGAGTTTGTAGGAAGTGTTTTGAGTGTCTGTAGTGAATAAGTTTATAAAAGTATGTTTGTATGGGCAGGGCTGGACTGGGACAAAAAAAAGGCCCTGGCATTTTTACTCAGACCGGCCCACCACAATCGGTCAGACACAACCAACTAGTACACCATCCTTGCGGTCCCTGTAGATATGCATATCTACTGTTCCATTCCAAAAACCCCTACAAAGCTGAGAACTAAGTGCCATGGACCAGTGTACCAGTGCAAGTGGACCAGTGTACTCACTCTCTCTTGACAGACTCCCTGGTGATCAAAGGTTCCTCCCTGTCTCTCTCCTCCACTGCTAACTCAACCTGGCTTGACTATACATAAAGAGAGAGAGAGGATTACAATTATTTGGAAGAGTTATTAAAAGTACATCAGTAAGGATCCATTTTGGTTATATAGTCCTGTATTCTTGAAGAGCAGGATTTCTAGATGGACAAAGTGCTCCATGTTATAAAAGCTAGTTAACCCTTTAGAACCCAATATAATGTGGATGTAGAATACTGCTAATTCTAAAAAGAAATGTTTTTTTCCAATGAACCAGACAGCAGAAAAACTAGTTTACAATTGCAAGTATAGTACTTTGTTTTAAAGAGCACAAACCCTCTTTGATATGACACCAAACAAGATTTACCTCTCATTGTTGAGATACTCCCCTTAAAAAAAAAAAAAGAAAACCAACCTATACTACCAAATTACTCACACAAAACGTCCTAAAAATATATGATATTCATATTATTCACTCACCGTAAATATTGCATATTAATGATGTTGGAAATTCATTAGAAACATGAGCAAATATCTACTTTGTTGAATATACAGCTAAACAAAAATATGCAGCTTTCAAAATGCAAGGTGGGTTTTAATCCCCAATTAGCATGCGTTACTCGTCCTGGGCGCTTTGACGCAGCCATTCTGAGTAATAATTAAAATAATCAAATGGCATCATTTAAGTTTTTCTAGAGAAGGGCCGTACGGCCATTATGGGTATTAAAGGGTTAACATTAGAATAGTCAGCCAAAGTTGCAATTGAATAAGTTAACTTTGCTAACCAGCTTCATTTTTGAACATGTAAATATAAGTGTAGTGAATAAAGAAGTTCCAAGTGATGTACTGCTTTCAAGCAAAAGCACACTACTTTCATTTTACACCACAAACTTAAAATAAAACTTTACCTTAGGGCTTTTTTCTTTAAAGTGGACCATCAGAAAGTGTTCTCTTACTTTTAAATTGCTGACCATAAACACCTAACACACAGCAGTCTCCTTCCAAAATAAGTGGATGAGTCCTGAGGCGTCTGAACTCTCACTAAACTCACCACTGGTAAATATGTTTAGAAGTACACTACATACAGTACTGTGGAGGTTTTAGTCAAGTGTAAAGAAATGCTGCTCATTTTTCACATCTATTCTCACTGGGTCTGTCTGGGATTAAGATAAAAAAATGGTTGTGATGGTATTTATTATGAGTAATACAGTGTGGTCTATGTCTTCCAGGGAAATAAAGTCTGTGTGCTTATACATACAATCCACTCATACATCCTATAATTCAAAAAATCTTAATATCTTAAAATCGTAATATATCAAATATCACTTCTAGGCCACTTTTTAATGGGCTTGGTTTCCTTTAAATGTTTTTTGTTTGGTGCAGCAAAAAAGTTTGTTGTCATAGCCATGAGTCTATGAGGTTGTGAAATTCTGGGGGTTATTTCAGATCACATCTTACTATGAAGGGATCCTAAGAAAAAAGTACAATCAGAAGATTGTCTACCTCAACACAAAGATTCTAGACTCGGGTTTAAGACCTTCATGTCATTGTTTTTCTATCCACGCTATTCCCAATAACGTGATAAGGAGAGGAAAACATCAAGATAAAAGGAGTTATTAAGTCAACTAGCCATCTAGTGTGTGTGTACAAGACCTATTATCAGCCAAAGTAAAGAGGGACTTGTTTGGTTTGAACTAAAAGAAGTAAAACATGAACTAGTAATTGAAATGTTGGGTTGAGCATGTGAATACAGAACCCAAGACAGAAACACAAGTCTTGTAAATAGCCCTTGTGGAACCGCCTGTGTGTGAATCTCTCCTGAACCTGCTCGTTAAACCGTCCCATAAACCGGGCTCTGTGTTGAAGACAAAGTGTGAGTGACGTTTACAGGTTTGTTAAGGGGGTGGGGGGTGAAGATGAGGTCAAATGGGATATGCTCCTCTGTCACTCGGCTCTCAGCTTTCTCCCTGAAACAAGAGTTTTATGGAGCTGTAAGTGGCGGAAACCTGAGCCCCCTGTACAAACCATGTTCACACAGACACATGCAGAAGAGTACAACTACCAGTGTTTTTCAGCTGTCGCCGCTCGAGGTAATATTTGTACTTCAAAATGTTCTTGCAATATTAAGACACAACTGTCTGAATGGTCTTCGAAAGACATTACTGAGCCCGTTTACTTGCACACTAAAAATCCAACTTGAGTTATCAGATTATTCAGGTGATCATGTAGACAACATAATCTGGCTTTTATCTGATAACAACATTTATCTGATTATAAGAAATTGGACTAACATCTAGATTTCTCCCCAATACTCCAAATTGTTCGTGCATGTATACTCGTTAATCTGATTAATTTTGTTCTTTTATATCTGCACTGTGTTTAAAACAAAGTAAAGAGGGACTGTTTTGGTTTGAACTAAAAGAAGTGGACAAACATGAAAACTGTTGAACTGGTGGGTGAAGGACAACATTGAAATGTTGGGTTGAGCATGAATGAATCACTGAGGGCAGCTTACTACAAAGCTAAACGAGACAACAACAGCAGTGGATCTGATCTGGCACGTTAGCCGTCACCATGTTCAACAAGACAAGACTGGATGTTTTTAAATAACGTAAAGACGTTTGAACTCTGAAAGAAACCCAATAATGGACTGAAACCAGGGTTTTTTGATTATTGCATTTCTGAAGTGCATGTCAGATCTGATTATTACAATTATCTGATTACTCCCAGTCATCGGATTATTATGGCCATGTAACGGACTCAGTGTTGTATTTCAGAACAGAACATAAAAGCGATGTGCTTTTCCACTTTGTACCACAAGATAGAGTAAAGTGTAAACCAGATTAATTTAGTCCTTGTTCAGTCCAGGTATTAAGACACAGTTTAGTCTGAATGGTTTTGCGAAGATTAGACATTCCTTTTACGTCATGGTTTAGTTGAATGCGAATGCTATGGGCTTTTGGACACAGTTTTATTTTATATATTTGTTTAATTAATTTATATATTTGATGAATTCATATGTATTATTGTTTGAGACATGACCGTACACAGAATTTCAGAACAAGTGAGCTCCAAACAGAGGTTGTAAGAGCAATTTGTATTTCAAAACATTTTTTTTATATAGCACTATATCACAACAGCAATTGCATCAAAGGGCTTAACAAAGTGAACAAACAAACAGGCTGTACTAGATATCATTCCCTGTCCTTTGACTTTCGAACAAGGTCAAGAAAAACTCAAAAAAAACCATGCCAAACCTCAGGGAGAACCACAGAAGGAGGAAGTCCCAGGACGGACAGGCTGGAATAATTGTGTTAGGACAATTATACATAATATGCTGATACGCTTTGTTTTTTAAAGATAACACGTTGTTCTGTCAGCAGAGATAACAGCTGACAGGACAGGCTGCTTCAGACCTGTGCCACCTGCAGGACTAGGCTCTATGTCAGGTCCAGGACCCGGATCAAAGCCCGTCTAGGACCAGATCTGGTTCCACGTTGTCATCTGGAATAACACCACAGTCTCAAATGACAACACGTGTTCAGCTCTGGTTTAGCCCTTGTTCAGACCTATAGTTAGTTGCTGTTTAAGTCTTGGGGTTAGTCTTGGTTTAGTCCTAGTTCAGATCTTGTTTTGTCTGGTTTTAGTGTTTATTTTGTCCTGGTTGAGACTAGATCTGGATTGGTCCCAGTTTAGACCTGCTTTAAGCTTTGTTTAGTTCCATTTTAGTGCCTGAGTTAGTTAGTCTGGTTTAATCTTGATTTAAACCTAGATGTAGTCCTTAGACCTAGTTTTATCCTGGTTAGCCCTGGTTCAGACCCGTTTAGATCTTATTTAGTGCTTGTACAGCACTAGTTTTTAAGTGGTTTAGTCCTGGTATAGTCCGGCTCTAAGGCTATGTTTTCCAGTAAAGCTCATGGCTTCGTTCTGTTTAGTCTTGATTTATTCCCTGTTCTGTCCTGGTTCACTCCCAGTTCAGCCCTAGGCTTTTGCTGGTTTGGTCCTCGTTTGGTCCCTGGATTAGTGCTGGATAAGTCATTTTTAGCTGATGGAATAGTCTTGGTTTAAACTTAATTTGGACTTGGTTTTAGGGCTATTTTGGTCTTGTTTAACTCTGTATCTAGTGAGCAAACAAACCTCTTGAAGAGGGCAGTGCAGTGTTATGTGACCTTCAGGGCCACCGTACTGAACCTCACTTCACATACATTCTGTCACTCTGGTCTGAAATACCAATGAAGGCTGTGGACCTGGCCTGGGTCAGACTTAGAACAATCAACAAGGCTTACATTTAGACTTGAAGCTCCACAAAGACAGGAAACGTGTGGATAACAAACTGCTAAATGTAGATCGTATAAACATCTTATTGTTTTGAGTAATAGCTGTGGTGAGTGAAGCCCAACAATAACAGACCAACTCACTCGGAAACCACAATATTGTTTTGAAGAAAGTGCACCACAGTCTTTATCAGCAATGTACAAGAGGCCTATGTACTGCAATAGTTTAGGATTTGCAAAATAAAAACACTTAAAACTACTGCATTTCTTTGTCTTCAACCGGGAAAAAAAATCAAGCAAAGGACAACAGGGAGTGTTATTAACTCAAGTGCTTCCCTCACACCTTATTTTGAGTGAGTATTTGAAGCAGCAGTGAGTGGACATCATTGGACAGCTCTCATCAGCAAATCAATACTGCTTTTTTAAACTCAGATATTTTTCCACCAATCAATGAAGCTACAGAGTGAGACAGTAAAGGCACCGCGGGCTGTAGATCAAAGCCAGCTGTTAGAAAATATATTGAGCTGTGATGTTAGCCCAAATACCTTCTGACCTGAACACGCTGTAACTTTGAGAAAAAGTGATAGTGGTATATGGTCAGTTGGATTTGTTGGAAACTTTTGTCTTTTTAACAAATAAGAGGTTCCAAACTCAACCACTAAAGGTGATTTGCAACTGTTCAAAGAGTTTCAAACCTGTCCACAGATTTGCAAATGCACACATAGATTTGCACAAGCTAAATAGTCCAAGTAATGTGCACAAATCTTTTTAAATACACACAAATCTCTCATTGCAACTCACGTGACAGTATTAGAAAATAAGTACATCTACTGTACATCTAGTACTGGCACCCATAGTGTAAAGTAGACTACTTTATATTATAGGACTAAACCCTGTCCAAAGCTGTATTTGGTTGAAAAAAGACTACATCTGCTGACTTTGAGATGGAATAAAAAGATCTTTAAACCGGCTTGTGGTCTTTGAACCACAAGCCGGCGAGCTTCTTGGAAAGTGGTTTGCGAGCTACCGGTCTCTTGTGACCTATTTCCAGTGTTGGAGACCCTTGCCTCAGCATGTCAAAACTCAAATCTAAATCCAAAGCACCAAATGTCTATAGTTTTTAAAAGGCCAATACCTGTTTATGGTCTGATATTTTTGTCCATGCACTTGTGGTTCCAAAATGCCTCGGGGCTTTTGTGGTGGTTTTGTGGAAGCTGGCATTTGCGTCAGAGCTGTGACTTTATTAAAGCCCACGGCTGTCACAATGTTTCAGCTGCTGTTATTTTGTTATGAAGAAGGTCTCGCACACATGAAGTCTGGACAGTTACTTTGGTAAAACAAAGGAAATTTAAAAATATTTGGGCAATTTTAAGTGAAAATATTGTAACATAGTGAGGTGGATAAGTGTAACAATGAGAGAAGCTAAAGTCACAGCCTGGATTCTTTAAAAGGTGATGCAAGAGGAATAGAAAGACTGCTTTGTGAAATCAAAACCAAACAGCACATGGCTAATTAGCGCAGAATTTATAATTACTCTATTAGTACTGAACATAATGCTAAAGAGGCTATTTTCTTTGCTTCTACTATAAACATTTCAGACGGAAGGACCTGGATGTGCTGTCACTCTGCTACAAATGAGATGATCAAAATGTTTGTGTCATAAAGGTTTCTAAAAAGTTTAATTTCTGTAAAAACAACACCCAACTTTAATGGGACTTTTTCTTGAAAATTCAGGACAGGATTTTCTTATTTACAGTCATATAAGAGGGCAACAATGTCATCTGAGGTCCAGAACAAACTACAACAGTCTACATAGGGTCAAAACTCAAACTACAACAGTCTCAGAGGGTCAAAACTCAAACTACAGCAGTCTCAGATGGTCAAAACTCAAACTACAGCAGTCTCAGAGGGTCAAAACTCAAACTACAGTAGTCTCAGAGGGTCAAAACTCAAACTACAGCAGTCTCAGAGGGTCAAAACTCAAACTACAACAGTCTCAGAGGGTCAAACCTCAAACTACAGCAGTCTCAGAGGGTCAAAACTCAAACTACAGTAGTCTCAGAGGGTCAAAACTCAAACTACAGCAGTCTCAGATGGTCAAAACTCAAACTACAGCAGTCTCAGAGGGTCAAAACTCAAACTACAGCAGTCTACATAGGGTCAAAACTCAAACTACAGCAGTCTTAGAGGGTCAAAACTCAAACTACAGCAGTCTCAGAGGGACAAAACTCAAACTACAGCAGTCTTAGAGGGTCAAAACTCAAACTACAGCAGTCTACATAGGGTCAAAACTCAAACTACAGCAGTCTTAGATGGTCAAAACTCAAACTACAACAGTCTTAGAGGGTCAAAACTCAAACTACAGCAGTCTCAGAGGGACAAAACTAAAACTACAGCAGTCTCAGAGGGTCAAAACTCAAACTACAGTAGTCTCAGAGGGTCAAAACTCAAACTACAGCAGACTCAGAGGGTCAAAACTCAAACTACAACAGTCTCAGAGGGTCAAAACTCAAACTACAGCAGACTCAGAGGGTCAAAACTCAAACTACAGCAGACTCAGAGGGTCAAAACTCAAACTACAACAGTCTCAGAGGGTCAAAACTCAAACTACAGCAGACTCAGAGGGTCAAAACTCAAACTACAACAGTCTCAGAGGGTCAAAACTCAAACTACAACAGTCTCAGGGGTCAAAACTCAAACTACAGCAGTCTCAGGGGTCAAAACTCAAACTACAACAGTCTCAGAGGGTCAAAACTCAAACTACAGCAGTCTCAGAGGGTCAAAACTCAAACTACAGCAGTCTCAGAGGGTCAAAACTCAAACTACAACAGTCTCAGTAGCGGCAGTAGCTCAGTGGGTAGAGCGGTCGTCCTTCAACCGGAAGGTAGGTGGTTCGATTCCCGCTCTCCCCATAGTTCATACTGTCGTTGTGTCCTTGGGCAAGACACTTAACCCACCTTGCCTCCAGTGGCTGTAACACTGGTAATTACATTAGAACAATGTAAGTCGCTTTGGATAAAAGCGTCAGCTAAATGAATAAATGTAAATGACTAAATGTCTCAGAGGGTCAAAACTCAAACTACAGCAGACTCAAAGGGTCAAAACTCAAACTACAGCAGACTCAGAGGGTCAAAACTCAAACTACAGCAGTCTCAGAGGGTCAAAACACAAACTATAACAGTCTCAGAGGGTCAAAACTCAAACTACAACAGTCTCAGAGGGTCAAAACTCAAACTACAGCAGTCTCAGAGGGTCAAAACTCAAACTACAGCAGTCTCAGAGGGTCAAAACTCAAACTAGAACAGTCTCAGAGGGTCAAAACTCAAACTACAGCAGTCTCAGAGGGTCAAAACTCAAACTAGAACAGTCTCAGAGGGTCAAAACTCAAACTACAACAGTCTCAGAGGGTCAAAACTCAAACTACAACAGTCTCAGAGGGTCAAAACTCAAACTACAGAACAGTCTCAGAGGGTCAAAACTCAAACTACAACAGTCTCAGAGGGTCAAAACTCAAACTACAGCAGTCTCAGAGGGTCAAAACTCAAACTACAGCAGACTCAGAGGGTCAAAACTCAAACTACAGCAGACTCAGAGGGTCAAAACTCAAACTACAGCAGTCTCAGAGGGTCAAAACACAAACTATAACAGTCTCAGAGGGTCAAAACTCAAACTACAACAGTCTCAGAGGGTCAAAACTCAAACTACAGCAGTCTCAGAGGGTCAAAACTCAAACTACAGCAGTCTCAGAGGGTCAAAACTCAAACTACAACAGACTCAGAGGGTCAAAACTCAAACTACAGCAGTCTCAGAGGGTCAAAACTCAAACTACAGCAGTCTCAGAGGGTCAAAACTCAAACTACAGCAGTCTCAGAGGGTCAAAACTCAAACTACAGCAGTCTCAGAGGGTCAAAACTCAAACTACAGCAGTCTCAGAGGGTCAAAACTCAAACTACAACAGTCTCAGAGGGTCAAAACTCAAACTACAGCAGTCTCAGAGGGTCAAAACTCAAACTACAGCAGTCTCAGAGGGTCAAAACCAAACTACAACAGTCTCAGAGGGTCAAAACTCAAACTACAACAGTCTCAGAGGGTCAAAACTCAAACTATAGCAGCCTATCAGCGTTGTAAATACTTGTTGTGCAGTGGACTTCTGGATTTTAGTGTGGAGAAAAGACAAACAGCCTTTTCAGCCTGTTGCTAAAATTGTGGAAAGAGAAATAACTTGTACAATGTAACAAGGACTTAAGACATTATGTGAGCATGAGTGAGTTTTAAATATTGTTTAAATGTTGTTAATGTCTACTAATTACTATAATAAACAGTGTGTCCAAAAACCAATACTTTAATTTTTCATCCCATGGACAATGTCTATTATATTACTTTTTGAAATATTTGTGCCGTTTGATCATTGGACCGAGACTGAACTTTGTGAGACAATATTTTCAAACCCACTGCAGTCTTTGTATCTTCTCGATTGTGTGTGGAATAAAAACCATGAAGCAGCAGGAAATGGTTTCTATATTTTTCATCATCTCCCTGCCCGCACAGTTTCGTTTTAAATTCATGCTCTTCCCTTCGGCCGTCGCTTTGGACCAAAAAGCGCTGAAAACCCTTCTCTGGGAAACACAGATTTGCTTTTTCAGAAAACACGCAAGGAGGAGGTGACTCATTGGCCTCAAATACATTTCAGAAGAGCTTTATAAAACCTTTAGCGTAGGACAGGCCCAGTTTCTTCCTTCAAGCCCCAGGGCTGCTGCTGTGTCCCGCTGTAACCTCACAAAGCTGAAGAAGAAGAATAACCTCTCTCAGATCCTGTGGGACCAACTCCTGATGTAAAACCTGGAAATAATTATACAGTAGCACAGACTATATTGCCATGTCTTGATGTGTACGATGCTAAAATAGTCTGAGTGTGTGGATCATTTCTGCTAAAACTCTGCTCCAAGTTATCGAACCAAGTATTGAATCAAAGATATACATGAGATACATGCAGTACTTATCATTTTAAAACAGACTAAAATATTGATCTCAAGAATGGTTTTCCCAATGTGTTATTGTAAAGAGACTACAATAGAAGTGCAGCCTGTAGTATTACTATTTACCACTAGATGGAGTGGTGAGTACATTGCCATTTGGGTCCAGACGTCATCGAACTGTTGGAGAACTGTAGTTCAACAAAACTGAGAGCAGACAACAATTACAGTATACAGTTTACTGTATATTGTTTTAGTAGAAACAGTCCACAAAGAAACTTTTTAGAATCCTCCACATTCAGAAATTGCATTGTAGGTCTTAGTCTGTGCAGCTGTGTAATTATTTCCAGGTTTTATATCCAGAGTTGGTCTCATATCAAACAACAGTGGTGTGTTTGTTGCTTTTGCACGACCTACATTTGTCAGACTAACTCAAAACATTCCTAATTGCTGCATGTTTTTTCTATTGCACTTAGCAACTTTTAAACAGACTGAAATGTATTGTATGTATTTGATCACCTCCCAGTTCAAAGTGAATAGTGGAAACTAAGAATGGGCTGAGTTTGTGATCGATGTCTCTTTCCTGGCATCAGTCGACGTGCTTTACATATGAGCTATTTTCCACCGAGACACAGACTTAAACTCCGCCCGAACTGTTTTAAAGTGAAGCCACTGGGAATCAGACCTCGGTTCAACTCTTGAAAGTGAGAGGGTTATTTAAAACCTTATAAATGTTGGAGGAGATTTGAATTTCAACTCTCACTTTCGACTTTAGACGATGAAAAGGCAACTCGTCTGGAGGCAATTTTCAAGGACTTTTGCAAGACATTATCTGAGATGAGCTGCTGAGACTAAATCCAGGAGTAAACCAAGAGTAATACCAAGAATCAAACCTAAGCCTAAATACACAGAATTAAAACTGCACGAGGACTAATTCAGAACTAATTTGAACATTAGGTTTACAAAACAGTACAAAAACTAAGACTACGTCAAAACAATTCATTTCTAATGATTGCTTTAAAATGCCCTGTTCAGTTATACTCCAGGTTTTGTAGCACATGAAGAAACCCAATGACAGTTTCCCTTTCCAACTTGTGTGAGATGCCTCGGATCTGACTCTGAAATGGACTCTGTTGGTGAATGCTGGGTAATCTGAGTCCAGACTTTGTTCATCAAGACACTGCCTCTTTATTTTATTCACAAAGCACAGCGTTTGCTCTGAAGCTGCTCTGAAGTGAACCTAACTCTCAATGATAGTTTATTGAGTTTGGTCTTAAGAGCACTTTACTTTTACTCAACCTTGATTTGTTCTGGGACATATAAAACTGGATTTTACATCCAGTCCGACTCAGACCACATGGTTTATGTGACTACAGAATTATTGTGAATGGAGATAAACTTATGTCTTTTAATGCACCTACTTATTGGTGCTCCATCTAATTGTACTGAGAAAAATTAAAAATAAAATTACTTAAAAATTCTAAATCAGAAAGAAATCAAATTAGCTTAGTTTAGTTCACATTTTAGTCTGCTTCATTTAGTTTGAACCAAAATAGAATACAATCTATTTAGTTTGAAAAGACACAGCTGGCATTTAAACTGCAGACCAAATATATATATATATATATATATATATATATTTTTTTTTTAAGAACTACACTAGATGGTGCTGTTGAAGCAAATGCTAATAAGGCATTTTACCATTGCATTTTACCTCCTCAGTGTTTCCCCACACTTTGCACAACATATGTGTCTCGAGTGACAAGCATGGAGGAAAAGTACATGTCGTTCATCACTGTGAGGAGAGGATGTGTGAAGGCGTGCTCCACCACCAAGCCTGGCTCTGGAGAGACTGTAATTAAAGACCCGTCTCTCTCAGGAAAGGGTGCGCCCAAATAATGACATCTGCCACAAACACATGGTGCACATGGTCCACTGTGGTAAGATCCTGGAAGAGGAGGGGGCCACCATGGAGTACCTAACCGAAGGCTGAGTTAGCCGGAGTCCCACCATCGCTTGTCAGCCCATATCCCCCAACATCAATCACCCGAAAAAATACCTTGCATCCACTAATTGTGAAACATGTATCCGGTGTTGGGGGGGAGCCTTAATCACAACGTGCTTGGTGTCCAGTGCTCCACAGCCGAGCAGGAAGTTCCACCTCTCCTCGAAACCCTCTGCTATTCATTTGTGAAGGGCACAGCCATAAAGCAGTCCCAGAGTGCAGTCACCATGTTTGGGTAAACCTTGCAGACCGTGGAGACACCAACACCGGAAGCTGCTTGTGATGGTCTGGAATGAGTCGCCAGTGTCAAGATATCTGAAAAATATGTATTGAAAAATAAATAAACAAGCTCCCTAAAGAGTTATGTAAAGTTTTAATTATTTAATTAACACTTATTTGAACACAAATTAAAAGTTTTGGCTTTATATTTGTATTTTAGTCTTTATAAACAGTCAGACACTAACACTAGTTAGGAATCACCCTGATGATTGTATTTTGGTGGTAAGTGATGTCAAAAGTGTGTCAGTTTTTGGAGGCAGCACCTGTGTGTAGAAAAAGGTAGAGCGCCAAGGGATGTCCTCAAACACTATATGATGATTATTGTGTTGATTCGGACACTTTTTATTTTTTATAACCTTTTGTGACACACTGATACTGTACATGTTTACAAGAAGACCCAAAATGGCTTTAAATTTGTCTTTCTTTGTATTTATATTTAAATTTAATTTTCAATATTAAGGTGCATAGGATGTGCATGGACAGTCAAGGTACACGTAGTTAGCTATTTAAAGTTGTATTATTATTACTATTATTATTTACTTTTTTTAGCATTAGCATTTAGCAGTAAGGCTTGAAGGTTCAAACCTACGACCAGATGCTTTTGTTTGAACTGTTTCTTCAAGGAATCAAACTGACCCATGTTTAAATGACTAAATATTTGTCATTTACCAGGACTATTCTTCTATTACACTCACTTCTGGTCACATACTGATTTAGCCATAATTGTGACATGGGGAAGTGAGTCCAAAGCCTTGTATTTCTTTGTATATTTGAATTCATTTGACTTTTTACTCAATGAAAGGATGGATTTATATGGGTCATGATCTTATATATAACTATAGTTTTATCCAACACATGTACTGCCTCTGCTTTAATATCACAAAGCCCTCATTAACACTACTACATCAAACATTACACTGATACTTAACCACTAGTGTTGGGAGGTCTGTGAACATACTGGAGCTATGATTGTATAATATCTTACGCTCACAGTATTTTTTATCACTAATACACTAATAATTTAACACTAATAATTTATAAAATCTAGAAGGTTACATCTTGACTATGATGATGTCTAGATTTGAATGAAATATTATGAGTGTGATATCCTGTTATGAGAGCGTTGTACACGTTGAGTCCATATGAGGTACATTCTTGGCTTTAGGAGCAGAGCTGGGGCTTAAGGCTGGATTTGAGGCTGTGTCTGGTTCAGGGCTGTGACCCCAGTGAACCAGCTCACTTTAATAAAGTTTATCTCAGACCAGCAAGAGGAGGGCTGGAAAACACATTCGTCTGAATCTAGTCTTTTATCAAAACTATATTTAGCTTTGTTTTGTCTTGAAATATGACTCTTTATCTCAAGAACAAATCCTAGCTTTTTTGAGAAAACAGCATTTTCTGTTTAGAGTGGCCTTTTATTGTTGCCAACCGAAGGCACACCTGTGCAATACTCATGCTCACATCTGTGAGGTGGATGGGTTAACTCGGCAAAGGAGAAGTGCTCACTAACACAAATTTGTGAACAATATTTGAGAGAAATAGGCCTTTTGTGTACATAGAAAAAGTCTTAGATCTTTGAGTTCAGCTCATGAAAAATAGGGGCAAAAAAAAAGTGCTGCGTTAAAGATTTTTGTTCAGTATATTACCCATGTCCTCATTAGACAGAGAACAGCTCCCACTGGTGGCTTTGGCCTGAAGACACATTACATTAACTGCCCTCAGTGAACACAAACCAAGGGTTAAACCTGGACTAAACTAGGACCAAACTAGACAAGACATTTATTTTTGTATAGCCCAACATCACAAGAACAGCCGCCTCAAAGGGCTTCACAGACTGCACTAGACAACATCCCCTGCCCTTAGACCCTCCATCAGGGTAATAGATTGGATCTGGGTGTAGCAACATTTTGAGAAGATCGACAAAAGCCTTTCGATCTTTCTAAGTATTCTACAGTGTCCCACTTTGGAAACACCTGCATTTGTTCAACTAGTCAGATATTTCAGTTATTTCCCTGCTTCTACACCTTACACCCATAAACTAAACAAAGAACATATTGAGGTCACTTACATCGACCAGATCAGTTTGCTGCCATAGCAGCGCTGGTCCCTGTTAACTTCAGCGAATTCCTCAGGCGTCAGAAGCCTCCATGTTGTCAATTATCTTCATCCTCCACCTCAGAAAGAATGGTGGAGGATGGTATAAACCACTTTAAAAAGCAAGTACTCTGGTAGACATCCTACTATCTCCACCATACGCCTCATCTGCAAAGTGAACACATAACCACATCACCTGAAACTCCCACACCAAGGCTCCACATTTGTCTGAGGAAAGTCACCTACCATCTGGTAATCAGTTAATGGGAAACAAGTGGCATCCGAGGCCATGCCAAGTTGCAGTCCAAGCCTCACATATCGCTGGGCTCAACTAACATGTTGCCCATAACTACTTCTGGAGCCCAAAAAAAAAAACCCAGGCCAAGAAAACAACATATTGAACACACAGTTCATAAAAGAACAGGAGAAAAGAAAATTAATTGTTTTGAGTCACGCTGAACCCACCTGTCTCCACAAGGCTGCTTCCAAAACCCCTTTGTGCTCAAACCTCTCGATGAACACATTACATCGATCACAGTCCAGGGAGTTGATTATTTTCAACAGTAGGTATTTCATTAGTTTTAGCAGCAGGGGTGTAAAAGGTGCATTAACAACAGTGTTGTAATGTAATTACTTGTTTGCCCAAATAAAAAGCCTGAGATAAATATACATGTGTGTCCCTCGCCCATTTTCAGTAAATATTGTTGTCATACTTTGTCTTTATTTGGCCAAAGTCAAATTTTATTCTGGGTACAAGTATACATTAGCCACACATTGTGGCTCACCTTTTACAGAAACTAAGTGATATAAATAATAATAATAAGGGGTAAATAAAGAGGTTAAAATGGCATGGAACTTATTACTGTTCATAAATTACCTGTATTTATTTTTAGTTGATATACATTTGTGTTGATGTGATGTGTTTTCTCAAGATTTGCTACAAAACTCACCAGTACATTGTCTAACTGAGGGTTTAGAGCAGAGGTGCCCAAACTTTTTTACCTTTGGAGGGCCAAAACAGAAAAGTCTTTTGCATATAATTAAAATAAATAGTCTTCTTTCCGGGTTTGTTTAAAATGCCTTTTATCCTTGTTCCACATGCTGCTCAATTTTGTTTTGATGCGTTAGCACCTAATTGGAGGCCTGTGAACTTAAGCTGTTTGACACAGGTGAGACCTTTAAAAAATTAGCACTAGCACTAGTTGTGGACTTCTGAAATCTGCACAAACATACCTGACAGTTGTCTGTTTTCTTTGTTCAGAGCAGTGAGCTGTTTCTTTATTGAAATTAGCCAAAATACAAAAAAAACAAAAAAAAACAAGTACTCTTAAACCGTCACAGTATGTTCACAAATCTTTTGTTTGACTTTAGAGACTTTAAAGTATTTAATTGAGATAGATGCGTTACCAAGGCTCATTAGGCCATAGCTTGTTTAATCGCTATTCGCTTCGTCTCTGTCTCCACAGTAGCGCTACAGCACCATCTACTGGTCTGGAAGTGTAGTGTGTACATTAACTTCATGAAAGACAATGGAGGGTGTCTGTTTAAATGCAAAATAAAAGAAGTAGCTTTTTAAACCTACTACACAAGGATATTTTCAAATGATGACAGTTGTATTTTGTATTTTAATTTGTTGTGTATTTATTTATTTTCTATTTATTTATTTTAACAGTATTGTTATTTGTTTATAGTCCCCATCTTTTTTAAAGTTCCTGTCACTTCAGGGCAAAGCCACCAGAGGGTGCTGTTCTCTGTCTAATAACTCAAGACAAGGGCAAGAGTTTGAAAAATAACAAATAAGGTAAACCAATGCATACCTACTCTAGTTTATATATATATTTAATGCTTACTTTATTTTCCTCAAACCCACTGATGAACAAAAAAATAAATGAAATCTAAAGTCAAGTTTCTAAATCTGTGCTCAGTTTAAAACAATGACAGTTCTATCTAATTCTAAAACACAAAGCAGGAACTGCATTTGAGTGTGTCTATAACCATACTATAGACACACAAGCTACAGACTTGGGTTTAATTTAATTTAAATGAATAAATGAATCATATGACAAAGTGCTGCAGTGATCGGTATAAAAATGTTAAATTGGGGACAATAGAGACATGCTTCATTCTTAGCTGGGATATTTTGTTTTCACAGATATTTCTTTGGACATGGGACAGGGAGAGGGAACGTGGGACAGTCCCCTTTAAATAGGATGTAATATAGAGGTGGTTTGAGATCCAAAAAAATGTTAATAAAGAAAATATAACACAGTAGCACCAGGAGAGAGCGTGGTCAAGCATGTAATGTAAGAACTGACACTTGAGCAGCAGGTGAACTGCTTGTTCATTTAAATTAGTCACAAAAGGCTGGAGCTTCTCATTTATTCACTGGAAACCCATCACATCACATGCATTAACCTGAATCATACTCTAAACATTCAGCCCTGCAAACATGGCAGTAAACACCACTGAGCTAAGGTCTGGTTCAATCATTTGGCCAAAATGGGCATAAATTAAAGCCTTTTCAATAGAGTTGTTGTCAAAATGAAGGCATGGGCAGACATACTATTTATTACTTAAATGCAAAATAACCCAATCTTAAAATATAGATAATAAAGCACAGCTGTTTAGTCTAAAATGTTTACAAAGAAAAGATGAAGCATATGTAGAACCTGCAGAATTAAAGAACATTTACCTAAACCAGAAACGCTGGCTGTATGAACACTGAGTTATGTGAACCCCTGGAGTGAGATCATTAATGTCATCGTCTTAAACGATGCCATTCTATTTCTATAGTTTTTGAGTTCATCCATTTCAAATGTATTATTATACTTTATTGTGTAAAAACAAACCATTTCAGTTCAATTCCATTTTATTTCTTTAGCCCAATATTAAAACACAACTGCCTCAAACGGCTTTACAAGAGACAAAAAGCATCAAACAAACAGGGTTTAGTAGACTACACCCCCTGTCCTTAGACCCTCCATCAGTCTGTCTCAAAGCCTTGATGTAAGAGTCCAATGTAAGTTCATCGGCGTGGATATTTTGGTCAAAGGTCAAACCCTGCAGTTATCTCTGACTTGGGTCAATTGTTTCCACTGTTTTTCTTTTGCTCCATTGAAGACCCTCTTTGAGACACTTTGGTTAATGTTTGAGTTTAAAAAAATAGTAGAACAATTGTGAAAGCTTTATCATTGATCAGTAGAATACATTGAAAGGTTAAAGTGTCATCTCTCATCACTGCAACGAGGACAGCCTGTGCACATGTGTCGAGCAGCAGCTCCATCTGATGTCCAGGCTTATAAGAGACACCTTAGCATGTGAGCATGTGATTGGCTGGAACAACAGGTTGAGTTACATATTTGTTTTGTTACAGGTTAAAGCACAAGTACAACAAACATACATTAACCTGCACAGATGTAAAGTAGCATGACTTTCTTCTAGGTTTTGAACTGTGGTCTCATATTATGTTTTAGTTTGAAAGAGTTTGGGTGCTACTGATCTAAACACAATAACCCCCTTTCTGCTCGGTTTTGTCGTGGATATACCTGTCTTTTTTACGTCTTGCCTTTGTCCGTGAAGCTAATTTATTCAATTCGTAACTGTTAAATACTCATTTAAACGACTTCAAACCTGTCCAAACCTATTTATAAAAAGTTTAAAACCATTCAAAACTAATTCAATTTCAAGTTAAAGCCGCTCAAACGTGGGTATAACCCATTGAAATCAGTCATAACCAGTCCAAGTGAAACCACCCAAAACATGTCCAAATCCAAGTCCAGAAGGTGTAAGAAGAAAGTGCATGGGGAGACCAGGTGAGACCAGCTGAGACCAGGTGAGACCAGGTGAGACCAGCTGAGACCAGGTGAGACCAGGTGAGACCAGGTGAGACCAGGTGAGACCAGCTGAGACCAGCTAAGACCAGGTGAGACCAGCTGAGACCAGCTGAGACCAGGTGAGGCCAGGTGAGACCAGGTGAGGCCAGGTGAGACCAGCTGAGACCAGGTGAGGCCAGGTGAGACCAGCTGAGGCCAGGTGAGGCCAGGTGAGACCAGCTGAGACCGGCTGAGACCGGCTGAGACCAGGTGAGACCGGCTGAGACCAGGTGAGACCAGGTGAGACCAGGTGAGACCAGGTGAGAGGTAGGCTACACACAACAGGGACACCATCTGATGTCCAGGCTTTGGAGGCAGGTTGTAACTAATTACAATTACCATGGTTTAGACAGTCACAAAAAACCTGGAAAAGTCATGGAACTTTAAAATAAAATTTCCATGTGCAGGAAAAGTCTCATCTGACCTTTCTTTGTTAATCCAGGGCCGGGTCGCAAGGATGGCAGTCAAAGAAGAGATGACCAGACTTCCCCCTCACCCAACACTTCAGTTTCTAATCAAAAGATGGAATTAATTAATAAACATTTATTTTTAAACATATGAAGTTCCTCAACCAAAACGTTGGCTATAGTATTTGAGTTCATCCAGTTCAACTTCAACACCCATCTGTCCTTAGACCCTCCATCAGTCTGTCTCAAAGCCTCGATGTAAGTCCACTGTAAGTTTATTGGAGTTGATATTTTGGTCGAAGGTCAAACCCTGCAGTTAGCCTACCTCTGACCTGGGTCATATGTTTCTACTGTTTTTCTTTTGCAACAATGAAGACCCTCTTTGAGACACTTTGGTTAATGTTTGAGTTTAAAAAAATAGTAGAAGAATTGTGAAAGCTTTGTCAATGACCAGCAAAATACAACGAAAGGATAAAGTGTTATCCCCTCGTTGCAAATTTAAAATACAATTTCAAAGTGCTGGAAAAGTCTTATCTTATTTTTTTTTTTTTGTTTATCCTGAGCCGGGGTGCAAGGGCAGCACTCAATGCAGAGATGTCCAGCCTCCCCTGCTCCCCAGACACTTCCACCAGCTGCTCCTGTGGAATATTAAGACATCTACAGACATAGTCCCTCCAGTTTGTCCTAGGTCTTTATTTTTTCTGCTAAATTTTACAGCGTTATTGAAAAGTACTGGTAATTACTGTGTCTGATATTACATATATACCTACTGTATATATATACACATATACACATATACATATATGCCTGTTAATTTGACCAAAATCATGCATTTTGTGTTTATATTATGTATTTTCTACATCATCCATCCATAAAATCAAGTTCTAAACTCTTTTTTGTTTAATTTAATGTAGTGTATTTACTTACAGTTTCCATTTGACAGTATTTCACTGTAAATCATTTCTAACAGTACAATCACAATGTAAACCAACTAAACTGATTTATAAACTAACAAAGCTATTAGCTGTTATGCTTCAGTTTGAGTCTCACAATGGAAACGACATGGTTATTAAAGCTTTAAGACATAAACCTTTAAAGGACATTTGTGATAAAAGAGGCAGTTGTAACTGTTGTCTGTAAGTTTCCTCGGGGCGTTAATCTCTGAACAGGGCCGTCCCAGAGCGAATCCAACCAGCAACAAGCGGCCCTTTGAATGTGACAAGGTGTCACCGAGCCCCTCCCTCCCCGGCTGCCTCGCTGTTCTTCCACTGCACTAATAGGCTTCACGCAGAGAAATGTGACCGATTGAATCATCCCTGGGCCGCAGACAGAGAGACGTCCAGACAGAGGAGCAGCAGCAAACACACAAAACACCACTCATCTGGGATTTTAACAAAGATTTTCACAGAGAACTGCGGCTGCTGGTTAACTTTGGGTCAGCTGAACAAGGTGAAGAGGTCGAGGGCCTGCTGACTTTGGTGAGTACAAACTCCACTCCAGATGATAGAGGCACAAAGCAGCGGTGATTGGATCGGATCTGAACGGTTAAGTTAGGAAGTTCTGGGTTGGAGACAATGACACGAACTGGGTTTATTTGAAGATCTAACCAACTTTAACTCCAAAACCCGTTCTGTACAGGTCTTTGTGGGTATATTATGGGCCTATGTGCAAAAAAGGACCTCAATGCTGCATACGGTCATGGCAATACCTACTGCTTTATTTCCAATTTACTGTAGCCCTTGTGTTGCTGTTTTAGGACAGTTTAGAGTCTGACCAAAATCCTGTTTCTTCAACCAAAACCACAAAAGTTAGAGGAGGTTTGGTAGAGTTATGTCCTTCATTATCCAATAGATGTGTGAGTGAAAAATGCTGAGCCCAATCCAGACTTGTCCATTGAGATCTAAGCTGTTGTGAAGTCGAGCACAGCAGACCCCATGATAAATTATTCTTTCCACTACACTAGATGCTCTAAATGACAAGCTTTAAGTAAGAAAAAGTAACATTGAATCGAATGTTTGAGGACTAAATTCAATCAAGTGGGCTTTATCTATTGACTATGTGTTTCGCAAAATCTTTGTTATCTATATTTAGTGTTTTATGGTAAAGTCAAGCATGTTTTAATATATGCTACTTCCACATTTTGGTAACCGAGGTAAAGCAGATGATAACATTTTCAAGAAACGATACTCAGCTGCTCTTTATATAGACAAGAATTTACACTACATCGGCTAAAAACAAACTTTCTTGTGTGTTTTTGTGACTGAAGCCCAGTTTTTTTTTCTGTTTTCCAAGAGTAACGTTCAGTTCAACCTTCAGTTTGTCTTATTGTTAACTGCCTAGTTTTAAGAGCATTGTTCAAGTCTCTTTCAGACTCAAATTTATTTTTACTTGATCTTGTCTTGGTTTCCCGGATCTCATCCAATGTGTAACACACTGGTCTTGGTCAGGACTTAGACTTACCTATTTAGTTGTTTCCCTTTACAACAAATTTTCTACCCTCTGTAGAATCATGCACTGTTAATAAAAAGTCTAAGATGTTTATGGTTAAACTGTCAAATAGCAACAGGAAGTAACTGTAAAAGCCCATTTAATTTACAGATTTATTCGATTTCAAATGCATGATTACAGTAAAATTAATAAATTATCGTAATATAAAAACTATCTATCTATCTAAACTACATGGTCAAATTAAGGCAAATTTTTTTTTGCTTATCTTACAAAACATTTTAATAAATAATTCAAAATATATATTTTTAATTACACTAAAAATATTACCGGACAAATTGGCAAAAATATTGTAACATAATAGATAATGTAATTATTATTTTTTAATAATTTATATAATGTAATATATTTTTCCTCTTTAGGATTGTGCCATAATAAAATACTGTTTACCCTGAAACTTAGAATTGCTTTGAGTATGTACTATATTATTCCCCTGTGAATGTGACACTATTTATTACAGTGTGGACGAAATTCAGTCAGATTGAATAGACTTTATACTTTACACTGCATGGACTCGTTTAAACCTCCTCACAATACTGTCATATGATTATTATTTATCTCTATACTTCCCTGTTTGAAGAACTTTCACAGTAAATGAAGTAAACTGTAAATGGGGCAGGAGTCTCCTTCCAAACAATCACTAATAAAACACCTGAAAAATCATCATGGCTCTTAATTGCTGGTAGGCTTCTTAATTTTTCAGTACCTCATTGACAAGCACTCAATTAGAAAAACTGAAAATAGTGGTACATATAGTAGACAAATTTGTGATATATGTCCTGAAGTTATTCTTTTTCCTGATAAAGCACAGAGCAACAGTGACTGTATCAAAGAAAATCTCACTGTGTTTGACTTATCTTACATTTTAAAGTTTGGGAAGTTGCAGAGCTCAAGTTTGAGACTTAAAATAATAGTATCAACTCAATGTATTGTAAATAGTGTAAATAGTGAATGTCTTGTGGGTATCACTGATGTTGACAGAGGCTTTGTGATTACATCAGGTCTAAAGACAAATGTCATCTCAATTGGATTTGACTCAGCCTCCGAAAATGAAGAGACCAGGAAAGAGAGGCTCGAAGTAACTAGACTGGGTTAAGTTTTTCTGTAAAGAAACTTTGCTGAAGTGAAAGATGTAGTGAATGGTTAATGTAATGTGGTACAGCAACTGTCTCAGTCAATGGATAGTCTAGAAAATCAAGGACTTCTTAAGAAGAGAGTTACTTTTCTTTTACAGTTTCCCATTGTTGCTAAATCATGTTTTCAGAAGCTTGGATTCTAAAATCCATCCACACAAACAATATAGACTCTTTAATCTCAAGTAATCACAAATACCACATAAGCACCATCACCAACTGCACAGAGAAATATAATACACATACACTTGATATTCTGTAAATATGAACAAAAAAAGTAAATTTTTCAATCGAAAATGTTTTTCCAACTAAATCCTGTTCAAATCCAACAATGGTTAATGGCACGCATTTATATCATGCTTCCATCCACCCCAGTCACACACATTCACAGCTGGGGCAGACAGAGACAATAGTCAACTATTCCTCTGTCTCGTGTATGTCAACTCAGACAAAGACAGAAGCCCAGTTAAACGGCTCTTGTGCTGTTAGCATACTCCGATTATCCAGCATCAGGCCCAAAGAAACTATAATACTGAATCTAGTGGTAATGAATGGATTGAGACCTGATTCAAATATACAATAACTCAACTTTGACCTGATATTTGGAAACCAATAGGGGCACTAAGTACAAAAGTGTAAGGTAAGTTTAGAGCATGTGTCCTAAAGACGTCTTATGTCTCAACGTATTCAGAGAAGAGTGGATCTGCTCCAGTGAAAAGATCAAAGGACAACTTTTTTTTTCTTGACATAATACACTGCTCTCTAGCAACTATTGACAATTCCTCGTAAGTAAGTATACAACAGAGCGACACAGACAAACAAAGGCTTATATCAATGTTTAATGCTTTTTCCAGGGATGGTCTTTAATTGATCCAAGGCAAATGTGATGAGTGACAGCCACAATTAATCTAACTGCAGCTTTCACTCTGCTGTTTTTAAGATATGAAGAAACCAGAGCTGGTTTAAATGAGAGAGGACAACATATGAGCAGCATATTAAGGCATTTTCTTTGTACTTAAACAAGGAGGATGTGATTTTTTTTGTTTACATGTGATAAAAAAGAGCTCTTTAGTCTCTAATAGCATAGTAACAGGAATCATCTGTAAAAAAAAAACCTTAAGACATCATCCATGCTTTAAATCAAGGATTTTAAAAGATGAGAATTTGCATTCTTGGGCAGAAGCTTTCGAGAAATCACAGCTAGCTTCTGGAAAAAGAAGAGCACCCATTGGTTGAAGCCGATTAAACAACATAGGAACATGTATATTCAGCATGTGGATACTGCAAAACACTGAGGTACAAAAAGTTAAATGGTCAGTGATTGGTTTTAGAAAAAGAAATGTAAAGCTATGCAACTTTAAATATGTAAATGTTCCAGCAGTTGAGTAAATTTTGAAGTAGAATTATAAATAAATGTCTTTTTTGTGTGTGTTTAAAAGTAATATGTGCCTAAAACCTTTTGTAGTTTATTTGACGAGACAAAGGAGCTGTTTCCCACCGTACTCTATCTCGTGAAGTGGTGTCAAACATCTGTGCTCAAGTGTGAAAGTCACAGAAATTTCCACAGCTGCAGTGGGTCTTACGTAAAACCTGGACCTTAAAGAGACAGCCTGAGCAGAGACACTGGCTTCAGGCTGCGACAAGCCTGAGAATGTCTGCAGGAGTGTTTGAGGGGCCTACTGTTACTGCCTGTTACTCAGAAAGAGAGTTTTAACCCCTAAACCTATGAAGATTACTTCCTCAAACTGACCTCTGAACAACCTCTGGGGTTGTTTTAGGTGAAATTCTATTGAAGATTGTGATCTCTTTATTTTTGGAAAATGAACAGCATCAATACATACTTTAAAAATGCATATTGGGAAACAGTCCAGGTCCTATAGTACATCCATGACTGGACTTTCCACTGCTTTTTCTTCTAGTCTCAGTACTGCTGTTTTTTAACAAACCCAAATTCTTCTTGGTTGGAAACAGGCAGACAATTATTGAAACAAGAAGAGAACCGATGTATTGTGTTGGTTAAACTGTAGTGAGGCTGTAGCACACGAGGCTGTAGCACATGTGAGTGCTGTGTTCTGCCCTTAGCCACAAAGACCAGCCTCTGAGCAGCACTGAGCACCATTAAACCATTGTGGGCTGAACAATCGAGCTCACAGCAATCCTCTCTCACAAACAACAATACAACACAGGTCACATGATTGTTTCAACTGTTGATTAAAATAATGACAAATACTGCAGATGTAAAGAGTAAATGTAGATATCAGTATATGTTCAGTAACCAGTCCCCTGCAGACTTTTCATCATCAGTGTGTGATTGATTACATAATCTTTGATTAACAAAGTAACATTGAACCTATTGATGTAATGTGAAGCGTAATAAACTGCTGCTGTTAGATAGTTAGATCAGGAATGTTAAATATATTCTGTATTAAACAGTAAAATTTCAAATTGGAAAGCTCCAGATGTTATACCTGGTCTTTGGTCTTTGGTCCTTTAGTCTTCCAGCTCCTTCACAGCATTCTTTAGTGATAGCACCTTTGGGGCAAAGATGGGAAGTCAATTAAGGAAAAGAAGTTCTTTATGTGGTTTACGTGACACTGGAGCAGACACCTGCTGTGCAGACACCGTGTTAAACCTGGCGTACTTGGACTGTTTCTTTTGTGTAAGCAGACGTATCCAGTTCTAGGTTAAACACTTTCTCTGTATTCTCTGTTAATTCATTTCTTTGACAAGCTGATGAGGTATATTAAAGAAATAGATTTGAAATAACCGCAAGGAAATATAAAAAGATATATATTTTTTGTCCAGGTTATGGGTTCTTGAGTAATTGATGATCTGATTGGTCGACTCTGCTAAGTTTCTTGTAAAATTTTAAATAAAAGGAGCTGAATGGTCAGAATCCATCTGAAGCAGAATGAACTCTGTGGAAAATTAGGTGGGAGTTTATCAAAACAGCAGCCATGTTATGTCTTGGGAACATTTTCCACAACAGTAAACTCTTTTACACTCACGGGACAATGGCTCGTCCATCATTTTTTTGTTTCAAACCTGTGGTAAAAGCACCTCCGGGAGACTGTTGTTTTTTTTTTTTTTACAGAGCTTTGATTGGGTATTGCCATTTACACTGATTTCAATGAAAGTGGTAAACTGTCAGTCTGTTGAAGGTAATGTCAGCAGCTCATGTCTTTGCAGCTCATTGTGAACAAACCTAACACAAATGGTGCATTCAAATACTGTAAGAAATAAACGTAATAACAAAAAAACTAAATCCCAGCTGTGCACGTTTAGACATGTGGCAAAGAATAATTTATAGAAGGCAGACGCTGACAGACGAAGAAGAGCAAACACAGACAGGTTCTGCAGAAACACTGGATTCATCGGTGAGTCATTGCTGCTTAACCATGTCCTGATCCAGAGGCTTAGGTCGGATTTCTTTATAAATAATCCTCATTTTTTTATGTTATATACTCTTCATATTTAAAGCAACTGTGTCTTGAAATCAGTGTAAATGTAAAAATGTGAAAGTGTTGCAGATTTCTTTGTGCAGTTAGCGAAAAACAGAAGTATGCTGATTGTGTCAGGTTTGGATGATAAGCTGTCACTTTAACAAAAAGTTTTTTTGGAAGATATTCAAGGTGTTTAGTCATGTGTGCATATATTTTTGTAATGTTTTAACAAAGTAGCTTCTAGTTTTAGAAAACATGCTCCAACAAGAACCACAATCTGTATTGTTCCGAATAGCGTTATGTTAGCTTCACTGCCACACTCCTTTTTCAGTCTTACACAACGGCTAAAACACATTTCCTGAAATCTGAAACCTTTTCCTTTCTCTAAAACCTGAACACAATCTCTTTGCATCATGGGAGCTTAACAATGTCAAACAATTTTCAGAGTTTCTAACAATTTCTTGAATCTTAAAATCCATTTCTCTGAACGCAGTTTCTAAAAATTAAACTATTTTAACTAAACCTTTTACTTTTTAGCCAAATGCTAACAGTGTTGTTGTGTTTTGTTAAAATAAACAAACTACACAGTGGACACTGAACGAATCACATGACACAATATTAAACTGTTTACATTATAATATAAAAAGTGAGGAAACAAAGGTCAAGAAAACGCTTTTTTCTTTTGTTTTTCACAAATGCATGATTGATTGATTGATTGATTGGTTGATTGATTGATTGATTGATTGATTGATTGATTGATTGATTGATTGATTGATTGATTGATTGATTGATTGTGCCTCAGGACTGTCTTTATTCTGGCTTCAGTTCTTTTCAGCACTGAGTGGGTTGTGTGTTAGTTCTGACTGTTGTGTCATTATTGTGTCTAACTTCTGGCTCCTGTCATAGTGACCAGTTTAAAGCAGCTGAATTGCATTTTGTGTTTTATGCTGTGGTGACATTAGATCCAATAACGACTATTTTTGAGTGGCTTTTAAGTGGTTATAAATGGGTGTGGACTTTACCCACCAGCTCTAATGCATTTAACCTGGTTATAACCAGATTTGGATGTGTTTCAAGTGGTTTAAGTTGTTATTTTAACCAGTTTTTTCAGACAGATTAACTCACTCTGAACAGTTTAAAACAAATTTGTGTGGTTTAACTCAAATTTCAACCAGTTAAAAATGGGTTTAACCAGCTTAAACCTGGATTTGAACAGGTTAAAGTTGGATTTAAACAGGTTTTAGTTAATTTTGAACCAGCTTTACATAGATTTAAACATGTTTTTGTTTTAAACCTTTTTGTATAAAGCTGCTGCTGTTGGGATCATAAACAACCAATCTTATCTCTGAAGCTGTGATTGGCCCCTGGGCCAGTCTTTGGACATGTCTGCTTTAAACTGGTGAGGAATGTCATAGGTTTTGACCCTCTACAGTCGTCTGGCCTGGACTAGCACCAATGTACACTGGCTTGTGACCCCTTTGCGGAGCCCATTAGATCCAATCACTCTGTCCGCATTTCAGTGACAGGTCTGAAGGGGGTCATACTGGATGTGACTTTTTCCTTAAAACCATGTGATACAACTTCTATATGTCATTATCAAGCTGTTGCCCCTCACACTATTGTTTTGTTTGGAGCCCATACCGTCCCCACACCTGCTGCTTCCTTCATACGACAGCTGCACTCGTGTAAAAAAACAAATGCACACCGACAAGTTGCACACGTTACTGTCACATAAAGAGCGGCGCGGAGTGTAATTGGTGCAGATTTGAGCCGAGAGCCGTGCAGCGTCGCAGATGAAGGAGGACACATTCCTGCTCGGCACGGCGCTGCTTCTGGGGCCCATTCCCAGCTGGGACCCGCTCTAATCTCCTGGCAACAATATTGACATAGAAATATAAACTCTGCAGAGGACAGGACTCGCTGTCGGGCCGGGGCTGGTCACATACGTCCGGCATTAAACAGGGGCCACTCTCAAAACAAGGCCTGGGGAGGTCTTTTGATTGGAGTCTATATGCATTAACATTTAAAGTGCAATGTGCTTGTGTGGTTTCGGAAATATTTAAAATGTAGTTGTAAGTCTTGAGCTTTGTTTTAAACAGGTGGCAAAGTACGACCAGCTACTGCAAAAAAACTCCACTGTTTGTACCTCGATGAAGTGAAAAGCCAGTAATTGCTTTCAAATCAAGTCTAAAGCCAACTGTGGAAGAAGTACAGGAGTGATTCAGACATGTAGCATAGGCATAAGCAACGATCATATCTAAGTTATTGTCAGTGGGGTCTTTATCCATATTGTCCAAGTATGAATATCTAAGACAGCACTGTATTTACAATATAAACCATGAATGTATAAAAAGATCTGAATGGGATACCGCCCCTTTACTCTGTCGCCAAATCGTGGCCATTCCAGGCAGTGCAGTGAAAAAAAAAAAGTTGTCCATTTTGATCGCAATGCCAAAACAAACACCTGGTGTACGGCTGACAGGACACCTCCAACTTTCCAAAATTGCTGGAAAATGGTTCACATTATATCCTTTTTGCTCTTAAAATCCTCAAATCAACTAAAAAATACCTTTTTGGGGAGGGCCTCAGAAGTTTACCTGATCGAGGACACACCACATACTCGAGCAACCTGTGTTTGATTCCAGCTCAGGTCCCCCTCTCTCTGTTAATCTACACGGACTTTATCAAATAAAGGCTAAAAATGGAAACCCCAAATTATAATAATAATAATACTTTTATTGTTTCTTTATGACTGCAGTCTCCCGGCTTCGATCATGCAGGAAGTAGCGGCAGGTAAAACAGAATACTGAATCCATAAGGGCTTTATTTTGCCTACCACAGAAATAAACCCTGAAGTCAAAAACTATTATGGAGTATGCACCATTGAGCATTCAAAAACCTTGGTCTATTGATTAAAACTGTGGTATAAACAGACATAGTACAGCATAGTCACAGCATGAGTTCATTCACAAAAAGAGCAGAAAATCAACAGAAACGATCATATTTAAACTTTTAGGTGTAAATTGGGGATCAATAATGGAGGACAATGGCTCAGGAGGAAGTGAAGCTCCTCCAATAACGAGAAGACTGATGGTTCTATCCCAGCTCCTCTTGTTCACATTGTTGAAGTGTCCTTGGACAAGACATTGACCTCCATATTGTCTTTAATTGTCAATCACATTAAGTATAAATCTAGCTCACTATGTATCCGAAACCAAGGCTGAAAGTCTCTTGAGGAGTTGAGGAGAAACTGCTCTGATCTGACTTTAGTGAAGTGGCTGCAGTGTTGTTGTAGTGCCTTCAGTCAATCCACAGATGTGTCTCAGAAAACAGACTGAGCCCTGAGGCTGTTTCTGATCCACAGACGACCAACACTTTCTCTGCAGGAGCCTCAGACATTTACAGGAACACACTGCCTCTCCATCACACAACCAGCATCGGGCCTTTTTTCAATAACTCCCTGCTTCGGGACTCAAACAGACACATAACATTTAACAAATCTGGCCCTCTCTATGATTTTTCCCAGTCCATGTTTACATTAGTTTGTCCTTACAACAATTTAATAATCGGTCAAATGGGTTAAATTGTTTTTTCTATGTATAGTATGTATAATGCATGTAAATGAGACAATGAAGACGTGTAAAAAATACATAAGTGCACACTTCTAGCATACCACCAGCTGAACATGTAGCACAGTCTTAGAACTTGGGCTGACTTGTTTCTCAGAAGAGTCACGTGATGTTACTCTGACGTGTCTTGATTATAAGAATACAAAAAAGTAAACTTGATGAATGAACATCTTTGGACTGATTACTGTTCATCAGTCATTGTATCAAATTTTGCGAAACAAGAGTTTCTGTTTTTGGCGGCAGTAAATGGATCTCATGCTAAATGTTTCCTAATATTCTCTTTAATTAAAACACAAAGTGATCCAGAAAGAGGCAGTCTAGTCTAATCAAACATGGTGGGCCACAGTATGTGAGTGTCTTTGTTTGTTCAACGTTGCTAGTTTGGTCTGTGGTGAAGAGAGAGGCAATGCACTACCGGACACAGAATTATCTTAAAGGATTAGCACTTAAAAGACAGAAGAAAGATGCTTATTTAGGTTGGAGGCAGCCTGGGAGAGAGGAGGAAAGGTCTGCTACTTTCAGTTTCTTTCTGTGTTGTCTGGCAGTGTTGGACGAGAAAAGAAAAGAGTGGGTTGGGACAGCTCTAGATAATTTTAGGAGACTTTAGTCTTTAGAAGAGTAGTTCAGGAGTGTACTCAACTCTTAACAAGAAGAGACAAAAGAATAAGGGATAAGATAATTCAATGTTATAGTGTGGCTCTAATGTGTCTTGTTTTTGTTTTAGGATCATCTTCAACATCATACCTCGCTTCACAATGACCACCAAATCCAGCAGCCTGGGTGTCCTGGGTGGGAAGCAGTCCTCGTCCCCGCTGCTGTCCCATTTGTCCCATCAGAGGCTGGTCAGTAAAGACGGCCACTGCTCACTGGGCACCGAGGCTGCTCTGGGACAGGGGCGCTGGCTCCTGGCCCTTCAGGACGTGTGGGGGCTGTTACTGGGGATACGCTGGAGGTGGGTCATCCTGGCCTTCTGCCTGTCCTTCCTGTGCCACTGGCTGCTCTTCGCCTGTCTCTGGTACCTCCTGGCTCATTTAAACGGAGACCTGGAAGTCCCAAACCACGACGCTCCCCCCCAGGGCCATGTCGTCTGCGTGAAGCACATTACCAGTTTCACCGCAGCGTTTTCGTTCTCTCTGGAGACACAGCTGACAATAGGATACGGCACCATGTTCCCGAGCGGAGACTGTCCCAGTGCCATTGCTCTTCTGGCCGTGCAGATGCTGCTGGGACTAATGCTGGAGGCCTTCATCACAGGTAAAAGGACAGCACCATAAGAGCTGTACACAATTAGGAAAACCTTGATGTGATCTATCATTGTTAAATGATGACATGTACAATGATGACAGTTTTGTGGGGATAAAAATGTTGTGAGATCTAGTGGCAAAAGTGCAGACTGTATTCCCACTCCTTTATGTACACATGTGAACAGCTATGGCTCCCTGAGACGTGCTGTCCACAATGGCGAACAACACAGCCGGTCTGTAGAGGGATCTACGCCATCTAGTGGCTAAAAGTTATGTTGTGTCGCTTCAAAGTTAAAAACACCGGGAATAATTTGAAGTATTTTGTTCTACTGTTTATTGCTTATAGTAGTCCTGGACTCGTGTAATATAAATATATTTTATATATAATTATGTTTGCGTATATGTCCATGTGCTGGTGGAGCTGTGGGCGGTTCACGTTGTTCGTGGAGCGTCAGGGTCCAACGCTCCAAACCTATTTAAGACCTTCCTACAGCAGTTCGCTCTGTCATCTCAGGCTGTTGCCAGCGCCACTTTGTCTTTTGTTTGTTTCTTGTTTGGTATTGATTTGCATCATACAACACTTCACACATCGTAAACACGCAATCATATGCGCTAATTTTGGTATATTTGTTTGTTTGACCACCATTTTTGTCATAGCCTTGAGGTATTTGAGATTTATTTACATCTATACTGTACATTTGCATAGTCTGTTTTAGTTTATTTTGTCTTTGAATAGTTTTTAAGTAAATTTTGGTTGGCTTTTTAAGTGTGTGATACTTTTGCTGCTCTACTGTACTGCTGTTGCAAAATTAAATTGTGGGACTAATAATAGTTTTCTTATCTTTATGTTCCAGGTGCGTTTGTGGCAAAGATCGCTCGTCCTAAGAAGCGCGCCGGGGCGATCCAGTTCAGTCCAGAGGCCGTCGTGGGGCAGCACCGGGGCCAGACCAGCCTCATGATCCGAGCCACCAACCTGCTGCAGCGCCCCTTGGTGGACGTCAAGCTCAATGCAGTGCTCTATGAGGACCGCGACGGACAGGCTTTACACCAAACAGCTGTGGACTTCAATTTGGACAGTTTAGGAGCTCAGCCCTGCCCCCTGTTCCTCTTCCCACTCACGTGGTACCACACTCTGGACCCACAAAGCCCGCTGTTCCCCGTTCTCTGCGAGGGGTCGACGTCTCACTTCGAGCTGGTGGTTTTTCTTTCTGCGTTACAGGAAGGTAGTGGGGACAGCTGTCAGAAGAGGACGTCCTACTTGAGGCAGGAGGTCCAGTTCGATCGGAAGTTTGTGCCGGCGTTGGGGACAAACGGACGCGGTCGGTACCTGGTCAGCTCCCAACACTTCAACACGGCTCACTCCAAACCGATGGACAAAGACTGTGTGGTGCAGATCAACGGCGACGGAAGCGACCGGACGGAGTAGGGGGGGCTTAAAGGGACAATTCACTCAGTTTCAAATCTGAATCAACTGATCTTTTCTCATCTGAATGATTACAAAACTGGACTGGAAGGTGGACTTTATAACAGGACATTAGCTCTAAATATAAGCAACAGATTTGGGCCCAGTTTAGACAAAAGAAAGTGAAAACACTGTTCCATTGCCTTTTGAACAAATCCAATACAAGAACAGCCCTCTCACATGTGAACTTACTAAAGTCGCATGGTGTCTGATATTGCATCCCTTCCAATGCACACTTAGTTTTATGGCCTTTTTGGCGACATCTGGTGGTGAAAGTCCAGATTGCAACTCTTCACCCCACACTACTTTTTTTAGAGCATGTCCACAGTGTTTGCTCCATAGTCTGTCCAGACATCCTGACTCTTTTTCTATTTTATACAAAGAATTAGTCGCAGAATAAAGCACATCTGACTCTGAAGAAACAAAACATCATATTAAACCTGCCCCATTTTAAGAAAACTGTTGCGATTGGTCAGGATCTTTACCGCGGGGAATTGTTGCCAGTCAAAAAAGGTGCCAAACACATTTAATTGTATGTAGTGTATCCAGTTTGATTTGGGCCCATTCCATTTTGCTTAATCATAATTTTACCCAGATCCCCCTTTGGTCACTTCAATGTAGCATGTAATAAGTGGACATTTCTTGGGATTGCTTTTAAATGGTGCATTTTGACCTGTCAAAAATGTAACTGCAGGCCTATATCCACCTGAAGCACAAGTAGTTGACCATTATTGTTCTTTCATGTCAGCTGAAAACAATATTTATGTGTAAAGTGAGACATATTCTTAATTGACTTATACATGGTGCAGTAGACAGTATATTTTGCACAGCAGCTGGATTCTTGTTAGATTTCTACATTTACAAACTCACTAGACATAATTCTTGTCCTGGTGAAGGCGATGCACTGAACCACACTTGGTTCAGACCAATGATGTGGCAGAGCTGACAGTTATGGGCGTGGTTTAGGTTTTACTGAGACTAATGTAAAGATTGGACAAAACTAAATAAGTGGCAGGTGGTTCATCAATTAACTCCAGGTTTTTATCTAAATGACCAGTCCTTTGCAAAGGTTTTCTGGTGATAATGTTCCTGAGTTATAGACCGTTGGGCCGGGTTAATACTGTAGTCCACTCTTGAGCCTTTTTCCAGAGATTTCAAGGCCCTAAAACACTGTTGTAAATAAGATTCTAAATGCAACCAACCCACAAACTATTCTAGTCCAAACAGGGCCTAATACTGTGCATTATTGTCATAGCATTACACCCAGCAACATCAGCTTTGAATGTTGTATTTCAACAGAAAAAGTGGCATTCATGCATCGCAGCTAACACCCGTCGACAAAACATCATCGAGTGCCAGTAAATATCAATTATCTGGATTTGTCAAGAAAACAAATCCTGGATTAAGCTGAACCACTGTGAGCTAAACACTTTTGTGACACAATATAGAGCAGGTAATGATGTGAAAGAGAGAGTCTTAGAAAACTGATCAAACACCAAAGACTTCGATCTACTGCAGCCAGTCCTCTGCACATGGAGTTGTGATTAGTTTATATGGCATTATTCAGAAATAATTTGCAGCATTTTTAGCTGCTTTTAATACCTGTTTAAACTGGTTTAGCTCAGTCTTCATGCGTCATACTTACATTAGTAATGAAGGGACACAATACTACTTCACTGTCTCATCTGTCTGTGTTAAAGGGCATTTTATTTTGCTGAGGGCACATTTCCTTTTACTGGTTTCTGGACTCAGCGCTGAACTGAAGTCTTTCTCTGAAAATACTGTCACATGGAAACATGAGAGAGCTGTAAAAAGCACAAAGCAGCCCAGTCTCCTAAATGAAATACACTGTGTGTGCAGTAAAGCAATACTGTGTCGAATTTTGTTGTTGTTTTTTACCTGAAAATATGAAGCCTCAATTTGTAAAAGTAATAACCTCGGGGGGGTCTCACCCGGTAGAGAGTGCACCTTCGACTTGGGTCAGTTTTCCTCCATGGCATCCCCTCACTCCCTATGTTTCCTGTCAAGCTACTGTTTCTCTTTATTCATTTTCAAGATGTAGTGACATGAAACAGAGAAACGGACCACATAAAAGTCACGTTGTGTTGCTTTAAATATATAATTATTAGATATTTATTGAGATATAACAGTCCCATGTGAGCTTGTGAAGTCCTTTACTATATGGTAATAGTATACATCCATTTTTTTCTTCAATATTTATTTGACTTTGTTGACTTTGCAATAAAATGGGTTGTGTTATATTTAGACCAACATTTGGTTAAAAGGGCAGATAACATGTCCTGGTTTAATTCAGATTTACAGAGCAACCTCAGAGATTTGTTCCATGTCACTTACCCTCTTTTCCTGATCTAAAGAAATGTCATATCAGTTCAATTCAATAAAAAAAAAGTATACCATGAAACAACCAAAAATTATAAACTAAGCTAAACTAATATAAACTCTTACAAAGTGCTCCCTTTGCCGGTCGACCACAAGAGCAGCAAACTGTTCCTGATGATGTGCTTTTATTGAACTGATGAAATATATACAGAGACTGGGCAGTGTGTGAAATAGCTGCAGAGTTGTTGTTTTTGTTTTTTGTTTTGTTTTTTTAATCAATGTAAATCTAAACTAGCTGGCTTCATAGAGCAACACTGATGATTTGTAGATTTTATTTTGAAAATCACCTCGATCACAGCAATGATTCATTTGTATTTAACTTTGATAGATTTTAGTGAAGGATATATTAAAAAGATAACTGTTCTAGTGAATGTAATGTATTTGTTGTATATGTTTTTGTGTTTCATGTGGTTCTTAAAATCAAAGAGTTGATGACGCGGAGGAGACCTGCACAAACTGTGATTGTGAACAGTGCCTTTGTACAGTGTACATTAAAACAAATAAATATTTTCTAAACAAAACTCAAACTTCAAATGTCTGCTGTTTTCTTCCTCTTTGTCAGTGTTTGATATTTACATGTTTGGAAATGCTTCTCTCTGGTGGCAAAAGAGGGAACTGCACTAAAATTTCTTCAAAATACAGGATTGAAAAATGTGCATGGGTGTGTTTTAATTACTCTTTGCCTTGACTTTGTTTGCAGCTTTTTGTAAAATGCAATTGAAACTCATTAATAGGAATAATCTGTAAAAAAAATAAGACTTATCTGGCTTTTTTATGAAGTTTTGGTCAATCAGATACTCGAATAAATAAGAGACCATCTCATTGGCTGTTGGTCTACTCAGGTTGTCAACATTGAATCAATGGCAGTGTAAAATTTGACTGGGAAATTGTCTAGTCCAGCACTGGCTACATCTGGAGATAATTGCGGAATCACATCAGTCTTCAGAGCTGAGACTGAGCAATGCCATAGTTACCTCTCATTCATTTTCTACCGCTTAGTCCCATTAGGGGTAGCGGGTGACTAGAGCCTATCCCAGCAACTTTGGGCCTGAGGCAGGTTACACCCTGGACAATGGCCAGTTAGTTGCAGGGCTAACATTTAGAGACCAAGCCTCTCCCATGGAACCTCTAAAATGGTCCTCGTGTAAGGGCGCCGCCATACGGTGATTTTACAGCGAAATACAGCAATATATCTCCGTCCACCAGAGGGCAGGCTCCAAAAGCGAAAATATAAGGAGAAACCCAATGGCGACTTTACAAGAGTAAAACTCATGTTTACAGCCTGGTACAAAAGATGGCTCCGGTCTCTAGAGCTAAGTTTTCACTACATGACAACTCTGGGGGGGGTGAATTTTTGATTAATATGTTTGTTTATGCTATCTAAAAACTATTGTTTTACTATGGAAAAAGCCCGGATGTAACGGCCATTTTATTGCCCATTCGTAATGACAATATTGGTGAATAGGGGACCAATGGGCGGATATCATCCATATTTATACAATCTATGTTAGAGACAGACATTAACAGACAACCATTCACTCTCACATTCATTCACTAGGGACACTTTAGAGTTGCCAACTAACCTATACATGTATGTGTTTGGACGGTGGGAGGACACCGGAGTACCCGGAGAGAACCCACAGTAACACGTGGAGGACATGCAGACTCCTCACAGAAAGACCGGAGTCGGCTGAGAATGTTTGAGTTTGAACTCACGACCTTCTTGCTCTGAGGCAGGAGTGCTAACCACTCTGCCACGTTTACCCCCACCTCATCTGTAGAATCACATGAAACCTTTTCCAACTTCTCCACTCTATAACCACCCAAATACCTCAGTTATATAACATTGCAATAACAAGAGAAGGTTGTAGCACTGAAGGATTCACAGACATACCGTAGCTAATTACTTCCAAGGTTATACAACTGAGGTGTGTCTTTAAAGAAACTTTCCAGGTGCCTTATTATAGCAGATTTTTTCTTATGGCTTCCACGGCATTAAAAAGGGCATTGCGTTAAAACTATTTATAAAGGATCTTTAAAAAAAAAAAAAACAAAGGACACTTTACAGGCCTTGTTTTAAAACTTTTTTGTAGGACTCTGAGGTGGAGTTACAGAAAGCTCTATCTCCAGCTCTGGAAAACACAGGTGTGAGATAAATAAGTATTTCTGATGTGTCATTAAATTGTATTTTTCAGACATGAGCAGAACAAACTTAAATCTTAGCCCAATGCATGCTGGGATATGCTCCATCTTTCTTCAACCTTATACTGAAGCAGAGGTTAAAAAAAAAAAAAAAAACAGGACTATTACAAACATAAAAAAGTGACTACATTTCCCATAATGCAACACCAAACACAACCATCATTGTATGTTCTTTATTTTATTGCAGTCAGTAACAGACTCCATTCAAACGGGAAAAATAACACCACATTTCTTTACAAGTGCCCAAAAATAGATCTATTTAACTCCATTTAGGATTTTTTCAGATTTGGCAACTGATTCTGCAAATCTCTGCATCAAATGAAACAATAAACAGGACTCTATATGACAAAAATACACTGTCACAGAGGAATGAGCAGTAGTTTAGACAAGAACACGCTGAAAGAGTTAACACTGAGTGAGACATAAACCATAGTTTGCTTTAGGGCTTGTTACATCCAGGAATTAGCCCAGTCTCTTCAGTCGTATCTGAGACGTTTCTGCAAATCAGTGACATGTAGCGAAATAAAAGTGTATGATAGACTATATTTTTGAAAAAAAAAACACAGATTACACAACAACCCAGCTTTGACTTAGTTGTGTCCAGACAGTAATTGTAAAAAACAAACCAAAAAAAAAAACATTTAATTTGTCTATGTCTTGTTTGCTTTAAACGCATATTTTAATTGTATATACTTACTTCTTGTGTAATGTTTTTTTTTTTTTTTAAACAGCTGTCTCTCCTAAAATATAATGGTTTTAGTGCAGGTTTAGGTGGTAGCCTATCAGCCATTTTTACATCCTCTAAAATATGTTACATTAAAAAAGATGTTACACTTAAAACATAGTAAATGAGAGGAAAGGTTTTTCCCTACAGTAGATAATTGACTCATTTTCAGATTGGAGAAGCAGACATGCAAATACCAAGATGAGGTTTTAAACACTTCCATGCCTATATAGACGAGTGCTACATGAAGAAAATGTTCAGAATATGTCACTGATAAATGGCCCATCTTTTTAGTTCAGCCACTTTGAGGTGTGTAGGTTGTATGAATGAGAAAGAATAAAAAGCAGTCGTATAACAAAATAAATGCATCTATGAAACACATACTCTCACTAATAGCATTTCTGTGAACTTGTAGGAGCCTTGTTTACTGTTTTTTCACTGGCACATTAGCAGACATAAATAGCACAAAGCCTGTATCATTGCTCCCGTCGGCTTCTCCAAACTGTATGCTGATAAATATCTACTGTAGGGAATACATAACCTGCTCCTAAGGATCTCACAGACCCCCAAAGACTTCGATCTACTGCAGCCAGTCCTCTACACATGGAGTTGTGATTAGTTTATATGGCATTATTCAGAAATAATTTGCAGCATTTTTAGCTGCTTTTAATACCTGTTTAAACTGGTTTAGCTCAGTCATCATGCGTCATACTTACATTAGTAATGAAGGGACACAATACTACTTCACTGTCTCATCTGTCTGTGTTAAAGGGCATTTTATTTTGCTGAGGGCACATTTCCTTTTACTGGTTTCTGGACTCAACGCTGAACTGAAGTCTTTCTCTGAAAATACTGTCACATGGAAACATGAGAGAGCTGTAAAAAGCACAAAGCAGCCCAGTCTCCTAAATGAAATACACTGTGTGTGCAGTAAAGCAATACTGTGTCGAATTTTGTTGTTGTTTTTTACCTGAAAATATGAAGCCTCAATTTGTAAAAGTAATAACCTCAGGGGGGGCCTCACCCGGTAGAGAGTGCACCTTCGACTTGGGTCAGTTTTCCTCCATGGCATCCCCTCACTCCCTATGTTTCCTGTCAAGCTACTGTTTCTCTTTATTCATTTTCAAGATGTAGTGACATGAAACAGAGAAACGGACCACATAAAAGTCACGTTGTGTTGCTTTAAATATATAATTATTAGATATTTATTGAGATATAACAGTCCCATGTGAGCTTGTGAAGTCCTTTACTATATGGTAATAGTATACATCCATTTTTTTCTTCAATATTTATTTGACTTTGTTGACTTTACAATAAAATGGGTTGTGTTATATTTAGACCAACATCTGGTTAAAAGGGCAGATAACATGTCCTGGTTTAATTCAGATTTACAGAGCAACCTCAGAGATTTGTTCCATGTCACTTACCCTCTTTTCCTGATCTAAAGTTATGTCATATCAGTTCAATTCAATAAAAAAAAAAGTATACCATGAAACAACAAAAAATTATAAACTAAGCTAAACTAATATAAACTCTTACAAAGTGCTCCCTTTGCCGGTCGACCACAAGAGCAGCAAACTGTTCCTGATGATGTGCTTTTATTGAACTGATGAAATATATACAGAGACTGGGCAGTGTGTGAAATAGCTGCAGAGTTGTTTTTTTGTTTTTGTTTTGTTTTTTTAATCAATGTAAATCTAAACTAGCTGGCTTCATAGAGCAACACTGATGATTTGTAGATTTTATTTTGAAAATCACCTCGATCACAGCAATGATTCATTTGTATTTAACTTTGATAGATTTTAGTGAAGGATATATTAAAAGATAACTGTTCTAGTGAATGTAATGTATTTGTTGTATATGTTTTTGTGTTTCATGTGGTTCTTAAAATCAAAGAGTTGATGACGCTGAGGAGAGACCTGCACAAACTGTGATTGTGAACAGTGCCTTTGTACAGTGTACATTAAAACAAATAAATATTTTCTAAACAAAACTCAAACTTCAAATGTCTGCTGTTTTCTTCCTCTTTGTCAGTGTTTGATATTTACATGTTTGGAAATGCTTCTCTCTGGTGGCAAAAGAGGGAACTGCACTAAAATTTCTTCAAAATACAGGATTGAAAAATGTGCATGGGTGTGTTTTAATTACTCTTTGCCTTGACTTTGTTTGCAGCTTTTTGTAAAATGCAATTGAAACTCATTAATAGGAATAATCTGTAAAAAAAATAAGACATTATCTGTTGGTCTACTCAGGTTGTCAACATTGAATCAATGGCAGTGTAAAATTTGACTGGGAAATTGTCTAGTCCAGGACTGGCTACATCTGGAGATAATTGCGGAATCACATCAGTCTTCAGAGCTGAGACTGAGCAATGTCATAGTTACCTCTCATTCATTTTCTACCGCTTAGTCCCATTAGGGGTCGCGGGTGACTAGAGCCTATCCCAGCAGCTTTGGGCCTGAGGCAGGTTACACCCTGGACAATGGCCAGTTAGTTGCAGGGCTAACATTTAGAGATCAAGCCTCTCCCATGGAACCTCTAAAATGGTCCTCGTGTAAGGGCGCTGCCATACGGTGATTTTACAGCGAAATACAGCAATATACCTCCGTCCACCAGAGGGCAGGCTCCAAAAGCGAAAATATAAGGAGAAACCCAATGGCGACTTTACAAGAGTAAAACTCATGTTTACAGCCTGGTACAAAAGATGGATCCGGTCTCTAGAGCTAAGTTTTCACTACATGACAACTCTGGGGGGGGTGAATTTTTGATTAATATGTTTGTTTATGCTATCTAAAAACTATTGTTTTACTATGGAAAAAGCCCGGATGTAACGGCCATTTTATTGCCCATTCGTAATGACAATATTGGTGAATAGGGAACCAATGGGCGGATATCATCCATATTTATACAATCTATGTTAGAGACAGACATTAACAGACAACCATTCACTCTCACATTCATTCACTAGGGACACTTTAGAGTTGCCAACTAACCTATACATGTATGTGTTTGGACGGTGGGAGGACACCGGGGTACCCGGAGAGAACCCACAGTAACACGTGGAGGACATGCAGACTCCTCACAGAAAGACCGGAGTCGGCTGAGAATGTTTGAGTTTGAACTCACGACCTTCTTGCTCTGAGTGCTAACCACTCTGCCACGTTTACCCCCACCTCATCTGTAGAATCACATGACCAACTTCTCCACTCTATAACCACCCAAATACCTCAGTTATATAACATTGCAATAAGAGAAGGTTGTAGCACTGAAGGATTCACAGACATACCGTAGCTAATTACTTCCAAGGTTATACAACTGAGGTGTGTCTTTAAAGAAACTTTCCAGGTGCCTTATTATAGCAGATTTTTTCTTATGGCTTCCACGGCATTAGGGCATTGTAAAACTATTTATAAAGGATCTTTAAAAAAAAAAAAACAAAGGACACTTTACAGGCCTTGTTTTAAAACTTTTTTGTAGGACTCTGAGGTGGAGTTACAGAAAGCTCTATCTCCAGCTCTGGAAAACACAGGTGTGAGATAAAGGCAGAACCATGGAGCTCAGTATTTCTGATGTGTCATTAAATTGTATTTTTCAGACATGAGCAGAACAAACTTAAATCTTAGCCCAATGCATGCTGGGATATGCTCCATCTTTCTTCAACCTTATACTGAAGCAGAGGTTAAAAAAAAAAAAAAAAAACAGGACTATTACAAACATAAAAAAGTGACTACATTTCCCATAATGCAACACCAAACACAACCATCATTGTATGTTCTTTATTTTATTGCAGTCAGTAACAGACTCCATTCAAACGGGAAAAATAACACCACATTTCTTTACAAGTGCCCAAAAATAAAAAGCAGTCGTATAACAAAATAAATGCATCTATGAAACACATACTCTCACTAATAGCATTTCTGTGAACTTGTAGGAGCCTTGTTTACTGTTTTTTCACTGGCACATTAGCAGACATAAATAGCACAAAGCCTGTATCATTGCTCCCGTCGGCTTCTCCAAACTGTATGCTGATAAATATCTACTGTAGGGAATACATAACCTGCTCCTAAGGATCTCACAGACCCCCTTTTACAAAACACTGGACTGTACTTAACTCATACTAAACCTAAAATCGTGCTTAACATCTAAACATAATCTTTTTAAGATGGAAAACGTGAACTCTAATGTGAAGTCTCTAATGAAGAAAGTCCTCATTCAAAGTCACCTAGCCTTCAGGAAAAGTTCTTTAAATTTACAACAAATCAAGACAAACCATAAAATTTGGATGGAATGTCGAATGTAGAGCTTACTGTCGTTTGTCATGGAAACATTAGCGTCATCTTTAACACATGTAAATGTAAATGTAAATGTAAATTTACAACAAATCAAGACAAACCATAAAATTTGGATGGAATGTCGAATGTAGAGCTTGCGTACTGTTGTCATGGAAACATTAGCGATCATCTTTGATTTGCAGAAATATCTCACGATGAGATTTGTCAGGATTACAATAAAAGTCAACTGCATATGTTTTTTTAAAACGTCACAGTGAATAAGCCGTTAGTAAAGTGTCTGGAGGATACATAAATACAGAAAAACCACACAACATTTATAAGAAAAAAAAAATGGGTATGTCTTTGAAAACACAGAATAATGGTAAATGTTAAGCTGATTTTTTTTTGTTGCAGATTTGGGGTCAGTTTCACAAAGTAGTCTTGAGCTGGTTTAAAGAGAGCAGGATTTATTGCCTCTTGATCCAAAAAGGTCAACACTGTTCACAGACCTCACGTCAGTTTCTGAAATAACTCATGAGCTCAAATAAAAAATGAAACAAACGAATAAACAAAATCTTCAATTATAAGTTGAATAACTAATGAAAACTAATAAATGTCCCAGTAAAAGGGACAGTGTGGGATTGTTTATTTCTACAGTAATTTAGGAAAACTGTAGCCATTACTTCCTTATTAACAGTGTCGACCAATGGGAGTGTTTGATTTTCCGGAAGCGAGCTGTGATTGGCCAAAGACCCGGAAATGAGCTGGACATTACATCATGCTGTTTGGTGATTAAACAGTTCTTCTTAAACTTGATGAAAATGTCCCGCCTGCAACACAAACCTTTGTCCAATTACTGCTTCAACATTTAAATAAGAGAAGCTTCCATCAGATATTGGTTTAATTAGAGAAAGATAAATTCAAAGCTACTATTATTGTGGAAGAAGAGAGCTTTTACACTGTCTCTTCTCGCTCAGTCTTAAGGCTTTCATGAAACCGACCCCAGATGTCAGACTAAATAAACATATGCAACACCTATTTTTATTTTATTTTATACAATGCTTTTTGTGCAGCATGCAGTGTGTGCCGTTTTAAAAACGGTTCAAACCCAGGATATGAGTCACACACAGGTCACATGACACTTCAACCCTGTTCGCTGCAGGATTTGGGTCTTATCCTCACAAAGAGCTGGACGGGAAACATGCAGGATTCAAACTATGACTCACTGACAGAGATTTTAGTGCTTTGTCGTCTATGAACCATGTTTCTGCTGATCATTAATGCTGTAATGGGAAATGTCGTTGATTGTAGGTGACTGAAAAACAGAGGCGTAATTGTAGACAGTGACAATAAAACTATAATGGGCTGTACTGTACTTTGATGTTCCGAGTCAGGCCACTCTTTTCTGGAGATCATTTTCTAAGACTTAATCAGTACTTTGCTTTGAATCAGAAAAAAAAAGGGCTAAAATGTCACAAAGCAGTATCATAATAGGGCCAAATGTATTTTAATTGAGTAATGAGTCCTATTTTCAAACTCAGTGTTTTTTATCTTATAACCAACAAAACCTAAAAATGGGTTAAATCGTTGTCCATTTCTGGACATTTCACAAAACCAAAACAATACAGAGGGTGATTATTAGTGTCTGCAGTCATTACGGCCAATATCCGAGCTGCTCCATGCACTAGCATCAGGGATAATGGGAACTATTTTAATTAAAATTTTCAACATTTAGTTAAAAATGTTAAACTTGAATGAAAAATCTAATGTATTGCTAAGCTCTACATTGTATGATGAAAACTGTAAGACCTCAGTCTGTCATAGATTACTCTGGATATGGATAAGTAATATTTTGGACAATATCAGCTGAAGAAATGTTTGTCTGCTGTTGACTACATATCATAAGTCTGACTTTGTTCCATTTTAATCTTGTTTTAAGTCATTTTCAGGCCTCAATGTGCCCCTTTAGACAGTCTGTTGTTTTGTACTATAACTCTTCATTTTTATCGTTCAATGTTAAAACTTGGGAAATGTTAAAGTGAGTCCAATCGAAGTTTTAACCTCTCAACGTCTTCTGTACAACTCCTTTTTGTATTGTCTATAGTTACGCCTGTGTTTATGACAATTTTAATGTCTTCTAGCTTGAGTTTCACAAATAATGGGACAGTTCCAGGAGACAATGACATGTCTATGACCAAACATTTATACTTTAGTGTCTACGAAGGAGCTTAAACCTTAAATGTTACCAAAGCAGAGATTTATATCAGTGTGTCTTCAAAATCTTTACAGTAAAAGTCAGTGGTTTGCGTAAGGCTTTGTTAACTACAGGCATTACTTACAAGCACGAGGTTATTCTGCATATATTTATTCACTGCTTGCATTTTATTCCATTTAAATGCTATTGAACGGTTAAAAACTTAAAACAACCATAAAAATACTTACAAACTCAACAAAAACAGTGAAATAAAGACTAAACAAGACTTTACTAAAAAGGCGCTTCAAACCTTTTTCCAAACCACATTTAGTGCTATTTTCCGTCAATATTTGTGGCATCATGAACTAAATGAGGTATTTGTGTGAGTTGTGTTTTGAATGTAAAGTGCCAAATTGTGCCAGATTTAACCTACGCCAATGTGAAGCTAGAGCTAGTGCTGCGTTTTGCTTTTTGATGAACTCATGAGCAGAATGCAGACTGGAGTTGCTTGAACGCAGCCTGGCGCTGCTTCTTGTCCTCCTCTTGTCTCTTCCGCTCTTCTTTTTCTTCTCGGATCTCGGCTTCAAACTTGCTCCCCTGAGACAGAGCGTGGACCTGAAAATGTGCAAATACAATAACTATTATGTCCATGTTTTAATTATAGGACATTTATTTACGACAGAGAGCCTCAGATCACTTCCTCTCTATTTAATCAAACCATTGTCCAGTTCTGTGAAGGTTCTCAGTCATCCAGGTCATCTTGAAGAAAAGGTTAAAGCAAAGTTTTCAAGGTGAAGACGTTTAGTCTTCAATTCCTAGAGACTTTTTCAATTCTGAGTTTAACTTGTAAGATAGCTGAGCTTATATCTCTAGAGGGAGGGGTTTGTAACACTGGTAAATTTAAGCTTCATGTAAGTCACTCTGGATAAAAGCGTTCGCTAAATGACTAAATGTAAATGTGTTTTGTGAAGCCGCACAGTCGAGAGAGACTTTAATCGAGAGAGTCTGGTCTGTTTTCATGAGAGCATCAGATAGAAGCAGCTGATTGGAGTCTGTCTGTGACATTACAGTATGTTCCCTTCTTTTCTTGCTGTTAACAGAAAGCTAGGAGTTAAGATGTTATCTGTACATGTTAAACTCCTGTTCCTACGTTAATGGGCTGTGGAAGCATACATGAATAAAGCTCTGTGAATGGTCTGTCTTTATCAAGCTACAACCAGCAGACTTCAGGCTCATTCACAGCACTTTTTACACAACTCAATGCAACTCAGTGCGCTAACACCTCTTGAAGGCTGTTCCAGCATCTCAGTGCCAAATGTTTTAGTCCTACAGCCAACAGTGAGTGGCCAGAGGATCTGAGGGGCTGTCCTGGTTCATAAATTAAAAGCATGTCTCTCTCAGTCCGGAGCAAGTCCATGCAGTGCCTATAACCAACAGGTCCCAGTCGAGGGACTTTAAAAGTGTAATGTGTGCACTCCTCCTGGACTTCTGAGGCATTATGACTGTCCTCACCTGTTTCCACCTTTGCCCTCTCGAGTTTGAACTGAGGGTGAACCACAACTGATGGGAATGGGACACATGGGCCATGATCCAAATGCTTTTACTCAAGATTGATTAGAAATTTCAAATGTAAAAGAAATGCTGTTGGAAAAATAAACTCCCTGATCCAATCCTTGTTCTTACCTTGGCCTCGAAGAAGTCCTTTGCCCCCATGACTCCTTCTGTGGACACGTTGATTTCCGAGAGTCGAGCCAGAGCCATGAGGCCGCTCTCCTCCTGCAGCTCTCCGGCCGCTGCACGATGAAAGATCAGGAGGAACTGAGGGCGCAACAGGTTTGGTTAGACCCGGGATACAGAGGATGATAACTTATTATACTGTATATTGTTGGTAATAACTCATGGCTCACAGGCCTATTACGTATATATTTACTGAAAAGATCTAGAGTAAATATCTGCCTGTGTTGTTTTACTCTCACCTCCCTGAAGCTGAGTTTCCCATCAAAGTCTTCGTCCACTTCTTTGATCATGTTTTTCAGTCCGAGGTGAGTCTGAGGTGCTCCCAGTTTCTCCATCATCAGCTTCAGCTCCATCAGGTCAATAAAACCATCTTTACCGGTGTCATATCTACAACACAGACACAAAGCAAAACCACAAATGGATAGTTCAGTACGTTCCTTCAGTTATATGGTGAGATAATTACCTTAACTATACTCTCAATAAGTATTAAACTAAACATTTCTAGTCACGTGGGGGTCATGGTGGCTGAGTGGTGAGATTCAGTCTCAGGAAAGCTCCAGGACAGCCTTTCTCTGAGGACCACCGTCCAAAGACATGAACTGTGTGGTCTGTCAGTCTGTGTGTAAGTGTTAGTCTTGTGATTATTGGTAAATTATTGGTTTTGACTAGTGCGGGCTTGTATCTGTATGAGGGGTATGGGGCGGCAGTAGCTCAGTGGGTAGAGTGGTCGTCTTTCAATCGGCAGGTAGGCGGTTCGATTCCCACTCTCCCCACAGTTCATACTGTCGTTGTGTCCTTGGGCAAGACACTTAACCCACCTTGCCTCCAGTGACTGTAACACTGGTAATTACATTAGAACAATGTAAGTCGCTTTGAATAAAAGCGTCAGCTAAATGAATAAATGTAAATGTAAATGTAAATGTATCTTGAAAATGGTGAGTCCACTTAGAATTTCACAGAGTTTTAAGGTAAGGGGCTAAACAAGGCAGGTGTTGGCTCTTTATTTGGCAAGTGACAGGTCACTATTGCCCTATTATGTGATAGAAAAGCTTATTAGTCACTTGCAAATGTTAAAGGAACACTTATCTTAAAGTAGAGGCATTGTCTTCACTGTAAACCTACTGTATTGAAAACAGTGTCACTTTTACGCAATGTGCTCTATCTTCCCAATCATTACGCAAGTATCTGGCGGAGAAGGAAGCTCATTGTGGGGGGTGTCCAAATCTACTTTTTTCAGGGTGAAGACGGTTGTATAAAGAGGCAGGACTTGAGCCGGTGCAGGTGTAAAGAGGCAGGACTCGAGCCGGCGGTAGTGTAAAGAGGCAGGCAGGGTTCCCACTCTTTTCTTGAAATTATTTTCCAGGACATTTTCAAGACTTTTTCAGCTGCTACAGTGCGAATCAAGTCATCACAACTAAGGCTGGGCGATATAGCGATATTATCACATCGAGATATATTTTGAAACAGATCTGATATTGTACCTATACCGTTATATCTGTATTATAGTTGTGCAAAAATTGTTGTCTTTCACAATGCCATCTGCTTTCCTCTACTTGCAATGCCACACTACTAAAACAGAAGTTATTTACTACTTTAGTTCATACACTGCTATTTTACTTGCTGATATCAGTTTAAAAGTCCAAACTCTCAGTCAAACTGTATTCGCAATCAGTCACTAACGTTAGAAAATATTAGCCGGCAGTAGTGTAAAGAGGCAGGACTTGAGCCGGCGCAGGTGTTTCCTAGTTTCCTGTGTTCTGCTTCTAAAGCCCCGCCTTCTCCTTGTTTAAGCAAGATTTTTACTCTTTCTCCTTCTCCTCAGTCATAACGTGCTAAATATAAATATATGACTAAATATAATAACGTGTATATTTTTATTTATTTAGCCATGCGCTGTCTTGGCTCTTGCATAATGATTTTTTTAAAGACAACTAGTGCTTTTGTGCTTTAATAAAGCCGTGGTTGTAAAAAGTGATATACAAGTCGGTAGATTAGTCATTTGTTTCAGGATATAAACGCAAATTATTTAGATAATATTTTAAATTATTTCTTTATTTTAATAATGGGTTCTATTATTATTCCAGAGCATGTGCACAATAAAAATATAAATTTGCAAAGAAATAACTTGTCCTAATTGAACTTAATGATGTCTGTCATCAGTCTGTGGTTGTGCACCTAAATTAACCTGCAATGGGCTTAAAAGAACACAAACACACTGCTGTTGACTGGTGCTTTGACTAAGATCAGCTGTTGTACCCACCTCACTTTTTTAACCACCACCCCTCTTGGCGCTGCCAGAGTCGCAGATGGGCACGAGGTAGCCGCATCAGGCACGCAATAGCAAATATACCACCGTCTTGATCACCACCAGGCCTGCTCCGCAACATACGGCCCTATATCTTGCCTACCTCACAGTTGTTATCAGCAGCTGTCCGTCCAATGGCTGAGCTCTGATACAGGCAGTATTTATAGCCTCTCAGCAGCTGCCAGCCCACACTCACCACACTCTAATCTGCTCCAAACAGAAACATAGCTATTGTTTTTCTGTTGAAGGTTGAGAGGTTTGTCTAGAAACACCATAACTTCACAAACTGATTTAGAGTCTCCGGAGTAACGCAGTAATCCAGCCTTACGAAACACTCACCAGCAGCCAGTTATTACAAACTACTGGGATTAGGACCAACTGACCCACTTCTGCTGACAAATGGTTCAGAAATGTTGAAAATAAACCTCAGAAATACAGTGGTTTGTAGGACACCATTTCTCATTGAACTTAAAAGAGTAGAGGATAGTTTAAGTTTGCACAAAGTTGGACAAAAATCAGGATTATCTCAAGCTTTCTCCCATGAATTAGGGGGAAACTATGTCCTGTTGTGTCTGTGTTAATGTGACTAATGAGCCCCTCATTGGTATGCGGTAGGTATCTCACAGTGGGCCACTGTCTTTGGCACAAAACTGGGCAGTAGACAAAGCAGACCAAACCCCAAGCCCCAGAAAGTGTTTTCTTCCCACAAACTAAACTAAGGCAAAAAAGAACGTAGAACTGCACACTTAAATTTAATTTGTACAGGACTTTTAAACATGGTACTAACTGTGAGATAACTTTTGTCATGTTGGCAATGTTGGATAAATGTTGGATAAAGCAAAAAGGTTGAAAGTATGAAATGTTCAAAGCAGCCAGGTCAACCAAATAAAAACGACTTAAAATCAATCCCGCTCGAAACATACCAAAACATCATAACATCCCGCTCTCCCCCACATACTGTCGTTGTGTCCTTGGGCAAGACACTTAACCTACATTGCCTCCAGTGAGTGATCTGTAACACTGGTAAATAGCTTAATGTATGTAAAGCGTTTTGAGTGCCTACTACAGTAGGTGGAAAAGCGCTATATAAAAATAAAGATTATTATTATTATTAAGTCGCTTTGGATAAAAGCGTCTGATAAAAGACCAAATTTAATGTAATGTACATTTGATGTACTTGCTAAAGTCTATATTAGTTCATCAGCTGTTTCAGTCAAAGTGAACAGTAACCACCAACAAGAGTCTTTTCAGAACTGAAGCGGTGGAGCATTCACTCACTGAAACTGACTATAAATCGACTACTAATTACTTAGTGGAAGGAATTAATTTAGGTCAAGTTCTTCCCGTTTCTCTTCATACATACCTTATATTTAATATTTTTACTACAATAAATCCTGGGAAGTATCTAGTTCCACATTTTACTTCTTTGTCAAATAAAACTCAAAATGGACTCCATTTTAAAAGGGAAGTTCAGCTCTGGGCCTCATTGTAGTGAGCTCAGCGTGAATTAAACATGACTCAGCTCCAGGCACTTTATCTGCGTCTGCTCTCCTTTCTGTTATTTTTGAGTCATGTAGGTCACTTCCTCAGAAACTGTAGGACAACGGATTGTTTTAGAAGAACAGTGTGTCAGGATTAAACCTTTGCCATTTTCTTTGAGGTTTTTTTCAAGATTTTGATTGTCATGGTTAAGCTTAGTTCTGGTTTAGTTGCAGTTTAATCTTGATTCAGTCATAGTCAGGTTAGTTTTGACCTGGTTTACTCCAAGGATTAGGTTTGACTCAGACTTGGTTGGGCCTTTGTCTTGGTTTAGCCCTGATTAATTCCTAAATTAGCCAATTAGGCAGTTTTTAGTCCTGGATTTAGTCCAAGTTTACCCATTCTTTAGTTTTAATCTTGGGTTAGCCCATGTTGGGTCCCAGGTTGGTCTTTGTCGATTACAGGATTAGATTTGGCATGGCCCCAGTTTAGTCAGCACCTGGTCTAATCTTGATTCACTCCAGGTTTAGGTTTGGTTGAATCAGCCCTGGTTTAGTCTTGGGATAGTGCTTGTTAGATTCAAGATTCAAGATTCAAGATTTTTATTCGTCACATACAAAATTATATACAGCATATATAACCAGCAGTGAAATGTGAGTCAGGTCCGCTCCATGGACAGTGCACTTATTAAGGAAAACACTCAGATGAAAATATACATAAATGTAGCTATGTAAGAATGAAATAAAAGTAAACAATAAAAAATATAAGAATAAAATATAAAAAATGTGTAAATATAAAAAATGTGTAATGTGGGAATAAATCTAGATTGCAAAATAATGTACATGAATGTAAACTGTAGACTTAAATATTAAAAAATGTACAGGGATGTACAGTGTGCATATATGCATATGTTAGGGCATACTCCTGATTTATTTAAAATGTTGTCCTAGTTAAGTTCTGGTTTACTCCAGGATAGGCTTAGTTAGTCCTTGGACTTTGTATGGTCCCAGTTTGGTTCTGGTTTTATCTTGGCTTAGTTGTGGGTTTAGGTATGGTTTTATTTCTTGATTGGTCCATCTTTTGCTCTGGTTTAGCCCTAGTTTAGTCCCGTTTCTAGTCCCGATGTATCCCCGGTTTGTTCCTGTTTTTTACAGAATCAATCACAGTTTAATGGACAGTTAAGTAAACCACTCTTTTGGACCAGTCAGTCCATATCAGGACTAAAATGGGTCACAGGCGGTGGACGCCCAAAGGGGACTGGTCTCTCTGAACCAGATCAACAACACTAAACCAATCTCTGGCAAACAAAACGTAATCCGCACAAGACCAGCCAGTTATGAGCTTAGACCATTTAGAACCACACTGCAGCCTTCAGTCTGGGTCTGAATGAGGTCTATCAAGTCCCATCTGTGAACCAGGGCCGCGGCCCTTGAGGGAAAACCCAGTGGAAAACCAAACAATGGCCCAGTCTCAGCAGAAAAGACTTTGATCCAATTGAAACCAAACATAGAAGGCTAAAAAGTCACAGGAAACGGGTCTGCAGTGCTTGAGATTAGAAATGCACTGTAGAAAATATATCAGCAAATAAAATGATTTAACAACCTCTCAGCCGTGAACGCTAATTTGACTAGCAATTTAAGCACAAGGCTTTTATACTAAAAGCTACCATCGTCATTTTTGAAAGATGTAAAAGGCAGTGGAGATATATTTTCATTGCACTCACAGTTGGAGTTTCAGTGCATTAACTTTCATTATCAAGCTTATGCCATTTACAATAGGCAGCACAGATGTTATAAATAAAACTTTTCACTAAAAGGTTAGGAGTTTCAATGAAAAACCCTCAGCTCTGGAGCATTTATATTAGTTTACAGGGCAATTATGCCAACCAGTATAGATGGGAGTCACTGTTACAGTGCCTTGCGAAAGTATTCGGCCCCCTTGAACTTTGCGACCTTTTGCCACATTCAGGCTTCAAACATAAAGATATGAAACTGTAATTTTTTGTGAAGAATCAACAACAAGTGGGACACAATCATGAAGTGGCGCTACAAAGTATTAAGTTAAGGGGGCTGAATAATTTTGCACGCCCAATTTTTCAGTTTTTTATTTGTTAAAAAAGTTTGAAATATCCAATAAATGTTGTTCCCATTCATGATTGTGTCCCACTTGTTGATTCTTCACAAAAAATTACAGTTTCATATCTTTCTGTTTGAAGCCTGAAATGTGGCAAAAGGTCGCAAAGTTCAAGGGAGCCGAATACTTTCGCAAGGCACTGTATATTGCAGAAACTAGGGAACACAGCCAAAGCAGAGTCTATAGGACCTTCTTTACCGTTTCTGACGCGTCCTCAAAAATTAGGACTGTATTTTGGACTCACTTAGGTATTTAGTGTAGTCCGCTGCTTTTCCAAAAGGTGAAGCTACACACGCTGCAGTCTGTTGATTGGACGATAGACAGCTAAACACAAACAATCTCAAACAAGAGTTGTCTTGTCTACAACACAAGTGAACGGTGGATACTTCATGGTCTTCCAAATTGTACCGATAGACTATTGATGTACAATGATATAATTTTACTAATGGGTACCCAAAGCTGAATGTGAAAGCTAATATGGTGCACTTTTGGTTTATTCAGGAAGGCAGAGTTAATCTCACTTCACATTCTTCTGCAGCAACACACCTACCCTCGTTTGCCTTGTGAGTGTTATTTCTGCAGACTGTATCTGCATTTCTGAGGTAACAGTCACAGATAGCGTTTAATAGAGGTAGGGTCATGCAACTCTCAATGACCTTTTCCTGAATAATGCCAGACATTTTTTCCATTTTCATTCCACAATATACGTGTTTGATTGTTGTCCCTAAGCATTTACAGTTTCCTTGCACTTCTTTGAGATCCTGAGAGTGTTTTCAGAGCCAATACAAAATCTCAAGTTAAAAGGAAGAGCTTGGAAATTATGGAGTCGAGATTTTGTGCTAAAAATGTCCAATGCAACTTCCTGTTTACAGAGAAACAGGCAGAAAGACAGGCCAATTTTCTGAAAATGGAGTGAAGCTTTGAGTACAGGGAGGTGAGATAAGCAGCAGCCTTCAGCTCAGTGTCAGCCACAAACCACAGTGTGCTCCAGTTTAAGATTCCTGTGGGACACAACTCCACTGTCACAAAAACAGACGGGACGGTTAGCTTTCTTTATAAAAAAAAACAAACAAACAACATAACATTAGTCTTCAGTGCTGCTAGTTCAACACAGTCATGTGACCAGTGCATGTGACACCTGTGTTTCTTTAAAGGGAGTCACTAAAATGGCAACATTAGAGAGACATTTGGAAAACGTTGTGGTTTTAATGCAGAAAAATAAAGCGTAAACTGTCAAATAAGGGTTTGTCACTCCGAGTCAAATGGCAAAGTTATGCCAAATAATTGTGCCATTGCTTCAATATTATAAGTTTCTCCAGATTGTAAAGAGTTAGTTGTAGATGTTTGGAGGAATTCTGTATGTGGCAGCAGTAAATAGTCAGTGCATCTTCTCAGACCTACTGTCAGAACAGTTAATTCAGTAATGAGAAATAACCTGCAGTCATTCTTTTTGTATTACTTTCTCCTTTTCACTAATGACTTGTGTATTATACAAGTCCGTTACCAGCTGACTTTATATATGCACCAGCTTCACCTGGTTAACATCAAACAGAAAAAGTGCATAATTTTTTTAAACCTTTCACTTCAGTCACCATAGACAGTGCAGCCCAGAAAAAAAACACAAAAACAGAAAACAACTGTCCTACAACAAGAATGATAATACATCTCTGCTCAATGGTTTAATCCTGGCTGTTTAAGGTTTCATATTTCAGCTCTTTCAGGTTTTAGAGAGAGATGGGAAATAAATGTTTGGTCTAAAACACCTCAGTTTGTCATAAACTGGAATAGCTTTCACTTTTACCATTAAATATCTATATAAATATGCAACAGTCTAGTCCTGATGTTAAGATTTCCATTGTTGGGTTGTACAAAGCCGTCTCTGTCATGAAGCAGAGACGGCTGTCGCTCACGAGAAAACAAGCCCAATACAATAGTGTCCTTATCCTCAACTCGAACAACGCACCAACAACCGCCCACAGTATGAACAATATGCACAATAACACACACAGACATCTCTTAACACTGGAGCCAATGGAGACACAACAATACATTTTAATAGGCTTCAAAGACATAACTGTGATTCATACTTTGCTTATGTGCAATGATACAGCAGCCAATACATTTCAACTCTGATTAAATGCTTCACATTGAAGATTCAGATCAATGGGATGCAAGTGTTTTACAAAGCCAATAACAAGTTTAATGTGAGACCTGAGCCTGAATTGATCTGAAATACACTTTAGACAAGTGGCCACAACTGCTTCTTCATTTGAGAGCATCCACCAAACACTGACCTCAGAGACTGCTCCATCTCACAGTAAACACTTAGCACTGATCCCAAAGTGGAACGGAACCGAGTGGCCTCAGATAATTACCTGTCAATCAAAGTCCCACCAGAGCTTTGACTTCAAACTCCAAAGACAAATGAGTAGAGAGACTGGGATAAAGGACTAAACCTAACACCGAGACCGATGGCCTTACAAGAATGTACTGTATTACACAAATTTTTAAACATATATGGTTTACATTAAAGGCCAATGACACCCTTCTTTAACCATAGGCAGACGTCATATCTAAGTAATCTGAGTAACTGTATACATTATATTTATTAAAGAACATATGAAAATAATAAGTGCACCACATCTTTGGACCACCTGTTTAAGAGAATTAGATCATTTTTGGTGATAGTACAAGCCCCACCCTAACATTTTCTGACTCATATAAACTTGACCTAAAAAAGAAGAAAGAAAAAAAGAATCAAGCTACTCATTTAAATTGCTCCATAACTTCGTTTCAAAAGCACGTACGAGAGAATAATAAATTATGTTAATACTAAGTTCAGCATAACATAGTCCAAGGTCTATTTGTTTTCAAACATTTCACACCGAGGACCACCTCATAATAACATATTTGACTTTCCAAGAACCACAGTGTTACTGCTCAGGAAAAAACAGAAGTATAAACGGCAGTAAATCGTATTATGCTAATTGTAACTTATAGTCTTTAGCCCCTGGAGCCTTAACACTTGTATAAAAAGAGCAGATAGATTTCAAGCCACTCTTTAATGTTCTCTACTCACTTACTGACCGCACACACATTTTCCATTTGCCAAAATTAATTTCAGCTGAATGCCTACTGTTCCTTTGTCTGTTAAAATCTACCTCCTTTCCAATGTCAAAATGTGTGTACAGCTTGCTTACAAATCTATTGGCATTCTTTTTTGTTATTCTGTTAGCTCTTGACATTTCTTTAGACTTGCACTGCTTATTGAAGAAGGGAGGGCAAAAACTATATTTCAAAATGCCTATGGTGCACAATACTAATTGATATGTCATAAAAATAAGCTAAAGTTTATGTTGATGCAGATTTTGATCCAAACGTGAATGTCGAGTGTGTGGCCTTAATAACGGCATATATGCAAAAAATATTTAAATAATTGTTTGATTTGCAGTTTAGGTATATATAATTTGGTGTTTTTGGTGTTACAGCGTACTGTCAAAGCAAATTCTAGTCAATTATAGATACGTTGTCTGTAAAATGTGCGTCATATGATGTGACGATGTTTAACGACAGACTTGAGTGTTCTGTTTAAAATGGATATATACTCATCTTTGGTTATATTTTGGACTTTATTAAGTGTGAAATTTTGCACACATCCATGAAACCCTTTGTGAATGGGTCTGGACGAGCGGCTGTCCGTAAACACAACGTTCACCTGAGCTTCACGTCACGCCGCAGCCTAATCCCATCAGCCCCATTCACACACACACGGCAGCCTACAAACATGTCGCCCTGAATAAAACAATGTAAAAATGATAAACGGTGAAACAAAACGTCTTACCGCTTGAACATAGCCTCCATATCTTTGATCTGTTTGCGGGAGAACTCCTTAAACTCGGTGTAGGGGTTAAACACGCGGCTATGACGAGGCGCCGCGTTGCCCTCGTTGATGTCCAGCCTTCGGTTCAGTTTGGCGACAGTTCGTTGGGAGAATCGCCGCTGGCCCCCGCTGCTTCTCCCGCCGCCGCCTGGTTTGCGGTGTGGTCAGGGGAGTCCGTGGGGGTTCTGGCTCGGGCCAGGCTCTGCTGCGGCTGAGGAGGCTCCTGGCCCGGTTCCCCGTCTCCCGCGGAGGTAGCTGCCAGGCGGGACTGCAGTTTGCGGGCCAGCTCATCGGAGGCCATGGTGCTGTGATGAGGAGATGGAGCCTGACACTGAGCCGAGTATCACTGTGAAGCTCGAAAGGGTAACAACGAGGGTAAGAACACTACTTCCGGTGGTTTTCAGCCTTCACAAAAAAACGGATCTTAACCTTAACTGAAGAATCAACGGAACATTTTAAAAGGAATCATTGATTACTATTTTTTTTTTATTATTGTAGTATTTTTTTGTATCTTTTGTTTGAACCTCTTGCACTCCCCTTACCATTTTGAGCAAAACAATAAATAAAATAGCTATAAATTCTCAACCATTCTGAATAAATCTGTCTTTACAAAAAGATAAGAACGATATCTCAATATTTGATAAATTCATGGTGTTTTTTCTATTATCTATTATCTATGTGATGCTGTGTAGGTCCCACATAAACTGACTAAATTTTTGATTTATTAATCTGCCCTGGCTGGTGAAGTATGTTATGGTTAGAGAGAGTTATTTAGGACACAAGTGCATTTGTAAAGAGCAACAGGTTAAAACTTAATGGATTGTCCTATATGACAATTTATGACTACACGTGACATGCAGACTCCTCACAGAAAGTCCGGAGTCGGCCGAGGATGTATAAGTTGGCCCGATTTTGAACTCACGACCTTCTTGTTGTGAGGCAGTAGTACTAACCACTCTGCTACGAAATAAATAAATACCCCCAACACCCACCAGGTGGCACCATTGCTCAACGCCACGGAGTCAAATTGGCCAAGCCACGGAGTCAAAATGCACTTTTTAAAACACAACCTTTTTTCGTTAAAAAAATATATATATTATAACATTTTGGAATATGTGAAAGTTTTTTAATATAGTGATGCCTGGCTCCTAAATAATTAAAATTAATAAAAAATAATAATCTGTAATCATAAATAGACAATATATAAATAATTATTGTATTGTGTTTTGGTTCCTTTTGGGATTTTAATATTTTATTTGTCAATAAATTGTATTACTGATAATTATTCGTACCCAAACCTTTAATCTGAATAAAGTCCGTTACTGCGCTTGCTAACGGCTAACGCTCTAACATTTTATTGTGAAAAAAAAGCTAACCGGAAGCGCCTCACAGTGTCCTCGGCTGTAGCGGAACACTCGACCTGGGAATTTACCATGTCATATTTAACAGAGTACACTTGTCATTTGTCATTGACTCTTCTGGATTACAGTCAACAGATGGACGGTGCAACAAACGACACGATGGACAAATGAATAATAATGAGCTAACACCAGCTACCGGACGTGAAGACGGACGAGGGACGCGATTTTGGTATTTGACTCTTTTTACTTTCAATGACATGGCTTTTGTATGGTTGTCCAGTTGTGTATAGACAGTTCATAAACAGCTGGTGTCATACAGTTTAATTTTTTAAATAATCATTTAGCTGTATGTTCACAGTTAAGGAAAGCTTTATTGAAGTAAATCTAGGTTAATGGTACGCCTTAACAGCATTAACTACTTTGCAAATATGCAACATTGTAAGCACTGACTTTCGGGGTATCAGATGTCACTGAGAAGGGGGAAGTAAAGTTGTGCTATAGATTCATTGGACTTTTAGTTTTTTTATTGTGGCTGCATTCATATTTCCACCCCTTGGCAAGCACTTAGACTGTCACTTACTGCACACATAGAAGGAAAACCACATACAACCATTTATATTTACAATAGCACAGTACAGTGTAATGACCATATTCAATTCTCAATATTCAACAAAACATCGCACACTCAGTGTCTCCATATGACATGTATTTTATTCAACAGATAACCCTTCAGCTTTCTTCAGATCATTGTGTGGTCTGCTGTCATTCTTTTAAAAGGAAGTTCCATCTGAATAAAACAGCTGGGAGGGGTTTTACCAGCTGCAGCACACACCCAAAGAAAAAGACCAAATACCTTCAATAAATAACATCTAATCAAGAGCTTCTGTCCTTTTATAAAGAAAAGCATTTCAGATTATAATATACATTGAGTCCATGAGGTGTTAAAGTTTTTATAATGTGCTAGAATGTTGTATATGGCTGTCTTTTTCTTTGGGTGTGTCCTGTGGCTGGTGAAGCCCCTCCTACTCGTTTGTGTGAGCATTGCCACCTGTTTTGTTCAGATGGGACATCCTTTAAAAATAACTGCCAATTTCAGCAGAAAACAATGATCTAAAGAAGCTAATAATAAAATGGCCCAAATATTTCTTAGACCAGATGTTTAATGCATATAAACTTCCCAAACCATTACCTAATCTTATAGCTTATATATTTTAACATGATTGCAGCAAGTTGTAGTAATCACAAGCAACTTGGTGCGTATTAATTGTTGCTGTAACCTTTTGTTTTTGCTCTTGTTTCACAGTCTGTGTTTTTTATTTCTCCACACAGTGCTCTTTGATATCAAGAGCAAGCAGACAGGAGGATGAGTCCACTGCAAAGGTTGGTGAAGATAAACCCATAGCCTGTATATAAAGATAGACAGGCACAGCTCTATGTTTGACAGTGTAGGCAAAAGAGAGGAGAATCTTAATCTTTTTATTACAGGCAATAAAACAGACTGGACTGATAAACACAGCGAGCATTGAAAGCTTAGCTTATCTTTTTTTCAATTAAGGTCATAGTCTGATAACACAAAGGCCAAAAATAGCCATTTGGTTTAACTACAATCACAGTAGAGCAATGTGTTTGCAATATGATAATAATATACCATGAGGAGTTAAATTTAGTCAAGCTGTCTGTATTTGGTGATGTTTTTTTGTTTTAAGAGTTTTAAGTTAAGTTTAAGCTAAGATTTTTCAAGGCAGAGCTATATTGTTTTTATTTTTATTTATTTATTTGTCACATGCATAGGCCACTTCTTACACTAAAGTTATAAATTCTAAAAGTCAAACTGGACATTAAACTGGGAGAACATGAAGTGAACTGAGAAGCTTTGTCAAACTTGATGCTTGACACAGAAGAGCTTCCTTCTTTGAGACAGAAGTGCTATGTCTGCCCATCTTTATACACTTTTTATATACAAGGTGTGTTTTACTTTAAACAAGGCAATATTCATTATACATTACATTTTGAAACAATAAAACAAGTTTTTATTGACTGTATCACACTTGAATTGAGTCTCATCTTCACTGGGTAATGTCTGAACAAACAGCACTGCCCCAGCTGTCACACTTGCTCTCATTTCAGCTCAAGCTGAAGTGTGGTTAACTTGTGCTGCAGTATGTCTGATCTGATTGTGGGTGTATTTGCAGAAAAACAGCTGACCACAAGTTCAAGCAGATGTGTTTGAGTGTCAAAACACATTTTTTACATTGCGGATGAAGTACAGGTCGGGCACAGTTTGAAACCAAAAGTCAAAGGAAGCTTTTTGACAATGGAAACTTCTCTGTACTTTATTTCTTCATAAATGCAGTGTTTGGAGGTCATTAATGTTTTGTTAAATAAAAGAGGAAGTGGTACTGGAAGCACATAATGCATGTTTCCACTGGAGCTGTACTGTTTTGGTTTTGTACATGTTTTTAGAGGCAAGGGTAACACTTGCCACTGATCACTCCTCGACTTGGCTCCCAACAGTGAGCTATCGTTCTGAAAGCTTTAGCCACAAAGATTATATAAGAAAATTAGAATTGAAAGGAAAAACAACTTTATGTTTTCAACCATAAAGCTTGTCATATTCTACTTTTTAACAGTCACATGGCAAAAAAGACTGCTTAATGCACCTTTTTCATTTATGAACTTTTTACAGTTTATATTACACTTTTTGTCTTATTGCTCTCGCTTCATGAATTAAAACTATTGCATCTACTGCACGTAGGCCCTAAGATGGAGGAAACTGCTGCAGCTTTCTGCTTTTTATAGTTTAGAAAGCTAACTCAGTACATGACTATAACTCCAGGCCACTAAACACATTAATTTGTTATGACACCTGCAATGGCCAACCTGCCTTTACTACTCTCAAAACAAGGAAACAGTCAGGCTTCATACCGGTTATGATAGACAAGAGAATGCTTGGTACTGCTGTGACGTCATTATTCCAGGTAACAGGGATCATCCATGTTTACAAAAAGGGCAACAGTTCTTAGAAATTAAATTATTCTAGTTAGTTTCTTAAAAACATGCAGTGGTTCAAGACAGGACAGAGCTGTGTCAACTTGCCCAGTTGTCACAGCCTTAGGGAAATGTCAAACTGCAAACGCTCTTTCACGTATCATTATCAGATCTGGGATCAGGTTTCGTAAGTGCCTCATTGTAAGCTGTGCTCTGACTGTAGGATTTGAGTAACCTTTAGGCCTGTCTAAGTGGATTTGTGTAATGTGAAGGGTAGAACAATGGCTTTATAAACCGGTGTGTTGTATTTTACAGAAGTCTGAGTCAGCTGCTGCGCAAATGTAGGAGGACATCATGGGCAGAGATGTGTTTATGTGCAACCAATGGCACTCATTCCAGGACGTACTGCTCATCAAATGCCCCCGAACCAGGTATAGCGCTCACTAGTAAAACAATGTGGACAAGAAACATAGGGAGGGTGTTATAGGCTTGTCAAGTCGTTACTAGGTTTAAGGGTTCTGATGCAGATTAAAGCTACAGGTCCTATAGTATTCAAAATTCAATAACTACATAATTAAAAACCTGTAGTAAATCAATATGAGGTAGAACTACATTGTCTGGTTCGCTCTGTCTTCTGGAGCACAGTGAGAGAAGAAGAATCACAAAAGATTTGAAAATTGTTATTTGTACATTGTATCTAAAGCCAGTACATAAATTAAAAATGGGATGGATGGAACTAACTTTTCTTCATAAACTATATATGCTCAACATGGAGCCAGAGCTTGTAGACCCTCCTACATCATTATGGTCTTATGTATAGGAACATTTTGGCTTTCCCGTCAAAAACAATAAAAGGGAAAGACAAGTGGATAAGTCGAGATTTGTGTGCCGTCACAGTACTGAAAAGTACCAAACCAAAACGTCCAAGAACTAAACCAAAATGTGACTTGTGTGTACAGTTACATTCTTACTGGGAACACATTTGTACAGGATGACAGGATAAAAGTGTTCTGCAGAATGAGATCAGGTGGTGTTTCACTCACTGCTGAATGAAAAAGTAGAATGGAAAGTCTTATAGAGGCTTTTCAAAAACTGCTGCCAAAATAAACCACCCAAATCGGACTCTTTTGCTGTAAATAAGTGTCCTGTAACTTCTGTTGCAGATGCAGATCCTCTGGAGATCCACAAACAGCGGCTGTTGATGTGGTTCGGCCATCTTCCTCGGGAGGAGAAACAGTTCGGGGGAGACTTCAGCCCAGAGACGATGCACGTGAAGCCTCTGATTTTGGAGAGAAAACCAGAGGAGCGAGCCGGACTCATGAGGTCTGCTCAGAGTGTCCAGAGACAGCACCCCTCTTTGACTGTGGAGCAGCTTTTTGAGCCCAGCTCCTCCTGGAACTCATCTCGAGGCCTGAACGTGCTGCTGTACGGAGCAGTGGGCACCGGGAAGAGCACCGTGGTCCGGAAACTGGTGCTGGACTGGTGCCAAGGGAGTACTCTGAGCCAGTTCAAACTGCTCATCCCATTCTCCTGTGAGGACCTGAGCCAGCTCTCAAAGTAAGAGTCTCATTTGAAAATATGTATATGGTCATTTGAGTTTCTATTTATAAAATATATTTTCTCTTGTTTGCTTCAGAGTCACCTCTCTGCGGGACCTGGTGAGCCGTAAATATCTCCACCTGAGGAAACACCCTCTGCTGAGCGGTGAGGGGAACCAGGCCCGAGGCGTGTTGTTTATATTCAACGGTTTGGAGAAGATGAATCTGGACTTTAGGATTGGCTCCACAGAGCTCTGCAGCGATCCCAACGAGCCGCTGCGTCCAGAAGTTGCAGTGGTCAACCTGCTACGTAAATACTTGCTGCCAGAGGTAATGCCAACACCACTGTCAGAGAGTTTATACTGTGTAAAACTGGTTATAAGATGGTTTCTAATAAGATTGCTGTTCCTAACCACTGGTCTTTAACCTTTGGGTGCAACGTCATGGGGTCAAAAGTAAGACGTTAGGAGGTTCCTTGTTGAAAAAAGAAAGGAGCTTCAGTGGTGTTTCCACAATCTTGGTCCAAAAACCAGTCAGTATCTGGTTTGACCACCATTTGCCTCACGCAGTGCAACACGTCTCCTTTGCACAGAGTTGATCAGGTGGTTGATCGTGGAACTCCTCTTCAAAGGCTGTAAGAAGTTGCTGGATTTTGGCAGGAACTGGAACATGCTGTCGTATTCGCTGATCCAGAGCATCCCAAACATACTCAATGGGCGACTTGATCCACAATATTGACATCAGCAAACCACTCCCCCACACAACGCCGTACAGACTGTCTGCCATCTGCCCTGCACAGTGAAAACCAGGATTAATTTGTGAACAGAACACCTCCTAAGTGCCATCAAATGTGAGCATTTCTTCACTCAAATCGGTTACAACTGCAGTTAGGGCGAGACCCAGATAAGCTAATGTGGTAACACGTTGGATGTACTGCCAAGTTCTCTGAAAGGCCTTTGGAGACGACTTATGGAGACATGAACATTCAATTCACGGGCAACAGCTCTGGTGGACATTTCTGACATCAGCCAACTGCACGCCCTCAAAACCTGTAGCATTGTGCTGTGATAAAACTGCACTTTTTAGACTGGCTTTTTATTGTAGCCAGCCTAAAGCTCTCCTGTGAATCATGCTCTATAATCAGCATCTTGAAATGCCACACCTGTGAGGTGGATGGATTATCTCTGCAAAGAAGTGCTCACTAACACTGATTTGGACAGATTTGTGAACAATATTTGAGAGAAATAGGCCTTTTGTGTTCACAGAAAAAGTATTAGATCTTTGAGTTCAGTTTATGAAAAATAGGGGCAAGTGTTGCATTTATATTTTTGTTCAGCGTATTTTTGTGAGTTTGTAAACTCAATCTTGCAAGAATTCAGCTACAGCGCAAGGTTAGCAACATTTTTTGGGAAGTTACATTATATAAACAATTGTAGTATCCATCACAAAGAGTTTCTCCATCACCCTTTAACCTTTTATATAATTGACTGAAAATAGATTAATGTCGGTCATGTGACCAGATGTATTAAAAAGTTATTTGGACCAGTTTGACATGTGGATAGTTCTTGTTTTATCAATATTGTGCAGCCCTAATGTTACAGCGGAACGTTTATTAACAAAGCCACTGTCTTTTTTCCACTACATCAAAATCAATATTGCTACTCTCACTATTTGGATTTATCACCTGAGCTGACTTAATTGGTCAAAACATTCATTCATTCATTCATTCATACTTAATATATTTATTAAATAACATTTTAGGCATCATTTATTAAACTACCCTCAGTACCTTCTGCATGACACTAAATATACAGTATAAACATTTACTTTTTTGATCAAACATTAAAAAGGAAATGTACACTTGAAGAAAATGTAGAATATATATGTGCTTATCATTATCTTCCAAATTGTTTACCATATTTTGAAACCTTGTTCTTTAATTTCTTGTTTCCTGTTTTTGTAGGCCAGTGTTATGGCCACCACCAGGCTGTCAGCTTTGGACCGCATCCCTCCAAAATATGTGAGTCGCTACGTTCAGATCTGCGGCTTTAACGACCCGGATCAACAGAGAGCCTACTTCACCAGCCGCCTGCTCCAACAAACCGACAACACTCCTCAGAAAGAAGAGGCCCAGGCTTTGATCGAGCTTCTTTACCTCAACCTCCAAAGGGAAAGCCAGTTAGCCGCCGCCTGTTTCCTGCCTTCATACTGCTGGTTAACCTGCGCCACGCTACAGTTTCTCCACTTGACAGACGTTAATGCACCTATTCGCACACTCTCAGGGATTTATACTAGTTTTCTGAGGCTAAACTTTGGTGGAGAGGTTCTGGGAGTGGGAAGCGGAGCGGAAATGCCAATCCAAGAACATCAAAACTCACTAATGCTGTATGTTGTGCGCACTGTGGGAAAAATGGCTTTCGATGGCGTCACAAACAGACGCACATCCTTTTCCGAAAAAGACCTGGAGCAGTGGATTGGAGGGAAAACCAAAACGGACGAGGAGCTACGGCAGCTGGCCATGTTCAGGACAGACGTGTTGGACTTTTTCCTGACTCCATGCGTTGAAAACAACAACAAACATTTTCCCCGAGAGCTGAGTGTACATGAGGAACAGCAGTATGTGTTTGCAGCTCCGGCCATGCAGGAGTATCTTGCTGCACTTTATGTGGTTTTGGGGGAAAACAAGTCGGCGCTGGAGATACTGGGCGGGCAAGTTTCTTTTTATTTTACATTTTCCTGAAATCTCTAAAATGTGGTACTTTTTATTATTTATTTTTTTTTGTCAACAAGGTTATATTGTAAATATATACAGTATATCTACAATATCATGATATCAAGTCATATTTTTTTTTGTACCAGGTTATTATTCTAAAATACCACAACATCTTACCATGGACTTGTTATGACATAAGTCGTAATGGTCACATTCTTTTAAACTATAGTTGGACTTTCATTGAGATTGTTTATTACACAAACAATAGGGCCACCGGTGGTCATGTTATGTACAGGTAACTGCTCCCACACCAAATGTAAACCAACCACCAAAATAAAACTATAAACCAAATCCAGTGTGCATTATGGCTCCAAGAGAAGTTAACGTTACTCTAATAATGCAGCTAACTTGTATAATGTAATCCCTCACTCGCCAATACTTGCCTCCCATACTGAGTATTTGGAGCCATGCTTCATACTTCTGGTAAACTCACACTGCAGTAAGTACGTGTATCGTAATATCAGGTCAAAGGAGTACAAGTGAAAAAGGTCTTGGGAATCAGTAATAATGCCATTCCTTTTCTAACAGGGAGGTTTCCAAAGTCATCGGTCAGGCCACTGAGGACTTGAACACAATCATGAACATCATCTCTAAGATCATCCCTCTGCGGCTCTTCGCTCTATTTAACCTCCTCAAACTTTTCCCGAAGCTGTTTGAGAAGTTCAGCTTTCACAACAAAGGCAGCATCGCTCGGACGCTGGCCGCAGAGATGTTTCGTACCGAGGACAGCCACAACGAGGACGTCCTGGACCAAGTGGAGAAGAACCTGCTGGGAGTCCACGGCCCGCACCAGCCGCAGCTCAGCGAGAGGCAGCCGTTCGAGCTCTATCCGATCTTTATGGGGGGTTTGTTGAACTACAGGAATAGAGTCCTGCTGCAGCAACTGGGCTGCAACATCCACAACAGCGCAGTGGCCCAGATCACACAGGCGCTGCGCAAATACCTGGTCAGAGGTGAGAAGAGAGACCTTTTCTGCACTTTTCTGGTTGTATAATGATCCTTATTTTAAGCTCTACTGTAAATCTGCATCATCACCTGGTCCAACTGTTTATCATAGCAAGAGTGCAGTACTCACTGTAATTTACCCAATAGTCTTAAAATTAACATTGTTTTTACATTAACTGCCATGTAACAGCTTTCTGCTTTTCTTGTTTCAGAGCTGAATAAACCGCAGCCTCCCGAAGAGCTGATGGACCTCCTGTTCCTCTTGTACGAGTTTCAAAACCCACGTCTCACAGCTGAAGTCGTGTCGACGATTAGATCCATCAGACTCTCCAGCATCAGGATGACCTCGCTCAAGTGCTTTGTGCTCAGCTCCGTGCTCTCCTGCACCCCTCCCAGGTACAACTCTCCAGGTTCACCTCACACTGCAGGAGAGGCCTCTTCTACAAACCACATCTGACTCAATAATACAGTCAGTACAGTAACAGAGATCCATCACAGACAAAGCTCTCTGAATATTCTCTTCTCTGATGCCGTGAATATAGCTGAACCTGCTCTGTGCCTCTGGCTTCTATTACACAGTCAGTTCAGGCAATTTGTTGTCTTTAAACTAAGTTTAGTTCACTGTCGCTTGCAGTTACCATCTTGAAGTGCTGGACCTGTCTTCGTGTTTGCTGACTCATGACTTGCTGCAGATCCTGTCACCGGCCTTCAGGCACACGCAGCACCTCAAGTAAGAACAAGTACTGCTGCTGTGAATGGTTCGGAGTGAGACAGTAGAGCATGCGACAGTTAAATGACCTGTTGAAGCACGATCAAAGAACAAAAGTGAAAAGTCCTGAGTCACTCCTGACAATGCATCCGTCTGAAAATTACTACCAACAATAAATGACAGTATATCGATCCACAGTGAAGAGAAGTATAAGAATAATCTACTATATAAATTTAACTCTTTCCATTTTGAATCATTAATTTTAATTTAAATCCACCACTGAAGCAAAATAAAACATTAAGTCCAGGATTAAATCTGTGAATAGGGCTAATGCAGGACTAAACCAAATGTTAAAGCAGAGTTAAACCATTACTAGATCCAGGACTATACCAGAGCTTAACTAGGACTAATCTAGAACTAAAGCAGGACTACAGTAAAACAGGAACGGAATCCAGGACTAAGTCACTGTATTGGCTTGGAGTAACACAGGACCAAACCAGGATTAAATCAAAGTTTACACATTAGCTAAACCAAGAGCAGGTAGAAAAGATTCTGCATCTGGACTGAAACCAGATCTGCCCTAACTAGGACTAAACCAGGACAATATTAGACTAATGCAGGACTAAAAAACTCTGCAATGAGCCATATAGTTACAACAAATGCAATTAAATGGACTTGGAATAGACCCTCCACCTGACTTTCATGAAGTTTGAGAATTACAGAGTACTTCGTTACAAAAGGGGACAATTTTTCACCAAAAGCACTTGTTTTTTTACTTCCACTAACCTTCATCACAGAAACTATTATCCAATAACCAAAGCATGCTGTGGTTTTGTGTCTGAAGCCTGCAGTTTAACAGCCTGGGTCCTGACTCCTGCATCCTCCTGAGGGACCTCCTGCTCGACCCCAAGAGCTCCATTGAGACTCTGAAGTAAGAACATGACTTAATCCAAGTTTGGGTTTGAGCTTCTTTATTAAAATGGTGGTTTTATGGGTGGATAGACTAGCGTCAACGATATTAACGCTTTAAAACAGCTGTTTCGTGGTCTGACATTGTCCTGTTTGCTGCAGACTGTGTGATAACCCTCTCCTCGACTCCGGTGCGAGTGTTCTGCTGGAAGCCCTGCCCCAGAGCCAGTCTCTGAGGCACTTAACCCTGATGCACACCGGTTTGGCTGATGCGGGTGCTATGGAGCTGGCTAAAGCCCTCGAGAGGCACAGCGGCCTGGAGGAGCTGAACGTGGCTTACAATAACATCGGAGACAACGCCGCTCTGAGGCTGGTGGACGTCTGCAGAGAGCACCCCACTGTCCACACGCTGCAGTAAGTACCTCATCGTCAGGGTCCCACATACATCCTGGAATTTAGAAATGACCTGCAAAATGATTAAAATGTCCTTTTTTTTTTTTTTTTTAATGTTTCTTTGTGCAGTCTGTACCTGAATCATCTGAGTGACGTGGGGAAGCAGTCTCTTTACGTTCGAGGAGATAAGAGTAAAAGTGGGCGCAAAGTCAAAGTCCTGGCCTCGGTCACAGAAGGGTCGGACCTGTCTGAAGACTGGCACCCGATCCTCAGCGTGATAACGGAAAATGCCTCGTCCTGGGACCGAGAGCGGGTCAAACAGCAGCTCAAGGTAAGTTCTGGTCGGAAAGGCTTTATGGGCCTTTCAAAAAAATAACTCCCTAAAATCTTTAACTGCATCATGCATCTCTCACAATTGCTTTCCAAAACCAAGGTTGCGCAAACCCAAGTGGCAACGTTTTTCGTCATTGTCTATCGTTATTTATATTACTAAATGTCCAGACAATACTAAATGTCTAGTTTAACTTCATTTGTATCATGCCATCGAATGTAGCAAGTAAGTTAGCATCGGTGCAGACTCATGGTAATACTGCCTCTACATTGTGCCCACCTTGATCAAGCCCACAAAAATCCTAAATTATTTTGCTGACTATATTTTAATAAAAATTAGTAAATCCTTCTAGTGTTTGTTGCAGCAGTATATGTACAGTCAAACCTCCAGCCTCTTGCATCACTACACACTAGGATTTATTCACTTGGCTAATGGCAGCACACACACATTTTAAAAGCTCTTTTTATTTAAATATATATATTTTATTTATAGAAACACAACTTTTGTAGTGCTTATATGATGTTACTGTTCACGTAACTGGTTCTATCCTGAGACTTGGATTACTTTGACTTAGTGTTAACAGTTGCAACCTATTTGTGTCTCTTTATTTTTTGTCATGTCATGTTTAGGTTTTCCTCCGAGATCTGGAGTGGGGGCGAAAGCAGCAGCCCAATTGGTGGAAGAGACTGCACTTCCGCCGCGTGGAGAAAGGAGTCAAAGAGACACTGAAGATGCTAGAAAAAGATGACGTGAGCCACAAACCATCGGGGCATTAACTGTCCCTGTGAGCGCAGTAGGACACTAAAGCAGCATTAGAGATTTATCTTAATGTAACAGAGGGGTTTATTTCAGAAGGAGGTAGAAAATGGTACTTAAATTTAACATGTGTCAATGATGCAGTGGGGTTTAGTATTTTCAGATAACAATCATAAAAAAAAAAAAAAGATGCTACTTTTTCAAGAAAATGGAGAAACAATGATGCTTTGTCTTTGCAGATTCACCTTGTGTCATTCACTCGTGGGTTTTGAAATCCGTTTTATCTGTTTTTATTTATAATCTTGACTCATTTTAAACATGTGAATGAGATTTGTAACTGTAATCACTTATTACAGTAAATACTAGGAGTGTCCTACTAAAATCACATGACTCGGATCTCACTTTAAACCTACATTTGTAGCTTTTCCAACCATTTCATTTCATTTTGAAAGAATGAGCCACATACTAAATGATTATTAAAGAAGGGTCAAAGACTTAAAAGATATAACTATTCATTTGTCAGTCTAGTTTTGCAAATGTGGCACGAGGTGAGCTCTGATCCTGGACATGTACTTATGTGAAGACAGAGAAGACACTTTTAGGGCAACGTTGAATAGCTTTTTACCTTTTTAACATAAAACAGGGGCTCCTTCTCAGAGTAATACTGGGTAAAGGGAGCTACTGTTTTTTGACAAAGAAATGTTGCGAGTAACTTTCTATTTGACACAGTTTGCAAACGGCAGACTGTTCCCTACACCTGATCTAAACAAGAGCTGTTTAAGGAAACTGTCTCAGGTTCAATGTGAATGACACTGTTCACAGTAAAAGTGGGTTTCCTCAACGGAGATAAAAATAAACTATCAAACAGGTCTAAAGATTGCATCAAATGTTTATAAAAGAGAAATAAAAGGATAATGAGTTTTAAAGTAATCAGTCTTCCATTTAATTTACTAAGTGCATTTTTAGGGTGACAATGACATTCAGCAGAACTACAGATTGATTCCAAGGGATGTTTAGTGCCTTCTGTTCAGGGAATTCAGGGAAATATAGATGTAGCTAGGTGTATCCTTTTTAAAAAGATGGGTCAGGTTGGACTAAGATGGCTGACAGGTATTGTACAGTAGGAAGTGCTTGTATGTTTATTTTTTCTGAAGTTACAGAACCACAAACCTCAGAATTTGAAGCCCTAAGCATTGCAATAGATAAAATACAACCCACCTCACAGCTGCTCTTTCAACATGTCCCTCAGGTTTTGGTGGAAAAGTAGCTCTGTCTGAACGCCAGGGGGCACTGTGGCTTTAGATGAAGTCAAGGAGCTGCACAAAGGGTTTGAAAACATGTATTTATTGCACTCTGTAAATTACTATTAACTTTTTTTGTCTCATAAAGTTTACTATCCATACCTGTCAAATATAGTCATGTATTAGTTGGGAAAACTTTATTGGAAAAACATTAAGTAGTGTTGTATTTAAGAGCACTTAAGACCATTTCCAAAGCCCCTGCCTCAGTAATGGACTCAGTTATAGAGAAATCTGGATTTTTAGACCAAGACTGGCCCAGACTACAGCTGTTTTTAAGTCCATATTATTCTTGTGATTGAATAAAAAACAAGATCTTTGCTCATTAGCGCACTCCCTAAAGGATTTTCCATCTCTTCCCTTGACTCTGGTCCTGGTCTTTTCTTGTCCGATGTTGACCACAACACTACTGTAAAGTGCCAGAATCCAAACTGACTTGAACTGTGCTGCATTCAATCTGTTGTAGTCATTTAACATTTGAGCCAGTCTAACTCCAACAGCATATGAACCGAGATTTTCCTTTATTTGCACCTTGGTGTTGACTTTAAAGGGACAGTCCATGCAGTATTTTATAAAATGTGGTCTGTGAGATACTTTTTAAGAAATACTGGACTATCCCTTTTAAAGCAGAGTAAAGCCATATGTGCTGCATGTTTGTGTATGAATGAAACAAATGTGCTTTGTCTGATGAATTGTAATTTTAAAATCCTTAATTAAATGTTATGCTGACAAATAATAAAGTCTCTTGTGATATTTACATAAAACACACACATTGAGCTGCTAAAATAAAAGGTCCCCACTTTTATGTAGATGATCAATAGTTTTAACTAAACTTGAAACATGGATAAAGTTGGTTTGTATTTGTGACAGAACATAGCAGGGTGTAGTTCACTTGTGTAGCTGTGTTTTACTGCCTCCTAGTGGTAGTTCAGGCATAATGCAGTACAAGAATTTGACTGAGAATCATGTTAAGAGCCTAAAATATTCACTCATGTGGAGAATTTAAAAGCTAGAATATGCAGGATGGACCTGTTTTTTGCAACCTGCCAAAAATATGAATCAAAGACTCAAATGGGCAAGGTATAAAATTCCTAAAAGTTTGAGTACTCTTTTTAAGAAATTTTTAAGAAAATTTAAGAAATAGGCCTCTGCTCTAGGCCTACAAGACCACCACTGGTTCTGCACCCTCATATCTTCACTCACTAATACAGACCTACGTTCCTACTAGATCCCTGCGCTCTGCAAATGAACAACGTCTGGTGGTACCGTCCCAAAAGGTAAAAATCACTCATGTAATTTTCTCTGGATCTGTTCCACATTGGTGGAATGATCTACTGCTGCATACAAGATCAGCAATTCTGTAGCCAATCTTTAAAAACACCTGAAAATATTCATCTCATGTGGAGAACACCTGACTAGACAAACATGCAGGATGGACCTGTTTTCTCTCAACCTTTCTTCAAAAAAAAAAATATGAATCATCCTTAGATACTGTGCTGGGTTTAAACTGACTAGTTTTTTGTGCACTTATGATTTTGTACCTTGTGTTGTTAAAATTGATTGTTTTCTCACTTGTAAGTTTGTTGAATAAAAGTGCTAAATGACTTTATAAATGTAAATTGTCACATTTCTTTTCAAAATATGAACAAGTGTGTGGAGCTGCAATAAAGAGCACAATCTGGAAATACAGAAAAAGGCTTACTTGGAGCATTTAACTTTTTTTTTTCCCAATAACATTCTTCATTGCTCTTTTCTTATATTGTCTAACTATATTGTCTAATTGTCTATATTGTTTAGTTCTCTGAATAGGAACAAGACTAAAATCAGAACATTACTCAACACAATATCCCAATTTCTCAAAGGTAGCTCAAAATGAAAGCAACATAACTGCATAGTTTTTACACAAAACTTACAAACAGCTTCAAGATAGGGCTGAACGTGCCAGAAATATTGTAACATTGATAACAGAATCAATGTTACAATATTTCACACCATTAAATATCATTTACTAAATACTAACACTTCTTGTTCGATAGGCTCAAGAACTGGAAAAAGCCTACTTTGAGGAGGATAAATGTTCAGTGTATGATCATTGTTGATCCCTGCAGTTGAACATAACAGAAGAGTAAGACGATCATAAATAAACAGCCAGAGGAGGTTGTAATTCCAGTTTGAGCGCTGGCGTTTGTCTTCGATGTGTGTGTCTTTGACAGAGTTTTATTAACAGCAGTAAATGTTTAACTCACCTGAAGCTGTCGGTTTTTTATTGACCCTTTGAGCTGAGTGGACCTTGTGCGTCCACAGAGACAGGCTCAGGGATTTCACCAAGACGCTCAGCATGAAGACTCAAACAGGTACAACAACTCAGTGTTTTTAAGAGATCTGTTCACTATTGATGCTCATCCTTTGTAGAAATGTGTTTCTGTTGATAGCTTTTTGACATATGGCATTGAAAATAGGTTATAATCAAACCCGCCTAATGAATATAAATTGTGTTTGGTTAACGTTGAAGGTGTCTATTATCTCAAACAAGGGCTTACTTTTCTGTCATATAGCAATTAGCTGAGATAAATCAAGGCACGTTTTGGTGTTTAAAAGTGAAAATGACCCAGACAGAAAAAAAGTGCAGAACAATGCAATGTCTTACACCTCATTTCCACTCAAGTGGTACGCTACAAGTCAGTTTTGGTAAATATTTATTGCCAAAATCTCTCATTAAAGCGTCCAATGCCACTTTTGTAACTTTGGTGCCATCAGTGCAGTTAATTTCCCAAAAGGCGGAGCTTAACTTTGTTGATGATCAGTTGATTGGACAGATAATCATTACCAAACAAGAAATGTTCCAAGAGACCTACTAAATGTTGTTCTTTTATAAAAACAAGGCCAGTGTTTTCAGTTTTATATAACATTGGCATTGTACGGATTTTGCTTCATGAATAAAAAAAAAACATTACATTCTCTGTCTACATTGAAACTTTAAGCTTGAGGAAAGTTTAATAAACTGTGTCTACTGTTTTAAAGCAGCAGTATACAGCTCTTAGCTTAGCCTCTCACTCTTCTTAAGGGCCATGCTGTACTGACCCGTACCATACAACTCAACCATGTGTTTTTAGGGTCATTCCAACTCAAAAATCTGTCTTTGCCATTTACTGGTGTCGTTTTGTCCCAGTTTAATCCTAGTCTTAGCCTGGTAAAAAAAAAAATGTAAAAACAGGACTGAAAAAGTACCACACAGAAAATGTAAGAAAGGGGCAACAATATTAAACCCCTGCTTAACTTTCACAAAACAAGAAAAACGTGATGTTTACAAATCATCCGGTGAGAGTGTAATCATGTTAATAATTGTCTCTGTCTACAGTCTGTCAGGACGCTGAGGACTACCCTCGGTAAGATCCACTTCTCACACAGTCCACTCGAGCTGTGCCTTTTCTTTTTACACTAAACACAGGACATGGACCTAGTTTACATTTGTGTTCACTGTTGTCGGACAAATACAGCTGCGATCGAGTGGTGCTCACTTCCTTATTGTGATGACATAATGGCTTTGATAAGGACAGAACTTCTTATCATAATAATCTTTTTCCAATAAGTGGTAAAAGAGGCCACACTCACAGAACCTTGATGTTTGAGCAGACGTCAGGAGAGTTCAACACTTGTTTATCATCGCATCAAAAAAACAGACTTAGGTTTGTTCATGGGAAAAAAGTATGTCTCTACAGGGCTACCATAGATTTTTACATGCCTTTGCAGTTTTGCCACTAGATGAGCTAAAAACTACACACTGCACAGGTAAAGGTTGGCATTAAAGGTTAGATCAATTAACAAGTACATGTACAACTTTTTCAATTAAAGTATGTCTTTTTTTTTGTTCTTGGAACTTTTGAGAACATGTTGGAGGAACAAAAAAGCATCATTTTAAAATATGTAAATGTGTAACTTTAACATGTTGGTGGGTCAAACCTTGGCCTTGGTCTCCACATAAAGAAAACCTGACTTGACCTCTTTGTCCAGTAAACCAGCTCTTGTGTTCTCTTTTCACTGATTACCCACTACTTTACTTGAGTAATATTATTATTGGGAAGTAAAAGCACTTAAAGTACCGAGACTCTGATGATGCAAAACCTTTCTTACTTCAGTTTTTAACCATAATGCACATTGACTTGCTTTTTGTATTAAATGTGCCCCGATATTGTGTCTTTTTCTCTAGTTTCACATTTAATCCAAAGGAAGGCATTGATAATCCAGCTCTGAACATCAGTGATGATCCTGGTGAGTGTAGCTCTATTGTTTAAACAGTTTAGTTAAACACCCAGAGACAGGTTTTTGTCTCTTTGCAATTATCCAGCATCCTTCTCAAATTAAGTTAAGTTTTAGCCTGAATTCTGAAACTGCTGAGTACTGTTCCTTAGATCCAGATGAGGTCATAGCGCCCCGGCTGTGCCATCTGAAGCGTGAGGAGGGACAGGGTTTTGGCTTCTGTCTGCGCTGGGACAGAGGTCTGGAGGTCAGCGGGTTGATGCCTGGGGTCCGGCTGACCAGAGCGGCCTGAAGCTGGGAGACAGAGTCCTGGAGGTCAACGAGGAGTACGTCAGCAACACGGACTTCCACCGGGTCAGTCTCTTCTTTAACAAAACGATTACCAAATCATTTCCCTTTAAGAACATAAAACCTACATGATATTAAAACATGGGTATTGTGATTATTTTTGTTGCAGGTGGTGAGGAAGATCCAGTTCTGTGGCTGTTACCTTTTCCTTCTGGTTTTGAAAAAGAGGAATATGAGCAGGTGGGGTATATTGTCTTTATGTATTGGCCAAATAAGATATTTGTTTTCTGTCATTTAGAAAGAAAGAAAGGTCTTTTAATTGGACCTTTAACCAAGTTTTCAAAGAACCATGTGAACAGTTAAAACAATATATTATGTTGTTTCTGTGATATGTCATGTAACAGGGTTTGCAGAAACACCTCTTATGTTTATTTGCCTTTATTTAGACTGTGCTTTCTTGTCCAGGCTGTGTCTCTAGGACTGGACCTGCAGGGATTGGTCAAAGAATCTAAAGGTGAACACTGCTGCAGACCCAGAATATGTCACATCAGACGAGACCCAGAGCTTGGTTTGGGATTTAAAGTCATCTCACTGGAAGGTACTCACTTGTACAAATACAAATAGATGACTTTCTGAAAACTCAGATAATGTCTCGCCTTTTTAGCCTTTAACCACGTTTGGTTTGACTAAATATATAAATATTGTTGTATTTCCAGGTCAGAGACGTCAGTTCATCCTGAGCACAGTGAGCGGGGGTCCAGCAGAAAGAGCAGGGGTCTGCTCCGGAGACAAACTCGTCTGGATCAATGGCATCAGAGCAGCCACTCTCTCACAGTCCTGCCTCAACAGAACGGTACAGACGCACACCTCCCTCATCAGCCTTTTCACAGAAGTTGTCTGTGTGTCACAGAGGGGACCACGTTTTTTCCAGTTTTGTTACAGAGATAGGAATGGCTCAAATCATAAATGTTTTATTTTAATATGTCACACTAAACTGCGAGAGCTGCACAGAGACAGAGTGGTTCACTGACTTGTCTCTCAAACAGAAACTCAGTACTTTCCCGTGTCTGTTCTTTCTCTGATTTCTCCTCACACTCACACGTACATGTGTGGGTGAAAGGGTGACTCTAAATTCTGAATGAATAATTGAATAGTTATAGTATATTTGATGAAAAGTAAACCTTTCTCTCGTTACTGTTACCATCTTTAAGAGGTTGTTTATCCAATTAATGACCAGATTTTCATCTAAAGTACATTCATTTTACAAACATTTTCTGTGGAAGCTGGTTACAGACCATCTGGACAGTCAGGTTTGAGCCCATCCCTTGAACACAGTGTCTGTTGCACTGAAGGATGGAAATTAACTTGAGGCTACAATCTGACATGTTTCATGTGGTTGTGTTTAATGTTTGTTCATAACGTGCACTGTCCCAATCAAATAAATAAATTAATAAAATTAGGCTCATGCAAAACTATTTAAACATTATAGTGTAGTGTTCATTATCCTTAGACTGAATGAACAAACTCAGTTCTGTCTTCTTTTTTGTCCTCAGATGAAGAAGAGCCAGGACTCGGTGACGCTCCTGGTTATAGACAGTGTTAGTGAGTCATCTTTCGTCAAAAGGAAAATACCTATTGTTCCTGAAGTGGCCGAATGCTGCAGCAGTTTCCCACACATACCCAGAACCATGGACCTGGTCAAAGGGAAGGACGGCTACGGGTTTCTGCTCCGACAAGAGCGGCAGGCCGCCACTCAGAGGATCGGTGAGACGCACCGTTTAACACTGCACTGTCTACTGTTAAAATAAAATTATATGCAAGTTTAAACCAAAGGTAAAACAAGTCTAAACCAAGATTAAAGCAGGACTAAACCTCTGCCAAATCAAGGATGTAACTTAACATTTAACAAACTTAAATGGGACTCTTGGACTGATCTTTTGCACACTAAGTCACAGCAAAGAATGTATTTCCTAAAGAAACTGTTTGTTTTTAATGTCAATAACAAAATGCTTCAGATGTTTTATACTGCTTTTATTGAAAGTGTTTTAACGTGCTGTATCATTTGTTGGTTCGGAAATGCCACACAAGCACAGAAAAACATAATTAGAAAAACAGTCACTACTGCTAGCAAGCTACTTGGGATAACATTACCAAGTATCGAACACATTTACAAGGACAGAATGTTGAATAAAGCCAATAACATTGTATGCGATCACACACCCACTAGCATCCCATTTTAATTTATTACCATCTAGGCGTCGTTTCTGCCCACCTCTTATGACCAAGAACAGATCAAAATTTTCTTTTGTACCACAAGCCATTAAGGCGTTAAATCAATTAAAATAAGCTATCTGTCCAGCTGGCAGGGTTAGACCCAATGGTATTTTTATTTGTATGTATGTATTTTAGTCTTTTGTAATGCATCGTATTGTTTTTGTTATATGTTGTCATGTAGTGCCTTGAGACTGCGCCGCAAACCCAATTGCCCCACGGGGACAATAAATTTATTCTCTCTCTGTAACTTTGGAGAAAACAAAACAGAGCAAAACTAGAAATCAACACAGATCTTCACAAGGACTAGAGCAAACATTAGGTTTAGGTCTGTCTTTATCCCGCTGCAGTTAATGAAGCAGCAGTAATAAGTAACATGTTAAGAATAAACCTGCTGTGTGTGTGGTTAAATGAGTGACACATAAGAGTCTGTACCTGGTCAATCAGACTTTGACCTGACGTGAACAAACCTCTGTGAAGACAGGAGTGACAGAAAATACACAGGGTTCTTTTTTACTGTGAACATATTTATATTTATTTATCACATGGACACATTTCCTATTTAGTTGAGAACAGTGAAAGTCAACTGTGCCCCTTTAGGAACACATGGCCACAACAACGTAAAAAACACCACTGCTTAACAACTTAGTGCTATGTAGTGTTGGTTTAAATACCTTCTTGCACTGACAGTAGAAGTTAGTAAGAAGTTAGCAGACATGCACAACATAAATCCTGTCTGCTTCTCCAGAGTCTGTTTATGTGTTAATCTCTCTGTTTGTGTCCAGTTCACGTCCTGCGGGAGGTGGACAGTGGGAGTCCGGCTGAAGAGGCAGGGATGAAGGACGGGGACCTGGTGCTGGCCGTTAACGGAGAACCGGTCGAGTCCTTGGAGCACGACGACATCGTGAAACTGATCCGACGGAGTGGGGACACAGTCAGCCTCATTGCTCTGTCTATGGCAGCGAGGGACTTCTACAGAGAGGTAATGTTTTTTTATACTGTAGATGTATGTAAAGGTGTAAAGAAACAGTTATAGCTGTTTTTAAATGACACAAAAAAAATTGTAAAGGAGCATGGAAAAGACAAATCACCATGGCAACGGTGATAAAATGGAGGCCTCAATGTTAGAATAAAGTCATATGACACAGGAGAGCTTAAATTCAGGTTTAAAATTATATAGTATGAGTAATATATAGTAAAATATTAGTACGAGACAAATAAAACAATGTACAACATCAATCTGACCTGTTATCGTATGATTTTGTTTCAGCTGGGTATCTCTCCGCTGTTGTTCCACGAGGATCTGTCTGATCCCAACGGGACAGTCTTACACAGAAGTAACAAGATGTCTGTTGTATCAAATGTGGATAAATCTGCACTGAACCAGAATATTTCTAGCTCCCAGGTGAATGATTGAGTGATTTATGGAGTTTGTGTTGTTTACACTGGGTAATGGTTATGATCTTTATTTTTTCTGTTTTTCAGGCATCACAGAAAAAGGATATGGCCTTTTTATGATGGAGGTTTGAGAGCAGAGACCAACCTGACAATTAGATTTGGACCAAACATAAAAGTCCAGATGTAGGTTTAAATGATGAATCCACATCTTTCCCAGCAATGTTCTAAAATTTGATCTTAAAATGTATTGATATTTGAGAGCTTTATAACTTGTCTTTGATTTTCCAGTATAGTTTCAGTATGTTAAGCTAAAACTTCAATAGAGAGAGAAAAAAATTCTGTAAAAAGAAAAAAGAAAAGAAATTTCCAACTGCATTCCTTCACAGCGATTTGTACCATTGTGATCAAACATGTCACAGAGCTGTATTTGTCCATTGTACGTCAAAAACTTCAGAAGCACATGGTCCATGTTGTGGTCTGAATATGGGTCTATGTAAGGACTAGATCCGGTCTGAGTCAGGACTGGATCAGGTCTGAGTCAGGACTGGGTCCGGTCTGAGTCAGGACTGGAGTCAGGACTGGATCCGGTCTGAGTCAGGACTGGATCCGGTCCGAGTCAGGACTGGAGTCAGGACTGGATCCGGTCTGAGTCAGGACTGGATCCGGTCCGAGTCAGGACTAGATCCGGTCCGAGGTAGGACTGGAGTCAGGACCAGCTCCAGGAGGATTTTTGGCTGCTCTGAGGTGACTCTAATGTGCTCTTGTTTATGACTGCTGCCTGTATTTACCCGCTTTATCCACATTTCTTTCAGCTAAACCTTTATTTGTTTATTTATTTTAAAGTGTTGTTCATAAATGATTTACATAAAACTGTTTAATGCTTTGTAACAGGGCTTTGTGTGTCTGTAGATCTATTAAGTGGCTTTTTACTTTTGTATATTATGAATTTCCTCATATTAACTTGGGACAACCTTTATAAATTCAATCTCATGTAAAGGTTTTCTCACCCTGTGCACAGTCAGAGAGGATTCTGGGGGCCATGGCATGTGAGGATAACTGGTTTTAAGGTATACCAGAGTTTAAGATGTCTTGAAAATCACAATATTGGAAACATGTACACTGTATTTTTCCATTAGACAAGAAAAAAAAAGCACATTTACAAAATAGCGTAGATTACACAACTCTGCAACCATTAGTGCTTTTAAAATATGGGTCAAAAGTCTAAAATCCTATTTAAACTGATGTCAAAATTAAACCAGTGTAATGAATAGAAAAGTTAAACGCACTCATTTATTTGAAAGGATGCTGCTTGTATTTAATTATTACATTTACCTGGAAATAAAAAAGCATTTACAACAATCCCGTGATACAGCCATGATACCGCAATATTCTACTTCAGCGTTTTCATACCGTCTCGAGCCTGCAGGGGGCCAAAGGCATGAGGAACCCAACGGAAACACTTGACCTGGGGCATGTCATATTAATCATCAATGCACAACACATTTTTGAAAAACAAAAACAAAGTCAGTTTGGAAAAGAAACAAGATAGTCACTCCAGTAAGGAAATACTGTAGATGTGTGTTTTGTAAATGTGTTTAGATCCTTGGAGGTGATTTATTCCCTTCAGTAGATAGTCGTTACACTCTCAGTTTGGAGAAGCAGACAGGAGCGATGCCACAGAAACTACACCATGTGTGGCTGTAAATGGGGCAAGTAAAAACATAAAACCATTCAAAATGTGTTTTTGTGTGACATTTATGAACCTCTACTAAAGATTTAAACACAAGATCTATAACTAGATAGATTTCAGCAGTAAAGCAATTAACACTGGTCTCCAAACCGGTTTCGGTTCTAAAGAAAATAAGTGACCTATGTCCCCAAAAATCTCATAAATCTACTTTTACTAAATATTGCTCTTTTTAAATACAAACACGTCAAATATAAAACATTTGTCAAACAATGTGCAAAGTGTTTTGCTTTAAAAATGACAACTTCCATCTGAATTCTGAATATTTTATTTGTAACTGTTATACGTTTCTCAAGCATTTATTGAACTTAGAGCCTGCTCCAATAAAAAACCTCTGTGTCTGCATCTGTTATCAATAAAAACATTTCTATACTCTGGAATGTTTAGTGCTAAATACCAGGAACAGTATCAAGTCTAATGCACTAATGTGGATTAAAAAAATTATCTTTGGGGGAACAGAAAAAAAACATTCATATAAAAAGGCACAAGCAGCTCTTGTCTCTCCAAACCTATTTCTGTCAACTCTTTATAAAACCTAAAATTATAAACATGTGACCACAGACATTTGACCAGAGTAAAAGTGCAGTGTATGATTAAGTTAAAACAAAGCTATCTTTCTTATTGTCATTGACAAAACATGAACAGGAAGTGTAAGGCCACACATGTCTCGTGACTTCTGTCTGGATGCTGTTTTTCTTTTGTAAATGCATAAACCCACAAGCCTGCAGTCTGACCTCTCATAAGAGGGACTGTATTACAAACAAGATATACAGCACCTCCTAGCGGTCCACACAAAACAATGCAACTGGATAGAGTCAATTCACAGATATAACAGACTGATTTATATGACTAGAGTCAAAAACAGAATGGGTAACGCCACAGAAATATCACATGAGCCCACAGTCTGAAAGCAGTAAACATAGTATAACATGTAGGAGTAATAATACGTCCTACTGTTTGGGGGAAAAGTGTAAAACAGGAAGTGTAAGAACAACAAATATCACACAAAGCCCTTAGTCGTCTGATTGGTTCCTGTGTTCCTATGTCTGACATCTATTTTTTTAAATGACTGTACTCACTTGTACTCGTACTCATCAGCTCCTCCGATACTGCTGCTCTCTACTCTCTTCAGATTTACTTTTAGTTTCCTACGTTCTCTGTTTAACCCTGATTGAACATATTTTCCTGTAAAATAAAAGTATGAAGAAAATTGTAAACAATGCTTTGATAAAGTGTCAATGGGCTTAAAAATATATTTACAATGTATTCATTCACAAATAGTGATTTATATCTGTAATTGGTGTTGCTAAGTACCTCTTTTTAAGTATTATGTCATTGGACAAACCTTATTAAAAATGTTTGAAGGATCATTTTGAAACAATATGAAACACCGACAATGAACTCAAATATAACTGTCTTTATGATTCAGTGTATTTTACTGAATGTTATTTTTAAATGCAAAACACATCTTTAATGGAAATGAGACTAGACTGACTTAACTATTCAGTTTTTCCACAGCCATTCTCCAAATATCGTTTAAATCAAAAACAGAAATGCAAGTCAATTAAAAAGTCACATGATGTCTGCGCACCTGCTTTCTGATTGGTTCCCGTTTATATTTCGATAATTTCAATTCTTCCTGTAAATGTGAACTCCTGAATGATCTTTGAGACTAAATAAAGTTTGAATCAATTGAAACAAACAAACAGAAAAAAAAGAGTTAATATTCCTGAAAGCGCTTTTGCATATTCTACTGTTTATGCTTTTTCTGACTTCTCTATAAGACACATAAGAGTAAGTTACATTGTTTGATGGTTACATTAAAAGAACAAAGGTTAAAAATCCACATCTTCCCTTTTTATTTTTCTTCTATTGTTTCATTGAGTCCACTGCAGTAAAAGGCAGCTGCAGGTTTGTGCAAAGAAGAATCAATAAAAAGAAACTAGTGTAGGTTGGAGTCAAGCTTCTGCAGTTGCTTGTTATTTAAGTGTCCTGCTTTTCCATTTGTCTAGCACTGCAGGACTGAAGAAGACCTGCATCTATCAAGGTTTTTAGAGGAAATACCTCTTTAAAAGGAAAGAAAAAGCTTGTTGTCCACTTGTAGTGTCACTCAGATGTGGTCATAGTCGATTCCCTTTTGTTCACAGTTAACACTTTCAGCATTAACTGTGCTTTTGTGGACGCTCTGACGGAAGACCGAGTGCACTCTGGGGATAACAGTCCCGCTTGTGTCTCTTACAAAGGGTCGGTGCGAGCGTGGCAGCTGTCGCAAACTCTGACCGGGTGATCCCAACCTCGAGACGGGACAGATTTGAAGTGTGTGGAGCAGGGGCCGCACACGCCCTGCCCGCAGGCTCGACAGTGGTGCTTGGACATGACCGGAGTGAAGGGTTTGGAGCACTGATGGCACTGAGTGATGTCCTGGTCGGGGACCCAGTAGTCGGGTCGCGCCACTTCTTTCACAAAATCTGAGGAAAGGTACAGAAAGAGAGTTTAACAAAGCTGGGACAGTTTAGATTAGCAGATATTTGTGAGAAACATGCCACTGAGCTGAATCGTTTCAAAACAAGACAACAGGATATACAGAGAGCAGACACTCATTTCAATTTCATTTTGGCCTTTAGCAGCTTGCATACAGCAGTCGTTTTAATTTAAATGAGCGAGAACTGCTTACAAGGATAAATTAATGAAATGAGAATTAGAGCTCAGACTTATTTTCTGGTGACCAAAAACGTTTGTTTAGTTTTTTTTTTTAGGTGTAAACAAACAATTTAGAGGCCCTTTAGGCTATAGATACACACTGACCCACAATTATGATATAATATATAATAAATAAGTGTGTTACTCACAGAGAGGGTAGTCCACAGCTGTAGAGACCATGTCCAGCGACTGGGCCACCTCAGTGACTCTGCGAGCGATGAGCCCTCGAGACTCTACCTTACACGCTGACAACAAAAAATATACAAAACCATTACTTTTGTACTGTACTGGTGTTTTTTTTTTACTGCTGTCTTTTTTAACTCAATACACTCCTGAGGTCACAATTATGTGGTATTTTCATCTAAATTCAACATAGAAACTGAATTTGCCCAAATGGCAACAGTAGTTCTGAAATAAGGACGTTTTTTATATTTGTTCTCCATGGTTTATGTATTATTATTAGGGTTGTCTCAATTCAGAGACTTGTACTCAATATAAAGTAAAATATAAAAGAAATGTTGCTCTGTTAAACTCAAGAGGCTCAAAAATTGTCTTTCAAAATAACTCGCTGATAAAAATCTGAATGATGTGTGGTTCTTAAATGTTTCTGTATTTGAGATCGGTATGTGCTCAAATGTAAGTTGTATTGGGACATGCCTAATAAATGAGAGCTAATGTGAACATTTGGTGACAGCCTTTTTAATGTAAAGACAAAAAAACAAGCTGAAAACTAACACTAATACTAAATTGAATTCATTTTCCGGTGACAGTCTCACCCTGGTTGCTGGTGTCAGGCGGACCTCCCTGTCGGTAACAGGCCTGACAGACTCTGACGGGACCACTGCCCCAGCCCCGCTCTGGCACCGGCATCCTGTGACTGGAGCAGGGGTGACAGAAACCCTCTCCACAAGAGCGACAGTGATGCTTCCTCTCGGACTCCTCAAACACCTTCTGACAGCCGTGACAGGCCTAAAGACCACATCATTCTGTTTACAGGCAGTGAGATAACGAAGATATAAATATCTTTCTTTAGACTCACAGTGATGTCAGTGTTGGGTCTCCAGTACAATGGAGCCACTTGGTCTGTGAGCCAGCCAGTGACGACTTTAGTGGGACCAGTGCTGTACTCTGACACCGACTGGATCACAAAGTTCATCCCGTCCAGGACTCGCTGAGCTGCGTTCTGGTGGTTCGTCAGAAATGAGTCCGACTAAAGGAAAAAAAGAGAGGAAAAGGTAAAAAGTTAACCTGTAATGTTAGGCAGAAGAGAACCGGTAGAATAAATCCTTTGTGAGCTTAAAGTGATGGGTTTTGTGAAGTAGGGCTGATGCTGTGCCTGAGGATGAATAGTCCATTAGCTTCATAGGAAACAATCAGAGTAGCTGCTCTATGGAGAACCAGAGATTTCTTTAACCAGGTACAGTGGTTTGCAGCTGAACAGATATTTGGCAGAGTGTTAAAAAGACAAAACTGTGATAATTTGGGTGATTGTATTTTGTTTAGGTTGCAGTGTTTTTAAGTGATTTAGTGAACTACAAAGGTAAAACACAGTAACTGCATATTTTGTCAAAATTTGTTTAGTATGATCAGTTTTATTTAGTGACCAGGTTTTATGGTTCAGTTTCTGAGATATTTTGGTGTTAAATTTGAAGTACAAAATGTGATCTAATAAAAAGGTGGAATGTTCTGAGTGTTTCCCAAACAAGGTTACGCATACCCCTAGGGGTATGTGAGGACATTTCAGGGGTACGCAGAATTATTTGATAATTAATCACATTAATGCACCGTGCCGCAGCATGCTGTGTGCCTTGAGAGATTGTCAGTTGTGCAGTGGGAAATTATCCAATTTTACCTAACTGCGCTAAAAAATATTTAGTTACTGGAAATATATTGGTATTTCTGAGCGCCACGTGAGACCTATTTAGTTAACAACTCACAAGACAGCAGAATTTTAGCCTTCGAGAGGTTTAAAGGAAACACAAGTTTCAACTATTTTGAGTTTATCGTTTGCATGTTTCTCAGATTTCTGCCTGAACACATTTTTGCCTTCACTAAGTTTATTCTGTCTTCAGTTTCAGAATATTTTTAAGCAATGTTTAAATTAGACAGGAGAAAGTGTTAGTTTTTCTTACTCAATTGGTTTTGGCTACTTCCTGAAGCCTTTGTTCTGACGAAGGCTACAGGAAGTAGCCAAAACAATAAAACTCAAGTATTAATAAGAGATGTAGGTGTGTTACTCACCCCCTCCCAAACATGCTTGACCTCAGAACGCACCACACCGCTCTCAGGATCCTGGTTTCCCATCCAGTACTGTCTGCTCCGATAGATCACACCACAACTGGCACACTCCAGGACGTACCTGAGAGGGAGGACAACATAAGATAACTAGGTGTACTGGGCATTAAAATATATGAGTGTTTGTGAGCTACCTACCCAGACCAGGCATACTTGGCCAGTCCAAACCAGGGGTTGTCAGAGGAAGCCGAAGTTTTGGGCACAACAATCACCTCTCTGCCTGATTCATAGCATCTCTAAAAGAGCCAGGAAATAAATGATTAATACAAAATGCTGGGAATATTATACGTTAAGACTACAAGAGCTGTGTCTTACCTTACAGATGAGGACCTTGTTGTTGAACTGGTGTGCGTACTGACACAGGCCGTCTGCCATGTGTGGGACCCTGTCTCGTAAGTGGTTCATCCCATTTTTACACCTAACACTAGACAGACAGAAAATAGCATGTTAGAAAAATTGTAGAGTTTTAAAAGTATTAAAAGTTGCAATTAGAAAAATGCAAATTGATATGACTTGAGATGACTCTAAAATGAGATTCTATAAATGGATTCTGCAAAAGCCTGAGGAAAAAGAATATCATTTGCAATTTTATACCACTGAGTATAAATCTGCATTTGAATATTGTAATTTATTTGTGGAAGTAAAAAGAAATATTTAAGAAAAAACATTGAGGTTGAGCATTGTTTATCCCCGTTTACTTTTCCCAGTCATTTCCTGATCAGAAAATGACAAAAATTATCTTCTATACTTTCCATAATAATCTAAAACATATTTACTTTTTTAAATTACATTGGAAATGTATTAAAAATCAAAAACCTCAATTAATTTTGCTCAAGTGAGAGAACAAAAACATAGTTTGGTGAACTATCTATTCCTCTGAATATGTAGGTATAATAGCAATAATTATTAAAAGAAAGTGCTGCTTTATTTTACAACAATTGAGGAGTCTTTCTGTTGTGATGTCATCCTCATTGCCTGCATTAAAACATCATTTACATTAGCAGGAGCCATAAAAAAAACAAGCCAAAAAAAAGCAAAAATCCACAAGTTATTCTACAAAACACCTGAAAAACTATTACTTTTTCTTCAGGCTCCTTCAAAATCCTTTTTAAACCTTCATGCAAAGTGTATTAACTTCCAAAAATGAGACACAGATTTGCATTTTTCTTTTTGCAATATTTTAACATTTGGCTTCAAAGGACATTTTTTTGGAAACAACATTGAGGTTATAATGGTGTTTAAAGGTGTTTTCTTTAACATAAGGCTTATAGAAACAGAAAATGGCATTGTGTCTATTTCCCAGAAGTACCTACTTGCAGCTGAGACAAACAGCCGAACAGGTGAAGTATTCATCGGGAAAAAATGAGTACAGCGTAATTTTTTCATCAGAGAGCTCTCCACAGAAGCGTTCACTCAAGGCCTGCAGAGATTTAAAAAAAAAAACATAAATCTGAGATTTAAACAAGATGTAAACTGAAAAGAAGCAGACAATACATTCAAATAATTTAGTTTGCATCAGTTTGCCATCACTGCGCTGCTCACCTCCAGAGCCCGAAACACGATCCCGGGCTGGCGAGGGGAGCGGGTGTGAGTGTTGTTCACTTGCTGAGTCACAGCCTCCAGCAGCAGGTTGTAGTCTGTCGGAGGCGTGATGGTCTGAGTCCCGACGTACTGCACTGAACTGAAAGCATCTGTCGCCAAACTCAGGTCGTGGAAACGCTTCTGGAGCAACGTGTCTGCGTGACCAGGCACTTTGGAGTCTGCAACAGAGAAGAACAGACGGTAAATAATTGGAAATGATAAAAAGTCACCAAAGCGTTTCCTTCTGATTAGTAATTGTTTTAAATATAACTACAACAAGATATTTTAAAGAGATTGATCAATGTCAAAGAAACTACAATATGAGCTTCCTATTACTTGCTTAATGTTTTTTTATAACCCGCAAAACTCATTGGAATGAATCTGGAATCTTTATCTACTCCACCCTTATTTCTATCTTTTTTTTTTAAATACTAGCAACATAGAAAGTATAGACATCTGCCACATTAACTGGCAATTAACAGATCCTGATTAACTTTTAGTGTATTTGATGAATATAGACCAATATAGACACATGTACAACAGTCCTTTAAGTGAAACAACATTACTGTAGAAAAAATGGTTTCCCTCGTTCATCTGGAGCTGTATCAACCAAACGTTTTGGCTGCTGTGAAGAAAGTAACTTTACCAACTTTGCTAATGTTTTGTAACTCCTTTAGTTGAGCGTAGCACTTCTGTCTCTGTTTGTATCCCCCGCTGAAGCAGATCATACAGCGCTGATTTTCTGGAGAGTTGTAGTACTCACTACAACTATAGCTCTTCTAAACTTTCTTTGGAGAATAACAGCTTGCAATGTTACTCAGTTTGTGTTCAAATAAGCCATCTCCGTACAGGCTCACACTCAAAGTCCTCTCACAACCAAGTTCAGTTTCAGTCACAGAACAGACACAAGTCGATGCAACAGACTCTACGAGAGAACTGAATATGTACTTTAGAATCACAAATTTCATCGCCGAACATTTTAATCTATACATGTTGAGTCTATGGTGAGGCCAAAAGACTCCACAAAGACTTGCCAGTGTGTGGAAAACACTGCACTTTATCTGGTCTTGAAGTGCCACTTGACTTTTGTTGGAGTTTAGCGTTGAATTATTGAGCTGTTTAATCTAAACAATCTGGCGCTGTTTAAAAAAGATATATAAAGTTTTATAAAGGATGTTATGAACTGAAACACACTTCTGGAGGCTAATAAATGTTTTAACAGTGGAGTTTCCTACCACAACCGAGCAGCTGTGTGTGCGTCGTCTCCTGAAACACAATGACAGCTGGTCCGAGACAGGACAGAGGCACGTCGAGCCCACAGCGGCTGGACAGGGCCCTCAGCTCCGGGGTGAAGTGTTTGAGGTAGGCCCCAGAGGCACTGCTCAGGAACTGGAACATGTCGTTGTGAAGACGCTCGGCTCGAGTTCGATACACAACAATGTCAGACACCGCCAGCACCTGGAAGAAAACAGGGATGAGGGATTAGAGAAGAATAGTCGAGCCATATTAGCATTACAATTTAAATAAACAGGTGTACTTCTTTTTAAGTAACACCACACACTTCCAGATCTGAATCTCTGTAGGTGGCTCATTAATATTAACTACTCCTACTTCTATTACTTAGGTATGGTAAAAGTATTAAAACCTGTTACTTTACCTTTAAGAGAAGCCTCATCCTTTGGTTCTGATTGGCTGCTGCCCCCAACAGGCCCTCTGTATCTAGGGCGACCAGGCACCGTGTGGGGTCATAGGCGGCCCACACCCCTACGGTGCAGGAGCTGGGAGACTTTGAGGTGGCGAACACATCCTTTCCTCCGAACAGGATGTGGTTAAGGGTGTGGGACTTTCCATCTCCTGTGTTTCCAAAGATGGACAGCACCTTGACTCCAGCCACATCCCCACAGCCCAGTTTATCCAAAAACTCAGACTCATCACAAACCTGAAGAGAGAACAGAAACAGCAGTGAGTATTGATAAATATATCACACAGTTAACTTGGTAACCTGGTGCAAAAACTTAATTAAAAACAGTTGCACTCAAAATTATTTAATACGCATAGCATTTAGCATTTACTGGCAAAATATACACTGCAGAACAGTTTAAATCTCAACTATTAAAAGTGGGTTTTGTGACTTCAGTGCAATATTTGGTCACTTCTGCAGTCTCAAAAATTCTATTTATCTAAATTTTATCTAAATTATTAAATGTCTGACAATATACAAAGATTATTTTAATCCAGCACTATGTAACTTTTCATTTGCATTGGATTGTTATATTTCAATTTGTGATTAATATATAAATAATGTGTAGGAGGTTTGTTTGAATCTGACATGTGTTACCATTAAATTATATTGTGGCTTGTCAAGTTAACTTCCAACGTTTCTGTTGTGCTAGATGCGCAGTATTTAGAAAAGAGGAATTATTGTGCTTTTATGTCAGAAAACCATCAAAACAACTCTAAAGCTACACTTTGCCCAACTGCATTTTTGTACTACTTTCCAAACTGTATATAGCATATTTTTATACAGTATAAATTGTAATTATTGGATTTAGGTCTATGTTTGAGTCTATCTCCAACTGTAATGTATCTAGTACCTGAGTGACAACAGCTGCAGGAACCAAATTCCTTGTAAATGCTACAAACTTGGCCAATAAAGCTGATTCTGATTTGGACTGATTTTGCTGCCATACCTTTTCTGGTTAAACAAACGTTGACACTTCACACATTAGACCACATACCATTTTAATCAATATTATTTTTGCATTTGAAATAAACATCTGACACCGAATTACAATTCCTGATTATCTTAAGCTGTCATTCTCTTTTCACCGTTTTGGTCTGTAAAAAGAGTGCTACTAAATTATGACTGTTTTTAACTCTACATGCATATTCTGTAGTGAATTCTTTTGTATTTCCTATTTATTCTCTCTAGTAGGAGAAGAAAAACTGAATTATACTAAATGATTGCAAGTGTTTACACATAACAATCAAAACAGTTTTATAATTAAGACTCTATAGTTTAGTAATGTAACTCAAACAGACAAAAACAATGGAAGTGTAACACTAAACTGCGGACACGTTTCCCAGCTGACAAAACAGGTTCGATTCAGTGAGCTAACCTTACAGTGCACAATACTTGGGCAGATCTGACGCGTTGTTGTCACATGGCAGAACTTTGAACCGTGAAACAACAATTAATTTTAAGTTGTGCCTCCCTGTGGGTTAGCTGGGAATGACTCACCAGGGATTTTCCAATGAGTTGTTGTCTCGCTTTTAATAGTTTCTACAAGTACGTTTTATAGAGAGTATTCCTAGTGTGTTGGTAATTCTGCAAGACGCAGATGGCTAAGACAAGGTAGTAACGCATGACGAACGTAACATATTACACTATTATGCATTATATACGAGTTTAGGTAATGGCATTCTTACATTTCACACGGGTATAGTGTGTGCTTTTAAGAAATTGTGTAAAAGACAAAATCTGAAGGCCAAACATCACCGATATTTAGTAATTTTAGCATACAGTAGTGCAGCATGACATAACTACTCAACTATTGTTTTAGCTCGTTAGTAGCTCTTTTAAACACCTTCTTTATTTGTAGGCAAGTAACAAAAAGGTTTTCAATCTTGCCAAATTAAAAGTAACTTGTCTTCACTGTCTTTGAGCAATGACAGTTTTGTTTTTTTACTGTCAGTGCCTTGCAGCTAATGTAAACTGTTAGCATCCTTTAGCTTAGCATCGGTCGTTAGCTCACTTTACCTGGAGGTTTTCCTGATCATCCACCAAAAGGAAGCTCCCGTCGTCGCCTGACCGCTCCTCGGGCTTCAGTGGACTGAAAGATAAACTCTCCATCTCTTTCAAGAAACAGTCCGACATCGTGTTCAAGTGATTAAAGGATTGTTGTGACGGCGGACGGGGAATCGAAAGTTTAACATGACTCCTATCTGTCAATCACAACAACAGCGCGTGGAGAGGGAGAGGACGCTGTGGGAGGGGCTAAGGAACTGGACGTACGTAATGACGCAGGACGTATTTGTCTCTCAGGTTTAGCTTTGGCGTTCACATAGACAAATGATAGAACAGCGCTCCTCTGCGGTCAAGTGTGGTACAACACACTTTGGTAGGTTCAAGTTCAACTAACTTAAAACAAAACTGAAAATAAGCACGGAAAATGTTATCTAAAAAGGAGTTTGGACGAGATTTACTTTAAATTGGATAAAATATAGTATTCTTTTTAAACTAAAGGAAGCTTAGTGGGACTATTACTAGTACTTAATAATTTGTTAAAAACATATACAAAGTTGAATACTTAAAACCATCTGGCATTCAGTTTCTGTTTCTATGTAGCTTATTTTAATACCAGTCCAATGAACTGAGCTCTTTTGTTTTTCACAGCTATTATTTTAAATGAAAATTTTAATATTATCTGGTAACTAAACATATGCTTATTTATTTATTTTATGACTGTGGAAATAATTCAGAATTAAAATGTATATGTTATGTTTGAGTCATCATAAATTTATTTAACTAATATTGTCCCCGTGTTTTTTTGTGTGACAGGTTTAAACTGTTTTTTAGGGTGAGAGTACTGTATTTGCCTTGAGCCCCCAAACTGCTACATCACATGACACAACGTGATAAACCATTTACCACAAACTGAGCAATTCAAAGTTCAAAAGCCTAACTTTATAAGAAAAAAATATTTACAATTAGGATCTCAAAATTCAAATACAAAGCTTTTAAATATGGGCCTGACCTCTGACTCTAATATTGTCAGCTGTATTCAAGGTTTTTGCTGCATAAAAAGGAAATACTGCACCACTAGGTTTACCTGCAACTCTTTTGACAAGCCGGTCCATGACGTCCACTGGATCCACTGAAAAGTACATCTGACACCTGTGTTGAAGGAAACTTACAAAAAGAGCACAAATCGCTGCACAATTGTGTTCAAATCAAATTCAGCCACAGTGATGTATTTTTTATTGAAGAAGACCCGTCATGTTAGAGCTCCTTGCTAATGTTCATTAAATATTTGTTAGCACAGATCTATAAATATCACATGTCACTGAATGGCTTCAGTGCGGCGCCACTGCTGCTGGCATGTCACTAAAAACCAGCATCGAGTATTGTCCCACTGTCCTGCCTTTGAATTATCTCACAGGCTTCATGCTCTCCTTGACAAAAGTGTCCATCAAAATGCAGGGTTAGAACTTATCCTCAGTGCACCATATTATTCTAGACAAAAAAAAAAAATATGATTATACAAAAAACAGTTGTGTTATTATAACAGCCTTGCAATTGCTTGGATAAGTGTTTAAGCACACTCTTCTTCTTTTATACTTCAGTTAAGATCAGTATAATTTGTAATTTGCAATAAACCCTCATTTGAAGGGTTTGCAAACAGCTCAACTCTTGCATAAAAGGATAGTAGAGACAATTGTCGTGGCTATTACAGATAAAAATACAAATATATTCTGTAAATTGAAGCTCTACCAGTCCAAATGTGAGCACTGTTATAGATTTTAGCCATTGTTTGAGCCCAACTCGAATCATAGAAGCACAACAGATGGGTAGGACTTAGACAAGACGAACTGAAGGATGGAGGATTGAGGGGTTTGGAGAGGGTCCCAAGCCTGAGAGACAAATGTCTGAAAGAATCAATTACAGGCCTTCTCCCGAGCCCATCACCACGATTAATGAATAATTAAAACTGTTCAGTGCAGGGTACGTCACACAGATCATCGAAGAACATGGCTCAATCAACATGTCAGCGCTAAAGTAAGGTTATAACCTCTCACTTCACCTTTAAGTGGACTCCATAGTTCTTTTCAAGGACAAAGGGATATGAGGCGTTTAAAGGAGAAGTGAGTCTAATTTTGACTAACGTTCTGACAGATTTGCAGTCGGTCTTGTATTTCACAAAAAAAAAAAAAAAAAAAAACAGGTGTAGAGAACAGTTACTCATTTACCTCAGACATGTATGTCATAAAATCAACCATTTACAAAAACCTAACCTACTGAGCTAACAAACATGGCTACTATAGAGTCAAATACTACCTCCGAATGGGCATAAGCCGGAAGGCACTCACTTTTACTTATATACTTGATTAATAATACAAATGGTATTTAATAGTGTGTGTGGCTCTTCATTATTTAAGTGTGTTTATGTTTTAGGTAGAGGTGCCTCTAGAGATGTGGGAGGCCCCGGCAGAAGGTATCAATGGGCCCCAATACACACTACAGCTGAGGCTTAGAGGTCATAGTAATCATCAATACAAGAAAATCCTCAAGAGCCATTTAAATTCAAATGAAAATGTGTGACTTGTTCATTTTCAAAAAAGTCATTCGTTTTATCTCTAATATAAATCATAAATCAAATTATTTTATTATATTTTATATCCCACCTAAATTGAGCATAATTGGTTAATGGTTGGATGATTTATTTAATTTGTCTTTAAACTCTGTCTAAGTTAGTGTTGGTGCAGCCCTTTGAGCTGTTGTTAATAAATGTCTTGTCTCTCAGTAACAAACAAGATGCAAGTGGTATATTGTTGGATAAAATAAGGTTTAAATGGCTGTACTGTACTGCATACAGGAAATTTAGATATGTCCTAAAGCTTTACATCAAACAAAGAAATAATTTTTTATCAAATCAAAAGAAAACTAACTTATTAGAAAGAGATGTTTGCGCTGTGTTCAAACAAGGATGGAGCAAGTGAAAACTTGGCAATGAGGATGATGTATGTATAATTTTTATTTTACGTTTATTTATTTTACTTGATTGTTTTCTATTTCTAATTTATTTTATTGCTATATTACATAGACTTAGCATTATAAATGTACATAAACTGTAAAACCTGTAGTGTATTGCATTTATGGTCAAGTGAGATTTAAAATATGCTCTGTAAATAAACCTGACTTGTTTTCTAAATTATGTTTCATGTAATTTTGCTGATTTTTGTCCTTTAGTGCACCTTTGTATCTTGATGGTGTAGGCTAATTCTATTCTCACCATTTCCTTTTGTGAATTAAATATTATAGACGTCCTTATTTGGCCCACGGACCTTGGCTTTGACGCTGTGCACTAAACTGACTCACAGACACCACAACGCAACCTTGGCATAACTGTAGACTCATTTTATTATTTTTTCATTTTTGAAGGAATAGCTTTGCCCTTACGAGTCCGAGGCGGGACTGTTGCGCCACACTCAGCGCTATCTCCCCTGGTCTTTGTAGTACGTCCCGCAGCCGGCGTGTCTCGTGTTGACATGCGTAAAAACTACACTTCCCCAAAGCTGTCACGGAGCGCTCCCGCCTCTCATTGGCCGCTCGCCTCAGCCGCAGCCCCAGAGAATGAATGAAATTGGAAATAGCTGCTACATTACATGTACAATACCGGGCTCTGCAGTGTTGCATTCTATCATACTATATCAAAATGGCCACAGCGGTGCAGAACCCACTCAAATCGTAAGTACAACACGTTTGGAGCTTTTGTATTCTCCTCCTTGTGCATGCTGTCAGTGTTATTATAATAGGAGCACTGATTATGATTATACTTTTACATACAATACATGCACCAGACATAGGTTTAATGTCAGCGTGTGTTCAGACCCGGGAAAAGTTGCATTGATCAAAAGCTAAATGAAAGAGCGTGGATGGTTTGCTTTTACGCGTTTGGAATGTATTGTAGTCATTTGCCGGAGCCAGCAGCGTGTGTGCGGGGATATGGAGGAATGCCGGAGGTAGCTATGGGTGACCCGGTATGTCCCTTGCCAGTGTAGGTAGCCAAGAGCGCGGCCAAAGCCAGGCTGAAGGGGCAGGGAGGCATGGAGGCGGGCAGCGCTGGGCGGCAGACAGAGGGGCTTAGATAATAGCTCTGTGCTCACGTTAGGCTCCACATTGGTTGTACAGGTAGAGACTGAGGCTTGGGTTCAGGAACGTTACCTTTACTGGACTAGTTTCAATCTGAGGCAAAAACGCTGCTTCAACTCCAACTTGATCCATGCCCATGCAGCGCTAATTGAAACCATAAAATCAAATCCCACGGCAATCTAGCGTTGTCAAAACATAACGCGTATCCACTAGACGTCTATTTCCACTTAGAGGCTTTTAAACTGGTGGATTTTCTATTAAGCCTCTAGTATCATAACTCCCTTTGTGCGTTATTTGAGGAGGTCTTTTTGTTTTTGGCTTAATACTAGACTGGTTACAGCGGAATGCAGACGCATGCTGCCCGTCTGGGCTCCCGGCCAAAAAGGTGCTGATGTGCGTCTGTCAGCGGGCATTTTACAAGAGGATAACCGGCCAAAATCACAAAGGAACAATAGATAGAGTGAGAAATTTGTAAAGATGAGTGGGGAAAGCGCAAATGAAGCGGTTGTGGGCAGTTTGGAACAAAGAAAGTGTGTATAGAGCTGTGCGCGAAGAGGATGCTGTGGTGTTGTTACCTGTACTGATACAGGCAGGTTGTGTGTGTGTGTGTGTGTGTGTGTGTGTGTGTGTGTGTGTGTGTGTGTGTCTGCTAGTGCCAGCCCGCTGTCTGTCTGTCTCTGTCTGTCTGTGACTGTGTCAGGGTTTCTGAGATGCAGAGAAAGGCGACATTTCGTGAAATTCATGAACAGCGGTGAGGAGCACTTGACAGAAAGGAGCGGAATGAATTGCAGTGCTGATTTGGCAACAGTGCTCTGCTCTCATTGGTTGTGACGGCATTCGGGTTTAACCAAGCCACAACTTACCTCTAAACATGAGCTATTTTAAGTAATTGGCACTGGTTTAGAGCTGATATTGAATTGGAGAAGTGAAAGCTAATGGACTGTGGGACTAGTGGGCAGTGTAGTGTGTAAAGGCAAATTGTATTTATTAACTCAATAAAGTAGTCAAAACCACATTAACAAGTCAAGATCAGTCAAGACAACATCAAGACTTGTAACCCCAACCCTAACCCAAGACCAAGATATACCAAGGGGCTGCTGAAAAGTCCAAATTCCAGTCTTAGACCAAGTCCAAACTCATAAAAAGGACAGAGTTTGGTGAAAGATTTTAAGATGAGATAAAACGATTAAGTGGACAAAACAAAAAAGAATAAAATAAAACCGTTGTGGGTGTGACTGGTCTTGATTTAAAATCTAAAACACTCAGTACAAGTCAAAAGATATGTCATTATAGACACACCACCAGGTCCAAAAAAGCCAAGTTACTACATGATGATTGTCAGTGTTCTCAATAGTAAGTATCTGGAGTATGTGCAGATGTGACCTTTAAAATGTAACATCTGTCACAGTCTAATATAATAGTTCAAGCCCTGTCAAATACTTTTAAACAAATACTTATACTTATTATCCAACCCTGTGTATCAGTCACACTACAACATATTCACTACATGTATTTGTGGGACAGTTAATTAAAAAGTGATATATTTGGCCTATAGGCGCTCTGACTTGTGTGTGGTCACTCACACTCCTCCCAGGGGCCTTCACTTCAGCCGCACCAGGGGAGAACAAATTGACTGATTTGCATTGAATACATTGTACCAGGGATGCACTAAATGAGACCGAGCGAGACAGCGGGAAGAGGAGCTCCCATCACATTTAACACATTCTTGTCTTGGTATTAGGCAGAAGAGGCTGAATTTAAATTGAGAAAAGCCAAGACCAAAACTGTGATTGGATGGGAAACCCTATCTTCAAATGCATTATACACACACTGTTAAACCGCCTATTGTTAGAGAGCCACACACTGATCTCGACTTGGTCTTAGTCCGTAAAGCTTTGGACTCAGGACACTGGCTTTGTTTATTGTGGCTCCAACACTAGTGTGTTCTTTTAATTGTGTGTTTTAGTGAAGCCTCAGAAATGTTGAAATAAATCAAAACCAATGCAGATAGTCTGTCTTAAAAATATCTACGCCATTATTACACTGTATGTAGGTTCAACTACTTTCCCGTTACCATGCTGTGGTCTTCTTTGAAACAACACCTTTGTAATTAGCATATATACAGAAAACAGATGTGCAAGTCTTATACAAATGAGATGCCTACTCAGTAAAATTAACCTAACAACAAGAGAAAAAAATGTCCTTGGTGTTAGTTTTAATGAGGCACCTGTTGTTTTATTAAATGACCCCAAACCATATTAAATCATTAAAATCAGAGGTGGTTATTAACTATTTACATTTACTTGATTTACATGATTTAATTGATTAAAATCCTTGTCAGTGTAGCTTTTTGGGAACATATGTATTGTTTCTGAAAAGCACTTGACCTGTGCCTAAGCAGCAAGCTATCCTGTCATATTTAATTGTAATGCAGTTATAATTATTAAGTATTCATATTTTTATTTTATTTTTTTGCTCAGGTTATTTGTTGTACTAATCCATTATTGATTAGCTTCTTCACTTCTAATGGAGTCAATTTAAATTTTTACAGAATTATGCTACGTCAAGAACAGTGTTATCAATGTGTCTGTGAGGATTCTCAGTCATCCATGTTGCCATATATTAAACAGGTCAAGACAAGGAAAACCCCCCTTGGATGAGGGGATAATATATACTGTCATGTGGTTTCTTACTATTAAAACATAACTGAGGTCACAAGTTGGTTACAGCACATTAATGTTTTTTTTATTGAACACACAATCTTCCATAAAGACATTTGATATTCAAACCACTTAGATGTTTTTTTTTAGATTTTCAGCAGCATGTCCCTGCAGGATTGCCGTAGACCCCCACAGTCTGTAAAAAGAAGGAGTTTGAGGATTTTTCATCTGCAGTGTCTCCATTAAAAACCACACACTGCACCTTTAAATCCAGTGCAGATGTTATTATTTTGTCTTGTCTTTGCAGCAGAACGTCATTATAGAACCATCTTCAATCTGAGCTTCTCCACAGCAGCTTCTGTCAGCCTCTGTGCTGGATTAGACACTTGTTTAATCTCTCCGTCTCTCTCTCTCTCTGTTCCTCTGTCTTGTATTTCCCTCTTGTCCTGCCATCACCCTGCAGCCCATCCTTTTCTCTCTTTCTTCATCACTTCCTTCATCCATCACTTTGGGTCCAAACGTTTGCTCTCTTTCCCCCTGGTTCCATTTCCTGTCTTTTTTTTTTCAGCCACAAACCATCCGTTTTTCCCCTCCTCGGCCCCTAAACCCACCCCCCATCCAACACTAGCCACTTCTTTACATCAAGGGATCAGGGCAGGCCACTGGTTTAATATTCAGGAGGAAGCGCTCATGGAAATTCACTGTGCGTTTCGTTCCAATCCCTATAAATCTACTCGGATGTCCTATTCTTAAGACTTCCTTTAGACGGATTTACTGTAGATTTGGAACATCTTGAGACAGAAAGCATTTTAGGCTCCTGTTCAGTCCTAATGTCAGATGTGGCACTGGGAAAGTACCACATTTTTGCATTGTATTTTTAAATGAGCTGCGTTTATTGCTTTAAATAAAAAACTAAACAGTTAGGGCGTGAGGGCGGCAGTATTGGTAGAGTGGCCGTCCTTCGACCGGAGGGTGGGCTGTTCGATCACATCTCGAAACATTCCAAAACATCATAACATCCCGCTCTCCCCACAGTTCATACTGTTATTGTGTCCTTGGGCAAGACACTTAACCCACCTTGCCTCCAGTGGTCAGCTGTAACACTGGTAAAGCGCTTTGAGTGCCTAGGTGGAAAAGCGCTATATTAAAAAATAAATAAATAAAAATTTCTGGCCTTTTACATATTAGTGAGAAAACAGGAAGTGTGAAACAAGAGATGAAAATGGAGCAATGATTTGAACCTGAGGCTTTTAGGAGTATTTCGGCACCTCTAAATTAGGATATCTTTCTAATAAAAGTGCATGAATAACTAACGAAAAAGATTTTGAGTTATTAATGTTAATTTTATTGAACATTTAGAATAAACCACTGCAGCTATGGGACTTATAGCCTTCCTCCTAATCTTAAAGACCCCTATTAAGCTGTTTTTTAGGGTCTGGTGCTACAGAATGTCATAGTTACACAATTCAACCCAATTCTAACAGCAAAATACAATTCAATACTTTAATACTATTTCTACTCTGCTGCATCAATAAATGCATGGGTGAACAGACAATGAATAGTGTCGCAAAACCTGATAATATATTATAAGATTCCTACATACTCATACATACATCATTTCAGGTCATACTTACACAAACTAAGAATAGTAAGAAAAAAATCATTGACATCTGTACATAAGCACTAACTTATATGCATTATAAAATACAACATAAGAAAGTACATTTAAGCAACACTATGTAACTTTTAGCCACTAGGGGCAGATCCCTCTACAGACTGTCTGTTTTTGTTTTTGAGAGGAAACTATCCAAAACCGGCAGGTTTGGAAGAAAAAAAACATGTCTTCTGAAATGGTAGGGTAATCTTAGTGCATTTTGTTCTGCTCACTCTGTTTGAGCTACCGAGCGTGTCTCTTAGGATAGGTCTGCCCAGTGGCACAAATTATAAATCATTAATATCAGAGTTTTCTGTCTATCTGAGGGCACTGTGTCAGTGAAATTGGCCTGATTCTATCTATTGTGTGTCTAAGAACCAATAAATCAATACTGGACCGGGAACAGTACGGTACCGTACTCCCACAGCATCCCCCACAGGGCGCCACGAGGGACACAGTCGAATGCTTTTTCCAGATCCATAAAGCACATGTAGACTGGTTGGGCAAACTCCCATAAACCCTGGAGAGGGTATAGAGCTGTCCAGTGTTCCACGACCGGGACGAAAACCGCATTGTTCCTCCTGAATCCAAGGTTCAACTATAGGCCGCATTCTCCTCTCCAGTACCCTGGCCTAGACTTTCCCAGGGAGGCTGAGGAGTGGGACCACCACCCCAGTCTGCCATTCCAGAGGTACTGTCTCCAAATGCCACGCAATGTTGCAGAGGCGTGTCAGCCAAAACAGCCCCAAAACATCCAGAGACTTGAGGTACTCAGGGCGTATCTCATCCACCCCCGGTGCCGTGCCACTGAGGAGCTTCCCAACTACCTCAGTGACTTCAGCTTGGGTGATGGACAAGTCCACCTCTGAGCCTTCGGCCTCTGCTTCCTCCGCGTGTCAGTGGGGTTGAGGAGATCCTCGAAGTATTTTTTGCAACGTCCAACAAAGTCCCCAGTTGAAGTCAGCAGATTCCCACCTCCACTGTAAACAGTGTTGGCAGGGCAGTGCTTCCTCCTTCTGAGACGCCGGACGGTTTGCCAGAATTTCTTTGAGGCCTACCGATAGTCCTTCTCATTCGCCTCACCAAACTCCTCCCAGACCCAAGTTTTTTCCTCCACAACCACCCGGGCTGCAGCCCGCTTGGCCTGCCGGTACCTATCAGCTGCCTCAGGAGTCCCACGAGCCAACCAGGCTCGACAGGTTTCCTTCTTCAGCTTGACATCATTCCTTACTTCCAGTGTCCACCACCAGGTTCAGGGGTTGCTGCCACGACAGGCACCGGAGACTTTATGGCCACAGCTCTAAGTGGCCGTGTCGACAATGGTGGTGGAGAACATGGTCCACTCGGACTCAATGTCTCCAACCTCTTCACCCGAGTGTCCAAGACATACAGCCGGGGTCAGATGAAACAACCACAAAGTCGATCATCGACCCTCGGCCTAGGGTGTCCTGGTGCCACGTGCACTGGTGGACACCCTAATGCTTGAACATGGAGTTTGTTATGGACAAACTGTGACTAGTACAGAAGTTCATTAACAGAACACCACTTGGGTTCAGATCCTAGGGGCCATTCCTCCCAATCACGCCCCTCCAGGTGTCACTGTCGATGCCGACGTGAGCGTTGAAGTCCCCCAGTAGAACAACGGAGTCCTCAGCCGGAGCACTTTCCCACACCCCTCCCAGAGACTCCAAGAAGGCCGGGTACTCTGCACTGCCATTTGGCCTGTAAGCACAAACAACAGTGAGAGACCTATCCCGGCCCGAAGGCGCAGGGAAGTGACCCTCTCGTTCAACGGGGTGAACTCCAACACATGGCGGCTGAGCCGGGGGGCTATGAGCAAGCCCACACCAGCCCGCCGCCTTTCACCGCAGGCAACTCCAGAGTAGTGGAGAGTCCAGGAGAGTTGGGTTCCAGAGCCCAAGCTGTGCGTGGAGGTGAGCCCGGCTTTCTCTAGTCAGTATCTGTCAACCTCCCACACAAGCTCAGGTTCCTTACCCGCCAGCGAGGTGACATTCCATGTCTCTAGCGCCAGATTCCGTGTCTGGGGATTGGGTCGCCGAGACCCCCGCCTTCGACTGTCGCCCAATCCACTTTACACCGGACCCTCTGGGTTCCTCCCGCAGGGAGGTCGGGCCCACGTCGCTCCTTTGGCCTGAGTCCGGCCGGACACCGTGGGAAACACTCGTATACAAGCCCCAACCCCGGGCCTGGTTCCAGGGTGGGTCTCCGGTTGTGCCATACCGGGCGACATCCTTGATCTTATCTTTTGCATAAAGGGTTTTGAACTGCTCTTTGTCTGGCCTGTCACCTAGGACCTGTTTGCCTTGGGAGACCCTACCAAGAGCATATAGCCCCAACAACATAGCTCCTAGCATCATTCGGACACTGAAACCCCTCTACCACGATAAGGTGGCGGTTCAAGGAGGGATGTGTTCAGATAAACTCCAGTGTGTGCCATTCTATTTACAGGCAGTTGCAGCAGGTATGATGTGATATAAACCTTTTTTGCTTCTTTATTAACAATATTGACCAGTGACTTGAAAATGTGCAAAATTCAGTTTTATTGTGTATATTCTAAGCAGCCATAACTCAACTGACCCATCTCGTTACTTTTTAATAATTTAGGCAGTGAGAAACATGACCTCACTAAATCCCAGTTTTAGGAGGAAGAATATAGAATGAGGAAGATAAATGCTCCACCAGCTTCAGTGTAGGGACTTCAGACCTTTTCATGAACCTCTAACAAACTAAAAAGGTGAAAGAGCAGTATAAGTGACCTTTAAACTAATTGATAATAATGTCATGGACCACAATTATGTCAATTAAAGGTTTTGAATGACATTTATATTTGAATAAATTGCCTAAACCTTATTACAAAGGAGTATTATTACTAATTATAAAAATCATCCTTAATATGATAGTGCTTTGGGTTGACATAAGAACATTTAATGAATATCTCCATACATTTTATAAATGTAGGACTTTGTGGTGATTGAAAGAGTGATCTGCAGTAGACAATAGTGTGGTGGTATTAACAGCAGTGTGCCAGGGCCTCTCATATTATTTCTGCCCTGCCTGACTGCACTGAGCTAAATGAGTTCATGTAATAACGGGCTGTGTGTGCAAACAGCCTGCGTGATGATGGCTGAAGCTCAGTCTGCACCAGCACCATTTCTATACCTCTCCCTTTTTCTTTTTTTTTTTCAATCTCGGCCTTTCATTTCCTCACTTGCTCATTTGTGTGCTGCCACCAGTGTCGGCACAGCCACAGAAACAGGCTGCACAGTTTCTTCTTACTCGTATAAGCAGCAGAAGCAGAAGAAGAAGCTTGAGGTCTGATGTTTTTAAGGGTTTAGTTATTCCTTTCATCATCTCTGTATTTGGACTTTACTGTTATATTATTTTTTATTTTCATAGTAGAGAGGATGGAGAGAGAGAAAGAGCATGAGAGAGAGTATTTTTAGCTCTATGACCTATTTCTCCAGTGCTACCTTACATACTGTCAGTCAGCGCTGATGTTTCGAGACCTTGTGTGGTTTTAACCAATACATTTGACATTTTTAGGAGTTTTGTAGTAAGACTGGCTCAAATCAAAAGATTATTAAGTTTTTTTATATGATGATTGCTGTTTATAACAACATTGGAGATAATATATCGTATGTATTTTTATCGGATCAATTTCTTCTTGCGATACATAATCGCAATACAAATATCGTGATATTTGTTAAAATGGCATTATTTATCAGAAAAAGGTGGTTGTGGACATAGACATGTGTGAGTTGTTGTGTGCAAAAGAGAGACTAAGCGAAAACTCAAAGCATAGTGTAATGTTTCCCAAATATGTTTTATAATATTGATTGTTCTAAATAGGCTGTAGTCATTTACATTGTTTAGAAGTAGAGCTAGAACAGGATATTAAATCATTATCAGCTTGTTTTCCTCTTATACACTATCATGAACAGATATTGTGATATTTGCTGTTATGAATTATGTGTGCTTAGACATTGATATATTTTAGACACGTTACAATAAAATAAGTGCAAATAATAAATGCATAAAATCCAAACTTTCATCTACATTTTCACAGATGGTTTATGTTTTTTTTTTCAACCTAATGTCTGCATAATCACTGTAATGTGATAATTTTGTTATTGAGTAGTGTATTGATGATGTGACAATATATAATATGTTAATGCTGTTAGTTTGAAAAGTATCACCAGAACTATATAGCACTACATGGTCTGTATTTTCTTTTTGAGCTGTGCCCATGTAAGGACCAAAGAAACTGACCGTGGTGCATTAATACATAATGAATTATTGCACATAAAACACCTTTAGTTTGTGGTACAGGGCATTAACTTGTTATTATATAAATGTAATCTTGCCCTGATACTTCTTAAACTAAAGTAATAACTAAAACTATAACATTCCTTTGAGCCAAATGTCTGTAGAGATACAATAAAGCAGTGTAATTAGCAAAGGAGAGCTAATCATAAAACAATTTAAAAAGTCACAGCTACATCTTGGAATCTGAATTTTTCTGAGATTGGTTTGATTTATTGAAACATTGCCCCTTTAGATGTTTCCTTTCACAGCATTCTCCACATGGTTTGAATCCTGTCAGACCAATCATAACCATTTGTATCTAAAAGTCTTCACGTGCTGCTTCGTTTCTCTGTTTGGCTGTATGTCTCTCCAAATGCATCCAAAATCTGACTCAAATACACAGAGACCAGACCATATTTTGCACAGAATAAGTATTAGGAAGGCTGGCCAGGCTAAAGATTTGTATTTTTAGACCTAGAACATCTTCTCGTGTTCCACACAATTGTCTTGGCCTTGACAATCTCTTTGGCCTTGTCTGTCCCTAAAAATCTTGGTATTGACTTAGTCTCAGCTAGTGTTGTCTTGACTACAACTTATCACCAAGAGTAAAATAAAAATGTATCACAATGGCAAGTTAGTAATTAAACAGAATATTAAAAAAGGATGAATGGTGGATCTTTATTATATTTTCCTGTTCATTTTGAGAAAGACGTACATAGGTAGCTCTTTATACTCTTCAATTCTTCACCACAATATGGTGCAGGAATCTTTCTTTTTCGGGCCTTGTTTTTTCTAATATCCAGCCGTGATCAGGAGTAGTTGAGGGTGGAGTCAAATGAAACCTATGTCTGCTCTCCTCTGCAGCACTTTAATAAGGATGCAGACTCTGGTCGAGTTAGGGAGAGAAGAGGGGGGCTAAGAAAACACACACATGCACTCTCACATGCACGGCCAGATACCGAGAATCCATCGCCATAATAAGAGGCCAAGTGCAGTGGTGATAAATCTCACCTGGAGGAGCTGTTCGGTTGGAGGCAGATTGCCTTGCCCTGATGTACTGCCCTCGATGCTCACTGCAGCCTGCGATGGGCCATATACACCCACACAGATGAAGAATGTGCATAGACAAACACTGTACTCCAAGTGTATAAATAGGGACGCACAAATGTGATTGCGTAAAATACAAAAATGCAGCCATGCATGCAGACAGAGAGGACTGTGGTTGTCCGCTTTTTAGTCCCAGATAACCACACCCAACGAGAAATACAGTTGTGTTTACTCTGTAAGGCCTTTTTTAAAGGTTTTGACTTAGAATCAATCCTATTTATGTCATGTTTGTCATTATTGTATGGAATATTTCTATCTCTAAATGCATCATTTTTGATGTGAGTTTGAGCTTGGTTTCTTTAGCCCTATTGCTAATTATCTTTTCCCATTGATTGTGTACTGGTCTTGGTCTTGATTCTGCTCAAGTCAGGGTCTCAATCATGATTTGGCTTATTTTGTGTGGTTTTAATTGAAACACTACTTGAACATATGCTCTCCAAGTCCCACAGTAAGATCAACCTTCATATAAAAAGGAGCATCATTTTCACAATATTACTTTTTATGTATTTGTTGTCTCACAAATGATTTGTGCTTAAATCATGTCATACCGTAATCAAAATCTAAAATTGTGGCCATTAATAAACTATTCGGATTCCAAGAAATGACAAGTTTTTTTTTGCTTCTGTGTTACTTGGAACCTACGCTACATTTATTATACGACAGATGTATTTTTATAGAAGCACATAGAAGTTTGAATTTGTCATTGCAAATGTCTTTGGTGCTTTTCCTTCCATTTGACTTCATGATCATTTCCTCAGTCATACAGTCATACTAACCGACTGTGAGCCATATGTCTTACATTACACAGCTTCAATCTTCATATGTCCCTTATTTCCCTCCTCCAGTCTTTTGTTTATCTTTCTTACAGTATATCTTTGTGTCTTGTGTCTGTGTCATATGACTTGGCAATATTTACTTCAATTATGCCCCTCTCTCAACAAGGTAATAGATGTAAACAGTCAGAAAAGCACAATTTTAACCAAGGGGGAAAGTGAAAATAAATTAAAAGCAGACTTAAGAGGACACATGTAAATACCAGCTGTGAATACAAAGAGTTAAACTGGCCAGATCTGAAAGAAGGTGGATTGAAATGCAAGGTGCAAAAGGGCCACAGGAGGAAAGAAAGACATAGCTACACTCAAATTCTCCTTTGTGACTAAAGATAAACTGGACATCTTCTCTACAGTATGAATTATAATGCACTAAAGTAGCATCATAGCTTTGTTTGACAATCATCCATGCCTCAAGTGCCACCAATCCAGTGTTAAAATAGCCTTTAAAAAAAATTTAATTTATATATAGAAGACACAATACGACGTTTATACGTACATGTTTCTGGTCCCGCCCCTAATCCACACACACGTTCATTAAAAAACGTGTTTCGCAAGTAAAACGCTGACAAGACTGACAATCTGTTGCCTTTCTCCTCTTTCCCTCTGTGTCCTGTCTCCGTCAGATCTCACATGTTGAAATCTGCACTCAGTCAGTACAGTACACACACACACACACACACACACACACACACTCACACACACACACACTTAACGATCACTGTGCGCCGCACGGTGACAGTGAATCGAGGAAACTGACGCGTCCCAGCTGGTTGTGTGACAGACGTCTATCCCTGTTCGAAAATGTTAGTGTCCATCTGTCTGTCTGTCACTGTCAAATTGAGAGTGTGGTCTCTTTGTGTTTGTGGCCCACTCTCATGTAATACACTAAGCCATGAACCTCTTCATGTCTGTAAAATGATGTATGTAATAATTGTCTGTGGACCATTGTTCATACATACTACTGGACTACTTTGTCTCTAAGGACTTTTTAGCAGCAGTACACAAATGTCTTTCAGCGTAGTTCACATCTTATCTCTTATCTGAGGAAAACAGTCAAGTACTCAAGGCTGCTGGTCTTATTTTGGCTGTATATTATGTTTGCATGTATTGTGCACACACCTTAAATAGCGGCATCTTAACTATTTCTGATTAGTTTTAAAGAGGAAAACTGTGATATGTTTTTGCTAAAAAAAAAAGAGTTCTACATGCCTGTCCAAATCAAAAATGTCTTGGATATCATTGCATCTTACCCTGTTTTAAGAAATCTCTCTCCGACTCTGAGATACTTCACTAAACACTCTGCCCTCCATGAGTTCGGACTTGGTCTATAGGAATTAGCACTGTTCAAATTATACAAGTGGTTCTTTGTTAGGATCTCTTTCAGTTTATTATACACTGGTCTTGATTGTCTCGATACACTCTGGTCTCAGCTTTGACTTAGTTTTGGTTTGTGTGTTCTTCACTGGTTCAAATATAAGAGAGATAGACATATTAACTATTTGCAGCCCATGAATTGTTACAGAAATACAGCAATTTCTGTTTGGGCTTCAAACTACATGGGAAAAATGTCTTATCTGAACTAAATGGTAAGAGGTTCTGTTACATGTTGTCCACCTATAAAATGTACACGAGAAGCTATAATAGGTTGTACTTATCAGTGTAAAGGGATTTCTAAATAACCCTGACCCTAAAATGTTATGAAAATAAACCACTGCCGTCAAAACAGTTTTGTTTTTGCAATTTTGTTTCTACCATTCAATAAAAATATGTAAATTCTTGAAACACAGACAGAATAATGAATCCTTCAATATCTTGTGTTACAGTGAAATTACAATGGTTCACAAAGGAAGAAAGATATGACAGGTACTTCTAAAGGAAGAAAGATATGACAGGTACTTTATCAAATAAGGAGACATATATATATATATATATATATATATATATATATATATATATATATACTGTATTTGACATGGGTGAATGTTTTAGTAAATAAATACCTAAATAAACTGCACAACAAGAGAAACTGAATCGTTTGCACCAATTCCTTCCTCACTGTTAACAACCTGCAGTCACCAGCCGAGACTAGAGCTGGAAATTGTGCTGCACATGCAACTGCACAGATTGTGAGAGAGAGAGAAAAAAAAAGACAAATTATTTCAGAGAGAGTGAGGCAAAGAGAGAGAGAGAGAAGAAATTGAATTGAGGGGGGTGTGCTGTGGGGAGGAGGGGGGTGGAGGGTGAAATGGTAAGGGTGATATTGCATAGTTTAATCTGTTGAGTTCAGCCGTGGCAGGACTGAGGCTGGGGGGAGGGGACAGTGGTACAGTACAGGCCGATTTATATTACTTCTTCTCTCTGCTGAAGCCAACACAAAGCACTGAAGGCAACTGCAGCCTCTGACTGAGCTGCACAGATGGACAGCAACAGAGACAGGTGTGGACCAGGTGGACAGGCTCTGGGATGTGGACACTAGTGGGTTTACAGATTTTAAACAAACCCTGGGCATTGCCACCCAGTCCGTCATTATGAATGTGATTTATCTATATTATTAAAGATGTATGTCATATAATGAGGGTTAAATCAGTCGATATTCAAACAGACAATGCTGTTATAAAGCATTAAGTCATTGACATGTTTGTCCTAATCCCTGGCTTTACATCCTTGGCTGAATCGGACTCTAGTGTAGCCATATGGATGTTTGTTAGCTCAGTAGGTTATAGGTTTGTAATTGTTTTGAACTTGTTTGAGGTCAGTACTCCTGGACCCATTTTCTTTCTTAGTAAAGTGAAGTAGATCTGGGCCTATTCCACTGATGTCTGTCCTCTCTGAAATATAAGAACTGTTTTCTAAAATGGGGCGGGCTTTATGTGATGCTTTGTTTCTCTGATTGGTTGTATGCTCTCAAATACCGTCGCTCAAGAGGCTGTTTATTCTGTGTATGTTGGCCCGGTAGATGACATTTTAATGTAAAGGTCTGTAGAATCCCTTAGGAAAACTTTTTCATTTAAAGCCATTACTAACCGTTTCTATGTGTCTTTACTATAATAAATAACTTTGTCAGCATTAGACATAGTGTACTAATCAGCTTTTGTACAAAAACTGCACAATGTCATTAGTTTCCTTCAAGATAGAAATAGTGCAGTGTGTTGTAAATGAATGCTTTTTGGTAATGTACTGCATTAGACTTGTTTATTTGACCATAAACTTACTCTATGGGCATTTTATGAATTAATAATGTATGAGATTTTACTAGTTTGTGTTCACCTGCCTGTGGTTTTAGTGGAATTATTAGTTAATTAAAAAAAGCACATCTTGTTTTAATCTCTGACTACTGCTTTTCAATCCTGTATTTATCAATTAATTACCCATTTCTAGTCTCAGCTACACTCACTAACAAATGTGAGGCCTAAAACTGCACCATAAAATGTTCCAAAACACGCCTTTACAACTGGGGCTTCTTTATTTCCCTCCAGTTTAATTACCCCATTCAGCAACGTTCACATAAAGGCTCCTCTATTGTTTTTGCTGGCATTTGGTCAAATTGTGGATTAGTTTCCCTCATTCCTGGTTAAGCTTCTCTCTTTCCAATGAGGGGTTTCGACCTCTAGGGGGAGCCCTCTGTTTCCCTATCAGCTGGAGATGGGGCTAATTGGTGTGGTTAATTGTGCCGTAGCCATAAGCAGCTGCTGGCAACGTGTGCGAGTGAGGAAGAGTGGCCACAGTGGACACAGGCGACGTTTTGAAGAGGACCACTTGTGCTGGATGGGACTTGAGGGATCACCTGGAGTCTCAGACAATAGCTCGGCGAGGGTAGGCCCGGCAGGGAAGGGGAAGGGGAGGGGGGTTGTGCTGTGGAGAAAAAGCTGTGTCCGCTTGTCAGCGGCGAGAATGGTGCTCCCGTCATCCCAGTTTATTCAGAGCTGGTGGTGAGGCCTGTCTCCCGGATGTTTGCTCAGAGCAGCGTCAGGGAGACAGCTTCAAGAGTCACGTTCACAAAAGGACAATGCTCCAGACACTAAAGCAGCTGTATGAACCAAATTACTGTCGTTGTGAAAATCAACATGCACAGTATAGAAATCCAAAAAGACAATGTAAACTGCAGTAAAGTTTATGGTAATCTAAGGCCGCTTAGTATACGCTCCTTTCAGTGATTTTGTAACTTATTGCGTACATGCTACAAAAGGACTACACACAGAAAAGTAATAAATAGAAAGAAAAATCAAAAGGCAAATTGGTCATTAGAAAGATTAAACACACATGCTGCACATATCTTGTATTTGGGGCAAAAACTGCAAAATATACACCATCTGTTATTTCCTGTAACTCAGGCTACACGTGTGTCCCATTTATGCTCACTCTGTTTTTATGCATCTTACCTCTTTTATCCACTTCATTTGTGTCCCGCAACAAAACTTGAGCGTGAAAGGGGCTCTGTGTGAACATTGACTGTTCACAAATAATTTTAATACTGGAAAACAATATTACATCTTATCCTATGTGTTCTCTTTTTTCCACTAATCAATGTTGATCTTGACAGAAAGCCACTCCCATTGAGCCTGGGTCTGCAGAGATTTTCGCTCTAGGAGTTTTTTACCTCTCAACTAAGCTGTTAGGCATCATGTGAATTTATTTAGCAGAAAATATTTCAATATAATGGAATTTAATTTAGAATTTTTAATTGACTATTGTACAGCCTTATAACCTCTTTCTCTATCTGGTCTTTGTTTTGAGATTTGTTAGCGCTGGCCTTGGTGATATGCATTTCATTCAACAGCTTTATTTACCGAGCAGTGTCATTTATAGATTCAGTTTTAATTAGTAAGGTTGGTGCAGTTTAACATAACTCTAGAAATTAGTTTGATCAATTCCTTTTGTCCATCTATTGGGCTTTTTTTTCAAATAGGTCATTATAAAGAAAAACAGATGAAGAAGTTTTGAAGATGTTCTGACAGGTCTTCCTTAACCATTTTGTCATTTTGAAAAAACTCATTACATTACTGCAAGTAAGATTAAATAGACACAGCTTTGTTTTGTTCTTAATTGCTCAGCCTTATCTTCATTGTCTATATGCACAATCAGTCATAAACACAGTTGTACACAGCGTATGTCGTCCTTGCCTTAAACACTCCTGTTTATCTTTCACTGAATACATTACCGTGAGCGTGCACGTGCTTATGCGTGTGCCCAGATGTCCTTTGTGCTGCTGTGGTGCCCTTCAGAGTGAAGCCTGTGTGATTGTCAGTTCTGTCATGTCGGCCCCGGACACTTTGGTAGTCAGCTCTGGTTTAAGGAGAGTGGGCACGGTGCCAGTTCATTACTAAACCTGAGCTTCCTGACTCTGCCGTGTCTATAACAGAGTTAAACTGAGCCTGAAACAGCAGAAGGTTCTGATTACAAACAGAGGAAGAGGAATTATGGGGGTTTGATAACAATTGTAAATAAAAAGTATTGAATGAAATATATCAGTTTGTGCAGCTTCCTTTGTGTCATTTCCACTGGGACGGTACGGTGTGGGTCGGGTTAGTTCTTGTGGGGTTCCATTATCAAGGATGGGTTAAACACACTTTTTTACAAATAAATGATGTCTTGTGTGTATTATCATTTATCACCAGTTGTTTCTTGTTTTAAACAGTGTTGTATGGCTCTCGCTTCATGAATTTAAACATCTTTATTTACCAGAACCAGTGCCTTCAAAAATTGAGCCCCCAAATTATAGGAAAATAGTGCAATTCTATAAATTTAATATTCTGAAAGCTGGGAATAAACCTGAAACAGACCGTTTTCTGCATCAGCTGCACCTCCAGCCTCTATAACTGGATTATCTTAAACATTAACAGTCCATCCAAGTTTCTAAAACTCTTCAAATACGTTTTATTTCTCAAATAGAGACAGGACATTTGAGGCACTTTGATGACATTTTCTGTAGCAGATGCCGCTCTTCTGAACCTAGCAGAGCTGACACATGCATCTTCAGGGCTCAATAAAAAAAAAAAAAACTAAAAGATGTCCTTCCTTACAATAAAGTATGTTTTGCCTTGACATGTTGCTTATGTAAATCATTTAAGAGTAGAGATTTAAAAGTATTTGTTAAGTCTTGGCCAAGTTTTTTTTTTTACTGGCTTACGGCGGACTCAGGACCAAAATACACAACGCCAGACCCAGACTAATATGTTTAATCTTTATTGATACAAAAAGTAGTAGACACACGAGGTGTGGTTACTGAACGTGTTTGGTCGGACCAGAAAAATTGGCCAGCAACACATGGCGAGGAGCTGGTACAGAAGACTCAGGACCCCGTAACAGGTTAGCCAAAAACAGTTAGTAGAATAAGGTAACAGGATCGGTTTAGCAGGAACAAATTTGCGGGAACAGATTATTATGCTCAAGTAATGCTGTATGTGTTTGTCTGGAAGCAGTAGAACATTCTGACAACTGGGGTTGTGTGTTGGCTACTTAAATATCTGCCTGATTATAATGGCCGCCAGGTGTGCAGCCACTCCTGGCTGGTTGCTCAGGTGATCTAATGAGCAGCAATGCCACTTACAATACAATAAGCTGGTACTTGATATTATTATTATTATTATATTTGATCTTCAGTTTTTGCAATAATATTTTGATGTACCAAAGAAGTAGCTAATTTACCTCACAAAAAATAAAATGAATGTAACTTTACTTTAATTAGAAGAGCAGTCCAGTCTGTATTGTACTTTTATTGCAGCTGCAGCTTTAGCTTGTATCGACTGTGGTTAAACAATGGACACTTGGTCTCAGTCTGTGGTTTTGTGTTTTTAACATTTATAGTGGAGCCGACCACAGTAGCCACAGGCAGTGCATCCCTCTGTGTTTTTCATTCTCTGGAGCAAAATAATGCTTTGTGTAAACAAAAGCTGTTTTATGTTTGCCTGATAAGCTTTCTCTCTGTTTATGAAGGGACCAAACCCAGATTCTCTGAACATTTGATAGGCCTGTGGTTTTAAGTTCTATTGTGTAAAATGTAGTTGGTCAAAACTATGTTATCACATCAAAGTAACACTCTTTGAATTTGTCTAGTTCTATGGCTTCCTGTTTATGTTCATGCGCTACGGTGGCCCTAAGGTGCATCATCAAAATTGTTTGTTCATTGAAATAAATTTTTGAAAATGTTGCCTAAAAAAGATTCCATGGAAGATTAAAGCCATGTCTTAATTGAAAAAGTTTGTTTGAAAAATAAATAAATAAATAAGATAAAATAAGACATCTGAAAAAGAAAATTTTAAATAAAATGAAGCAAAAAAAAAAAAAAAGATTCTAATTAAAATAAGACACTGTTTCCCCAAATTGTGTACTACTTATAGGTTAAAGAAATTTAACCTTAACATACACTTCAGAGTCATTATGATGGCTTTATGACTTATTCTGTGGTGGTCTGTCCCAACCAAGCCTCTCTCATGGAACCTCTTAAAAGGTCCTCAAGTAAAGGTGCCACCAAACAGCGATATACCGCCGTCCACCAGAGGGCAGGCTCCAGAAGGAAATATAAGGAGGAACCCAATGGCGACTTTACAAGTGTAAAAATCATGTTTATATCCTGGTACAAAAGATGGCTCCGGTCTCTTGAGCTACGTTTTTACTACATGACAATTCTGGGGGGGGTGAACATTTTTTTATGTAAATGAATAGGGGAGCAATGGCGAAGTTGTCCATATTTATAGTCTATGGTTCCAACCCTCTCTAGTGCCTCTTAGCAAAAAAAAAAAAAACAGTCATGCAAGAATTGTCCGGTCTCGCGGGAGTCCTGGGTCTCACGAGAAATTGCTTAACGACACTACACACACAAACACTCGCCCTTGTCAGTCTCAGACATTCATCGTGGTAGAGCCGGCAAAAAGAAGCAAAAGCAGAGAAAACCGTTGATCATGGTCAAACAGGGAAGAGAGGAGAGCAGAGAGACGCCAGTGATGTAAGGGGAGCTCTGTTGGGAAAAATACGAACAAAAACAGCAAAGAAACTGCCAGACCTGCAAAGTGCCGCTTTAAGGATGCCTCAAAAAGCAACCAACGGCCATTACATCTGTATTTGTGTCAAACGTTGAGTTACGTAGGAGTGAAAAAGTGCTTCCCACTGTTGAACAACATGCGTCTTTGTCCACTAACTGAAGAGGTCAGGGGGCGGAGCCACGGCACGGAGCTTTATGTGTGTATGGTGAACAGGCGGAAGAAAAGTAGAGCCCGTTTACTGTAATTGGGGTAATTTGCTGCCTCACAGCAAGAAGGTCATGAGTTCAAAACCAGGGTAACTCAAACATTCTCGGATGTGAGAGTGAATGGTTGTCTGTCACTGTCTGTCTCTAAATGTCAGCCCTGCGACTAACTGGCCACTGTCCAGGGTGTACCCTGCCTCAGGCCCAAAGCTGCTGGGATAGGCTCCAGTCACCCGCGAACCCTAATGGGACTAAGCGGAAGAAAATGAATGAATGAATATTTGTAAATATTGATATTATAACTTGAGAATTAATAAATTAGCAGCCAGGATGGAAAATAAGTATCTAATATTCATGTTCACAGCTGTTTATGCTGGAATTTGTCTATTTTCTTTTGGCACATTGGTCACTAGTGTGAATAAAGTAATTCCTCAACTGTTTAGTGCTCCATCCATTCTCATCTCCTTAAAGCTAGCTTTACCCAACAACACAACAACACAAGCTTTATTCCATTTCCTTCCTTTGAACTGGGCTCATGCTAAAGCCACAGAGGAGATAGTAATGTCCCGAAAATGTCAAAATAGGATATAAACAGTCAAATACATGGAGAGGACTTCCATAGGTGTTCAATAATAAAAAAATATGCAAATCTAGTATATCCTAACCATCATTACCTCTAATTAGCTTCACACTTAAATTAAAATCAATGGGCAACTTTAGAAATTAAAAGCTGCTGAATTTAGTCCTAGTTATTTTGGTCTTCCCTTTCTTGATGCTCTATTTTCCCCTCTTTTTACTTCCTCGTCCTCTTCTCTTCCAACTTTTTTAACTTCCTCCTCTTCAGCTCTCATCCCTCACTCCTGCCTCCACTCCAAGCGCCTTTAGCCGCTCTCCTGAACGAGCCTCCAAACAGGCAAACAGTCACGCAGCTCTCCTATCACAATATAATGAGATTGGGAGCATCCAAACTGAAAGAAGCCATTTTCTACAGCTGCCAACTTATTATCGAAGTGGACCGACTTATTCCAGCCGCTCTGAAGGTAGCGGAGGAGAAGGGGGTGACGGAGGGATGGGGATGAGTGGCTTGAAGTGAGACAGAGGTTTGAGGGGTGAACTGTTTTACATTTTGAATGCTTTTTTTTTTTACCAGTCTCTCATTCCTCCTTGCTGGTATTTGAGTTTGGTCACTAGTGCAGTCCCCGAAGAAGCCTTTTACGCTTCATGTTCCTCTTAATATTTTAAAAAGCAGCATGTAATGTTGAGGACCAGTGTGTTTGTGTGGTTTGAGTAGATCTTGGAGTGTTTATTTTTCCTGCAGGTAGATTTGTGGCTGAGCGTTACACCAGCTTTCCGTTTCCAGCCTTGTGACTCCTCAGTGTCTTTGAAAACCTGTCGTTGAGTAGTTTTTTAGGCAAATTATTCAAATGTCCAAATGTGTTGTAAAATTTAAATCATATTTTATCTTTTTTTTGTTTGAAACTCAACTGGCTTTAGGTAAACAATGGAACATTATAGGAATTTGAAGTTGAGATTGAAGTTGAGTTTTGACCCTCTGAGGCTGCTGTAGTTTTAACCAAAGCTGAGAGGAACATGTTTTTCTGCCTTTTTAACCTCCTCTGCACTGTTTAAATTTATGTTTTATAATAATTTTCCTTATATTGTGTGTATGTGCAAATACACAAATCAAATCAAATAGTCAGACATGTTGTTGAAAATTCAAGATAGTAGCAAACAATTACTCAGCTTAAATCTACTCTGCGTTATGTTTAACCAGTAGAGGGCGCAGACCCCTGTACAGACTCTCTGGGTTGTTATGTCAGTGGTACAATATATTCACGGATGTTGTTTGCTTTCAAGAGAAGACTATCCAAGCAAGAAGTTTGAAAGAAAAAAACAAAAACATTTCATTTTAGTGTATTTACTGTAAATATGACTCTGTTAGGGTCCAGTGTATTAGGTATATTTCTGCTCCCTCTATTTTAAGCGTCAATCTCTTGCCATGTGTCCTCGTCCCGGGACAGGAAAGTTACATTGGAGGATTCTGTTCAGCTGAGGGTACTGCGTCAGTGAGATAGACATGATTGTAGCCGCAATGCTATAAACATCTAGGATATCCTGCCTATCCAAACTTTTACATAGATGCATTTTCTCTTTAAACTAGTTGTAAAGAAGCAGTCTAATGATCATAAAGCTCTGTGCTGCTTGGAAATCAAAATATGCAATTCATAATTATTATTATTCATCAGGTGTGAGCACGTTTCCAGTAGCATCATTGTGTTCTTTAAATGTCACATGTTCGAAGGAAAGTCAGCGAGGTCACAGTCTGGAGGGGTTTGAACACTCCAGACTTTACCAGTGTCTGGTTCTTGGACATCATGTGGTTTTCTAATCAGAACAGTTAAGTCTACTTGACCTCATTTGTTTCATCCCTTGTCTGCAAACTCAAAATAAAACATTCGCTCTGTTGATCTAAAAAGAGTTAAAGGTACTGTCTGTAATATTTGCTAACATCTGCAGGCTACATTGCAGATTGTGTTTCCTCACCTCCTCACTTCACTCCTACAGCCTCTGAGCACCTATGGTAGCCCTGCAGGGACACATTTGCACTACCACCTCATATAGATGCTAGATATCACATATTTCACTGTGTATAGTTTTTGTCATTTTTGTAGATTTTATGCTACTTTGTTATTTCCTTTCCTGTGTTTGCACCAAATGCAGAAATAAAGTTGTGGTTCTGTAAAAATCTTTGTCACCTGGTAATAAACCTGATTTTGAGTCTGTTAAATCCTGTAAAGATAGGTCTACTGAAGGGTTTGCTTTTGACATTTTGAAACAAAATCCAATTAGTTCATTAATATCCGATTGTTCGTTGTGGGCAGTTGCAGAAAGAAAGTAATGAAACTTCATCTGTGTTTTATTGAGCTTTAAACAGTTAGATTTGTCTAAGTGCGTGTCCCCCCCCCCCTTAACGTCTGCACTAAGAACTCACAAATTGTTACACAGTATTTTTTTCAGGTTCAGAAACTTTTGGTTTACCTCTACAGTTTTTAAACTTTCCCTGTCTCTGTGTTCACTGTTGCCGTGACAACAGGGGGCGTCTTTACTGAGGTGAATATTTCTCTTCAGAGGCTCATTTTACAGTTAAATTGGAGAAATACAATAATCAGACTGGAGTAAGGTCGTCATGTCAGTATCAGTGTAGAATACAAACAGCAGAAACACATTATTTGATTCGCTATAACACTAATTAGGTCAGCTTCACAGGAGGCATCTGTCGTAGCAATAAATATAAAGCCATAAAAATGTAAAACAACGTAATCTATACCTGGTCGATATTCATTTACTTTCTCTGTTTGCTCTTTTTTGTGTGTTTAATTGGCCTAAACCTCTTGCGTTTGGGTCCGGACTCTCTCCAAACTCTCTTTGACAAATGAACCAGATCTTGGTTCAGTTTGGTTGAAGACCAACCACGGTCCTTGAGCTTTTACATCTGAAGAATTGGTTTGAACCAAACAGGAAAGTACAAAACAGTGCAAGTCAAAGCCTTCTAAGACAGACAAATGCAAAGAGAGTTTTTCAGACACAATAGACTTTGTTGAAAACAAAGAATTAACTGATGTGTCCTATTTGATTGATTGCAAATTCTTACACTATGCACCTTTACCTAACTGCTGTACATTACCATCATATCATTTTCTGCTGCTCTGTTTCCATATCATCTTAGAGGATGTTGTGCCCAATTATCCGATCAATTCTTCGATGGAGGCTGTGTTCAGTCTCACAGATCTGTACCTGTAGTTTCTGTTTGAGTCCATATTCTCTGTCGCAGTGACCTTGATGTAAGCACTCAGCACCAAGACCTTTATAAACCGGAAAGAGACGAGAAAGAGACTGACATGTAAAGGAATGTAGTGTCACTTTAATGCTTTAAAGTGATATGATTAAGAAATGGTAATAACGGCAGAGTGAAGAATGTAATGCGAAAATGAAGGAGGGTGTGTGTGGGTTGAACATTATTATTATTATTATTATATTATTATATGAGAGTCGCTGCCTGCTTTAAATCTAGCACAATTGTTTTTCTATGTCTACATTTCTGTCTGGCATCAAGTTAAGAAAAACAAAGTAATAGTTATTCACATAAAACTCTTGAAAAGCTAACTGAGGGCTGCAACAGTGTACTGTCACGATGACACAAACTATATATAGACACAGCTGTTGCTAATAAACAGAAGATTTGTTCCTTTTATTACAAGAACAAGGCAATCTGAGATAATTGTCATTTTGTTTTACACTTTTAATTGTCCTTTTTCACATGGCACCACATGATACAATTTTCCGACACACACAAAATAGTGAGACGTTAAGTTACAATAATATTTGTGAAAATGTAGAGGAAATTTAGCCATAGTTTGATCAAAAGTCCCTTGGTCACAGGACAAACCTTCTTCTGTCTTTAATCCCATATATCCAGAGACTTTCTTTGTAACATTTTATTGGATGACTGAGGATCTCCACAGACATTTTGCATTGTAGTGTAATTTTAATGTAATTCTGAAAGGAACATACTTTGCCTAGTTCTTCTTGTGCACATAACTCCCACATTTCTATTCCCACAAGTGCCCTTTTCTTTTGTAAATATTACTTTTAATAACTATCTGTAACTACCACAATAAAGTATCACAAGAAAACTGATTCAAGAACAGTATTGTATCATACTTTCGACAATGTAAACGTCTACCACATACAGCACCAGTGTAAATATGCTTTATGTGAAAATAACCAATGGTCTCTCACACTATAAAGTGTATTTGGTAGTACAAAGACTGATTACTGTGTGCTCATGAGGCATGTGTCGTCAGGACCAAAGGTTGGACATGGTCATTGTTGCCACTCGAGCAGGTGTTCACATGGATTTTTCCAACTCAGACAATCATTTTCCCCAATCTTCTCGACACCACATGAACAGATTAGATACAGTGTTGGGGTGGGGTTAAGCAGTGACTCACCACTTATCTGTTGGTTTCTTCTCTCCACAGGCAATCTGGAGGAGCAGTCATCAAGAACAGGTAAGAAGCAGACTGAGAGCGGCGTGGATGTGACATTAGAGGAAGGTGGGAGGGATGGAGGGGGAGGAACAAAGAGACAGGAATATATCACTGAATCTTAATCAAACTCACACTTTTACAGGTGAGAAAATACAGTGCATACGTCACAGTTAAAATGTGTGACAGACTTCGACGTGTGTCCGGTCATTTCACTTGGGCTGTCCCCCATTGACCCTTGTGTACCAAGATGTGTCCAAGACATGCACATTACCTGCACAAATATCACCAAATTAAGTATTTTAAATTTAGATACAGGATACTCCATATGTGGTGTGATTTGTTCAAAGTGAATATATACCAGCACACAGTCACTGGACCGTCTCTTCCATTATAGATGCTCCAGGTACCAGGACTATCTTTGCTGACTTTTACTACTTAAATGAATGAATAAGCATTACAACATGGACTCATTATAAGAAGCTTCTATTGGGTCTTGTTAAAGTTACAGGTTGATATGGGTTGAGTTTGCACGGCACGGTTTGGCAAGTCATTTTGAAAGTGTCTGTCTAAACCATATTTCATGTGAACGTCTAAATGTAGGTTAGCTCCCATTAATTAGAAAAAGAAGCCTAAATAGTATTGGTGTGAGCGGTTGTGTGTGCAGTACAGTATTGTACAGAATATTGTAGTAAGAATACTGTTTTAGGAGAATTCTTATTCAGTCTAATCTTTAAACTCAGAGAAATGCTTAGGTTTCCCATTTAAGATGCCCCCAGAATGTTTTGAATTCATAAAATGAGAGCAAACACTAACTCTATCTAAAACAGGAAACAGTAGCTGCTTTTAAATGCTGGAGTTCTTGTTAAAATACATTCAACATTTCTTCTTTTTGCAATATGACGTGTAATCACAAAAACAAGGCAATTTGTGAAAACATTGCCATTTTGCGTTTCCTTTCTTTTCCTTAATTTTGATCGTTCACTTTTTTGAATCTAAAGCAGTAGGGTCAAACTCAAAGTGGTGAGGGACCAAGTTAATAAGTCTTAGTTAATAAGAATTCTTTCAGAGGCCGAAGATTGGGGTGTTCACATTTGAATCTTTAAAATGATTTTCCTCCTTTTATGAAAATTGTTTTAGATGGATTTGAACAAGTTTTAGATGGATTTGAACAAGTTTTAGTTTAAGATATGTATGACCAAATAAAATGTATCTGATTTAAATCTATTCAAATTCATTTAAACTCTAGTGCCAAAAATATCACCAACTAAATCTATTGGAGGGCCACATAAGAGATTGCAAAGGGCTGCATTTGGCCCCTGGGCCTTGAGTTTGACATGTGTAATCTAAAGAGTGCTTTTACTGACTCAACCCATATTGTACTGCTCCAGTGGAAATGTGCTTTAAAATGCCTTATAGACTATTTAAATTCTACAAGTAGTTATATTTTAAGTCCATTGTGTTTTATATACAGTAAATCAATTCTATTGTGAAATGTGTATACTATAAGAACACATTTTAATGCCTGGTTCGAAGTCCTCTCAGTAAAGTTACCCTACACCTTCTGTTCTTCGGAGACCTTGCTTAGTCCTTGTCTCTCTCATTTCTCCCTTTCTGTCCTCAGTCTCGGTGAGGAGTTCTATAAGGAGGCCATCGAACACTGCCGCAGCTACAATGCCCGTCTGTGTGCCGAGCGCTCCATGCGTCTCCCGTTCTTGGACTCTCAAACCGGAGTGGCCCAGAGCAACTGCTACATCTGGATGGAGAAGAATCACCGTGGGCCAGGTGTGTGTCTGTCTGTTGTTTACCTGGGTACGCGATCGAGCAGCAGGATGTTTGAGGAGCGGTTTAAAGCACTCGACTGCAGCGGAGTGGGTTCGACAGCTGTTGTGGTTGGCAAATTGTCCTCCACAGTTGTTTACAGAAGTGTTTAGAGTAGGAAAAGTCTACACTAAACTAAAACTAATGTTACAATCACCAGTTAACTACAAGACAACAATTAGAGACAGACACTGAGAGTAAAAATAACTATTTCAAAATGTTGAAAGAAGACAGATTTTTGCCTAACAGAAAGAAATATGCAATTTATTGAATGCAAATTTGGAGTTACTTTGATTTTTAATGAGCTGAGGTAATGGTGAACCAAATTAAATAGTATTGAAATTTGCAGAAACTTCTAAATCCCCAAAATATACTGTAAATAACAATAAACATAGTAGTAATTAGACATAAAGACCTCTTACTTCAGTCACAGCTGAAAAAAAACTTGTTTGAGTGTAACAAAAATTTGACACCATTTTTTTCCGGACCTAATACAAGTACCTCAGAGAGCATTATGAGGTTTGCTCTGCTCCAGGCAAATGGTTTATAGAGAAAATGGAAAACAGAAATTGATGTTGTACTAAATAAAGTACCTTCGTTTGTATTTGTTTACCACTGACTGGCATTGGTATCTGGACAACTCAAATGAAATCATTTGTAAAGTCTAAAATAATGTGTATTTCTTTTAAGATATAATTTAGTAAAATGTTAACCTGAAATCCACTCTTGCATAAAGACTGTAATAAAAAAAACATACTTCTGTAATCTAAAATTAAAGATAAGTGGGTAAATTCCCCTGTTACTGCAGCTCACAGGTGAAGTGTCCAAAGGTGTTCATGCAATAAAAATAAATAAGCAATCAATATACTGTACAACTAGTGACTAAACACCTTCCTTCCTTCCTTCCTTCCTTGTTGTTTTCTCATTGCCTTCTCTCTTATTCTCTGTTGTTTGGCAGAGTCAGACACCGCTGAAGGCAATAATACGCCACTGACACCAGGTTTTTCACCGAGGATGCTAATGTGTGGACTAGAGCAATCAACAACTAAGAATTAGATATTATTTTCTGTGCAGATGTAGTCTGAGCTGTGCAAAATCTAAAACTCTATATTATTGGATACAATCACTGTAAATGTATATTAAATAGTATACACACAGGGATAAAAAATAAAAATGGTTCATAAATATTAGGAACTTCTATCTGTACTTTGTATTAATAACTCCTTTTCCACCAACATTTTCAGGAACTTTTATTTCCAGGAAAAAATATTTTATAATCTGTGTGGTTTGCATCTCCACCGCACTTTTAATTTTCATATTGGGCTGATGAAGTATGAGGGCGTGGTAAAAGAAACTGCACTACACCTCCACTCCAGTAGGTGGCAGTAGGAAGCAGCTGAAGGCCAAGCAAGGAAGACGACGCCATTTGTGCGTCATAATACGGCAGGATGTTCAAATTGTTCTGTTGTGTCCAATTTTCAAATGATCAAAACACAAACAAAGTGAAGGTTGTAGAAATTAAATGAAGTAATGGTTCACAGGAGCATAATGATTTCTGGTTTAACCCCTCAATTTTAACACACAATTGAAGAATTTCCTTAAATGTGGAATGAAACCCAAGTCTAGATTCCTTTGTTTTAACCTTTTCTTTATCCTTACAAATAGGAATGTACTGTACAGCAACTGACACCTGTCAATCAAAGTCACCCACATCTTCTGCGTGCCAGACACATTTATTCAACATTCATCTCCTGCCAAAATAATGCATTACCAGGAAAACCAGCTCCAGACACAAAGGCTGTTTTTGAAGCAGGCTGTAGGGCTGAATGTAATTAAACATGTAATATGTAATAAAATTAATTCTAACATACAACAACACGATATTAGATAGTGATTAAAACCTGTCTACAAATACAAATATTGTTATCACTGATATTGTGGTGACACTAAATGTACAATAAATTGCCCAGCCTTACTGTAAAATACCCTCTATGTTTGTTAAATGAGTCTGTTATTAAGCCATGGTCTAAATCTGAGTTCTCATGTGGTTTTTAGGTCACGCTCCAGGTCAGTTGTACACATATCCCGCTCGCTGCTGGCGCAAAAAGAGACGACTAAACATCCTGGAAGACCCACGGCTCGTACCCATCGAGTTCAAGATCGGTAAGAAGCACCACTGTTGAAAATACTCACTTGTTTATCTAAAGGCAACAAAATAAAGACACCTTGGAGGTTTATCTGGTTGAGCGCATACCAAATGTTTCCTTTCTATCTACATTGCCTCTAAATAAAGGCAAAAAGTTATCTTAAAAGGGCTACTAAATAGTTCTGCCTATAGAACTGGATTAAATTTTTAAAGACAAAGTCAATGCTTATAACTTACCAAGAAGTTAAAAGTGACGTGTTAATAATGTTGTTAAGTCTCCTTGAAGAGTACCATTGTTTTGCGTTGTCTCTTTTGTTGACAATGCTTTTTGTTGTCTACTCCCATGTGCAGTGATTTGAAAAGGACTTTCAAAAAGGTGGACTCGAACATAGACTTGTTTGTTATCGGGTGATAAGATGAGTTTGCTCTCTAATGTCTCTTTGGTAAAATGTATTAACTAGGGATGCTCATTTTGATTAATTTTCCTGACCGACAACCGCCGCTCCTTAATCGATTATTAACCGTTAACTGATAAGATTATAATATTGAATTGGCACTAACGGCTTAGTGTACAACGTACTGGTCCCGTGACGTAAACACGCTACAAAAAAAAGCCACGTCGTCATGCAAACCCATAGATAGTAAAGTCTCATCTTTCAGACGATATAAACCATTTTAACACGTTACAACCACAGCGCCGACACCAAAGCCTTTTTTACAGACAAGCACAAAGATTTAGTTTGGACTTGTATTACCTTTTGACGGGTCTCTTGGACTGAAACAGCAACAAATGCATGTAAGCGAGCGTGTCTTTCTGTCCGTAAAAGGTCCAGTGAATAATATTCAGTAAAATAATTAGGTCCACAAGACATGTTATTATCCTCCAAGGCTCAAAAACTGCAGAGAAGTATTTCCAACTTGAAAACTGCTGCGACATTTTTTGTCATTTCTATTAATAATAAAGTAATAAGTCCGCGAAAAAAAGCTACTAAAATGCTAACAGGAAGTGTTAGCCTTCGATTGACATCTTTTTCAGCCAATTGTGACGAGTTTTGACATGGGCGGGACCTGGATATGCACCAATGGCCGCACAGACATCTTCAGGCATGTGTCAGGTGTGTGGTTGCGCCTGCCGACGTGCTCCGTGAGTTAATAAATATAAGCTATATAGTAGGCTATTTTATTTTTAAACCATGCAGCAAACAAACAAAAAAAAACTTAAAAAAAACTTTTAAACCGTTTAACTGATAGTATTAATCGGTCAAAATATTTACTATAGGTTAACGGTTAAACGGTCAATATGAGCATCCCTAGTATTAACAACTCTTTGCCACAAAAATAGTTTGTAACTTTTGTTTGTGTTAATGTGCATGAGTATACAAATACACAAATATGGATCAGATAACATTATTAGTTTCTACATACAGTACAGTGGAAAGAATAAATTTGTCTTAAAAAGTGATCTGATCTTCATCGAAATCAATGGTATTTACAAACAATTTGTCTAAAAATAATTACACAAATAAATTCTGATCTTTTATGTTTTTAATGAGAACAACCAAAAAAACTCAATCCTACAATCAAGAATTGTTGCTTTACATAAAGCTGGAAAGGGTTACAAAGTTATTTTTTTAAAGAGAAATTTACCAGTCCACAGTTTAGGCAAACAATCTACAAATGGAGACGCTTTGGGACTGTTGCTACTCTACCAAGAAGTGGGCGCCCAGTCAAAATGACTCCAAGAGCACAACAAAGACTCATCAATGAGGTAAAGAAACAACCCAGCATGACAGCCAAAGATTTAAAGGCATCATTGGAACTTGCTAACATCTCTGTTCATGAGTCTACACTGAACAAGCAGGATATCCACAGCAGGACACCACAAAGGAAACCACTGCTTACTAAAATGAACATTGCTGCAAGTTTTGTCCTGAAGTCCTGAAGTTTTGAAGTGCACATGACACTCCACTGCGGCATTGGAAAAATGTTTTGTGGACTGATGAACTAAGATTCAACTATTTGGAAAAAACACTAAGTGCTACACCTGGCGTAGAGAGGGCATATCCTCATGAAAACATCATCCCAACTGTAAAGTATGGTGGAGGAGGCATTATAATTGGGCCTGCTTTGCGGCATCAGGGCCTGGCCAGCTTGCATACATTGTGGGAAAGATAAATTCCCAATATATCAGACAATTCTACAGGATAATGTGAGGATGTCTGCACGTCAGCTGAAACTGTGTAGAAGGTGGGTGATGCAACAGGACAACGACCCAAAACACCAGAGCAAGTCCACAACAGAATGGCTTCAGAAAAACAAAATCTGTCTTTAAGAGAGGCTAAGTCAGAGTCCAGACCTCAACCCAAGATGCTCGAAGAAGAGATGCTATGGATTGACTTGAAGAGGGCCATACACACGAGACGTCCAAAGAATATGACAGAGCTAAAGCCATTCTTCCAGGGAGAATGGGCTAGAATCCCTCTTCAACGATGTGCAGGTCTGATCCACAGGAAGCGCCTGGTTGAGGTTATTGCTGCCAAGGGGGGGTCAACCAGTTATTAATTCTAAGGGTTCACTTACTTTTTCCACTGCCCTTTTGAATGTTAAATAAGTGTGTTCAGAATTTATTTGTGTAATTTTTAGACACATCGTGTTTGTCAATACTTTTGACTTAGATATATTTATTCAGAAAACCATGATATTCCAAAAGGTACACATACTTTTTCTTGCCACTGTAAATAGGCTGAGAGCTGTCCTTCAATAATGTGTGGCACCACTTATATTGATATAAAGTAGATGATCACTTTGGCCTCTTAATTTAAGCTGCAGAGGTTTGATTTTAAAATAAAGAAGCATTAACATGTTTCTCTTTTTGACACTGTTTTTAGACTACGAGGCCTCACTGAAAAAGGAGGGGGGCATCCCAGATGGTCCCGTCCTGGAGTCCCTTCTGGCCGGGGAAGCCCTCGATAAGAAGGTGGAAACCAAGGAGGAGGAGCCAATGAGCGAGTGCCAGGTGAGACATTTGGTCACTTTTTTTGATCATTTTTTATCTCTTTGCGTTTTTTGCAGTGTTAGATTTAAAGTGATAATTTGAGATTTCTGAAATAAGGCTGTAGGTGGTGCTTGTAAAAAGTTGGTATATTATTATTTTTAGCGGAGATAGATGTGTATATGATATGTATGTCTTGTGTTTTAAACTAAGCTTAAAAGTAAAGCCATTGTAAAGAGACTTAATACAAAGCAAACATGTCTCTTTTCTAAAACGGCAGACATCATTCCTTTAGTGCCACCCACAACCTGTGTTTGAACCACTGATATGAATATGGAAAAGTACCTCGTCACAATAAGATGCCCATTTTATAGGGTTTATAAATTTAAGTAAGGATTTATTTATTTTAACCAGAGGTGGGTAGAGTCTAGATATGTACAAGGGACTTCGTCAAGAAGGTCAAGGTCTTTTCTGAATAAATAACAGTTCTTTAGAGGTTTACTACTTATGCCTTTACTTTATTTGACTGTGCTGTTTTAGGCTACATTTATGACTTGTTACTTTTATGTTTTATGAGCTTTTATCTGACACAAAAGATCATTCATAAACAATAGTAAATAGGTGCATACAACCCTTACTTCAAAAATCTTTGTTTATCAGTCGGTCTCATTGTTGCCTTGTGATTATGTTTCTTTGTCTGTGGCTGCCTTTGTGTCTCTTGGAGTGAGGTTTTGGCTGCGACACTGGCCCCTGCTGCTCCTGCTGGCAGTCGGGAGAACGTGACAGGCATTAGCGCCAGTCAGTCAGTATGCTCAAATGAAAAAAAAAAAACATAATTAAAAAGTTTTTAATAACATATATTCCATTATTAATAGTCTGTATGACGTCTCTAATGCTTTTTCAGTGCACGTGGTTTTTTAATTGGCACTGTGCCTTCTGGGGGTCTCAAGCAACATTCAGGAAGTGTTGTATTGATCCGACTGAATTAATGAAATCGTACAACAGGTTATGTGCTCAGAGTGGGCCTTAAACAAATCCCACAATGTTTCATATAACACCTACAACCATAGATTCAGCTGGTGTTTGTCTTTGGGATGGTTTTAGAAGGAGTCAATACACTGTATCACTGTGTTCTTTGTGGTCCCTTACTTGAAGTACTAAGACAAAACTCCAAATCCATCTGGCTGGAGTATTTGAGCAGCTACTGTTGGGGCTATAGCTCTCGAACTTGGACAGACAACTAATCAATCAGCTGTTGAGTGAATGGCTCCAGCACCAGCCCAGAGAGAACCAGAGCAGTGTTTAAAGTCAATAAATCAAGCTTCCTCTGACTACAGCTCTGCCTCTGCTCCATTTCAAACATTTAGCCCCATCCGCCTTTTTTTTTTTTTGCTTTTTCTCTGGATTTTTCTCTCCCATTTCCACTGGAGTAACATGGTTTGGGTTTGCTTTTTGGGACATTTCCATTGTCAGAAGGGCAGGAAGTTTCCCAAAAAGTACCATAGTTTGCATTTTTTAGCAAGAGCTGTTTCTAGTTTTTGACGGAGATGGCTTCTTATATTTGTTCTCTACATAGAATTAAGACCACGGGACATAAAATCTTGTGTCCCTTTCATGTAGAAAACTAGTGCTGTAACAATTAAACAATCTATTTTCTTGTTTAATGCAGCAATTTATGTCTATACCTTATACAGTTTTCTTCATATACACTTGTAGTTCTCTCCTGCCTCTTCAGGGTTTATTGACAGTAAATTATATCAGGGAAATGGTGACATATGGCTATTTGTCCCCAGCACTGGATTAAGAAGTACCCCGAAAGCAGAAGAGAGACAAGTGGCTACTTTATTTACCATCATCTTTGTAATTTTATTTGTATGTTTTCTTAATAAGCAAGAAACAAGTTCATTGGGGAGGACTGTCAACTCTGTCTTAAGACACTATTCACTCTCACATTTTTTCACCTTTGGCAGTTTAGAGTCACCATTCAGCCTGAGCCCACAGCCTTGCATTAATACAACTAAGACTTGTGCACTTATATTTTTAGTTTGCTCGACTTCCCATTGTCTATTACTAAACTGAACTGTTCCATTGTATATCTTCTCAAGGATCTTGCACTGATCTTTGGCTTGACTCTCAGATAGCACGGTCTTAACTACAACACTTTTTTTTCTCCTGTAGAAGCTGCTGGTCGGGGATTTCCCTCACGAGCTGGAGACGGATGAAATGGAGGAAGACGTCCCAAAGCGCAAGAACCGCACCAAAGCACGGGTGAGACAGCAGCAACCTTTCACTTTTTCTTTCTTATCTGTTCAGTCTGACCTTTTACAAGTCAGCCCAGTTAGGACACAAATGGATTCTTGTTTTTATTGTTCTTTTTTTTTTGTCACATACATGTACGTACATAAAAAAATAAAATAAGACAAAGACCTGCTCTTGCCAACTGTATAATCAGAAACAGGAAGTAATGGTCTCTTCAATTGGGCACCATTTTTCCAACATGACCAAACAAAGTGAGTGAGTGAAAGAAGCTTGCTCTGTTTTTTGACGCTAGTGGTCACAAACCATGTATCTTTACACTTTACGTTTTCCACAAATTGATGATATCGGTTCACCTTTGTAACATGCATACTTATAGTTCAGATGTTTCATCAGTGACTAGTTCTGATGCCTTTTGTGTCCTTTCCTCTTTATTTGGCTTTACCTTTTCCAACTTCATTTATAATAAAATATGTCCATGTATTACTAAAAAGCAATAAGACAACACTAAAATAATGTACTCTTATAGCAGTATCTGAGTTATATACTAATATTCATAACCTACCGAACGTATTAAACAAACTAGCACGTTTATTTCTTTCCAAAAACTCTTTTTCCTTGAGTTGAAGAGCTCTGCTGAATAAAGAATCTGTATAATTAGTCATTCCTGTACAAATCCTCCCTGTGAAACTCCACACATTTCATTTTAAATTATGCCGACACAATCTTTTTACAACTCTGATTAGATCATGCAGTTTTTTTCTTCACTTTTAAGAAACGTCCTATGGGAGGATAATCAAGTGTTAACAATGTCTTCTGTAGTTATCACACACACACACACACACACACACACACACACACACACACACACACACACACACACACACACACACACACACACACTGGGGTTGCTAATTGGGGCGGTTGCTTTCCTGCGAGGTGTCATCAGCCCCCTCCTGCTGGAGTGTGGCTCTGCTCCGAAGGCAGATGATTAGCATGCACAAGTGTGTGGCTCTGTGAGAGAGGAACACACAAGTGATTAACACAACACATTTGTCTGAGTTCATGTCTGGGAAACTTGTGTCAAATCTTTAAACTTTGTGTGTATCTTGAGTAAGCCCTTTTTATGACATTTTAGTGTTAAAAAAAACAACAACAAACAAAAACATTTTTGTTTCACTGAGTGCTTTAAAAATAATAATTGTAACAGATATGTCACACCAGAAGTTGGTTGTGTTATTGATGAGGGCAAGAAGCTCTACGTTAACTATGGTTGTTTGTGTGTTTGATGCAGGCCTACGGCGTCGGAGGAATGAGGAAGAGACAAGAGCCGCCCACCATCGAGGACAGAGACAAGCCTTATGTTTGTGACAGTAAGACCTCTTTTCTTTTTTCCACAAGTAATAAGCAGAGGAGATCACAATAACACGTGTTGACCAGGGCCCTGTCGAAGCCTACCCCAGATATTCCTCTCCTACCCAGTTAGACAAAACCTAACAATCCCAGTCTGGATAAGTGCTATCAACTCATTGAGCTTACCCTGGGTTTCTCTGGAGCTAAGTGCACGGTCATGTGAAACAAGCAGCGTCAGCACTAAACAACTACTCACAGAAACATGGGGAGAGTTAACACGAGGAAAAACACTTGAGTAGGCAACACTAAACTCCTGCAAAACAAACAGCACCAGACACTGACTGTCAGCCTAAATGACCACAGCTAATCTCCTAATCCAGCTTCATAGTACAGGATCAAACCAGAACCACTCAGAGTCCCCTGTTTCAAAAACGGTTTTGAGAATCAAAATAATCTGAGTGTGTTTAATTCAGATTCACCATGGCAACGGTAACCAAAAGTCTGCCATGTTACACGTGTTTTTAACTAAAGAAAAAGTCAGTGGAGGTTCTCAGTCCAGGTCGTTGTGTCCTTGTGTGAATGAATGTGTGAGAATGTTTGGTGATGGTCAGAGAGTGGTTGCCATGTCTCAGTCAGTCTGCCCCAGGACAGCTGTAGCTACAAAAAAAAAAAGTAGTTTCCAGGACCAGTGTGTGACTGTGGAGTGAATGAATAATGACAATGTAAAGGCACTATAGAACATGCACAGCAAACACTAAATTCTAAGCTTTAAGGGGCAGCAGTGGCTCAGTGGTAGAGCGGTCGTCTTTCAACCGGAAGGTAGGCAGTTCGATTCCCGCTCTCCCCACAGTTCATACTGTAGTTGTGTCCTTGGGCAAGACACTTAACCCTCCTTGCCTCCAGTGACACAGCACTGGTGTATGAATGTGTGTGATTGTTGCTCTGGTGAATGGTGTGAGAATGTTTGGACAACGGATGGATCTGGCTTGTTTATATTCATGTGGTTGTGTCTCATATATGTTCATTAACATGCACTGTACCAATCAAATAAATTAATAAATTAAATTAACACTTGCCAATCTCTCTTTAAATGAGGAACTGAACAATCAGAGGGCTCTTTTGACACAGCAGAGGCTCAAAAAAACTGGTTGGAGAATAAAACCTGCAGAGGCCAGATTAGGGTCAGTGTGCTAACTGATTCAAATCCAATCGCTAAGAAACTGAAAACTGCCCTTTTTCCAGGTTAAACATAGTTTGCGTTTGCACTAAACCTGCTTTTGAAAACAGGGCCTTGTTGTCTTTGTTTGTTAACTTCACCCTCACCCTTCCTCCAAATGGACTAATGAGTTTTTGAGTGACAGCTATATCAGCATCTGGAGAATTGAACTGTCACTCAAAACAAGTTATTGGTTAGGCCTTTTAAAATTAGGCCTGGAGTAAATATGACAAAGAGAGTTGTACATTCAAAAAGAAACTGGTGATAAGAAGCACATACACAACAGTGACGAAAAGAGTTTAGCTGCAAAATACAGTACATTATGTATTTTTGACACATATTTAATTTAATTCTTATTTATACTCATACCATTGCAGAAACCATTCACGTCCTGTTTGTGTTTTTTCAGTCTGTGGAAAGCGCTATAAAAACCGCCCGGGCCTGAGTTACCACTACACTCACACACACCTGGCGGACGAAGAGGGTGAAGAGGACTCAGAGCGGCACACACTCCCCTTTCAACGCAAGAACAACCACAAGCGTAAGTTTAAACCGCCAACACCCATTTTCCTGTGTTTTCACTCTGATAATTACAAAATAAACACTTTGGGTTAATCGGATCAATTCAGGTTCAGTGCAGCCATCCTTTACAATCCAAAATTATCGAGAACAATTGATCATCCCAGGGCTTCTACTGTAACACTCTGGATAGATGCAGTTTAGTGCTGACAGAGCCAAATCAAAAATTGTGCACTACTCATGTGGATAGGACTGTCCCAGTGGAGCCACAGTGGTTTTAGCTGATTTCTTCAGTTTTTTCTCAGTTTACTTTTTTCAAAGTGAAGCACTGATGCAGGTTAAAACAGTGTTGCAGTTTAGTGGAAAGTTACCTGTCAGTCATTAAAGTAGTTTTTTGGAACTCGTGCTGACGTGTGGAGGTCTGATGTGGCCCAGGTTTTTGGTTCTGGTTGTTTTAAATGTTTTGCTTTCCTTGCAGCACCTTTACAATCAGAGGTGTAGATGTGACTATGTGCCATATGTATAATACCTATTCACATTCTTGTCCATGTTCTGCTCAGGTTTATCTCCTCCTCTAAAAAACATAGCTCCTTGAACACTGCTTCCAGGTTGGTGCAGTCCGTCATGAACAACATCAACAGTTTCTTATTTATAGGTGTTATAAAATATTGACAAAACTTGAAAAGGGACTCAAATTACCCTCTTAAGTTTGTTCAATCAATAAATACATGAGTTGTTTATTTTAGGTTGCAACTTTCAGTTTTGTCCCTGATTGGAAAGGTTTTTTTTGTCACTAAATGAAAAAGGGCAAAGGGAATTTGACTTTTGCTACTGTAATGGCTCAAATATTTGGTTTATATAAGTTTATATAGTTTACACATAGGCATCTGACTAAAGATCATTTGGACACATGACTATTTCCATGGCTGCTCCAGGTCAACACATTCCCCTTATGCCCCTTTCAGCAGTGTTTACTTTATCTTTTTCCTGTCGGAGCCACTGTAGCTCTGGGGTAAAGCCCCTGAGACCCCACTTTACAGAATATAATCTTCAGTCATACCAACGTTGAACCTAGTGTTCAAACTGAAGTGGCAAAATGGCTTTTCAATATTTTTCTCCATCGAGCTGGAACAGTTTATAAAAAGTCTCAAAGATCAATAAACTGAAATTGCTCAGAAATTTCAAACTCATTCTAAAACAAATGGCGTCTTGTATCCTGTTTTGTGAGTGTTGTTGTACTGTCAATGAGATCTTTCTGGTTCAATAAAGCTTGAATAAAAAAATTAATTACTGAACGTTGACAGACTAAATATTAAATTATGACTGCTGACTGCTAATGTACCTGGCTGTTTAGGGTTAAATATTGTACTACAAGAGCTTTTCCAACAAGCCCAAGTCACTCTCGTGTAAAGTGAGTGACAGTGATTGGTAATTACACATTATAACCATAAACCATAGTTTCCCTTTTACAACTGTGTGGACAAACAAAAACAGACTCTGCTTTATTAGATGTGATTATTTTTCAAATGCTAATAGACCAAGATTTAAATATAATTTTCTATTCAGCAAAATGAATACACATGAGTATATGGACACACAAAGAGCAAGTGCAGTGATGATTATGAGAATACTGAGTAAATGCGACACTTGTAAAGTCAGATCGCTGCAAAATGAGCTCGATTACAACCCTTCACTCAACACTCATCAGCTCCAGACTCCTCTCACTGAATAAACCCTTATTACTCAGAAAAATCTGCAGCGCTGTCCCATTTAGACTTTTTTACACCACAGTTCAATGAGCTATTTGTGATCACAATTAAAGTGTAAATGCTCTGTATTTAAATAAATAAATAAATAAATTAATAAATGCTATTAAAGTTTCTTTGTAATTCAGAAAATAAAAAAAACCTAAAATAATAATAATTGCAAGAAATTACAAAGACAATGGGATACAGTATACGTATGTGAATATAATATTGTTAGCTTAAAAATGTTCATTAAAATCTAATGCTTTGTAATAAACTTGAATAACAATTCCTTCACTGATGCTACAGCCTAAACTAACTACACCTGACCTTATTACTGACATTTTACTTGTAATAATTGTTAAAAACAGTATTTTACAGAAATGCCCCACTCTCATATTGTATGTATTGTATTGTTTAAATGGGCTTTAATCAGAAAGTTACTCAGCACTTATACAGGTTTTGTTTTTATTATAAACACAAAGTTTTTCTGCTAATGCCACAAAATGATAATTAGGTTTGTCATTTAGTCATTTTCTACCACTTAGAGGTTATAGGGGTCTGGGGGGTCTGCTTTGGGCCTGATTCGGGGCACACCCTGCCTGGACAATGGCCAGGTAAATTGCAGGGCTAACACTTAGAGACAGAAACAGACTTACGTTCATTCACTTTGGAAAAATGACCAGTTCTCCGAAGTCTTGCAGCTCCACATAGAAAACTTGTCATGTAACAGTTTCAGGAATCACTTTATGAGAAGAGCACTTTAATTATTTAAAGACTTGAAATGTGCTACAACAAATTGCTGCAAAGTATTTCAGTATTTTTATGATATACTTTTGTATTCATTTGATTGTTTGCAAAGTGTTTAGCTTGCATTGAAAGTAAAGTCTTTTTATTTGTGTCCCACTAATACTTTGGCTGTCATTATTAACATATTAGCTAGTAACTTTGCTGCATTAACCTTATCCTAAGAATGTTCAAGTCTGGCTCAACATAGTGAAAACAAAAGTGACGTCCACTCCTTTTTACTCTCAGTTATGTTATCCATAAAAATGAATTTAACCATTTCCCATTGATCCACCTTGTTCTTTTGAGGTTTAGGACCTGGTTTGCTCCTGTCTCTGTCACGCTCTTGTCAACTTGTCTCACTGGGACACTTATCTGAGCCAGTGTAGTGTTATTTGTGCCTCCTGCGCTGTTCTTCCTGTGAGTCAAGTCAAAACGTCTGCAGTGAAGAGGCCTTTACTTCTGGCTGTAATTTACTTGCACCACTTCGTAGTGGTTTCCCTCTCGCACTGCGTCTTTCCCTCTGGGACTTTTGGGCTTTTATTTAATAAGATAAACTGCTGGATGTGGCAGAGTTATTGAGTATTGGCAGACTTCCTGAAGCTGTAAAGAGGCGTAGTGTGAAACCTAAAGGGATTCGGCTTGAACAAGCATTTACCTTCTCTAGAGCCACACTGTCACATTATTACTTGTAAAAGCTTTTTCATATTTGAATACAAAATACTGCGGATGTATGGGTGTAAAGATGTAGACAGGGCAGCTCTTTAAAGGTTCAATAAAATGAAATAGGAGTCACATAAATCCAGTTTTAGACAACATGATTTTAAGGTGGATTTGGTTGCACTGCAACAGTAAAGATTAGAAAGTTTGTGTTAATTTTGTTGACAAAAACTATGACAAATATTTTTCGTCAACAAAGGTTTTTTGTGGATGAAAACTAAATGAAAACTAAATAAAAAAGACTTCATTATGGCTAAAACAATAACTGAATAGACTGACATTTTTGTCAACAAATAAAAGACGAGAAACAAACCAACTTGTGACCACAAGGTTTTCGTCACAACCAGGGGAAGGGAGAACAGGCGGGATGAGTTTAAGTTTAGTCAACTAAAACATGACATTTTAGTTGACTAAACTAGACTAAAACTAAAACTAAATTTAAATTTCTGGTCAAAATTAACACTACCCTACAGCTGTTAACTGTATAATAATAGACATATTTTCCCAGCTCCACTGATGAGTTGGGAATCTTCATTGTTTTTGGCAGTGTTCACAACAGCTGCTAATTTTTTTAACAATCTTTATTAACAGCTGGTCCGCTCTGAGACATTTATCATTCTTTTATATTTTTTTTACTTTCTTTTTCTTGCCCATGGTGCAGGTTAAGGTTAAATTTAGAACAGGGTTCAAACTTTTATGCCTGTTTGTCAGAGATCATCTTGTATTCCTTAAATCTTCCCATGTGTTATTCTTTGGTTTTATTCTTTACTTGCCGTGGTTTTGGTCACAGTCTCTGAAAGTCTTGCCTTCGGTCATGGCTCTTTGCTTTGTGAGCTCCTGGCTGCCAACACTGGTTGGATACTTGTTGAATGTGAAGTACCACACAATAAACCATGCAATCTGAACCTGACTGAGTAATAAATGCTGGTGAATTTTCTGAATGGGACTTGCATTAGCCACTTTATGTCTTCTGTAGTTTTTACACAAACAAATAGCTCACAGCTTTTGTTTCTCTGCCACTCTTCTCTTTCCATCAGCATGTGGTTATTGTCTCTGCGTTGTCCTCTGTCTTCTTTGTGTTTAACATTTATTTTAATGACAATAGCATGAGCCTATATACATCAGTCTTGTGGGATATTATGTCTCCAGTCAGTGAAATGCTTGTTAACACAGGAAAAAACTAAAAAAGAATATTTTAAAAGTGATTGTAGACAATTGATCCACTTGTTTGTTCATCTTGGCTTTAAAATAATTAGCAGAGAAAAAACATGGACAATTTGGTAACCTTTCCAGAAAACACAGAGAAGTAAAATATAAATGTTTTTGGGATGATTGGGAAACAGATACTGACATATACATAACTACATCCAGGACACACCAACAACATGCAGCTACTTATATTAAATGTCTCAATATCACATACATGAGATTGTTTATGTGAAGGTGGTGGTAACATTTCTGATGAATTTGCAGACACACACTTTCTTCAAACCGTGAACACCTACAACCTCTGTGTTTATTGTGTGTTTGCATGTATTGTACATTTTTCCATTAGTTCTATCAATAATGCCTTTTTTTCCTCCTTGCAAATGGTTGAGATGCATTGGAGTGGTTATAAGTACCTCCCTATATATGGAGAGTATGGTTTAACTTGATTAAACCATTATGTAATTATAGCTCCTAATTTTTGTATCCGACCGAGTGCCTTTGGGATTTTTGTCCACCCTTACATGCACATTTAGCTTCCACTTTGACCCAAGCAGACATTCTTTTCAATGTGTTGCTAAGTTTAAAACATCACCCTGGTTTTCAAAGAGTACCTGTTTTTTGCTTCTAAACACATCCCAGCACTCCCCGTGATATCTATTTTTTTAATTAGGTTATGAATTTTCTAACCCTTCTCCTCCAGCAGTGCTCCGTTTCTCAACACTTGAAAAAACTGGAAAAGGAAGAAATAGATCTAACATTTCTTTACACTTGGCTCTTTGGAAATTTAAATGGAAAAGACAGGAAAATGTGAAGAGTTTTGTTTTGAGCCAGTCACACCAATGTGATCCTCTTTGCTGCCAAAATATGCACAATTCTAACAGTTTTTTTTTTCTATTTTTTTAGTTCTGTTGGAAACAATGGCATTTCCATGCAACCTCACTCCTGGGTTAGTCTAGTAGACCAGTTTAGACGGGGTTCAGTCCAAGTTTTATTACTAGAATAAACTTTCTCCGGCCCTTTTTTTGTTTTTGCAGGTTTAGTCCAGATTCTGTTCTTTGGTGTATACTTGTCTGTCCTGAGTTTAGCCCTGGTTTATTTCCTATATCATTCCTGGTATATATCAGTTTAATTTTAATCAAACAAATTTTTAATTTTAGTGTAGTACTGGATTTAGCCTAATTTTAATCCAATATTAGTCCTGGTTCATTGTAGCTTTAGGGATTAGTATTGTTCTGTTCTTTATTTGGTTTGGTTTGTGCTGTTTGGTCCTGGTTTAGTTCTTGGTTTAGTCTATAGTTTTAGTCCTGAAGTAGCATTGTAGTATTTTATATTTAGTGTTTCCTGCTTGTCATATACAGCCAGTTTTTTGTCTTCCCATTTGTCCATTAGGCATCTCTAAATCTGTGAAGGCAGCTGTTGCTCAAAACTTTATTTGTGTGGATCCTCAGAAAGACTGCAAACCACAATTAACAAAATATCCCCCACACAATGGGTTGTAAATTCCCGATCAAAATACAGGTATCTGGCGGAGACGGAAGCTCATTGATGGCCGTGTCCAAATAGGCAGGACTTGTCCCGGCGCAGGTATAAAGAGGCAGGACTTGAGCCGTCGCAGCTATAAAGAGGCAGGGCTTGAGCTGGTGGAGGTATAAAGAGGCAGGACTTAAACTGGTGTAGGTATAAAGAGGCAGGACTTAAACTGGTGCAGCTATAAAGAGGCAGGACTTAAACTGGTGGAGGTATAAAGAGGCAGGACTTGAGCTGTGCCACGGGGGTTTTGCTTTTAATCGGTCCTTCTGTGCAGTGGCAATTACTATATCATTAAATTCTATTTTTTTTAACCTATTATTTTAGTTTTTCGACTGTGATATAATGCATAACTATTCTCTCTGGCTTCTTTTTAATATATGGGATGAGCAGACTATTAGAAGAATACTAATCATTCAGTCAAGCCTGTACTTTCTTATCACTCATTATTATAAACAAACTCACTTACATTCAGATAAAAATATATTTTATCATTATTTAGGCAGGAAGTGGATTTTTATGTCAGGTTTTATCTGTGATTACTTTAATTGTGCAAATTTTTTGCGTAATGAAACAGCATCTTCTGCTTCTAATGCCCGCATTCTCTTTGTTTAAGCTAAACCTTTATTCTTTCTCCACCTCAATCATAACCTGTATATTTTTATTTAGCCATGCTCTGTCCTTGCAAACCAGTGCTTTTGTGCTCCCATAAAGCCATTGTTGTATAAAAATGATAAATAAGTTGGTAGATTAGTAATTCATTAGTAATGTTTCAGGACATAAGCCCAAAGTATTTAGAGAATATTTAAAAGAATTTATTTTAAATATTTTTTATAAAATAAAATAAATTGCATTTTTTTATTATTTTAATCCATTTTATAAAATTAGATTAGATTAGATTCAACTTTATTGTCATTACACAAGTACAGGTACAAGGCAACGAAATGCAGTTTAGGTCTAACCAGAAGTGCAATAGCAGTAAAGTGCAGGATATATATACAATGGTTGAGTGCAGGATATGGAGATGTACAGGATTTACAGGTAATATGTACAATGAATATAAATATACAGATGGTTATTACTATAAAAAGGTGAGTGTGTGCCATAAATATAATTACAGGTGTCTCTTTTCTATAAACAGCATTTACAGGTGGATGTATTACTCTAAATGTAATGTAATACACATGCCGTTCGCACACATACACACACTCACTCACATACACACACAACCATACACACATACACTCACAACCATACACACATACACGCATGTTGGAATTAAACCGGGAGAGCTGTACACACAGACATTCCCATACTCACATACACACACACACACACACACATACATACACACATACTCACACACACATACACACACACACACACACCATACACATACATACTCACACACACACACACATCACTCACACACACACACAACACACTCATACACACACACACACACAAGAATATTTAAAAGTGGAATCTCAAACAGTTTTTTAGCAAAGGTGCAGTAGATGGATGGTAATGGTGAGATGCAAGCCCTGTGAGGTGGGATAGTGTAGTATTCATTTTAAATTTTTATCCTAGAGCATGTGCACAAAATTAATACAAATGTGCGTGGCAATAACTTCATAATCAGTCTGTGGTCGTGCACCTAAATTCACCTGCAGTGGGCTTTAAAGAACACAAACACACTGCTGTTGACTGGTGCTTTCACTAAGATCAGCTGTTGTACCCGTCTGCACCCTGCCCTGTCTCAATTTTTTAACCACCACCCACTGCGGCCCTGGCAGAGTCGCAGATGGGCCAAAGGTGGCTCTGCCAAGCACAAGATAGCAAATATACCGCCGTCTTGATCACTGCCACGCCTGCGCCGCCACAAGATACGGCCCATATCTGCTGCACCATTTATGCACACGCTGCCTCTGAGTTAATTGGCAGTGTGTGTTTTTAAATTGGCCTGTCTAACCAAACAGCCCGGGCCAATATGTCTAAGTGTGGGGCCCTGCTGCAGTCTTGGGTCTCTCCAGTGAAAGAGGAACAGCATTTGAATCGTTTAATATCCCCCTCTCTTTCACTCGCCCCTCCCCGAACGCTCAGTAATCGCACACACACAACAAAAAAATGCAATCTTCTCGGGCTGAAATGAAAAAGCAGGCTTAGCTCTTTTGGGTTGTGTGTGCGTTCACGTGCACATTTTAGATGAGATGCCACCAGCTTGCGCTCCATATATCGCCACATATGTAATAATATTAATATGGCTCCCTCAAATAAGCACAGGCCTACATACATAATTCATGTTATATATTCTGGCTCAGAAACAGTCTAGACCAGGTTCTCTAGGTTCACAGTAACACAAAGGAATATCGCAGGCTTGGTTTAGGTCTGGTTTAGTCCTTGGTTTAGATTTGGTTTAGTCCAGATTTAGTCCTTGGTTTAGATTTGGTTTAGTCCAGATTTAGTCCTTGGTTTAGATTTGGTTTAGTCCAGATTTAGTCCTTGGTTTAGATTTGGTTTAGTCCAGATTTAGTCCTTGGTTTAGGTCTGGTTTAGTTAGTCCTTCAGTTCTGGTTTCATCCTTATTCAGTTCAAGATTTTGTAGTAATTAAGTCTTGGTTTAGTCTGGTTTAATCATGGTCCTAATCTTGGTTTAGTCCTGGATAAAACCAGGTTTTGTGCTGGTGTTCCTTGTTTAATTTTTGGTTTAGTACTGATTTTGTCCTGATTTAGTTCTGGGTTTATTCCTGGGATTGTGCTGAAGTTGTGTTTTTAGTGACCAAGTACTGATTTATTCCTGTTGTATTTATGGGTTTTTTATTGGGTTATCCTAGTTTCATATTTGTTTAGTCCCAGTTCTTGTGCTTTTTCTGTCCTGAGTATAGTACTGTGATCAGTCTATTTCCGCTTGTTTGGTCATTTTGGTTTTGTGTTTTATTTTTATTTTTTTCATTTTTTATTAGTTGTCCTTTAGTCCTTAGTTTAGCACAGGTTTAGTTCTGATCTAGTCTCAGTTTTAATCCTGGAACTGTCCTTGTTCAGTCAATGGTCTTGATTTAGCGCTAGATTTTGTTCTGGTTTAGTATTGATTTTGATCCTAATTTTGTCCTGTGTTCAGTTTTGGTTTTGTCCAGGATTAGTCCATGGTCAATCCTTGTTAAGTCTTACATTCCCTCCCTGTTTTAGGACTACATCTTTATTGGTTCATCTCAAGTTTGAGCAGCTGTTGTCACAGTTTAGTCCTGATTTATTCCTGTATTAGTCTTAGTTAGTTTTAATTTAGTCCCAGTAATTACTGATGATGTTCAGTCTGGTTCAGTCCTGGTTTAGTCATTAGTTTAGTCCCGATGTAGTTTTGGGTTGAGTCCTAGTTTCTCTCTGGGTTTAGACCTGTACTTTTCCAGGATTTGTTCTGCTTTAGTCCCGAACCTGACCTGTTTAACTGTGTGACTATATTGGTTGCCATTTTAATCCCATTAGAAGATGTGTAAATTCCTGACTCTCCACATGCCTGTACCATAAAACTACAGAAACCTGTCTTTTCTGAAGCTCTTGCAGCTCTGTACCAGCGGTCTGTTTTTCCATTAGTTTGATAAATGGCAGATTATTCCACCTGGAGATGAGATTTTCTTCTCTCTCTTCCTCCGGCCGTGCATCCTCTCTTAACCCCCCTCTTGTCTGCCGCTGTTTTCTCCTCATTGTTTTGCTCCATCCATCTTCGACCCTAGAGTTTTTAATATTTCTTTTTTTTTCTACTCTGTCCTGTCTACGTCTTCTATCAACAGTTGTTTGTATTGATGCTAGTATACTTAAAGTAAGATTAGGATTGTCTTTTTACCATTAACCGTGAGTCACTTTTGGTTGAAGAGTGGAGATGCCGGGTTGGAGGCAAAGAAGGCACCAAAAATATGCAAATGCAACAAAGAAGCCTTTTTTCCTTTGTATCTCTTGGTAATTCAAAAGAATAAATGAATGGGGAATACACATACTTACCATATGCATTTAAGTTTTATAATAAAGTACCTCTAGCTTAACTTTAATAGGAATCTTTGGCTAAAGCAATGTTAAATTAAACCAAGTTACATATTTGTTGGTTGTTTTTGATTGTATCATGTATCATCTAATTCCAAAAGACTTTATCATTTCTGAGATCAACTGGTAAGAGAGCTGAGCTTATATCTCTAGAGGGAGGGGTTTGATGGACCAGGCTGTTTTGGTCTCAGTCATTGAATCTGAAAGGACAGTGTGACTCCTGATATGAGAGTCTTTAAGGCTCAGGAGAGTCGTTAGTGACACTGTTCCATTCAGGTGCTGTGTTTGTTGTTCTAGGGTGCAACTCTTTTATTTTAGATTTTAACACACTGTTGTAAATACTGGGCAACATGAATCTGAGGTCACCTCCTCTGTTCAAATAAGGCTTTTCCATTTTCACAAAAATGGCTTCCTTCACCCCTCTCTCAAACCATCTGGCCTCTCTGGACAAAACTTGGACATTGCTGTCCTCAAAGGAATGCCCTTTCTCTTTGAGGTGGACTGCAGACTCAGGTCCAGTGCAGGTTCTGTGCTGATACAGCTGTTGTTTCATTTCTCCAATATAACTTCACTGCCTTCTGATCACTGAGCTCAGAATTGTTAAAGTTGAATCTACAATAACATCAAGCTCCAGTACCTGATTTTGTTTTTGCTATCCCTCTCAGACCTACTTTTCCCAAAAGCAGCCTCTCCTACTTACCTTTCTGGCTTTTTTAATAAAAAAACTAAATCGGACTGATTTTCCTCTACAAAATACTAATGCATTACACTAAAATAAAGTTTACAGTTTATGCATTAGCTTAGCTGCGACTTCATCGCCAGGACGGCAATTATCTCAGCTTGCGTTTTACGTTCCCTCCCTTTTCTCTGTTGATATTTTTCTTTTTTGTGCTGTTTCTCTGTTAAAAGACATTCAGCGCTGAAAATAAACTTTATGAGCAGTTATTGCACTTCCTGGAACATCATATGACAAGCCGGTGTCGACCAATGGGAGCGCTCCTTTTTCAAGCATGTTATTTTGCAAGCAAATCTTTCCATGGTAACTTATAAAATCCCCTATAATAAACAGTACAGGCATCATAAAGCCTGTTTTTATAACAAAAAAATACTTTTACAATATACTATTTGGGGTTTAAACCCTAATGAGTATGTTTGGTGATGGTCGGAGAAGCCATGCGCGCAAAAAGGCTGCCACGTCTCTGTCAGTCTGCCCCAGGGCAGCTGTGGTTGCAGATGTAGCTTACCACCACCAGTGTTTGACTGTGGAGTGAATGAATAATGTGAGTGCTTTGAGTCTCTTGGGAAGGGAAAAAAGCGTAATATAAATTAAATGCATTAAACCAATTAGAGAAACAAAATAATAGGTACAGTATGTTTAGGTGCATAAAACAATAACAGTAAGTCATTCACAACAGAAACTGACTAATAATTTCTGGTCTACTAAGTTAAAGAAGAGTATGTTTTTCACCATCATTGTTTTGGGACAAGATTTTATAAAAATAGAACATGTATAGAGCCACAGAAAGTCTGGCTTTCACATAAATGTAAAATAATGTCATAAAGCTTTTTGAGAGAAAAGATGATTGGGACAAAATGCAATGAGATGAATAGGTCTACACAAAAAGATATAAGCGTCTGAGGAAAGTAAAGTCACAGTTGTTTTAGCTTTTGTGTCCCACAGCTTTACAGCTGAGGGTGGGAGACTCAAAATTACTTCCCATTTCAAATCTTACACTTTTTATCATATACAGTCTATTGTTTAGTGTCTAATAAAGGTCATTGTATTGTGACCTGCTCAAGACACACCTTCACCATCAGCTTCTTGACATGTCTCTGATCATTAATATAGTTTTATTTTTACCAATAGTGAACCAAATTAGTAAAAACATAACTCTGTTGTTATATTTGAATGCTTAGAAATGTGGATGTATTTTATTTAAATTAGAGAAAAAGGGAGCAAGAACTCAAAAGTCAAATAGACTTGGGTGTTTTTTTCCTACTAAATGTCTAAAAGGCAGGTTTGCAGAGGATGCCTGTTGACGGTGGGGTTAGACGAGCACAGAGGATGAAAAAGAGGATGTTTACCTTAGAGGTCGGCCCCGCAGCGTCCACCTGAAATTGGTTTTGTGGCGATGGAAAGAGAGAGAGAGGAGTAGAGGACAGATGGACATCCAGGCGGAGACATGAAGGCAGAATCAGACTCCACAAAATTGCACCGAAATGAAAGGGTACGATAAATAGATAGCAGGAGGATGCAGGGACTGAAAATGTGAAAGAATTTGAGAAAGAGACATGTTGCAAAGAAAATAAGAGGGAGTAGAGTCAGCGCGGAATTCTCCCAAATAAGTCAGATGAGGACAGAGATACAGAGGCCATTTTATCAGACAGACAGACAGACTGACAGACACAGAGCAGTGGGGCAGATGAGTGTCTGTCTTTGATTCTGTTTAAAATGCAAATATTGACACAGGACGTTTCTCTTCAGTTTTTTGTGTATACCTTTGAATGAATGTAAAGGTTTGGTAGGTTTTGTCCTGTTCAGACTCATGGCATGTGACTAAATATGAACTTGTGGATTTTGTCTTTGATTTTTGTGTTTAGTCATGGTTTTATCTTGAGTTTTATCCTTGTCAGATCATGTGTTTAGTCATTTTAAGCAAAGAACATTTTGAGTAAGTTAGAAAAGCACTATTTAAAACCTGTCCATATACCGTAGAATGAGACTTTCCTTCCTGGGTAAGGTGCTCATTTATAACCAGACTACTGCTCCACTGTAAATAGTCTTTTCCACAGTACTATCTGGAATGTGGGCTTTCCACTTTCTCAACATATTTCAGCATTTAGCCAATATCCTTTGTATTAACACGTGAAGGGATTATTGTGTAAAATGGGCAGCATTGTTTCAACCCAGCTTGACCATAGAACACCAAATTTTGTAGCCCCTGAATTTTTCCTTTATAGAAACTTGGTCTGGCTGAATACTCTTTTCTGATTGGTTGAAAGTGACCCTAAAAGAGATATGCGCTCATTGAAATGAATGCAGCAAGTATCTTACAACAACAGCAGGACCCGCCCGGTACCCAGCTGTGATACATTTGGTTATTATAATATTATACCTATGTCTCGACCTCAGGAACTTAAGGAATAGTTTTCTCGTCATTCTTCCTAAATATGATCATAGAAATTGCAGTATACTATGGGATTTTTATTTTCAGTTCAGGACAATGGAAACCTAAAATGTGTACCCAGTAAATCAAACACATTGTTGAATAAATTATTTGTTGTGTGCCATTAATTCACCTGGTCCTACTACTGCTTTATATTTTTTACTCCTTCTACCCCTCCCTGCGCATTGTCATATTCAAACACAGCCAGACTCATGCATCTCATTGATCTCTTTGGCCACTGATAATATTGAGCTCTTCCTGGTGTCAGCTTCTTTATAATGAAAAATGTCATTACCTGGATGTCGTCAGAGCTGGGTTTTTCTTTTATTAAAAAGTCCTCAGGCAGACAGTTTAGTGTTGCATTTCATATCTCTGAAATAATTTGATTATGGTGCATTTGTGTAAGCAGAGCACATGGAAATGAAGATTAAAATCATTATTAGTTGTTTGGTTGATCACTGTTTGTGACACATAATCAAAATTAATATGTTTTTAGCCTATTTCTTTCAGCAATAAACACTAATATAGGATCATTCATATTTACAGCAACATATTGGCATTTTGGTATCACTCAATGTCTTCAACAAGGTTGTTACTTTGTGTTAATGGTGCCGTGTTTTCCCATTTGTGGGCATCTAGTGGCACTATTGCATTTTGCACTTCCTTGACTTTGAACAGCTATGGTAGCCCTGAAGGAACATGTGGTTGTATATGAACAAACCCAGTAAAACTAGGCAAGGCTATTTTATTTATATAGCACAATTCATACACTGGGTAACTCAAAGTGCTTTACAGGAATAAAAGACACTTTACAAGATTTAGATTAAGAAACATTAGAAAAATTAAAAAACATTTTAAAAGAAGAGTGCAGATAAAAAGCATTTTAAGTTGTAGTGTAGGCGGAGCTAAAGAGGAAGGTTTTTAACCTCCCCTTGAACATTGTTAAAGTTGAGGCTGTTCCAGGTTTTTGCTGCATGAAACTTAAACGAAGACTCTCTCGACAAAAAACAAAGTTATTTGCATTTACTGTCGATGTGACTTGAGTTCCCTCCAGAGCACGTCCAGTCTGAAATATCAGCTGCTGGATAAACACAGCCCCCAGCTCAGCCCCCTCGACCAAAATAAGTATAGGTAAATGGGCAGCTACAGGTCAGTTTTTTAAGCTATTTATTTAATATTTTAGTTTGAATCTGTGTTGCTCTTTGGGCTTGAGTTTGACATTTTATGCTTTCAGCATATTTTAATTCAGAATGAAAGTGTTACAAAAATAAAATTTTATTTGTATAAAACAGTACATTTCTGACCTCTTGTCAAATAAGCAAAGTAATAGACAAGGATAATATTACTGAGTAAAGTGTTACATAACTGATATTGTCAGCAGACTGTTTAGAATCTAGTTCAATGTCTGACACTGGCAGATATTGGTCGCAGGCAATTTTTAGTTGTTGGTTGTGAGAATATACATCTTTTATCCTTCAACACTGCAACATTTAATCACAGTGTGACAGGGGCTTGATCCTGAGTTAATTATACACTATTTTAATCAATATGTTTCATTTTTTTCAATTAAGAGAAAAAAAAAGAAAATAACCGACATATACAGTAAGAGCTATAGATTTAAACAGAAGTGGAGTTATTGCCCTTACAGTATAAAAAACATATTGACTCTCTTTAATACCAACAGAGCCAGATGTTTACTGAGTGCAGCAGAAGGACACATGAAGCTGTAGAGACGTACTGTATAGAAGCCTGCAGCCAATACAAACACATTCTGTCTTCTCGTTCTGGTCAAATAAATAGCTTTTATGTTTGCTGCTTTTATTTTGGCTTACTGTAGCTGATTGGGCCTTGCCGGTCCCTGGTGAGACGAACGAGACAGCCGCACACACTGAAACGGAGAAATGAAGCTACCTGTTATCAGTCAGTGTGAGCGTGCTGGCTTTGTATTTGATGCAGTGTGTGTGTGTGTGTGTGTGTGTGTGTGTGTGTGTGTGTGTGAGAGTGTGTGTGTGTGTGTGTGTGTGTGTGTGTGTGTGTGTGTGTGTGTGTGAAACCCCAGAGAGTGAATCAGCAGGTCCTGATGCATGTGAGCGAGCCAGGGCTGCCCGCTGGCCTGCCTGTGTGGAGGGTAACAAAAAAAAAAAACTCCATCAATGATTAAATGCCCGCGGCCATGTTTCAGAGCACACTTACAACCATAGACACGCCATGGCCGCCAAAGGGAGGAGGAAACGAGGCGAGGAGGGGGGCTAGGACAGTCATAGGGAATAAAATGGAGTGAGCTAATGAGCAAAAATAAAAGGGACGGTGGACAGAACAAAGGAGAGTTTGAAGAGAGACTATCCCAAATCATGTGGTTTGAAGAAAAAAAAAGCAGTTTTGTGCATTGTGCTTTTTCCCTACTGTCCACCTGCAATCCTTTACTTGACTGTATTTCCAAAGTAATTAGATAATTCACTAGTGTTTCTAAAAACGTGGATACATACAAAAAGTAAGGACAAGACAAAAAGACCACATTTTAAGACAACATGCTGACTTAGTTTATAAATGTCCCGAGCCTTCATGCAAGATTGTGTTAAAAACATGAATTAAACATGAATGCATCTCTGCACCATTAGGGCTCAGCTTGTCAGCTCTAGCCAGCTCTAGAAACAAAACAGGAAGTATTAGAACTAATGACTGGTTTCCATGGAGCTTGAATTGTCTCTTTTCCAAGACATGCAAACGTACATTTTACTGCTACATTTTACACACTTCAACTATCAAAATATACAACCGTAACTCAACCATCAAGTACAAATCCAGACTGTTCTGCACGACTACCGTATTTTAGAGTCAGAAACATTTGAAAATGCGGGTGATCCTGTTTTAGTTTGAAAACTCTGGCCCTGCATTGTACAGTGGTCGAACTAAAAATAACACAATAAAAACAATAAAGCAGGCACCAGTGTATACACTGCCTGTCTTCACCAACTCGACAGAGGAAAGACTTCAGTAACCTTGACAACCAGGTGATTCCAACTGATAAAATATACACTTCAGCCTTTATATGATGTACAAAGACAGTTTGTAACAAGTTAATGTTTGCTGCAATATCATATTTTGTCCTATAATGCTGTACAAATAAAACATGTTAGCCTACCTTAAAAACTTTGTCTGAGGGTCTCTAACAAAGGGTCTGGGATTTATTTATTGTACCAACCAGCACCCCAACCTACATCCTATTAGGAAATCAATTATTAGGTAAAACAATGTATTTTCAAATGTACATATACTAGAGCAGCATGAAAAAACACATACCAAGTGATAACTGTATTAAACATTGTGATGGCCATGTTTGAATTTTCAAATTTGTCAAAATCTGTACTAAATACAAATTTATAAAGATTAGACTTTATTAAACCCTCAATAGGGAAATTCACATATGCCAGCAGTTCATAGACAGGTAAAGTGCAAAAAGTGTAGGAAATTACAGAACGGTCCATGAAATAAAAATATATACAATTTTATTCCATTTACAGCGAGTACAGCTGCATAAAGAAATGCAAGGCCCTGGACCCATATCCATTCACACTAATTGCAACAACGTTTGCATTTGGTTGCGCCACAATTTAATTTAGTGCTCTGATTAGTTTATTATTTTGACATGCACGTGTCTGTTATAAATAGAACAATCGATACAGAGATTGTGTTTGTTGATACTGTGATAACGTGAAGTCTACGGAACGTTATTCCATACATTCTGTCGAACATTGGTAATGACTCTCCTTATTTTCCTTGACTGGTCTGCTTCCCCCCCACCCTTATTATTTTTCCCATCCCACATTTCTCTCTTTTCTACCTGACCCCACACACACACACACACACACACACACACACACACTCGCCCCCTCCTCTCCTCGTCCAATTACCAGGAGGAGTATGAGCAGAACCGCACACTTCACAGCTTTCAAGTCCTGGAGAGCGATCCTCCTGGGAATTATCCAGCAAGACATGAATCCCCAAATGTTACCCAGCACCCCACCCTCCCCCACCATCCCACCACCCCAACACCTCCCGTCCCCATCCTGCCTCAAACTGCCATTGAATTCTCCTCCTTCATTACCTCACCCTGCTGAGCTGTCAATATATATATCTCTGGTTAATTAAAGTATACTTATATATATATATATATATATATATATATATATATATATATATATATATATATATATATATATATATATATATATATAAGTGAGGTTTTACACTGCAACCAAAATAACTCTTGCCTTTCTATTAAAAGTTATATTAGAAAACTGCCACTATGAAATCTGCAACAAAAATGTTTTCTGAATCCAGGAGCTAAAGTCTGCCATCTTGGATGCAGCAGCACCACTTGGAGAAACATCAGATTTGAGTTTGGCACTTTCCGGCATCCTAGCAATAACTCTTAATATTCAATACAAAAGGCTTAGTTGGTTTTGAAAGCACACAAGCACACTTAAACAACTGTGAAAGAAGAGGACAAGTTATTAGCAGATCTGAGGTCAGTTTTTTCCTTTGTATGATGATTTTTACATAAATTAATATAGAACTTAAGATGTAATCAAGTCTGGACCTGGTCTAAGACCGGACTAACTCTGTCTCCTTCAAACACTGACCTCCGTGAGTCTGGACCTGGTCTAAGACCGGACTAACTCTGTCTCCTTCAAACACTGACCTCCGTGAGTCTGGACCTGGTCTAAGTCCGGACTAACTCTGTCTCCTTCAAACACAGACCTCCGTGAGTCTGGACCTGGTCTAAGTCCGGACTAACTCTGTCTCCTTCAAACACTGACCTCCGTGAGTCTGGACCTGGTCTAAGTCTGGACTAACTCTGTCTCCTTCAAAACCTGACCTCCGTGAGTCTGGACCTGGTCTAAGACCGGACTAACTCTGTCTCCTTCAAACACTGACCTCCGTGAGTCTGGACCTGGTCTAAGTCTGGACTAACTCTGTCTCCTTCAAACACAGACCTCCGTGAGTCTGGACCTGGTCTAAGTCTGGACTAACTCTGTCTCCTTCAAACACAGACCTCCGTGAGTCTGGACCTGGTCTAAGTCTGGACTAACTCTGTCTCCTTCAAAACCTGACCTCCGTGAGTCTGGACCTGGTCTAAGACCGGACTAACTCTGTCTCCTTCAAACACTGACCTCCGTGAGTCTGGACCTGGTCTAAGTCTGGACTAACTCTGTCTCCTTCACCAAACACTGACCTCCATGAGTCTGGACCTGGTCTAAGTCTGGACTAACTCTGTCTCCTTCAAACACTGACCTCCGTGAGTCTGGACCTGGTCTAAGACTGGACTTGGACTGTTTAGATATTTTAACTGTTCCCTTGTCTTTATTACAGTTTTATGTGCACTGGTTCTGGACTTGACTAAGTCTTGACCTGGTCTTGCCCTGACTTGGTCTTGTTCTTGTATCGGTCTCAGGCTCTGGTCTCTGAAACAACCTGGCCTCGCTCAGTGTCGCCATAAAAACATTAATCCTACCCAATACTTAATATTCCGACTCCTTAGAGTCAGTCATGTGTAAAATATAGGACTCATGTTTAAATCTTCCTCCATCTTCCTCTTGAAACATTTTTCACACTGCACACCTCCCTGAGCCTCTCGTATCCATCCGGACTCTGAGCAAGCCTGACTCGGTTTGGTCGATAATCTCGTCCTGGGGCGACCGCAGTGAAGCCTCATCAACTTCCTTCGAGGGAATTATCTCTGTCTCTGACTCAAACACAAAAACAAATAAACCTATGCCTGACCTTTTCCTCTCACCCTCATCATTTTTCTCTTTGCTCTGACTTTTAAGGATTTCCCAGTGTGTAAATGCTCTCAGGAAAGAAGAACAGGTTTCCATGGTTACTATCAGCCCCAAATATTTTAATCACTGAGACTTTAGTCAAAAGTTTTTCACTTTTGATTGGTCGACAAGGCCAAGTGCTTTTTGTGATTTTGGTTAAATCTCCAGACTTAAAATTATGTCTCATGTCCATATATACAGTATATATATTTCAGACTCTGCATAGTTTGGGAGGATTGGTGTAATTAAATACAATTAATAGATGTTTATTTATTTTAAACCATTGGGATATTTTGGCACTACTTTATTTGTATTCTTTGAACGCACTCACATTAAGGCATTTTGATCTGTGCCTGAGAGTCTTTGTTTGTCTTTCACAGTCACGCATTGGTCTGAACTCACACTGCCACGAGCCTGACCTGGGCCTGAGCACCTCTTGTACCTTACCTGGACATATATTCTTATTAGAAGCCTGTGAATGTGTGTTCAGTGAAGAACTACACTCAACTGTCTACAGGGAGTTACAAATAACACAAACTCTTCCCTGCTGTTGTAATTGAAAGGAACAGCTTGCAGACAATTTAACTAGCATTTAACTAGCTTGTATCATAATCAGAACTAGCTTTATTGCCAGGTAGAGCAAAAAGATTTGAACAATACTAGGAATCTGTTTTGGCAATTGGAAATAGAAACACAAGACAAGAATAGTAAGTAACAGCCACATTAAGTGCTTTAAGATAAATACAACAGTGAAATACATCAGGTGCTTTGTGCACTTCCTCATTTGAAAAGGTTCATGCGTACCTGTGAAGAAGTATTGGGAATGAATTCAAACAATGTTTAATGGGACTTTTAGTTTTACCTTTTTAATAAAATAAAACCAGGAGAGGTTGTTGCTGTTGTTTGGTCGGTGAGTGCTTAGTTTTTTTCTGGTTAGAGAGCAGTTACAATTGTCTAGTGCCACAAAACCCTGTTGTTTTCCAAGCCTTAACAATATATATCCATCTCATATTGTGCCTTGACATAACCATAAAAGGCATTTTATATTGGCTCGGCCTCATTTTCGCCATAAAACTTGATAATCATCCTAAATCTGCTTAAACAAAGGACGTTGGTGTAAACCTGAGGATATAAGCTATAAGATCGCTTAATCTTTCTATAAATAAGCGCAAAAATAAAATTATCTACTGAAGATCCTGGACCCAGCTCTCAAACACCCCCGAAACACTCACTCACTACCGCTTAGTCCCGTTACGGGTCGCGGGTGACTGGAGCCTATCCCAGCAGCTTTGGGCCTGAGGCGGGGATCACCCTGGACAGTGGCCAGTTAGTCGCAGGGCTAACATTTAGAGACAGACAGTGACAGACAACCATTCACTCTCACATTCATTCACTAGGGACACTTGCCAATTAACCTATACATGCGTGTCTTTGGACGGTGGGAGGAAGCCGGAGTACCCGGAGAGAACCCACGGTGACACGTGGAGGACATGCAGACTCCTCACAGAAAGACCGAGAGTCGGCCGAGAATGTTTGAGTTGGCCGGGTTTTGAACTCATGACCTTCTTGCTGTGAGGCAGGAGTGCTAACCACTCTGACACGTGCACCCCCGAAACAATGGTGATGAAATTGAGGTGTACACATTCTATATAAACAGGTGATGTTTTTTTCCTTCTAAAACCTATATTTTAGTGCAAATATTACACAGACACATTATATTTGGGAGATGGGATTGGAGATTTGGCTCGAACTAAAAACGGAAATTGGAATAAGGCTTGTGAGCAGCAGCAGCAGCAGCAGGAGGAGGAAGTGTAGGCGGAGGAGGAATCACAAAGAGGAGAGAAGAAGGGAGGTGAAAAAGTGTCTGGCGTTGTATCGGAGCAGCGGTGTGTGAAAACATGCGCTCGGCACTCCTGTCGCCGGGCTGCTTAATGAGGAGGGCCTCTCAGGAGAAGTTCACACACACACACACACTGATGATAAACCCACAGCCTCACAAACAGCACAGACTATATTCACACAGACAGGGCCGCAGTAAGATTTACAACCCACAGCCTTTGCATAATAACTTTGGCCGTCCAGTCCCGCTCCCTTCCCCCCACACGGCTGCCGCTGCTGCTGCTCCCTTTAATGTGATAAATGAGAGTGCCTTTGCCCCGCGTCCAGCCACACACAGCACACATCCTACTTTACATCAAGAATATGCGATTGTGAGGAGCACAGGAGATGCATATGTGCACAAAAAGTCGAGGTGCACAAGGACACACACGTTTGGCTCTTTCTGAAAAATAAAAATAAAAGAGTAGTTCTAGTCACAAGCCACAATAAAGATCTGTCTGTCATGTTTCCACTGAGCCATACAGTCCTCTTCAGATCAGTATGACTCAGTTTGGGTTGGTTTGTGCTTCCATTATTGCCTTATGAGCATAATAAGAGTGTCAGTGTCATGTGTACATTTGTGACTGTATGAGAAATGTATTGTTTTTTAAGGCCATAACTTTAATAGTTACAATCAACATCCTCATTTGTTGCACAGAAAAAGGCTGCTGCAATTACAAGTTGAAGATTGTTTTAGTTTATTCACAACTTTATAAACTTAATATACAGAGAGCTGTTCCAGTTTTGTACATTTTAAGGAGGCACTCATTTGTTTCTCCAGTCCTGCTGCTTTGTTTGTAATTGACAAATTAAAAACGACAACCAGACTCTATCTAAAAGCGGAAACATTCATTTAAATTTGGAAGATAGAGTTGTGAGCAGCTAAAGAGAAAAGTAAATTTAACACTTTACCTTCTTTATTCTTATAATATGGATATAACTTTCTTTCACAATAAAAAGCCTCCAGTTTTTACCTTCAACATAAGAGTGTGGTTTGTACAAAGCTGCGCAAAGGAGCAGTGGAAATAAAGCTCAAAATAGCAGTAGCATGCTATCATCATTAACACTGTTTCATTAGCATTCACAGTGTCTTTTAGTTATAATTGCGGTCCCTTCTCGAGACAGAAGCAGCATCAAATATAAAGAGTAGATGCTCCATGTTGTACCAGGTATGGCTGAGTTGTACTGGTTTCATACAATTTAGAGACTCAACTATTTAACGCCATTAGTTCTGCTCATGTTTAATGTAATGGACTGTACTGTAATGAATCGATTTAAATTCTCTTTGGGGCTAATAAACCCTCTTGTTGAGCTTCGGCTAATGGAGTCCAATAATTTATCATCCTTCTTCTCGAGTGTTTATCACAAAAACAAGGCAAACTTTGCTGTTTTGTATAAAAGTGAGGAGTCTCTATTTTCCATTCAACAGACTGCAGTGGTTAGCTCCAACTTTTAACCATAGCCTCATAAAGATAAGAATGAGAATGTATTAGTGTGAAGCTCAAAATAGCACTAGCATAGTATCATCAATTCAGAAGAATCATTAACACATTTTGCTGTGTTTTAAGTTCAATTTTAGCATTAGCAGACCTAATTTGATTTAATTGTAATTGGTGCCTCTTGGCAAACCACAGGCAGCACATCTCCTACTTAACCTTGAGTACACAGATTTAAAAAGCACATGAGCCGCAGTGGAGAGGCGTACATTTACAGAGGGAAAGGCACAAAACTAGATGCTCAAGTGTGGTGCAGTTCTTGTATCAAGGTTGGCTTTGTGGAAGAAAAAAAGCTCGAAATAGCAGTGGCATGGCATCATTTATTTACAGCTAGGACCATTAACAGGTTTGGTCTATAGCCTGTTTAAACTGATACATTCCATTGTGCTCTGTTTATAATGCTGTTTTCTTTTTGTAATTGCTGCTCCTTGTTAAGCCACAAGCAGCACATCTCCTGCTTTACGTCGAAGGACAGAGGAGATGTATAACGTGCATTATAGGAACGACACAAAGCCCAAATGCTCAAGGAGACATCCCGAGCTGTTTAATGCAGACAGGAGGCAGGGGCGCAGTCGGATGGAAATCTTCAGTCACAGATGAAAAGTCACTGCTTCCTCTCCCTCCTCTTCCTCCTCAGTCTTTTCTGCACTTTCATACATTCTCATTATCGACACAGTGCTCTCTCTGTCTCTGATTCGATCTCTTCTCTGCGGCTCATTGTGCTTTATACTCCTGCACTTCCTGTTCCTTATTTGGTCGCTTTATGAGTTTCTTTCCTTCGTTTTTCTTAAGAGGAGATTCTTCACTGTGATCCACCTGCCATCTCACAAGAGTATTACAAAGTATCATAGACAAAGTAACCTCGCCTCCTATTTAGTTATATGAAAGAAATTTTTCCCATATAACATTGTCATTTTAAAGCCAAAACCTGTTATTCTTTTATTCCTGGTTGTCTCAATGGTTTCTGACGAGTTGCAGACATTAGCCTGGTCAGTCAAGTTCCCTTCACAGACATTTCCACTCAGAAAAAAATCCTGTCGAACAATTGTAGCCGTTTTTCTAAAATGGGACAGACCTAATGCAACGCTTTGTTTCTCCTATTGGTTATATATTCAGCCTGCATTTGTTTTAGCCTTTAAAAATCCATCTCAAATCCACAGAAACCAGACAAATTCTGGTTTTATATTATTACAAATCTATGTTTGGGTTGAATGGTGTCTTGGACCTAATGAGGTACAAACACATTTGAAGTAGCATCTTCACTGGGCTGCATGGTAATAAGAACATAAGAACATCAAGAGCAGAATTTAATATTTAGCATTTCAATTCTGCAAAGACAACATAATGTGATGATTGAATTTTCTCTTGGAAATAAAAAAGTTTGAAGTTAAAACAATACTTAGTCTGCTTTGTTGGCTTCATTATTGGCCCATTATATTGACACTCTACCAGCGATACCATAGATTTACATCAGACATTTATTTTTTAGTAACCATTGGGCAATGAAAAGGACTTGTGAGTACATGCTTCAGTACTTTATAACCCTCTACTTTAAAAATATCTTACAGTAACAGTACTTTCACTTGAGATTTTGATGCTCTTTGCATTTCTGTATTTACTGCAATTCAAGAGGTGTGTCTAAATATTTAGACTTAAACAGAACATAATCAGAAGCAAACTCACAACTAAGCTTGGACTAAAGTCAGAACTTTACCAAAACCAGGTCTACTATAAAAGCTATAACAGGGCAACATTCACACCAAATCCAGGACTAAACCAAGATTTAACCTGGACTAACCCTGTTTTTTTTAGTACATTTTATATATATTGCATGCATCCCTATCCTGTCCGATAAGGAATAATGTGGAGGCGGGGCTTGTGACAAACTGGAGCCTGATCATTGGGACCAATAGAGACAAAAAGAAAAGGCCTGCACCATTTCTACTCTATTCTCCTGTCTCTCCCGATTGCGTCTGGTCTAACACTAGCCTGAGTCATACACGAACACACAAAAGTGCTACTTCCACTCATGTCCACTCAGCAGGTTGCGTAACTCCCAGTGAATTGTGGGATGCATAGATTTTTTGTTTGTGTGTGTCCGTTCAGCTCAGAGATGACACTGCAAATTAAAGAGGCCAGAGGCAGTTTTGGTGCATAATAAAAGTTGATGTATAGCTGCTTTGTAATCGGACTGACCACAGAAACAGGCAGCAGTGCAAAAAACAAAACACTGCAGTCCTGCTTCAGCTTCTCCATAAATCATGCATGTAAAGAAATCCCAGCCTCTTAACTAGCATGGGCTTGTGGCCCAGTCAATAAAGAGTTAAAATGCAAATGATTAATCCTGTTCTGTTCCAGAGAGAGCTGGCTCAAAATGTGGCTGTGAAATCCGGTTTTGAATCGAGCCAAAACTAACATGGACTGAACTGCAGAGAGGAAATGTCAAGGATAACCAGCCGGACACTAATTATACAACAAAATAAATTACCCCAAAACACAGAGGTTGAAATTTGGGAGAGAGTTCCCAATACAAGGTTATAAAAGAATGAGTACTTCAAAGATTTTACTCGTACTTAATATATCCACAAACTCAACAGAGATTTCAGAGCCATGTTGATGTTTAAGGTGTAATATTAGTGACTTTTTGTGACACGTTCATTCAGAGTACATGAGGAAATACATAATTTAGCCTTGATTAACACAGTTTAAAAAAGAAATGCGCCTGTAGAGTAGGTGGATGTGCTTATTCAAAATGGGTTCAACGGCTCATCCTCCATCGCTTTTATCAAAACACCTGCCTCTCAAATCGGTCTATAGAAAAAAAACTAGATTTCTGTTGTTAGTTATGGTATGTTTTAGGCCACAACATATATTTTTCTATGCATTTGTGCCCCTCGTCCAAACGTAAACATAGTTTTCAAGCAAAACAGAGATTTATGTTTTGTTCTTTCAAAGTGAACACTCAATAAAACTCCAGATGCAGCAGAGATTTAAAGCTTTTAATATCTGCGCTATACTCATGACTGTGAGCATGAGTATATCCATAAACAAGCGACAAACACAGCTGTCGTGAAGCGATCACTATTACTCACAGAGCATGCTCCAGCTTTTAACTGTTCTCCTGTGGTTCCTCTGCATTTGGAGCCATCTTGTGTCTGAAGAACCCGTACTGTGTGTATTTTTTAGATATTTTTGTAAAAGATAAAATATACTTTATTAGAAATGTTTGACAGCCAATCAAAGCTGGCTTTAATGAGAGCAATTTTAAATAGGGGTCCACTTTATGCTCCATGATTTCAGTCTTTGGCTCCAAATTGCATCAGTAAAGAATAATGCACAACTAACCCTAAAGAAACAGGAAACAGCATATTTTATTGCAAATCTCATATCACAAAAGGAAAATGTATCTTAAAGTAAAGGTCTTCCAATTCAATTTTGCCAAATATTTGTTAATTAAGACTTGATGTCTCTAAAAAAAAAGTCCTTGTTCAGACCTGGTTCATTCTGATAATTAGTCCTTGTTTGGACCCGTTTAGTCCTGGTTCAGTCTTTAATATTGTTTTAGCTCCTGCTTTGACGAGTGGAAGTTAGTCAAAAGCCTTGGATTTCTTCTGAATCAGTTAAACATTTATCTAAGACAGACAAAAAATAATATTACAACTTACAAACCTTTTTCGCAATTTTTAGTTTGTCAGCCATTTTTACTCTTTTTAAAACTGGGATATAATTTGTAGACAAAACTTATAGATAGATAAAGAAATGTTTGTATTTAACAATCTCATTTTCATATAAAACATATGTTTATAAGCTCATTTCTCTACATTTCCATTATTAACCATTATTTCTGAGCTCTTTTACTAAAACACCTGCAGAGACAGGTGGATTTGTAATTTTATTGACTATAGAGATAAAAACTTTCCTTGGGTGCTTTCTCTGCAGACCTTTTTCAAAAATGTCAGTACAGTCGTATAAATATTTCATCGTGCGATCTCTCTACTCCTCCTCCACAAACAAAGTCCGAGCAGACGGCAGACAGCACAAGACGGAGAAGACGGCTTGGATTTGGTTTGTGGGTGGTATATTGGCATTGTTTGACTGTTCTGTTGTGGTCTTATCCCAAAACATGGCCGACACACACAACTGAAGCAACCGCAAGACAGAGACAGAGACAGAGACAGAGACAGGCAGCCAGAGAAAGCCACAGCACTGCATCTTGAGACGGAATAGCAAATGAAGTAGACTGCGATATTACCCTGCCTGCACCGCTCCAACTGTCTGGGGGGATCTATATGATGAACCATGAAGAGGGAAACCATATTTTTTTTGTTTTTTTGTCAGTCTGTATAACTCTCAGCTTCTCGCTCAGCTTCTTTCTTGTCTATTTCACTTCTCCCTGTTCCTTTTTCTGTTGTTTTTAATGAACTCCTCTTTACTCCCTGGTCGCTTTTATAACTTTCTTTTTTTCATCCCCCTCTTGTTGCTCTTTCGACTTATTCTCCCCAATTATATCCCCTCCACATCCCCCTTTTCTTCGTCTGTCATTTCTTTCTTTTCAATGTACATAACACACTACTCTTTAGGAGGCAGCCAAGGCGGTATCCATGGCGACCGCATTGCTAGGCAACAGACGTTTTTTTTCTTCTTCATCGTTTTTCCTGAGTCGGTGCAATGGCAGCAGCAGCCACAGCCGAACCAATCAGGGACCGGAGAAGAATGGCTCCATGTGAGAAAAGTTCACAACACATTTATTCTCATTAAAGCCTCGTTAAAGAAGAGTATATTCAGAGCTTATGGAAAAATGAAGTGCTTTTGTAAAACTGAGGGATGTTAACTAAAACCATAGAACAAAACTCAACAACTCAAATGAGGAGTACTTTGGGACATAGCCAGAAACATCAATGACTAGAACAAGGGCTGAGTGGGGACAAACTTCAAGATTAAATATTATTAACTCACCACCATCTGAACCAAAACATTATTAAAGCAAATTATAATCCAGCGTTAAAACAAGAGGCTAAACCAAGAAATAAACTTAAAATATAAACCTGACACTACAATACATATACTGAGTGACCCAACAATAAAATGCAGACTATTGTGGATCAAGAACTAGGAAAAATTAACGACTAAACCAGGATTATACCCAGACCTAGACTTAATATAATACTAAACCTAAAACTTAACCTAAAATGAAGTCAGTAATGAATTGAGACTGGATGAAGACTAAAGGACAAACTCCTTGAACAGACAAGGACTAAATCTATAACAAAGGTTGGTCTTAACCAAAACCAGAACTGAACCAGGACTTACCCAAGTATAAACCAAAAATGTAAATGAAAAACTGGGACCAAACAAATTGTTTTTAAACTGAAGTAAACTCGAGACTGAACCCAGGACGAACCCAGAACTCAGCAAAAAACTACTCTAGGACAAAACACTTGAGCAAAATCAAGACCCACAACAAAACCAAGACTAGACCAGGACTAAACCCACAACTTTATAAAAGATAATCCCAAGATAAATCAAAAGACTAAACCAGACAGAAACCCAAGACTAGATCTAGGCAGGGCTGGACTGGTAATCTGGCATACCGGGCAAATGCCCGGTGGGCCGACGCACTTGGGGGCCGGTCCATACAATATGATTTTTTTTTTTTTTTAATTGGCCAATGGCCCATAAAGCAGGGACAGCGGCCCATTGGTTCATTTTTCATACTGACACTGGACTGGCCCAATCATCTCTTAACAGACTCCACCCCTCCTCCTCTGTTTCTTGTGTCAGAGGCAGTTAGTGGCTCAGAGCCAGAAATCTGTGGATTTAGGATGGAGAAACTAAAGTGCGGTTGCAGAGAAGTTGCGGGGCAAAAAAATAAAAATGCTAGAGGTTGATGCCTCAACATGTGCAAAAATAACAGACATGATTAGTGCTATAGCTTCAGTATCCAAGCCTACAGTACCTGACGACATTTTGCAGAAACATGGAGAGTGTAATTGAAACGGTAAGCATGTTAGCTACATGATTAACAGGGAGGGAGTGTTAAACAGGGCGGGTGCAGGAGGAAAGTGTGTGTGTGTGTGTGGGCCAAGCCTCTCCCATGGTACCTCTTAAATGGTCGTCGTGTAAGGGCGCCGCCATACGGTGATTTTACAGCAAAATACAGCGATATACATCCGTCCACCAGAGGGCAGGCTCCAAAAGCGGAAATATAAGGAGAAACCCAATGGCGACTTTACAAGAGTAAAACTCATGTTTACAGCCTGGTACAAAAGATGGCTCCGGTCTCTAAAGCTAAGTTTTTACTACGTGACAACTCTGGGGGGGGTGAATTTTTGAAAATTACGTTGGTTTATGCTATCTAAAAACTATTGTTTTACTATGGAGTAAAACCCGAAAAGCCCGGATGTAACGGCCATTTTATTGCCCATTCGTAATGCAATATTGGTGAATAGGGGACCAATGGGCGGATATCATCCATAAATATACTATCTATGGTGTGGGCCTGGTTGGGCCACGACGAAGATGATGATTTACCTAAATTAATGAATATTATAATAAGACAACTTAATCGTTGTTGCCATTATATAGTCTGTCAGATTGTCACCCACTGCAGTAGCCACTCAGCTAAAGTCAAATAACACAGCATAAGCTAGGTTAGCAGAGTTAACTTATTTAATTGCAACTTTGGCTGACTATTCTAATGTTAACCCTTTAATACCCATAATGGCCGTACGCCTCTTCTCTAGAAAACTTAAATGATGCCATTTGATTATTTTAATTTTAACTTTCTAGCTCGACGCACTCTGAGAGTTCAGAACTCCTTCCAACAACACGCGATCACCGCGTTGCGAAGAGATAGCAGCAGGAAGTGTTAGCGTCACAGAAAACATCCGAAGAAGAAAATGATCCGTTTTTCAAAATAAAAGCGGAACGAACAAGGAAACATTGAAGAACTACAATGTCTTATATTAACATAATATAATACTGTGTAGGAGAATATTAATACGATTTATCAGACATTTACACATGCTATTTGGGGATTAAAAACCCGCCTTGCATTTTGAAAGCTGTATATTTTGTTTAGCTGTATTTTCAACGAAGTAGATATTTGCTCATGTTTCTAATGAATTTCCAACATCATTAATATGCAATATTTACGCTGAGTGAATAATATGAATATCATATATTTTTAGGACGTTTTGTGTGAGTAATTTGGTAGTATAGGTTGGTTTTCTTTTTTTTTTTAAGGGGAGTATCTCAACAATAAGAGGTAAATCTTGTTTGGTGTCATATTAAAGAGGGTTTGTGCTCTTTAAAACAAAGTAGCCTATACTTGCAATTGTAAACTAGTTTTTCTGCTGTCTGGTTCATTGAAAAAAAAAAACATTTCTTTTTAGAATTAGCAGTATTTTACATCCACATTATATTGGGTTCTAAAGGGTTAACTAGCTTTTATAACATGGAGCCCTTTGTCCATCTAGAAATCCTGCTCTTCAAGAATACAGGACTATATAACCAAAATGGATCCTTACTATGTGTACTTTTAATAACTCTTCCAAATAATTGTAATCTCTCTCTCTGTCCTTATGTATAGTCAAGCCAGGTTGAGTTAGCAGTGGAGGAGAGAGACAGGGAGGAACCTTTGATCACCAGGGAGTCTGTCAAGAGAGAGTGAGTACACTGGTCCACTTGCACTGGTACACTGGTCCATGACACTTAGTTCTCAGCTTTGTAGGGGTTTTTGGAATGGAACAGTAGATATGCATATCTACAGGGACCGCAAGGATGGTGTACTAGTTGGTTGTGTCTGACCGATTGTGGTGGGCCGGTCTGAGTAAAAATGCCAGGGCCTTTTTTTTGTCCCAGTCCAGCCCTGGATCTAGGACTAAACCAAGACTAAATCCAGGTCTGAAAAAAGACTCGTAGGACTATAAACCTACACCTAAATCAGGACTACCCCAGAACAAAACTCTTAACTACACTAATTACAAAACCAGGCCTCATTCAAGACTAAACTGAGAAGTACATGAAGACAAACCAGCAGGAAATCTAAAGTAAACCAAGAACTAGAACGCAGTAGTGTGGGATTGATATAACGACAGAAATCATTATTCCACCATTTTAGGAATTAGTCCTAACATTTAGAGAAAAGCACAAGAATAATTTCTTTTTTTTTTTTCTTGTTTCAGTTGTTGTGGTGCACAGAGACAAACAGGTTCAGTCATTATCTTACAGAAACATCTTTGTGCAAACACTGTTGGAGTCCAGAGAAGACACTGCTGGATTAAAAATCTGCTCCTAGAAGTTTCATTTTGCAAATTTTGAAAGTAAAAAGGTTTGTTGGCAAAAAGTCTTATCCCAGATTTGTATTGAAATTTGGATTAACATAAAGAGCAAGACTCTCAGTTCTGTCTTGTCAAAAGTGTTAACTCTGGCCTTCTGAAAGACCATGGGACAGTGTTTAGTTTTTACTGGCAACAACCCTACAATTTCCTTTCTACAGCTAGTGAGCACCTACGGTAGCCCAGCAGGGACATACTGTTATATAAATTAAATAAATAATTAAAATTAAATAAATCTAAAGGATATAGGTCAGATGATGAGTTCACTTCGTAAATGTTCTTCAGGCAAGATTGTGTGTTAAAAACATGAATGTTTCTCCAATATATTGCAGATTTATGAGGTTTGTAATATCTAAATTGTAAGAAACTGCTTTCTATCACATTAATGTATCACAGACTTTAACTCTTTCAAAATAATTGTCCAATCAGAATCATTTAAATCAAATAAGAGGTTCTTGTTTAGATCTGGTCCAGACCTTGTTTAAACCTGGTTTAGCCCCAGTTCAGACCGGATTTTGTCCCGATTTAACTGTGGTTCAGTCTTGGTTTTGTCCTGGTTCCGTCCTTACGTTTACATTGGGCGCTTTTTTTACTCATTGAAGCCTTGTCTTACTCTATATACTTTACTCTATATGCCATGTAAAAGGGAGCATTCAAAGATCACATGTCATTTTCGTTTTGCAATATTCAACACAAAGTTACATCAGTACCATTTAGCCCCACTTCTCCTCTCGAAGTGCCTAGTTTTGTCTTCTCTGAGAAGCTATAGCAACATGAGCTTGAAGAAATGGATGCATCCACTGGCCATTGAAGTCACTTTTATTTGAGAGACTAATGCAAAGTTCAAGTTTTTGTGTTTTGTGTGAAAGTGGATGTGTACCCTTTTGTTTAACTGAATATAACTAAATACATTTTTCACAATGCACCTTACAGCATAAACAAATATTGCATGTAATCCAAAAGAACTTAAGTGATTTTGAAGATAAGCCTGATTTTACATTGGCAAGAGTCAAGGAAAAGTTTTTTTTATGTTGAGTAATTGCTGGCTTTAATTTATTCTGCTTCAAATTTCTTGCATTTAGCTCTGTGCCTTCTTGTCCCGAAAAAAACAGATTAACAAATGGCACTGATGCAGAGACACAATAAACAGTCAATGGAAATGGCCTGTTTAGATATTCAACAGTGTTATATATTGATATGTTGATTAAAATTCGTCCTTCACTCCTGTGTCAGCGGGGGGCGGGGTGGGGAACATGGAGGCCATTTTAAGGCAAAAACTGGAGAGGAACAAAACAACCAGAAAAAGAGAGACGGAACTGCTGACCTTCAAAGGACTCAAACATGTCTCGTACTCACAGAGAAATACACACACCCAAACCCTCAGAGTTAAGACTGCATATACACCAATCCTTCAATTCAATTCCCCTCCATTTATAGCATTGTTGCTTGCTCAAAATGATTGCAGATAAAACCTATGATTAAACCAAGACTAAACCAAGACTACATCTGGACTAGATATATATTAAATCTGCAAAAGTAGGACTAAACTATGGACAAAACCAGGACATATTTAACAAAAAGACTAAACCCAGTTCTCAGACTTTTGCTCCTCAGAATGTCTCTCTGTATACGTCGTCTATGTCTATTGTTTTCTTGCCACCTCAGCTGTGTTCTGAGATAATGGTCTTAGACTTGTACAATAAAAACCTCTTATAATTACACGTTTAAAGATTACATATTTCATTCACTGCCACTTCCACAGCCAGCGTACCACACTAAAAACATACTTTACTGGGACTTAAAACCACAAGCACTGGTCAATTGCAACATTGTCTGTGACATTAGGTCGTACAATCAAAAAAGCCTTAACTTAAAGGAAAAACAATACTTCACAACAATGAGGTCATGGGTTTGACGGGACTGGCCGGTGAAGTTTTTATCTGTGCCTTTAAGTGAACTAGTTAATCTAAACTGCCCATTGTGAATGATTGTGAGAGTGACTGATGGTTTGTCTGATTCAGCACACAATCTAATGTTCTGTCCAACAACAAACTCCTGGTATTTACCTATTGTGGTTGTCAAACACAAATCCAGAATAAATCCAGCATAACAGAGGTGTCACAGAAGCAAGATGGAGTGAGACAACTCAAGCATAAATGGGACAGTAAATACAAAAACAGCAATACCAAGTGTTCTTGTTTAGGCAGGGGTCATGAGTTTTTTGAAAAAGCCAACTTGAAATGAGTCTTGTTGAGGAGTTATCCATCCACTCACAATAAATGAATGGTGGACTTCATCTTTAAATTGTCTATTGTCCCCGAGGCTTCCCAAAAGCGGTCTAAAACCAAAATGTTATTGGAGAAGACTAATTATTCAGTCCATTCTGACCATGCAGAAGTCAATAAGCATTTCAACTTTATCAGAGAATGTCTGTCTTGTTCTTTTTTTTTTTTTGTTCCTGAGTTGTCTCTGTTTGAAGGAAGTATTCTTATGACTGCTCTCAAGACCAACCTTGAACACTACAACAATCTTCTTTAAAGTTCCTACAAATTTCCTGAATTTCAGTAGCAGCGGGTTTTAAAATCTCCTCTGTCTGTCTGCCCAGATTTGATACAATATACTGTATAATACCTCATAGAATTAAAGACCCTGTGGAGTAGTAACCCAATCTGTCTCTCTCTCACTCCTCCTTGTTTTCAATCAGTGCCTCCTCACACCTCTCCCTCCTCCTCCTCCCCCTGCAGCCAAACAGACCCCACCCTGGATGGATGCATTAATGACCTCTCCATCTCTCATGTGGATGCTGCTGCACACATCACCTGCAGCTCTGTCTGAGGCCCAGTCTGCGGATCACTTTGTAAACTGATATTTTTGTCTCTCTTTGTCCACAGCAAATAGTGTTTAATCCGACGTAACAGTCTTTTAAAGTGGATATTATAGCTCTATTTGCTGCATAGTTGTAAGCCTCTGGTTGTATTTTGTGGATACTTTGTCAAGGGCTATTAGAAAGACAGAGTTTGTTTAATTATGTAAAGATGGTGGTTGGTTATGTCACTTTGTACCACTAGAGGGAGCTTTGAGTTATTGCTGTCTTCAGTTCTGCTCAAAGGGATGAACAACAATGCTTTTAGAAATTATTTTATACACTATAAGTAATTTTAGTTTCATGTAGTTTAAGCATAATTTCAGCTTCTTCAAGAACATCTATTCCATTAATAAGTGTCAAATATCAGTACCTGGTTAAATATATATTTAGTAGAACTGTTTACACTGAACAAAAACACAAAAGAAAATGCATTTAGATGTTGAAAACACTGTTGATATGTTTGCCAGGCCAGTAGGTGTGCTTTGAACCCAACACTAATGCTACAGTGATTATACACAACTACAAAAGAAGTTGCCAAGTTGCGCTTCCGAACAAGCACATTTTTAAACCTGCCTTTTTCAGGGACACAAAAAAAAAACACTGTAAATTGACAAATGGTGGTCGTCAACATTGTGTGGATATACTGTATGTTTTTGCACTCTTCTCTTCTATCATCATAGTAAGGACTTTTTAAACTTGATATGGTATAGAATGTGCAGTGATGCTACGCCAACAATGGTGACCATAACTGACTTGTGTATCTCACAGCGGTTTTCATGTCACGTATTGCAAGGTGACCCTCAACAACAATTATTGTCTGTCCACATGAATGAAAATGTATCTTCAGCATTTGTTTATTGCCACATAATGTTTCGGCCTTTGTGTGTTTTGTTGAAAGATATTTCCTTGAACGCTGCTGGAAAAAAATATTTGTTTAGTTGTTATTTCTGTATGTGCTATAGTGTACCTGTATAATCCAGTCTATTGTTTGCCTGGTGAGTCATCGTAAAGGACCCCTGCACGTCTCTGAGAAGAAGCCGCACATACAAAATAGTCTGCAGTGGTTATGTGATTGCTTCTATTAGACGTGATTATGCAATCAACCACGTAAGACAGGCAGGAGGCAGACGAACTGTGAGACTGACAGACAGAGGCGGGGGGGCGAGCACATACATACACAGCACACATAGGCAGCGGTGGAATCTCTCTCCTGTTAATAATTATTATGAAACGGCTTCACGTGGAGAGTGTCTCTCTGTGCGCAGCGTGACGGCAGGTCTGTCCCAGCCAGGCTCGACACGCTTGCTTTAAATTTAATTTTTTATCAGGCTTCCTTCACACCTGATGATATTTACCACTTCTCTTGTGCGCCCCTCCCACTCCAGCTCAATGTAGGTGAGGCGACGTGGCTCTGCTGCTTATTTATGCAACGGCTGATAGAAAACTGAAAACTTTTAAGGGACTTGTAATTCACACAGGCCATCTTAAAAAAAAAACAAATTAACTTGCTGTTAATATGTAAATACTCATACTATATATCCTAGTATTGATGCCTTGCACCTTTGGGCAGACAGAAATAAAAATTAATTGATCAATTTTCTTCTGCGTATATAAAAAATGGCAATAAACAAATGCTGGCCTATAGCGTAACCCAAATGGCATGCCCAGCCTTTGAGAGATGCTGCAATATGCCTGCCAGGCCAGTAGAGGTGCTGTGAACTCTACCACAGCAATCCCCCAAAAAATAAAAACTGCGCTGATAAATTCTAAATCCTATTGTGGATATGTACATTAGCTATTAATAGAATTTTATCAACATGAGTTTCTATTTTGTCATTGTTGTTCTACTTCCTGTGAGCACAGTAGCTGTCTGGGATATTGTCATTTTCAATGAGGAACTTTACTTTTAGTTTACACAAAAACGTAGCGAGTGAAACAAAAGAAGACATACTGTAGCTCCAGTAAAACCCCAGTAATGTTACTCTGGTCAAGGACAATGACAAGTAGAGAGGAAAAAAACTCCTTTAATGAGTAGAAAACCAGACCTAGGGGGAGTGGGCGTCTGTCAGGAAGGAGCTGGGGTGAATGGACAGAGGAGAGACAAAGAGACAGGACACAGAGCGATAAGGAGCAGACAGAGGAAGGTCGTTAGGGCTCAGGAGATGCAGAAAGACCTCTCTACCAGCTCACAGATGGAGAAGGACAGAGAAGGACAAAGGGTGAAAGGGTGTATTGTAGGGAAAACAATTTCTTTGCACCACTACTCACCTCTTCTTCAACACTAAGTAGAACAGCAGGACTAAGGGCCAAAAGCTAGTCTTCAGCTTAAACACAAGCAGGTCATTGAAGGCATCTAAATCAATGAGAAAGTATCCCAAAGCTTATCACTAGGCCACTGCACCAACCACCCCCCCGGCAAGCACATAACATAAATAAAAGGTGTAAGGCTGCCGAAATTTTTAAATCAACTCTGAACCGCATTGGGATCCAGTGAAGCAAGGGCATGATGGGATTTTTGCCTTGAAGGGTTTGTTAACAGGTGAGCAGCAGCATTTTAAACAACTTGGAGGTGAGGAAGGGAAGACTGGTTTGCACCATCATAAGATGCATTGCAATAGTGAACCTGAAAATGTGTATTGGAAGATAAAAAAAATGTTGTTACTACTCTCTCTGAACAAGTGTAGGTGACAACGGCGTAGATCAATGTTAGAGCAAAATATAAAGATTGTACAGTTGCATTGCATTTTATTGTGGCTCTGACTTTAAGAGACTTCACATTTCACACTTTGGGCTGGGCTCAGGTTTTTGAGAGAAGCATTTGAACTGAAATGTCATGGGTAAATGTGAAATTATGGTAAAAATTCTACCTAGTAATAAATGCATTACAGTTTTGACGTAGCCTCCACTGACTTTCCATAAAAATGTAACACAAACATAAGAGGAGAGTTCTAAAAACACAGCTTGAAATGGAAAGATTTTGAGAAATTTGGCTTGAGTGAAAGTTCAAGATCCAATTCAATAACTTTTATTTTCAGTTTGGCCTTTTTTTGCCCTTCCACCAGTCTTTCTTTAGGCTTAAGACTGATACTTGCTCAGTCTGGGTCAACACTGCCTTTTGACTTATACTGCTCTCCACTTGCACAACTGAGAAGTAGCTTTTCATTATATTCTCTCCTCTTTTCTCTTTCTTTCAGCCAAGAAAGCGCCGGACGGCTCAGTGATCGCCAATGGCTACTGCGACTTCTGTCTGGGAGGCTCAAAGAAGACGGGCTGTCCCGAAGACCTTATCTCGTGTGCGGACTGTGGGCGCTCAGGTAGGAGAGAGCTGAAGGAGATGATTGGCCGAAGGAAGGCGGTGCTCTGTTGATGTCCAGACATGTTCTCTTTTTAGACAGATAGTACAGATAGTTGCTGCGTTTGAAGCGCTTCAATCACCAAAAATGAAAGGACCCTACCAGTGTTACCTGCTACTACTGCAAATCATGTACAATTACTATGAAGCCATTTCGTTGCTGTTCAAAAACATCTATCTTGCCTTCAAAAGCCATTGGTTTTGGGTTAGTTCAATGCAGTGTGAAAATAAAGTAGATTACGTATGATTCATGTGCAAAAACACCAAAAAACAGTAAAAAGGAGTGGATTTAGAATTAAAATTTTTCACTCTGTTTTAAAAATATCAGATTTTTTTAGTCTGGATGTGTGGCTTTAAATTAATCCTATGTTTCACAAAATGGTTTATTATTGTTTTAATACATTTTGCAATATTTTTGAATATTAGCAAAAACTCTCTAGCCACACACATACAGTGCCTTGCGAAAGCCACATTTCAGGCTTCAAACATAAAGATATGAAACTGTAATTTTTTGTGAAGAATCAACAACAAGTGGGACACAATCATGAAGTGGAACAAAATTTATTGGGTATTTCAAACTTTTTTAACAAATAAAAAACTGAAAAATTGGGCGTGCAAAATTATTCAGCCCCTTTTAGCAGCAAACTCTCTCCAGAAGTTCAGTGAGGATCTCTAAATGATCCAATGTTGACCTAAATGACTAATGATGATAAATGGAATCCACCTGTGTGTAATCAAGTCTCCGTATAAATGCACCTGCACTGTGATAGTCTCAGAGGTCCGTTTAAACAGAGAGCCTCATGAAGAACAAGGAACACACCAGGCAGGTCTGAGACACTGTTGTGGAGAAGTTTAAAGCCGGATTTGGATACAAAAAGATTTCCCAAGCTTTAAACATCCCAAGGAGCACTGTGCAAGCGGTAATATTGAAATGGAAGAAGTATCAGATCACTGCAAATCTACCAAGACCTGGCCGTCCCTCTAAACTTTCAGCTCATACAAGGAGAAGACTGATCAGAGACGCAGCCAAGAGGCCCATGATCACTCTGGATGAACTGCAGAGATCTACAGCTGAGGTGGGAGACTCTGTCCATAGGACAACAATCAGTCGTATACTGCACAAATCTGGCCTTTATGGAAGAGTGGCAAGAAGAAAGCCATTTCTTAAAGATATCCATAAAAAGTGTTGTTTAAAGTTTGCCACCAGCCACCTGGGAGACACACCAAACATGTGGAAGAAGGTGCTCTGGTCAGATGAAACCAAAATCGAACTTTTTGGCAACAATGCAAAACGTTATGTTTGGCGTAAAAGCAACACAGCTCATCACCCTGAACACACCATCCCCAATGTCAAACATGGTGGTGGCAGCATCATGGTTTGGACCTGCTTTTCTTCAGCAGGGACAGGGAAGAGGGTTAAAATTGATGGGAAGATGGATGGAGCCAAATACAGGACCATTCTGGAAGAAAACCTGATGGAGTCTGCAAAAGACCTGAGACTGGGACGGAGATTTGTCTTCCAACAAGACAATGATCCAAAACATAAAGCAAAATCTACAATGGAATGGTTCACAAATAAACATATCCAGGTGTTAGAATGGCCAAGTCAAAGTCCAGACCTGAATCCAATCGAGAATCTGTGGAAAGAACTGAAAACTGCTGTTCACAAATGCTCTCCATCCAACCTCACTGAGCTCGAGGAGGAATGGGCAAAAAGTTCAGTCTCTCGATGTGCAAAACTGATAGAGACATACCTCAAGCGACTTACAGCTGTAATCGCAGCAAAGGGTGGCGCTACAAAGTATTAAGTTAAAGGGGCTGAATTATTTTGCACGCCCAATTTTTCAGTTTTTTATTTGTTAAAAAAGTTTGAAATATCCAATGAATTTCATTCCACTTCATGATTGTGTCCCACTTGTTGTTGATTCTTCACAAAAAATTACAGTTTCATATCTTTATATTTGAAGCCTGAAATGTGGCAAAAGGTCGCAAAGTTCAAGGGGGCTGAACACTTTTGCAAGTCACTGTACATTTGATCTGTGCCTGAGCATGATTAACACACTCCCCTGTCCTGCACTGGCCCCACGTCCACTTCCACAAGTTGTTTTTGTAATGATTACCAGCCAAGAGACTTTAGGCTAACTTTTAGTGTGCACAATGGATGTAGTAGTTAATAAGCGCCCCATTGATTATACAATATGTAAATCCACCTACTTATGCATTGCTCCACCTTTACTTATCAAACCCCAGGAAGCTAGCTGTGCATACAGGATTGGGAGCACCTACACTTTAACCTGACTCTGCCAGATAGAACTGCTCCACACTGGTCCCGTTGAAAGCATTTGCAAAATGACAGGTACTTTAAATGAATAACTGGTCAGTGATTGGATTTATCAACCACAGTTTTATCCAATCAGAACAGCGCCATGTTGTTTACTCTTGTAACGGTAAAACGGACACAACATTTTTAATCAGATACTGCCACACCATTGGACACACCATTCAAGTTTGGGTTCGGACTGCAAATACTTTACTTTGAGCAGTTCAAGATGGATTTTTGTAAGTTTGTAAACTCCCAAATCTCGTGAGAATCCAGCTTCAGCACAAGGTTACCACACCTGCCAAACAGGTACATATTCATGATGTGAGTGCACCTTAACTGGCTAAAAGCTACATTGCTCTGTTATACATATGGAAATACTGCTTTCATAAACTCAACATTACAACAAATATTCTCAGAAATATGCTCCTCTGGTCCACACCTTTTTACTGTCAGTTATTAAAACACATAGTTCAAATAAGCATGTACTGGAAGTTTTATGCAACTATAAACTAATGGTCCGAAGGCAAAACTAAAAACAAAAAAGAATCTTCTTAAACCTGGTATAAAGCTAGTCGTTCTGTCATGACTCCCTTTTTGATACACTGCCATTCATAAGCTATATTGTTTGTAATTTTTCTTTTCTATTCATTTTCACAGTTTTGACTCAGCCTTTCTGTATTATCCTCAATTACCCTTTCGATGTGGTTTCATGTATCACTGAAAGATGGAACATAGACTTGTATGCATTAACAAAATACTTCATGCTTTGTGGCTGTGTTTTATTTTATTTTTTATGTTATCATACATAATCATAGATGGATGTTTTGGTTTACAGGACAAACAAATGCATTTTGGCACAACCTCTCCATTTTCTCTTTTTGGTTTCAGGTGCATGTCTTTAGCTTTTCTTGTAAAAACATGCTTTAAATTATAAAACACTATCAAAGATGTAAGTTGTGTATCAAGGCACCTTTGATAAATCTGTAACAGAAAATCTGCTCTCGTTTTTGGTTGTGAATGTAGTAAAGTAAGATTTTAAATACGAATAGTTGTATTTTGTTTTGGACACATTATTCTTTTGTAATGGGATGGGTTAGGGTGTAGCTGTTGAAGTGTTTGTGCTTTTTGGTGTATGTTCGTTTGGTTCTGAAGACCACTGGATAAAAAAGTATTGGTGTGTATATTGGGTTGACTGTATGTATTGTAAAACCCTCCCTCTACTTGACTCTAAACTAAACAATAAAAAGACATGAACCAAATAAGATGTGGCTTGTAGTAATTGGGCATGTGAAATATTGGTATGGTCCTTGAAACAACTCAGAATACTTACTAATATTACACTGATCAGCCATAACATTATGACAGTCAAAAACTCTTATTGGACAGCATATATAGTAGGCTTTATTGTGACGGCTAAAAGACTGGGTCATTAGGTCTAGTGCAGGTCAGGCCCCAATAATTTCCATCAAAATGGGACATACTAATTACTGTGACCATTAGGTGACAATGTTATGTCTAAAAATTTTTATTTTTCTTGTCTTAGTCAAATTTAATCTAGATTTGTAACTAAATATTGTATAAGACCTCCTAGCCATCCATAAAAATAGCAAAATATATGTATGATGATATATTTACACCCAGTGACTTTTTTTTCCAGAGTAAGCAACATCTTACTAGAACATCTTGTGACAGGACACTTGAGTGCCTCAGAAAGGTGTAATTCAGAGTTCTGAATTTGGATAATTCACTTTGGATAATTCAGTAAATCCTAAACACTTCCAAACCCACACACTCCTTTTAAAGCTTAGTGTGACCTTGTATGATGTGTCTATAAATATAATGCTAGTCAATACAATGTCCCCTGAACACGTGGAAACATGAGTGTGTTGTGTGTGTCTTTGTGTGTCTGTGTGCATGCGCCCAGGCCACCCGTCCTGTCTGCAGTTCACAGTCAACATGACGGCCGCCGTGAGGACTTATCGCTGGCAGTGCATCGAGTGCAAGTCCTGCAGCCTGTGTGGCACTTCTGAGAACGACGTATGAGCTTTGATTATCAAATACTGTATTTTTGAACAATCATATCACAGCAAACAAGACATGCACACTACACACTAATGGATTTAATGTGGTACAAAACACACAAGGTAGTTATTTTGTGTGTGTCTACACAACACATTACATTAGACTTTGATCAACTCTGCTGCATTTAGCTCTATGTCTTGAATGCTTTTCAACACTTGCAGCACTGCTTCTTCAAGAACATGTCTTTATTCTTTAATACTATTTCTTGCTGTTGAAAGTACAGCAGTGAGTTGAAGCGTATATGATTTTGAAATAGAAAATCTGATTTCAGTAGACCTCAAAATAGCATTAGATGTTCAGACTGTGCAATAAAATCTAAATAAAAAACAACATTGTTTATGTTTCAGGACCAGCTGCTGTTCTGTGATGATTGTGACAGAGGCTACCACATGTACTGCCTCAGCCCTCCCATGTCCGAGCCTCCAGAAGGTAAGCACACACTCCTAAGTCTTCCAGAAATGCAGAATATTCCAGAATAGCATTTTTTTTTTTTTACATTATAGTGACTTCATAATAACTGACAAATAAGCACATAGACACAGAATCAGTCAAACCTGTATTTCTTGATTGTGCCATTCAATCTAATGGTGCTGTTCTCCTTCGAAGGATTACTCAAAGCATCGTAATCTGTTTTGACCATCGCTGTTAACTACTTTTTACAAAGCATTATGGGAAACATTTGAGTCCACTAGACGCCTATACAAATTGAAATAACAACTATATAGCGTCCTATAAAGTGATTAGGGAGTTGCCTCAGACGATTAGAGGAAGCGATATCCATTAAAAAAATGACAGTGAACATAACTTAAAGGATAGAAGAAGATTTATATTTTTCTGGCGTTCATTTTGTGCTGTGAGTCCACTGTTAAACCTGCAGCGCTGCCACCATCACATAATGAAGCAGGTATATCAAGCTGTCATTTGCCTGCTGCACATAAAATGGTTGCCTTTCGATGTTTGATGCCGTTGTCATGGTAATGAGTTGTAGAAAAGATCTGTTTCCATGGAAAAAAGTGTCACTTGGCTGAACATACAGTGCTGTGCCTCTTGTGATCAACACTCACTAACAGTGTCAGCTCTGCCCACACACGCGACATTTCTGAAACTGCTTTAAAAACACCTTTCTGCTCAATAACAAGGATATATACTGTATGTTTTGATGCTTTCAAAACACATGTAGGAGCAGAACAGCAGGGTCATTGTATTCAGTCGTTTAAAGGATTAAGACAAAGCCGGTGTGTAATTAATGTTACAAATCCAAACTGAATCAATCCAATCCTCTTCATCGACGCACCACAGGCACAGACAGACAGCATGTGAAGCTTTAATTTACAGCCTTACTTAACACTGTGCCTTAAATGATGGTTTAATCTGCTCAGCTCTACCAAAGCAGCACCAATGAGGAAACATGTCATTACAGCAACCTCATTTCCCCAAACCAAATGTATGTGTGTAACGTTTTCTAAAAAGTTAATATGTAGAATATAAACATTTTGTTGTGTGTTTTCGGAGTTCATTGCACTTAAATAAAGCGCCTGGGATGAGTTTGTTAAAGTCATGTTGAGGCATGATCAGTGGGATTAAGGAGTCCCTAAAGTATATCAAAGCCAATTTCAAACTTCTCTGTGGGAAAAAAACTGTCCTACAGGAAGGTCTCAGGTTTTACATCCTATCCATCCACCTCCACCAAACCCACCTCTTGTCTAAAAAAGGGTACTCACAAATCATCACATAGTACCAAGTTTAGTAGTCGAAGGCCTTATCAATCAGAGTTCTTCGACCACATGATCTTTAATGAACTCCTGGAAAACTAATGCAGTACAGGAGGTGCTGGATCCTGATTTGGGAGGTGGGAGGACATGTTCCTGTGTAGCTTTTCTGAGAAGTCCAGGTCAATGTTACTGATCCCCAGCGGATGATAGAGAGGCCTAGAGTCAATACACAAGTTAATAAAACAACTGTTTTTGCCAGTACTGCGCCATGTTGATGATGCATTTGTTAAGAAAGAAAGAGAGGGTTTTCTTTTTAGACATTCAAGTCTTAGTTTTCAAGCACCACATGAACTCATCATATTTCCATCCAGCTGTTGTTTTTGAAATGATGACAGCGGTGAAAGTCATGTTGATTTAGAAGGACACAGTATAATTTATGTCTCCATCTTTGTGACTGTTGCAGGAAGCTGGAGCTGCCATCTGTGTCTGAGACAACTGAAGGAGAAGGCCTCAGCCTACATCACCCTCACTTAATCTGCAGGGCAGCTCCTCGACCCAGCCTCATGTCCCGTCCCAAAACACACTCTGTCTCCCTTCTCTGTGCCTCCTTCAACCCGACTCCACTTTACAACCTTACAATGTCTCCGTGACTTTTGACTCTGAGCACACAACACCCACAGGGCTCCACTAACTCTCTCTCTCTACAAAACCTCATTCTTTCAGCATCACGTCTACTGTTCTCTGCCTCAACAGATAAATTGACCCATTTCTGGCCTCTGATTGGTCGGTCACTGACCAATCAATCAAGGCTGCCTGCCCATAGCAACACAACAAACTTTGAATTCATTGCTGTATGATTGTATGTTAAATGTTCAAAAATTATGAGACTATTGACTACAGAGTATAATTTAAGAGTTAATTCCTACCCAATTTATAAAAGTGAGTGTTAAACATAAAAAAATGTCAGAAGAGCACAATTCTGGACATGTATTTCCGGTCATTTTAGCATGTGAACACAGACTTTCTCTGTGTATAAATGGACAATACTAGTTAGTCAGAGCTTAACGGTTTGTCCTCTTGATGGTGATCCTCTCTGACTTAGAATACTTCACTTTTGAGTAATGTTTAGGAAGAAATAGCAGATCTTTTGGACTTGTGGAGAAGAAGTTATTGATAAATTAGGCGAGCTACAAATTTGAATCAGCCTAGAAGCAAGTTATATTCACACAAAACTTCAAAAGACTGAAACCTTATTGATGACAGGTAAAAGATATCTGATACTTCTGGTTCCTCAAATAGTCACTGACACTCTCTTGATAGCAGCTAGGCTATGTGGCGGGTACTGGTTTTAGTTTTGGCACTGGGATACACAGGACCTTAGTGAGCTCTGTTTAGCTGTGCTGTTTTGACAAACTAAGTAAAGCCACTCGGACTTCATCAACAGAAGGTGCTGACCAATGCACAGCAAAAGTAATAGATTTACTGAGAGCATTTGTTGCTAAAAGGCTTATTTATTAGGTTTGATCTTTGATAAAACAATACCATTAGGCGTTGGGGCTTTACTACAAAGTATTGAAAGATGAGTATCTTCTGAGAATGTGACAGAAAGCTTTGGGGTGATGTTAGTTTTTCTCTCCTGCAGCTTTAAGGAGCAGCCCAATGGTGTGTAAAAAGTACTATTTATGTAACCGATTTATGTAACAATAAGTTCAGTTCAGAGCCGACAGCTTAACATTGCTGCTACATGTGAATACAAACAGCTGATTCAGTAAGTAAGTTGTTTATAATGACATTTATATTATACAGCTTTTATACAGGGTGTGATAGAGTCCATGGGAGCAGCTGCTACAACTTGAAATAATCAGATAACTATTGTATACTAAGTTATGCTGACTCTCTCTTTTGCAAGTTTATTCCAGGCCATATTAAACAAATCATAGTTTAATTTCTTTACAGCAGCAAAGAAATGACACTTGTCTATCCTGTCAACAGTTACAGAGGAGGGTGGGGCTATGGGCGGAGCTTGACAAAAGGTCAATTCATCAACTGGCAATATAAGTTCTTCAGCAAGACACTCACTCCAGCCGGCCAAGGGCACTTCAGAGGCACACTCCTCCACAGGAACCCTCTTAAGGCCCTCAGAGGAGCCCTAATGATCTTCTGCTGAAGTACTGCGTGAGAATTAATAAGACGGATAGGTGTTAGGCAGAGGACAGGGCTTGGACGACCCGGGATATCCACAAAGCAGCAGGTTTCAGTGTTAACTGTGAAATAATGTCCTTTTTTTCCAGATGTGGCACAGCTAAGACATTTAACTTCATATTTTTCTGCAAACCTTTCCTGTGCATTTTCAAAAGGGGAGACAATTGTACAAAATTCTCCATAAGCTCCCAGCACAAAACATTATCAAAGACCATCCTCTCTCTCTTTGCATGGGATTTCCACAAACTACTGTTGCATTTTGGGATTGAAACGTGTTCAAAATGCCATCCTTCCAACGACAGAAGCAGCGCTCTCTGATCAAAAACTATGTAAAGTGACAATTTAGGCTTAGCATCTTCACAAACTTTTCTTCGCCCTTCTCTTCGATGAAACGATGACTGTGAAGCCAATGCGAGACTGACACTCCTGGTGCTTGGTGCGTATTATTTATGTTCAGAATGTATCGGATTGATGTGTGGACAATGCAGACTTCTTTTCTATGGTTTGTTTTTCATTTGCATGTGATATATTCATTCAATTGTCTTTGTGTTTTGGATTATTTTAATTGTAATGGAAAAGAAAGCACACTTAATCCGCAATAATGTGTTTGTGATACAAAAGTGTGTGTGTCTGTTTTGGATGAATGAGTGAAAGTGACAGTGTACTGTGGCCGGCTCTATGCTTGTTGATCTGGTTCAAGTGGAAAAGGACAGAGGAGGTGTGAATGTAAATCAGCAGTTCCTGTTTGAGAAAGAGGACAAGATGGTTAAAAAAAAGTGTTAGTATCAAAAGTATTTGTATTTGAGGCCAGGGTTTATCTTGAGACCAGTCCACAAACATCTACATCACACATTTGCAAGGTGCACTTATCTTTCAGCCATGTTTTATATATATTTAAAGACAACAAGGAACATGCCTCATTTCTACTTTTTAATCATTGATAATCCCTCCCTGCCTCTTTTAGTAAACCACATGATTTTTAAGACTGTTTTTTTAATCCCTCTGGTCTCTTACCATTCAACATGCCCTGGTGTTCGTCCTGATTCCATCGCTGTACCCTCTTGTCTCAGTTAGTTTGGTCTTGACTACAACACTATAATCCAAACAGTCTGTGGCACACACACAGCAAAAGTCTAAAATCTGTGAATATTGATTATCATTTATCTGTCAAACATCTATTATCCCTTTACACCTTACCATCTTAAGTTTTTTTCTGAAAGAATTTATATCCATTAAAATATTGTTGTTAGCATCTGCAGCAGGCGCACTGTTGTCCAATAAAAATAAGAAGCATGTCACTAAGCTTTAATGTTGCACTTAAAATACTAAAAACAAACATCAAGAGGAGGTCTATAGGACAAGATTTCTATGACATTACAATCTACAGCTAAATTAGTTGTTCTCTTTAAACCAAGTTGTTCAATCACTTTACAGTTACTGATTTATGATCAATACATGACACAAGAAGAGGACACAAGAGGGAAACTTGACCAAGCAATGACCAGTTATTGTTTGTGCGTGTTCATGTTCAGAAGAAACAGGCAATATCTGGTCAGTGCCAAGTCTTTGAGTGTGTTTGACCAAAATCAAGCTGAATATCATGTAGTCTGAACAAGGCTTTAATTACTCTATAGGGCTACAAAACCGCCTTAAAATGTAGAATTAAAGTAGAGTTGCAGATATGTTAAATTATTAAATGTTATGTTAAATCATGAATAGCTTGAACTAATGTAAGTTTCTGACATATGTTTGCACTTTTACACTAATTACCACCCGTTTATTTGAATCACTTTTTGTGTGAAAGACATCAGGAAGTTCATTCAAAGTACGATAAGAAGTTAAATTGACATGTGCTGCCTGCCGTCTGCGCTGCACGAATCAGACCGAGGCTGAGTTTCTTTATAAAGGGATGAATAGAGCCAGCATGTGATTTTGTGACCTTGCACAACGGTTTTTCCTTTTTAACCCAAAACATATGACATCTCAGACGTCTGAGATGGCAGTTCAATGGGCACAGTACAGGACCACTCAAGTGCAAGTGCTGATTCAGGACGTTTTCAACATTTATAAATAGTTTGTAAAGAGGAAGCATCCATCCAATGATCTGTGAGCTTTAGCTGTAAATATGGGGTTACATTAAGGGCAACATTTTCCGACAGTGTTTGTGTTATGTACATATTCAAGTCTAATGCAAGGTTTTGGTTTGAATGGTCATCCTATTTTAATGCTGCATTATGTTTTCTAAAGAATGTACCTATCTTATTTTAAAGCAGCCTGGCCTACCATTTTTCCCTATTCTTAAAAAAAAAAAGTCATTCTCTGTGGATTCAAGTTGCATTTTTCATCGATTAGTACCAACAGATGCAATTGGTTTGACAGGATTTGGATTTGTGTTCAAGAACACAAGTTAATGTTCACAATATAAATGGGTATGGCTGGCCAGGCTAATTTGAATTACCATCTGGTATGGAAAGACACTAGGTACAAAATACTGTGCTACCCTCAACTCCACTGATGCAGGAATGACACCTGGAATAGTTTCATGTCAGGGTTGTTTTTAATGTGAAAATTAACCTTTAATGTATTTCTGATTTTATCTGTGATTTTTTTGTCTGATATTTCTTTATTTATCCACGTTTTGCAGAGTATGAGTGCATTTCCTCTCAAACTGTGTGTTTATGTGACTGTGTGAAGAAAACAAAATCAACCAAATTATTCAACGTGGTTCTAGTTTTTTGTATGTCTGAGTTGAAATACTGTTGATGACGGTTGCCGGTGTGTGTAAATGATAATGTCTGAGTGTAATGCTGTTGGGACTGAAAACTTATGTAACTGGAAGTTTTCTTGGCACTTAAAGGAGAAGCATGGCGGAGTCTAAATCATTTTGATTGTACTATCGGAGGGTGAGACGCCCTGTTGGGACTTGAAATGTTGTATCAGTGTAAATCTTAAGGAGCCTTTTAAACAAACGGACATGTGGTGGTCGACTTCTTTGCCCCCACAACAATCTGAGCATGTTCTTATTCCCATGGCCCATTTAAACTGACATACAGCCCATCTCGTCTTGCTTATTATGAGACACAACGTAAGTGTCTTATTCCGGTGCTACTTTATGGTTTATTGACAATTAAAACAAAGCATCCTTACCCCAACCTCAACAATGGCCCACTGTTTTTTCTTATTTTAAAGGTCACCTACCATGCTCGAATCACAGTATCCCACATTTTTTTAATACAGCCAGCTACTGAATTAAAGTTCTCCATTGTACTTTTTGTCACTTTAAGTCCCTCCCCCAACCCCAGTGTGTTCTGATTGGTCAGTTTATATCCATTCTTTGAATCTAATTTTTTAACCTTTTGAAAAAACACTCATTATTTTGTGAGATGACAACATTTTGAAAATCCTGGCGCAATTTAAGTGAGCTTTGAAGAGAAGATCTTTAATGTAAGACAGAAATTGTATGTTTTCCAGGCAACTGAGCTTGTACCTGCTACAAAGTCCAACCTCCTTTCATCGCATGAGACTGACACCAACAGAGAAGTGAAAATATGGAGTTAGTCACTGTCTTTTTTTAAGGCCCAGTGTGCTCTGATTGGTCAGTGGGGCCTCTCTGTTTGTCTATTCTTGTGATTAGCCCTGGTCCAACCCAAGAGCTTTCCTTGATGGCCAACAAAATGCACAAATAAATGTCTAGGCTGGAGTAATTTTTGACATCACACAATACTGAAAACCTGTTGCAACGCTAATGAGCCATTTTAGGAGATCTGCAATCACCAGCTTTAAGAGAAAAATGCTCCAGCAGGCGGCAGTTTTGGGACTTTTTGTATAAAAATTATAAGAAAAAAGGAAAACGTAATAGGTGACAGCCTCTTTGTTGTGAGCCTGGACTTGCCTCGGAAGCCAGGTTCCATTCAACTTTCCTGACATCAACATAGGACACATTAGTAAACATCAGTATCTGACGAGATTTCACTGTAACTGGTAAAAAATATGCCATGGGATGAGAACCTGTTGTCCGCTAGTTTAGGGAAAGGGTGGCCTCTGAAGGTTGTTGTTGAGACATTGGGCTAAATCAAAGGCCACCCTTGTAAATTGTTGTTCTGTGATCTTTCTTGCACTTTTTGATTTCCCAAAAATAAGTGAACCAATTGTAAGTATGTACTGTATGTGTGCGAGTGCAAGGGACACTGTTATTTTATTTTATTTATTTTTTATCAACTATTTTCAATGTGATTGTCTGTTGTAAACACTGGATAAAAATGAGTTTTTGATTTGTATTTTCTACTTTTGGGGGAGGATGAAATATTTTGGACATTTTTTTTAACCCCCTCTATATTTTATCTCCTCTTTAAAGTTTCTGAGAAGGCTTTGAAACGTGTCATCACTGCTGTCAGTCATTCTCTGTGAATTCATATGGCTTTTCTCAATTCAACCACTTTTTTCTCTCTTCCCTCAAATCATTTTTTTCCATTAAAAAGATGAGATCAAAAATGACCTTTAGGTTTGTGTGTGTGCTTTGTGTTGATTTGGCTTTACTGCAGAATGAATTATTTGGACAGTAGTCATGCTCTTTCTGTGATTGTCTTGATGGTCTTACTGTATTGCTGCCAAGTAGGGCAGACAGTTCAAGTGTTAGTTTTATTTTTCTTAAGCCCACACACTACATCCTCTCAGGCAGATGGAGTTGCATTCTGTGAAATAGGACCAGTCTCAACGTTTTTCTGTTTGTTTGTTTCTTTTCTTTCTAATTAATTTGCAGGGATAAAGTTGTACATTTGAATTAAAGTGACATAACACGCATTTTCCTATTACATGTAATTAAGGAGATAGACCAGTTTAATGCAGTAGATGAGACTTAAGATCAAGAATTTTATTTAATATATTTGGGAGAGACAAGTTGCATCTTAGAGCATAGTTGGATGTTTAAAGCTTAACCTGACTCTGCCAGATAAAACTGCTTCACAGAACATAGGCTGCAGTGGCTCAGTGGCAGAGCAGTCGTCCTTCAACCGGAAGGTAGGCGGTTTGATTCCAGCTCTCCCCACATTTCATACTGTCGTGTCGTTGTGTCCTTGGGCAAGACACGTAACCCACCTTGCCTCCAGTGGTGTTCCAGCTGTAACACTGGTGAATGGAAACTTATTGTGAGTTGCTTTGGATAAAAGCGTCTGCTAAATGACTAAATGTAAATGAATGGTCGGTGATTGGATTTTTCACCAAAAAACATGCCCAGGCCCCAGACCTGTCAGTGCTGCTACATCATGCCAGTGTTTGGACAGTGAATACTTTGCCTGGGGCAGGTCAAGACTGATTTTAGTAAACTCACAGATCTCTCGAGAATCAAGCTGCAGCACAAAGTTAGTTCAAAGCCGCAGCTAGCAGAAAACTCCCCTTTCCTTCCCTAACTATAGCTTGTTAATCATCTTGTGAATGCACTGCCGATGATTATAAGTTTTTCTTTTTTTGGTTCCTGTTTTTTTTTGTTTTATGCTGTTTCTCTGTTTAAGCAGTCATTTTTCTACATCACACAGGCCCTGCTATCTCTACCTATATCCACTTTATTTTTACTCTTGTGCTGATAACAATTAATCAATTACAGCACCGGTAGATCCTGCCTTTTTATATTTTATAAAATTATAAAAAGGGAATAAATAGACACTAAGGATTGAATGCTTTCGGAGCAGGCCTGAAAACCTGGGACAAAAGAATAAGTGCACCTTTGTCCACCGTTGTTTCCCTACGCTGCAGAAGAGAGTATGGTTTACTATTCAGGGCAGGTAGACTTTTGCTTTTTGTGATGTATTCCTCGAGATGAGACATTCATCATCACTGCTGTGTTGGCCAGAGCTGGCAGAGCAACAGCAGCAGGGTATAGTCAAGCTGATCAACTATTCCATTTTTTCCTTCCCAAAGAAGCCAGAAAACTAGTGCACACCCGGTTCCTTGGGGGAATATAGGTATTTTTAACAATATGCTCCAAAGAAAAACACACAATTCCTCCATCCCTCTTTCCATGTTTTGGCAGGGCTCCAACATTTTTCCAAAAACCTGCAGACAACCCCATCCCCCGCCATGTCACTTTTTTTATAAGCCTTGTTTATTTGACTTCAGGCTGTGTCCACACTAATACAATTTAAAAATGCATAACTATTGTTTTTTTTTTTTTTCAGTTTCATCAGCCACTTTCATACATTCAGTCCAGATGTAATCAGGGTTATTTCAGCTACACTCTAGCCACAAGTCTTTGTTCGCACAGATTAAGTCCACAAAACGGCTGAGTTCTGCATCATGATCTCACCGCGGAGCATACACTGTAAATGTTCTCACAACGGGGCACCCAGGACTTGTCACTATAGTGTCCTTGAAGGATCGAGTGCAGGTGTGAAAGTTGGGAGGCAGTATGTATGAACAGACTGTATTTTTTTCACAGGGAGGAAATCTATCTGGGGACGTTGTATAACCTCCGGGTGCAGCCAGATTTCAGGTCTTTACTCTTCATCCTGTTTATTCTTTTGAACTATTTGAATATTTTAGAAAACATTCATTATCATCATTAGCATGTAAACCTCTGCTAGCTTTGTGTTATAAAATGTCATACCCCATCCTTCACTGCTCAGTAGAACAATCCAGAATATCCTCAGAAAAATCATTTTTTTCTGTTTTTACTGATTTTTTTCAATCAGTAAAGCACAAATCATATTGAGATATTCCCTGTCAGGAGAAAGTCCAGACGAGATACAGCTAAGTTCACAAAGAGGTGACAAGAGACTGCCAACACCATTTCAAAATTTCAGGATTATAGTGTAGACGGACAAAACCAAATACTCCTGTCTTCACTGCACCTTATTTGGCTTTAGCAATTTATTTTCATTTGGAGCCATGCCTTTATACTTCCATTGGCCAAACTCTTAGTGTCTGTCACATGAATGATAAACTGTGCTGCTTCTGTTTGAATCATGACCAATAAATGTCATTTGTTTTGGAAACATATGGAATTGTGGGTCAGATAAAATACAGAGTTTGAATGTGGTTTAAATCCATAGCTACTATATTTTATGTATTTTGCATCCATTGCCTTTGTTTAAACACTAAACTGTATTGACTAAATATTATTTTATTGTGTGTATTATATAATCTGATTTTCCCTGACAGTCACACGACATACGGAAAGATATTACAATACTATGGATAAGTATTTAACACATTTTAGTGTTAGTCTTTGTTGATAAAGATGTATCTAATATTGCTTCATTCATTTTAAACACAACAGTATCTATAATATGTAGCCCATATTTACAGGTTTAATCTTTAATGTAATTTCTTGCCTTGTAACATATGCCTTAGGTCAGCCATTTTCTTTTTTTTTTCTGCTTATAGAAACATGATCATCACGTGGCACAGAGCAGTGGAAAAGAAAAAGATAAAAGGCATCAAAATATTTTGTCTGTTTGGGTAAAAATATGTTTTATGTTTGAGACTGTGTTGGTAACTGACCAAAGCAGACAAATTAGTGTAAAACCCTTGAAACATTTAATATCTGGATTTCTTTATTGCTGTCGTGCATTAATTGTAAGCATATGTATTATTATAAGTGTTCTGTACAGTGTGTCTCCAGTGCTCTCTGACTACTGTACAGTCTCTGTGAGTGAACTCCCAGCCAATTACCACATCTCCCAGACAGACAGAGAATGCACGGGCCTCCGCAGCCAATCAGAGACGGTCTGCGCACTCACCGGGGCCTGAAAGGTGGTTGCTATGGAGACGGGTTAGGCCTGTTTGCATGGCTGTGGCTGCCTCTGCTGCTGATGCTGATGGGAGAGTGATGGATTACAGTAATGGGATGGAGAAAGAGAAAAGAGAAGGAAGAACGAAAGAAAGAAAGGAAGGAAGACTCATACATAAAGATATTAGAAATGTATGAATGTGTCTGAAATGAAGCAACTTAAAGATGAAAAAAATGGGAGAAAATTATAAAAGGGGAGGGAAGGAAGGGGGGGGTTGTTGGTAAATGCTTTTTTGGGGTTGTGTGATTGAATTTCGGTCTGTCTCATGTCTGGGTTTAGCTGTTCTTCTGACCGTCTGTCCTTGGAGCAAACAGAGGTACCACTTACCTTTTGCCTAACTCAGAAGCGCAATGCAGTCACCACAACCGGGAAAAACTACACTGAAATGCTTTAGATTCAATGGAAACTCATGAAAAAGCAACACCGAATTAAGTCAAATACACTGGATTAAATACAGAACAAAAACATTTGAAGATGCCAAATGAAGATGTTTTTGAATTATGTGTATTTTATTCAGTTTTATGTTATTACATTTCAATACAAGTCACAATTTACTCTCTTGATGTTATTTTTTACCTTTACCTGGTAACAAAGTCACCACCAAGATTTTGTACGGTGCAAATAGACTGTAGGTAAAATGTGCTTTAAATACAACCACATTTGAAGCTGAATATTTGTTTCTTGTATCGTCTCAATTTGGGTTTGGACATTGGTTTGTGTTAACAATTAGTTCAAGTATTCTTTTGACACAGCAATCATTTAAAACAGATTCAAAAACTGTGTCTTTAGAAATACACACAGCCTGCATCAACTAACATCAACTGTGCTTCTTCTCCCAAAGTGTTCAGTTTGTTCTCTCATAAAGTAATGGCCTTTTTCAATGGTTTCTATAGAGCTTTAAGAGACCATTTTTACAAACAAATAAATGTGACTTTGAGGTGATTATACACGATTGAAACTGTGTCCAGAGATCAAAGGTTACAGACAGAATACCACAATCCCAAAATGATTAATAAGGTGCAGTGGAGACATTTGTTCTCTTCCCTTTTTGAAGAAATTCACAGTAACTAAAGACATTTTTGTCATTGGTATGCATTTGTGGCTCACCTTCTTAGAGCACGCAGCAAAATGACTCATGTTGGATTCCTGGTTTTGAACTGCCTCCTCTGCATCATCGCTGTCCCTCTCTTCTGTCTATTTCCTGCTCTGTCATTTAAAAACAACAAAGCCTCAAAACAAGGGCTAACAACCAAAAGGGTGTAATGACTATAACAATGACTTTTGTCTTGAATGATGCACACTCTGATACAAAAGACAGACTCCTTGTGCATTGTTATTTTTTTTCCCTCTGAATTAATGCATTTATAAAGTTGGAAGATGTCTTAAATGTAATACTATATGGCCACAGGGTGTTTTCTTTGTCCATCATTTCCCACACATGAAGCTGCATCTCTTTTCTTCTTGTGACTTCACTGAATTTATTTTCCACGACAGACAGAGACTGCCAATGCGTTTGAGTCAAGGATTAGTCTAAATCTTCGTCTGGGCCGGGCAACCAACTCCCTGTGATCTTTCAAAGCGACAAACTGCAATTTGAGTCCATTAAAGATGCATTGCACTTAAATGAACCCGTTCAAGTTTAACAGAGTATGTTAAAGATCTTTATTAATAGCCTTCAATACATCACACAGAAGGTTATTAAAACAAACATCCAGCATATACTTTGGAAAAGGTTTATATTTTAAATTATTTTCAAAGCCAAATCAGAAAATGCTGCTGTGGCTGATGATAATTAAAGCTATCACTAAATTATTAGTGGATGTGTGCCAAAGTAAATGCAAATTGCTGATTCCTTCACAGTCAAGTAGAGTTGAAAATAGACTTGAACTTGTGTTGCAGGGTTACAGCTCAACACTGCAACCTAGAGGCAGACTGTGAAAACAACAGGCATTTACAGAAAATAGAAGAAACATGGAAAAATTCTGTTTAATAGTGGAGTGAACCAATCAAATTAATGTACATATAGGCTTTATTTGTGATGTGAAAAGCAGGTATTGTTATTTGTGTTTCTCCTCTTTACCTATTGCAGTATACAGTATGTATAGCACAATGAAAGAATGGATTTTTATTAAAGAATGTGTGAGCATAAAGAAGATCTGTGGAGAGTCTCAGTCATCCAGGAATATCTCCAGGACATAATCAAGAAAAGGCTTCAAAGACGGCGTCTGGACATACGTTAGAAGGTGAAGACATTTTTTCCTAATTCTAACTTCTGTCAGTTCTAAGTTGCTTTCAGTGTTGTTAGTGGATGTATTGGCAGGGTTAGAGGGGAGTCGTTATGCTCCTGTTGGCCTTCAGGTGTAAATGTCCTTTTAGACAGAATCTGTTGTGGTTTTGGTTTCAAAACACTGTTGAAAATGAAGGAAAGGTTGTGTCCCCCTGATACCACCTCCTTTGTTCTGAGAAGACTTTACTCCTTTCTCAAAAAAAGGTTAAAGTAAAAGCATCTGGATACAGTTTTCAAGGTGAAGACATTTCGTCTCTATTCCAAGTGACTTTGTCAATTCTGAGATACTCTCTAAAAAAAAATAAGAAACTGGGATTATTTGACATAATTTATTCTGGATTGGTACTATAAATAAGAGTATTTTAATAGCTTGTTTTCACTCCTTGTCTCTCATGTGAAACTTTATTTATCATCTCATAGCTGCAAAGAAAGGTTCTGCCAGATAACTAATCAGAACCACTAAACTCTGAGATCAACTGGTAAGAGAGCTGAGCTTATATCTCTAGAGGGAGGGGTTTCTTCTGAAATCAAACCTAATGGACCAGGCTGTTCTGGTCTCATGGTCATTGGCTCTGAAAGGGAAGGATGACTGATATGAGAGTCGTTAAAGGCTCAGGAGAGTCGTTAGTGACACTGCTCCATTCAGGTGTTGTGTTTGTTGATCTAGAGTGAAACTCCTATGTTTTAGGTTTCAAAACACTGTTATAAATACTAGGCAACATGAATCTGAGACCACCTCCTCTGTTCAAAGAGGGCTTCCAAAAGCAAAAGAGTTGCACCCTAGAACAACAAACACAGCACCTGAATGGAGCAGTGTCACTAATGACTCTCCTGAGCCTTAATGACTCGCACATCAGGAGTCATCCTTCCCTTTCAGAGCCAACGACCATGAGGCCAGATCAGCCTGGTCCATCAAACTCCTCCCTCTAATGATATAAGCTCAGCTCTCTCACCAGTTGATCTCAGAATTGATAAAGTCTCTTGGAATTAGAGACGAAACGTCTTCACCTTGAAAACTGAGTCCAGATGCTTTTACTTTAACCTTTTTTCAAGATGTCCTGGATGACTGAGATCCTTCACAGACATCCTCTCTCAAACTCAAAGCTGTCCTCAAAAGAATGCCCTTTGTCTTTGAGTGGACTGCAGACCCAGCTCCACCAGGGTTGGCCCTTCTGTGTCAGAACGCATCATCCTGTTATCAATCATTATTTCATTGCATCACAAGAAGACAAAACATTTACAGAGCATCAGTCAAGTTTCAATGAATGGTAAAATATAACCTACATTTTAACTAAACAAGAAACAAAAGACTAACAGCCAATTTAGAAATGATGTGTCTACATACATTTTTTTTTTACCATTTCTTCCATTTCATTAATAACATCAGTGCTCAAAAATATCTCAGGATTAATGCCTTCATCAGTGGTATACGTATGTCCCCCACTTACTGTGTGTAGCTATTAATAAAGACTATAAAGAAAAGATTAAGCATTTTTACTGTCTAGATTTGCAATAATTGGTTCATGTAAAACTCTGCGAGGCTCAACTACAGCGAGATTTATTCATTTATTATATCTCATGTCTACTCCAGCTAAATCTATGAGTACCTGACATTTGACCTGAACATGCACAAGTTTTTCACCAAAATGCTTTGTCTTTATCCATGTGTTTTTAAAAGTGTGGAAGGTGCTGTGGTCGTGGGATCACAAACACCTGGAAACACTGCTGTTATCTAAGAAAGACGTGCATGAGCAAGGTTTTTTAAACTGTTAAACACACAGAAGTATTTTGTTTCCAGGAAAACGCAGATATGAATAGAGCCTTGTGGAGTGAATAGAGTTGAGTAAAATACGCAGAGATGACCTATAAACAAAATGATGGATGGTCCTAATGTGTCGTTAGGGAGTGGGACCACAGTGGAGCTAATATGGGGAAGTTCAGATAAAAAGGAGAGGACAAACCGGGTGAAAGTTCAGGAGAAGTGGTGTTGTATATAAAGGGCACTGGGCTCCAGACTCACTGTGGTCACTGTCAGGTACAGAGCAGGTGAGTGAATACATTTATTAACTCCACACAGACACAACTGACAACATCTGAATGTAATGTATATACTTTTGTTCTGTTTTTATAGTGTTTGTTGGGAGGGATCACTGGTTTTGTCCAGAATGCAGACCTCGGTTACACTGTGTGCCCTTTTCTCGCTCCTCTTTTGTGTCTCTACAGATGTTGTAGAGCGCTTTGAGGTCTGTGACTTTAAAGTTGTATATTACTCTTATAGAATAAAGCAACAAATAAAACATATTTGTAGATTGGTGTGTACAAAAACCCAAAAGTGTCCTGCAGGAATCTCTTTATAATAACATGTGTCAGTCCTTCACAATGTCCTAAATTTGTGTACAGTCCATTTAGTCCTTAGTATCAAATAATACACAGTTTTTCAGCCTTTTACCATTTGTATTTATTGTATCAGAAAGAAATGTGAACTAATTACTCAAGTTACTTAAAGCTACTTATTGCTTGAGTGCATTATGGAGCAAATTAGGTAAACACTTTCCACAAACTTCACACTATTAAGCCCCTTTTTAACACAAACATCATGTATAAAGTAAAAAATAAGTCACTGCTTAATAATATGTTGTGTTTGTTTGAAATTAGAGATAATAAATATGATTTCAGAAGAGTTGACATGTTCAAGAAACAAGGGTTTAGAACCAGTGTAAAGAAAAAGTGCATTTCTGTTAAAGGGTTAAACTTGTGGAAAGGTTTTACAGCTGAACCTGAAGAGGAGTACTTCTCTTTTTCACTTCAAAAGATACTTTAAAAATCTAGACATAACAAATATGTGAGTGAAGGATGAGCAATGTTAGTTAGATTGTGCTTTTTTTTCTCTTTTCTTTTCTAACTTTAAAAAGCTGCCTTATTTAAACAATTAAAGGGTAGATTGAGAAAATGCAGTTAGGGTAGACATAATAAGCTGTGTGCCTACACCTTTCAAGGTGAATTTTGTGGTTATGTGTGTATTTGTGCTGTATGTACTGTATGTAGTAAGTGCATGGGTACACATGATTTTATTTTATTTGACCGAAAACGTATTAATTCATTCATTCATTAGTAGATCATTACTAAAAGTAGCAAATTTTTTATGAGCTATACACATCTAGACCAATGGTTCTCAAATTGTTGTTTTCTTTAGTGGTCATCCAGGACCAGGACTGAGAACCTTCACAGACGTCTTCTTTAGTAGTACTCAGTCAGTCTGAGATTTTTTAAATTTTATTTTATTTTTAGATAAAATTTCAAAATGTAATCTGGAAATTTTTTAGTTATCAACAAAATTTTGAGTAAAATTTGAGAGATAAGTAACACTGTTGTGTCACAGCAACAAGGTCCCGAGCAGTTGTAAAAGACTTATTTGTCCAATAAAATAAACGTGTCCAAAAATGTCCAAAAAATGTATTAAAATTAAAACCTTAAATCGATTAGTTTTCAAACAACAGCACTTTTACTAGAGACTATACCCTTCCCTGTTTAACAGTGTCACACTTTGTCTGAACAGAAAGTGGTTGACTTGTGCATGACTTGGTTTCTTTCTTGATTATTTTGTTTTAGGATGTACCTGACTGTCTGGAGTTCTTCTACAGAGAGAAGGTCCCTGAGTGGGGGGCTGCTACAACCAACGTCGCCGACTCTGTCAGCGTTTTGCCAACAGGTGAAAAAAAACAACAACCGCTTGATACACAAGTCGATCCAGCTGTGAGGGATCTAAAGGAGGACAAATCAATGAATCAAGTACCATCAAAATATATTAAAACAGGCCCAACAGAGGAAATACATATCATTTAAAAACATGGAAATGTAGCTGAACGAAAGTATTATTTAGTCATTATTTCCAACATGTATAGCTTTTAATAACTACATATCCACCAGGATCTCATGCAGGGCTGAGAACTAATGAAATATTACCCATAATTACTATAGTGTTACAGAAATACTATAGTATAAATAAATAGGTAATACTCTAAACTATTATTTTATGTCTTTTCTGAGCTGCAGTGTAAAGTGCTACAACATAAGCCTTTATATCTTTTTCATTATTGTATTATTGGTTGGTTAACTTATATTGTTCTTTGTTATAGATACCATTTTGCCACACTCTACGACACCAATCGTCGCATTGCTGTGTACTCGGCCTATTATTTTCAACCCAGTAACGGAGGAGGCCGAGAGAAGAGTTGGTTTGTGGAGCCTCAGGTTGGTCATAACACATTTACATCTATGTATAAATGTGGTTGTTCTCATTAGAATAGTTTAGGCTGATGTAATGTGATGGTTCGTGCAGCTGGTTAACTCTTCATGGCAAGCCGAGATGAAGGATGGGTACAGGCTCGGAAAAGACCACCCTGGGGTTTATTTGGGAGAGAAACAGGCTCTAAACGAGGACTACACACACTCCGGGTTTGACCGTGGACACCTCAACCCCAACGGACACCATCCAGGTACATGTGGGTGTAGTTTAGAGGCACCGCCAGCAGGTGGCAGCAGCTAACAGCTAATGGTTATAGGTGTTGCGTTTGCATTACAATTAACTGTACTACAGAGTTTTAAGTCAAATTGTGCAAAAATATTAGAATGTGTTGAATTTTATATAAAACTTCAAACTAAACTACAAACTTCACCGCAGTAGGAAAGGAGAGAATATTCAGTAATAGGCCTATATTTGTAAAACTGTAAAGGTGCAATGTATATGCTTTGGCACCATCTGGTGGTGACATTTCAGACTGCAATGCCATTGAAGAGATGCACGAAAGGGATAGTTTAAGATGTTTTTACAGGATTGAAATCATTGTTTTGATGTTTTGCTCTTGGTTCAGATTTTACAAAACTGTGTACAATGCGCCTTTAAACCAGCCTGTAAAAAAAAAAAAGTAGGGTATAACATTTTAATATAATGATCTTCAAATAAAAAAATTTAAGATGCATTGTGTTGAAATTGTATTATGTTTTTGAGAGTGTGTCATTACCCTGCATTTGCCAGTCTTAGACTAATAAAGCTCCACACAATTGTTTCTGTTCATTAAACAGAAACATGTCCCTGCAGGGCTTCTGTAGGCACTTACAGACTGTAGAATATGAGGGGTGTGAGGTGTGGTTTTGCAATGTGCATCTTCACCACCAGAGGTTGCCCAAAAGTACATAATCATTGTGTGGAGTTACTATTTTGAGAAAGTAACTAAATCTAGTTGTTCTGTATGTCTCTCCAGTCCCAAGCCGTAATGCCACCTTCACTTTGACCAACGTAACCCCCCAAAACCCAAAGCTGAACCAAAACGCCTGGAGGTTCCATGAGTCCCAGCTCACCAACCTCTTTCAAGAGAAGTGCTCTAAAGCCTTCTGGTGGGAGCCGTCCCGTCAGTGGACAACTGGATTATCAAAAACAAGGTGAAGCGGGTCAACATCCCTGACCACATCTGGAACGCCTACTGCTGCCTGGACAACAACAGACGTCCCATTCAGAGCGGGGCAGCGGCAGCCAGAAACACGGAGGACAACTGGGTCGAGAAGATGTCCCTGGATGAATTGGGAGAATATCTGCAGCAGTTCTCTAATCAACCAGTAGGGGAGCTGTTTTATAACAACTGCAGGCCATAAAAGACACGTATTTTTAGACTGAAAAATGTATTTGATAAATTGGACAGATATTGGTGGTACAATAATTATGATTATTTTTTTCCTTCAGTTTATGTTTCAAGGAATTTCATAAAATGTAAAGCAAATTTGAAGCAAAGTTTAAAAAAAATTGAAAAAAGGAATTTTCAGTTTCCATGAACAGTTAAGAAGTGCATACGCTGGCTTGACATCGAAGACTGAAGGCTTCAGTAGTTTTGCAGAAGAATAAAATCAGATAGTGCTTGCTCGCTCCTTATACAATAGCAATACATTTATTACCGACGTTTTCCATTAGTAGTTTTATTGTGGCCTACCTATACAGCTCTGGAAAAAATTAAGAGACCACTGCAAAATATGTGTTTGGGTAAAATTAACAATTTATTAAATGATCATATAATGTCACATTTCATTTATTTATCAATTGCATTATTGTGATCAAATGGAAAACTTCAACTGTAACCAAGCACATGGCATTTTATTATTTTATTTTATTTTTTAAATCATGCCTACCCATCCTTACTTAGCTCTAGCAGACATCCGGGTTTTCTCTTTCCATTTATCATTGATTACTCTCAGATACTGCAGTCTTCACAACAACACAATAATTATTGGGGAATACATAAACTGCACCCTCTAATTAAGCATCAGCGTCACACTTTTAAAAGCTTGCTGCATCATTTTATATTTCAAACCTTTATTTACTAACCCTTATTGTTCGAACATAACAGTGTTTGGTTTATTCATATTCAACCATGGGGTGGTCGGCCCAGGGCGGCAGGTTGGAAAGTTTCTCCTCAGTGTCAGCTTCAATGGGCCAACCCCAGGACTTAAAAAACCCACACAGGTTCATGCCCACAGTCTGAGAGAAAGTCTCAGTCCACAGGTTCATCTTCCCTTTGTTGTCGTTGGGAAAGTCCCCCATGTTGTGGTAGGCACCGAACACCTTCTTGTAGGCGTCCCAGCCAAACTTCTCCTGGAGCTAGATTAATGACAATAAATAGAAAATAATATATGAAAAGCAATAATGAATATACTGTAGATTGATACCTCAGTGTTATAGTGTTTTTGTCAAATTGGAAAATAAATAATGGTTAAACTGTATAATATTTAGGATATAACTGTTGTAGAGCAGTGGTTCTTAAATTGTGGTACAACAACAACTAAGGGTACGTCGGCCATCTTTAGAGGTACCTGTTACGGACCGGCAAGACAACCCAAATGCAGACACACACGTAAAGGAATATAAACAGATTTATTGAGACACAAAGGAATGACGGGTTCTTCTGGGATAACGACGACACAGGACAAAACCGGGCTGGACTGGAACTGGATCGAGGAGACTTGAAGGTACAGGAACAGACGAAGACGGAACAGGAACAGGACATACGGCAGGACTGGACGGATCTAAGACGAACAAAGGCACAGGTAAGTAATCCAATAAACAAACACGGCAATAGCAGGCTAGATGTATAACTGACTGGAGTTAGTATTACGATCTGGCAACGAGGAGCATGCTGCAGTGCTTCTTATACTCTGTTGATTACCAACTCGGCTCAGCTGGTCCTGCTCCGCCGGCGCTCCCGCACACCTGTTTCTCATCTGCGAGTCTGTAGGGGCGGGGTAGCCGGAGGTGGAGGCGCGCCAACTGATCCGAGTACTGAGCGACCGTGACAGTACCCCCCCCTCTACGGACGCCACCTGGCGGCCTATCCCGCTTCTCCGGATGACCATGAAAAAATTCTCGAATAAGGGAAGGATCAAGAATGTTCTTCTGGGGAACCCAACACCGTTCCTCAGGTCCATAACCCTCCCAATCTACCAAAAACTGACGGCCCCGACCCGGCGCGCCCATCCATAATCTTCCTCACCGTGTATGCAGGCTGATCGTCTATCATCCTGGGCGGAGGCGGGGGAGGACATGGAGGGATCAGGGAGCTGGAACTGACCGGTTTGATTCTGGAAACGTGAAACGTAGGGTGAATCCTAAGAGAACCAGGGAGCTTCAGGCGCACTGCCGCAGGATTGATGACCCTCTCCACTTCAAATGGCCCGATGAACCTTGGTGCCAACTTAGTAGATTCCACCCTCAACGGCAGGTCCCTGGATGACAGCCAAACCTTCTGCCCTGGAGAGTAACTAGGAGCAGGGGTTCGATGGCGGTTAGCTTGTACCTGTGACTGTTTAGACGCGCACCAGAGCTGAGCGGGCCCTTCTCCAAACCTGATGGCACCGGCGCAGGTTCTCTTGTACGAAGGAACAGCCAGTTCTTGTTCTTGATCTGTGAATAGAGGTGGTTGATAACCATAACAACACTGGAAGGGTGACATACCTAGAGATGCGTTAACCAGGGTGTTGTGGGCATACTCTACCCAAGGCAAATGGATACTCCAACTAGCAGGATTGGCTGACGACGTGCATCTCAGTGCCACCTCCATCTGTTGATTTGCCCTCTCCGTCTGTCCATTGGTCTGAGGATGATAACCAGATGATAGACTCACGTTGATATCCAAAGCATTACAAAACGCCCTCCAAACTTGCGAGGTAAACTGTGGACCTCTGTCTGAAACAATGTCCCAAGGAATGCCGTGTAGCCGAATAGATGTAGTACAAGAAGATCTGCAGTCTCGAGCGGACGGCAGCTTAGGTAAAGGTACAAAGTGAGCTGCCTTAGAAAACCGATCGACAATTGTTAACACCACTGTGTGTCCTTTTGAGGGGGGAAGCCCAGTAACAAAGTCCACCGCCACATGTGACCAAGGCCTGCTAGGAATAGGTAGTGGTTGTAACAGACCAGCTGGGGTCGATTAATTGTCTTATTCTGGGAACACACCGGGCATGCCGAAATGTATTCCTTAGTATCCTTGTCCATAGTAGCCCACCAAAACTTACTGCGCAGGACAGCCAGGGTACGCACCAATACCCGGATGGCAAGTGAGGCGGGTCCCATGGGCCCAGTGCAATACTTCCGAACTAACGCTATTCGGTACATACAATGCATTGGGTGGCCCTGTACCAGGATCAGGATGCTGACGCTGTGCAAGCCGGACCCGATCTTCTATCTCCCAGGTAAGTGTAGCCACGATGCGAGACTGGGGCAGGATACTCTCTTCCTCTGTAGATTGCCGTTCCGTGGTGAAAACTCTGGATAAGGCGTCTGGCTTAATATTCTTGGAACCTGGGCGATAAGTAAGGACAAAATTAAACCGATCAAAGAATAATGCCCACCTGGCCTGTCGGGAGTTCAGCCGCCTTGCCGTCTGGATGTAAGTCAAATTCTTATGGTCGGACCAGACCACAAACGGTTGAATGGAACCCTCCAGCCAATGACGCCACTCCTCTAACGCCAACTTAACCGCCAGGAGCTCTCTGTTCCCACATCATAGTTCTGCTCTGCTGGAGAAAGTTTACGAGAGAAAAAAGCACAAGGGTGAAGCTTTTGGTCAGTAGAAGAGCGCTGGGACAGTACTGCCCCTACTCCCGTATCTGAAGCGTCAACCTCCACCACAAACTGTAGCTCTGGATTAGGCTGGATGAGCACCGAGCAGCTGTAAAGCGATGTTTTAGAACATTAAAGGCTCCTTCTGCCTCCGGTGTCCAGGCAAAGGTTGTGCGGTAGATGTGAGAGTCGTCAAAGGCTCTGCCAGCTTACTGAAATTTCGTATGAACTTCCTATAAAAATTCGCAAACCCCAAGAATCGCTGAACCTCCTTACGGCTGGACGGGTAGGCCACTCCCGTACCGCCGTGAGTTTCTCTGGGTCCATCTGAATCTGTCCCTGAGCGATGATGTATCCAAGGAAGGTAACAGATGGTGCGTGGAACTCGCACTTCTCGGCCTTAACGAACAGTCTATTCTCCAATAATCTCTGGAGAACCCCCCTGACATGTCCCTGATGTTCCTCCAAATCCTTGAAAAATCAAAATGTCATCCAAATAAACAAAAACAAACCGACCAATCATGTCTCGTAGTACATCGTTCACCAAATTTTGAAAGACCGCAGGGGCATTCATCAGTCCAAAAGGCATCACCAGATATTCAAAATGTCCTAAAGGTGTATTAAACGCAGTCTTCCACTCATCCCCTCCCTAATACGCACCAAATGGTATGCGTATGCGGAGATCGAGTTTGGTAAAAATCGTGGAACCACAGAGAGGAGTAAAAACGGAACTGATCAAAGGAAGCGGATACTTATTCTTGATAGTGATCTTGTTCAGGCCCGAAAATCAATACATGGTCTCAGACTCTTGTCCTTCTTATCAACAAAGAAAAAACCTGCACCCACCGGAGAGGACGAGGGACGTATTATTCCTGCTGCCAACGACTCCTGGATGTACTTCTCCATTGCCTCATTTTCTGGCCTCGAGAGTGTATAGAGACGGCTGCTGGGAAGAGGAGCACCGGGCAAGAGGTCGATGGCGCAGTCGTATGGTCTATGAGGTGGCAGTGACAAAGCCTGATGCTTGCAGAAAACTGCTGATAAATCATGGTAGGTAGGTGGAACTGAAGACAGATCTGGAGGTTCAGGTGCCGGGATGGATCTAGAGGAAACAGGAGGTAAAGCAGACTGTAGACAATGTAAATGACAATATTTACTCCAAGACAACACTTGGTATGCGGCCCAGTCAATGTGAGGGTTATGAATCTTCAGCCAGGGTAACCCCAACACTATAGGTGTGTGAACACAATCAAAAATGTAAAAACTAATAGTCTCTGTGTGATTACCAGACAGAAGGAGGTTTACTGGAATAGTCTGTTCATTTATCTGGGTCAAAACCTCACCGTTCAAAGCCTTGACCTTTACAGGCACCTCCAATGGTATAGTCTGTATACCCAACCTCTTAGCCACCCTACGGTCCAAAAGGCTCTCATCTGCTCCAGAATCGATCAGAACTTCCAATGTCTGGTTCTGATCCGCTAAAATAATAGTTCCTTCCATACGTACAGAAGTGGGAGGCGAGCACGGACTTGGCTCAGCAGTATTTCTCCCATTACCGCCGAGCCCACCCTTTTCCCGGAAGGAGCGGGCAGGAAGCACGAAAATGTCCAAGTCCTCCACAATAGAGACAACTACCTGTCTTGACCCGCGAAGTCTCTCCTCCTCTGTCAAATGGGTCCGACCCAACTGCATGGGTTCAGGTGTGGCTGTTTGCATTGAACGACCCGCGAATCTGTCTTGGAACTGGATGAGCCTCCTCCCTCTCCCGTCTGTGTCCACCAACCCCGGTCCTCTCGTGGAGGCTGGGGAAAACCCCTGATATGCCGGGAATCCGAACCTGGAGTAGTGGAGGATCTCATTGACGCCTGTAAGCCAGCCTTCTCCTCTTACGCTCCCGAGCGATTATCTATTCTAATAGCCCGGTAATGAGTTCATTCAGACTCGTTGGAGGCTCTCGCGCCGCCATCTCGCCCTTAAGTTCCTCAGAAATCGCATTTAAAAGGCTCCGTGAAGAGCTTCCTCATTCCAACCGCTCTCCACGGCTAATGAACGAAACTCCACGGCAAACTCTGCCACACTGCGATTCCCCTGACGAATGGAAAACAGTCTTTTAGTAGCCTCCCCTCCTCGAACAGGATGATCAAAAATTAATCTCATCTCCTTGATGAATGCGGAATAAGAGAAACACAAATCCTCCTGCTTCTCCCAGACAGCGGAGGCCCATTGTAAAGCCTGACCCCTTAGACACCCAATTAAAAAAGCAATTCTTGAACGATCACTATTATAAGTCTGTGACTGTAGTTCAAAAACCAAAGAGCACTGGGTTAAAAAAGCACCACAAGAGCCGAGATCTCCACTGTATGGAGCAGGTGGCGGTACAAACGCTTCCTTGTAACCTGGAGGCGGGGCTTCCGTAGTCAGCGTAGAGACGGCTGGAGCGCTGGTAGCCGGCGGTGAGTTCACTGCAGTCAACTGGGCACTCAGCACGGAGAGGCTCTGCGAGAAGTCCTTCATGTGGCCCATGAGAGCCTGGAGAGTAGCATCATGCTGCTCCAGAAGCGCGGTCTGAGCAGCGACAGTCTGCGGAAGAGTGTGCGGCTCTGCTGGGTTCATTCTGGCCAGATCGTACTGTTACGGACCGGCAAGACAACCCAAATGCAGACACACACGTAAAGGAATATAAACAGATTTATTGAGACACAAAGGAATGACGGGTTCTTCTGGGATAACGAGACGACACAGGACAAAACCGGGGCTGGACTGGAACTGGATCGAGGACGAGACTTGAAGGTACAGGAACAGACGAAGACGGAACAGGAACAGGACATACGGCAGGACTGGACGGATCTAAGACGAACAAAGGCACAGGTAAGTAATCCAATAAACAAACACGGCAATAGCAGGCTAGATGTATAACTGACTGGAGTTAGTATTACGATCTGGCAACGAGGAGCATGCTGCAGTGCTTCTTATACTCTGTTGATTACCAACTCGGCTCAGCTGGTCCTGCTCCGCCGGCGCTCCCGCACACCTGTTTCTCATCTGCGAGTCTGTAGGGGCGGGGTAGCCGGAGGTGGAGGCCGCGGCCAACTGATCCGAGTACTGAGCGACCGTGACAGTACCAGAAAGTTTGAGATTTTTTAAAAGATGAAATAACATTCAAATATAATCAATAAAAAGTAAAAGTTGGACAATAATCTTAGAATGAAACAAAAATAATTGTTCAAATATAGTTTATTACAAACATGACTCCAGATGTGAGTCCAGAAAAATGTATACAAATAAAAAGAAATATATCTCAAGTCATAAAATCTGTTGTGTATACTATTATAAATGTATTAAATAGGGCTATTCCTCTGTATTTATTGGCTTAATGATGGTAACTGAAGAGACAAATATTTGCTGAGATGGAAGTTGGGACTGTTTTTACAGTCAAAGTTTTTTTTAGGTATCCTATTCACTCTTATCCAATCAGAAGAGAGAACTCCTGATACAGTCTGTGTGTGCCGTGGGTTCAAACAAAGCTGTATTTAACTCTACAGTAGCCATATGGATGTTTGTGAGCTCAGTAGGTCATGTTTGTTGTTGGTCTAAATTTATGGGACTACACTGATAACTCTATCCACTACTCTATTACTTTTTTGGTTGATGGTAAAATACAATGCTAAGTGTAAAACAGTCTGTACAAACCTGAAGGTAAGTCTCCAGTGCCACAAATCCGTTCCATTTTCCCAGTTTACGTCCGTCCTTCACGTATTCCTCTCTGCGAATCCTCCGTTTCTCTGGGAGCAGACCTGGTTCACTCTGTCAATGAAAAATGTTCACTAAACCATTAGTAAGGGATATTTGGATGACTGAATGGCCTACATTGCTATATAAACCCATGTTACATGTGTTTGCACCACATAATGCAAATTGATTCAGCATTTTGTAATGAACATGATGCTAAAATAATAAACTAGTTTAAAAGTAGTAGTTCATTAGTCTCTTTAAAACTGTCAGACCTCTGCATTTACGTTTACCTCGTCCGTGGGGATCCCCAGTACTACATTGTGCACATAAACCGACCACAGGTTACATGTGCACTCTGTGGTGTGATCAGGGAACTCCCAGCATGCTCTCTGCTGGTTGTGTCCCAGCTCATGGATAGGTCCCCACATACACTTCCCTTGTTTGGCGGTGACGAGGGGCTCAGCTGTGGCTCTGTGCGCCATGACGGGATAACCTGCATGCATCCAGCCTGAGGAAATTATAAAAGCAAACAGAAACATAGGGGGTCACTGCTGGAAGGCATTTTATCTTCCGTGAGTCATTTAATAATATAACTTTGTAGAAGCCAATTCGGTTCTATAGCAAAAGTGGTGTGTAGTTGTTTGATTTATATGTTTATTATAATAGAAAATGGTTTATCACAGGTTAGATTAATCACAAGTTAACATTTCTGATTAATTCAAATTTGGAGTAACCTGTTAAGGACACTATACAGTTAAAGATAATAAAGTAAATCTAAATTTCCCAACTGTGCACTTAATTAATGAGTAAATCTCAAGACTGGCTCAATACCCGGCCTCTGTATTAAACTCTGGCAAGAGATATTAACGCTTTAATACATAAATAAAAATCATACGCGTTGTATTCAACAAGTCAAGTTAATGACTAAAACTGACTGGATTATTGAAAATCTCTCTTGCCATAAGAGGTTATATATCTGTTATCACCAATTTTAATTACCAAGACTTATAGCTTATAACCACAGAGCTATGAACTACTACATAATTTACTAAAATTACTGTAAAGATATTTTATGATGGCTGTTGATTTAAAGTAGAGTTTTAAGATTATTAGAGCTCTCGAGTTTGGGTAAAGCACATAAACATGGACATTGTTCAGGTTCACTGGGATAAGATGGTATTTCTGGTGAACAAAGCAAATGCCAGAGCATAAGGTAAGTATTAAAATCAGTTTGGGAGTATAAAGAAAATTTATTACCTGGTTATTATTACCTTATTACCACGCCTGACAAAACTGACACTTGTATGAAACCATGTGTGTTTAAGGGGATTATTATTTGCTATTAACTTATTGCACCAAACAGTATAAAAAAATTCTGAAAATAAAAGTGTCTTACCATGAGAGATCTGCACATCAGTGACAAATCGCTCTTTTCGTGGAAACTTGTGTGGAATAACAGCCAGGTCAGCGATGGCTCTCATGATGTTGTCCCACAGCTCTGCTAACTCATCGGGATGATCCAGGTCCCTAACTACATCTGAGGGAACAGTCAGGATGATGTTCTCAAACTCCAGCTCTGCCCAGGGCGCGGGGGATGAGCGCAGCAACGACCACTGAGCAAGAGTCGTCACACCTGAAGGAAGACAAAGGAGTAAGTATGAATTTTTTATACGAAACTGACCTATTTGAAAAGGAAAACAGAGTTGATGATTAAAAAAGACATTTTGACTGTGTGCAGAAAGTCCTGACCCTTACACGTACACATTCTGTGGTCAGTGTGACTGAAGCTGTGCAGCAAAAGGAAAAAGATTTGAATTCTGACATAACACAGACAAACTATTTTAATATAACTACATTTATAAACAAAGTAGTAGCCTATTTGAATACAGAAAGACTGGCTCGACACAGTATCAGTCTTCTGTGAGCTCTCATTTGAAAGCAATGGCAGAAGAAATGGAAAGAACTCATGTGGTGTGCAAAAATGTGAAATTGGAGTAATTTGTTTGGATATTTATTGCTTAACATTATAGTCATATTAAAGTCATATCACAAGTTGTCTCACTTTTTTTTTTTGGAGATTAACTTTTTAGGTCCATTAATAATCAGATGACTGATCAGATGGTCGTTACACAAGCTGCTTCATCATTAAATTTAAAACAGGTTTATAACTACCAGTGCTGCCACACCGTTTCTCCCATACCCATTTTAAACTTTGTTGTAAAGTATTACCTGTATACCAGGTTTTCCAGGAAATGGCCATCACTACGACACACTCACCAGATTTATAATAAGGAGCAGGTACAGCCATTTGAACCACGACCTCCGCTCCTGTCACCTGAGTCTTAGGAGGTGCGATCAGGTAAATGAGACCTCCCCACAGGTTGTACACCTGCATCATCTCTGAAGTGATAGGAAACCTCTCGTGGACGCACGGCGCTCTTTTCAGCTCGTCATCATGGAGTCTATCTGTCTGACAGCCAATCTGCACCTGGGAAAAGACCAAAGTGTCACTGATGGCTGTTTTGGAAATAGAACCATATTGGCAGCTCTTTGGTCTTGAATACCTTACCTTCCAACCTTTGTCAATGATGTCTGCAGGTATGGAAATGAATGTCTTCATCCCAGGAGACAGATACAGGCCTGTACTGACCCACTCTTCTCCTTCATTTACACACAAAGACACACACAAGGAGATCATCCAAGCGAGTGTCAAAAATTGGCATTGGCAAACATTGCCATGGTAGTGTATTAAAAGATGCATACAAAAGACAACTACACAGCAACTATTTCTTGCCTGCCAGATAATTTCTGTTATTAATGGCCCACTGATATATAGCAAAATATATTAAAGCTGTATTCAAAATACCCATAATCCCATCATGCATTGCAACAACTGCTGTGAGCGCCAGCCCTTCACCGCTGCTCTGTTGACACAGAAGAGCTCAGAGCACAGTGAGTTCACACTGAAACACTTAAGGCCCTTCTCAAACAGGTGAGAGGTGCAGTGTGCTTATGGAGAACCTTGTTTGTGGAGATAATGAGACCGTAATTCAGTAAAATAACTGCGCTATAGCCCCTATGACAGAAAAGTAAGACAGACTTGAGAACATGTACAAAAACCTGGGCAAAGCAGAAGCTACAGACTGACAGAGATAAAATAGAGTCTGAAGCCACAGCAGAGTCTTTGTCAGTCACTAATGTCCGAGAGTGAGGCTGCAGTGAGGCTTGTTCTATCGGGACAGAGGATGAAGTAGCCTCAGAAATGCTGTACATGTCGTTGATGTTGTTTTCAAGTATTAACTGAGTGATAGCTCATGTCTGTCCACGCCGCAGCCTGCTTCATTACACTAAAAGTAAAGAGCAAACTCTTTGCTAAACTCACGCTCAACACTGTCCAGCACAGGACAGAGAGAGGTGGATAAATGTAAAAAACAAGAGCTAAGCAGCTGTATGCGCCTCGAGGCTGAAGGAAACATGCTGTTACAAGCTGAATATAAGCATCATGCAGGGCCGGAACAATGAAGGCAGGGGCCCAGGGGGCTAAAAGTTGGTGCCCCACTAACACAAACTAAATTAATAATGCAAATACAATATAAATATTCACAATATATATTGTTAAACCTATAGTGGGGCTTTTAAAGTACAATTGGAGTGGGCCCCCCAATTACATGAATTGTTTAAAACTCAACTACACTGGGCACCACTACTACTTAAAACACACACCACAACAACAAAAACAATAAGTGAGATAATCCTGTTTGGCCCGCAACTGAGACAGTTTTTTGAATTTCGGCCCCTTCTCCATTTGATTGACACCCCTGCTCTAGATCATCATTGTCCCAGCTTTAGGTGGATGGGTTATTTTAAATATCTAGTGCTCACAAATGTTTAACTATTACGTGAACAATATTTAGTAGAAGTGAACATTTTTGTTGGCACACAAGTAATGTTTTATTTTACCTGCTGTGTTGACATCAAAGCTGACCTTGTTGTTATAAACGACCGGCAGCAGTGGGTTATCCTTGATGAGGTAAGGCAGGAGTTCATCCGGATTCGGGCAAACCTTGTACACCTCTGTTCCCACATTTAGGAGAAACCGCTCTGTGGGGGTTTTCGCGGGGGAGCTCTCACACACCTTTTATAAAAACAAACAACCAACATTAAGCACATGTTCTTCTAAAACTAAAGACACAAACATACCTAGACCTTGTTATCACCTGAGGCATGCCCGCTGACTTCAGTATCTCTGTAAATGTGGACAACATCTGGTTGTAGTTGTTGCTAGATGGATCCATTTGTAAATAGGTGGTACAGTCGCTGCTCAGCTTCGACAGCCAATCTTCTTCGTGTTTGGCGAGCTCTTCTCCTTTGGTAACGTGGCCAGTGAAGCGATGCAAGATGTGACGGAAGTGGTAGGAGTCTTTAACGACCTGACTGGGATCAGGAGCCTTGTAACTACCATCCGTGATATACTTTTCCAGAAGAGTTAATCCCATTTTGTTCAAAAGCTTGTTTCCTAAGATAAGATGAATATTATACTAAATGACATTCAAAGCCAACAACATTATACACCTAAATGGCTGACTGTGACCTCTCACCTGCTTCTAGCTAACATAAATATCAAGTCTGTCTTTTTTGCTGCATTACAGTAATACACCTAAATAGGCTAAATCAGAATCAGGAAAAGGGAGCATTTTTAGACAATTATCTACCTAAACAAAAAATATAGTTACACTACATTTTAACAAAGCATAATGCTTTGTTTAAATGTAGCGTAACTATATTTTTGTTTAGGTAAATAATAATATACTAGCAATATTTTTGTGCATTTGCAGAAGAATTTAGAAAGGTAAATCCTCATCTGTGTATAAGATTTTTTCCCCATAATATCTGCTACTTCTCAGTGAAATTATTTTACTGTTTTCTTGATGTGTTGGGATTAACATCCTGCAATAAGACAGGACTATATCTGTGTATTTCTCCACTAAACCAGGTAGTCATACTCTTAATAGAACAGCCTTACAGCCTAACTTCAAAAACACTGAGCCACAATGTTCAGTGATGCATAAAGTTGTATAAAGATTTTGCCCATTAAAATAACAGCAAATACCAACAACACAAAAGGAGTGAGCCTCTACGGAATGTTTCATACCTGAGAAGTCTGTCATGGGGTTTAGTCCTTTGTTCATCTGTGCCCAGTACCAGGCGTGTCCTCCGAGGAGCAGGCCTCCTCCCTCTGCCACAAACTCTTGGATCTCCTCAATCTGATCATCGCTGTAGGCCGTGCACACAAACACGCTCAAGTCTTTCCTGAAACCTGTCTTCTCACAGTTGAAGTCGGACTTGCTGAACAGCTCCAAGGCTTCGGGCAGGTCTGGCACAACACCAATTACGCCCTGCCTGCCTTCGTCCAACCAGTTAAGGGCATTGGTCCAAAAAGGAGCCAGAGTCTGTGGAAATGGCATTAACATCTTATGTCAATTAAAGAAGATTAGGCAAATAATAATCAAATATTCAAAAAAAAAATATTAACTTCCAGAACCTGTTATCAGTGTAGAAGATTTTTAATTATAACAACTTTGTGATACTAATTTTAAAGTACACCCCAAAACAAGCATAACCTGTTATAGTCCACAATTGGTGCTTCTCTCCACAACAGACATTTCACATAGAGGTATTTTTAGCATTAGATTCAGAAAGACTTCAACAAACATGAATGAGTTTACAAAACAAACAAAAACACATCACACAAAACCATTAGTTTTTACAAGTTACTAGTCAATGGAGCGCCATCTGGATTTTTAATGGAAAACACTAAATAAAAAAAATTAAGTTAAACTAACTCAACTTCTAGACTCCAACTTACTTTTCAACGGTTAAGCCCCAGACAGAAATGGGACTGGGAAGGTCTAACATATAGATATTCAAAGTTCTTGAGAGGACATAGCTATTCATATCTGATGATGTCCTTTGAGAAATTTTGCATTAGAATTGTTGCAAAATATTTATGATACAAAAGCTGTCACTGAACTAAACACATTAATAAAGAAATTATAATAATTTTAACAGCACCTAGAACATATGTTGTCAAATAACAGGGTAGCTCAAAATACCTGAGACTTAAATACTATTCAAGCATGTTTACGGTTGTACTAAGTTATTGTTTCATACACATAAATACTATATAAAATAAAAAGAGATAACATTGCACTGTAAACCAAAAGGAAATTCGTTTTCTGATATTTGTTTAGAAAAAAATCATGTAAAATCAGGACAATGACTCCAAATATTCATCCTAACTAAACTCATCTATGAAACTGATGAGCTACACCCTTTTTGTTTGTAACCTAATCAAGACCATCAGGACCAGTACCAGGACAAGAGACCAAGTCAAAACAAAAACCAGTCCATGACACAAGGGAGATAAACGAGGGAACATGTCGAAAACCAAACAGTCCAGGTCCATTCTCACAGCTCTTGACTAACCTCTCTCTTCAGAAGCCCTTCGTGAGTGATCACAATGACCCGTCCCTGTCCGTAGTAGGAAGCGGCCAAAAAGGCTCGCCCATCCGGCGTCGTCCCGATCGGAAAGGCCAAGGGTCCGTGAACCAGCAGCTCTGAGGCCACAACTCCATTCATGAGGTCAAACTCTGAGATCCCCTGAAGTAAAAAGTCCAAGTCGTCCTCAAAATCCTTCCCTAGTCTGCAAACAGAAACGCAATCATTTGGGATTTTAAATTAAATTGTATAGTTTTTAAATGAATAGTTAACTTGACATGGGACCTTTTTTATTGGGGCTAATGTTTAAATGGTTTATTTCCATGTCTTTAGACAAATTGCTTTTTGCATTTATATACAAACAAAAGGCACCAACCATTTATTAATGAAGCCTTTTTAAAAATAAAATCTACTCTTTGAGGTTGAATCAAATTTTTGCCTAAATAAATGTTGTAACAGAAGTAACTTGCATATGTTTAGAAAGAGAAGTAACATTTCTGTTATAAAAGAAATTCAAACAGACATCAGTGTTAAACAGTGATGAGTCAGTAATATTACCGTCTCTGTCCTGCTTTACAACAAGTGCAGCTGCAGCTGTAATTGACTCAAAAGTAGACACGTGGGCGTTAGCTCAGTAGGTTAGGTTTGTTCTGAGTTTAATGTAGCCTGGCCAGCCATACCCATCTACTTTACAAAGTGATATGGTTCTGAGGTCCCTTGCCTCCACAGAAACCACCCTTCAGCAGAAATCCAGTTAAACAATTGTAATCTAAAAATGTTCCTTTGCCTTTAATGGTTTAATGCAGGGGTCTTCAACAGGCGGACCGCGGTTCGGGTCCGGACCTCGAGAGGCTTTGATTTAGACCATAGATTATAAATAATTATGGATGTTATCCGCCCATTGGTCCCCTATTCACCAATATTGTCATTACGAATGGGCAATAAAATGGCAGTTACATCCAGGCTTTTCAGCTTTTACTCCATGTAAAACAATAGTTTTTAGATAACATAAACGGACGTATTAATCAAAAATTCACCCCTTCCAGATTTGTCACGTAGTAAAAACCTAGCTCTAGAGACCAGAGCCATCTTTTGTTCCAGGTTGTAAACATGAGTTTTACAGTTGTAAAGACGTCATTGGGTTTCTCCTTATAATTCCGCTTTTGGAGCCTGCCCTCTGGTGGACGGTGGTATATCACTGTAAAATTGCTGTAAAATCGCCGTATGGCGGCGCCCTTACACGAGGACCATTTTAGAGGTTCCATAGGAGAGGCTTGATTTAGACCACAAGATATTATTCATAATTACAAATACGTTGTGTAAAATATATTTTTAAACCGGCACCTCTAGGACAGCTTTGTTCATTTGTCTGTAAACTTTTTCATTCTGTCCTAAGTTAGGTACTTGACTCGTTTGTCACATATTTGACCTCATTTACAAACGATGTGAGGAATTAGCTAACGCTGTTCGCAGTCATTTGAACCCAACATATTTTTATTTGGATGATTAAAAACAGAGAAGGTGTGAAAGAAGGGTTTGGAGATGAGTGACACAGGTTAAGTCTTCCTTACGTTGTGTCAGTTTCTGTGGGAATCCTAAATGCTGTTACAGAACTAATCATAAGCATTTTAATTAAAATGTTACCTCACAAGGGAAAAACAGGAAATAAATCTTTGTATTCTGATTTTAAACATGTTAATTGTTGAACCTGCAAATTGAACAGTAACAGTTTGGTTATTGGCAAACACTAATGCTAAAGAAATGCTCGGTCCATTTTTCTTTGTGCCTTTTGTTTTCAGAGGAATGACAATATGAGGAGATGAATTATGACAGGCATCTTTGTCATATTTGTTTAACAAATATGTTTTGGCTTAAGTTGATGGTTTTATTTTAAATGTTCTCACACATTTTTGAAGGAGTATTAATGTGCAGGATTCCAGGCTGTTGTCAATAAACAACCAGGTCTGGACTCTTAGCTTTGGACTCTTTTGATTTTGTAGTATTTTCCTGTTGTCTGTGAGCTGTGATTGTTGAAAACATCCTCCTCATGTAAACAAAGTACAAAAATACAGAAAACAGTGGATTACCTACATTCATCTCCATATTGTTTAAGAGGCTATAGATGTGGAATTAATGAGACTTTAATTTAAATAAGTTAACTAAGCGGACCTCGGCTGATTTTAGTTGAAGACCCCTGGTTTAATGGAATCCAGAAGCAGTTTTTATCTTTGTATGTTGGTACTGCCTCCTTTTAAATCCAACTCCAATCCACAGAAACTAGACTAATCAGATACTTGATACTAACAGAAAGTCAGCCAAGACACTTACACTACTGACATCCAGGAAGCTGGGATCTGAGGGTAGACCGGCAGACACTCAGCTTGTCCTCGATGCTTCGAGAAGTAGACCCCAGCCACTCCACACACTTTATTGCCAACAAACTGCAGCAGAGTGTTGTCTTTGGGGTGATCGTCCCCCCAGCTCCACGCTTGTCCCGCTATGAGCACTCCTCCTCCGGCTTTCATGAACGCCACTAGGTCCTTTGCACTTGCCTCGACACTGTAGGCATCCGTCACATACACCCCGAATCCCTGGTCACTACTAAAGTCTCCCACAACTTTGGCTTCAAAATGGGATTTGGAGAGGTTTTCTGCCACTTGTGCAACATTCGAATGGATTCCCACAGACATGTTGTCAGATCCATCTCCTCTGAGCCAGACCAGAGCATTTTCTACTAAACCTGGTAACTGTGCCAGGTAGGCTTCATGCCCAAACACAACAATACGCCCTGAACCATAGAGAGACGCAGCCAGCAAAGGATGACCGTGGCTGTTCATCGCCAAAGGAAAAGCATGATCTCCCGTCAAAACCAGGTCACTGGGAACAGCCTGGCCTCGGAGATCCAGGTTTTTCAGACCTTTTGTGAGCGACACATAGGCCTTTTCTTGTTGGGGTTTGTCGAAGGTGGCGGACATGGTGAAACTTTGCAGGTCAAGAAAGAGCAAAAAGTAAAAATAACCAGAGTTAGGGCAAGTATAGACGATGTTAGGGCATGAAACTTAGGAGTAGAGATAGTTGGCACCACTCAAGCTGTGAAAAGACAACAGATTAAGTGAAAAAAATAATACAAATACATCCTAAATAGTAACAAAATAGTGACTCACCCAAAAGTCTACAATATGATCCTAAACAAACACCAATATTAAGCAGGGGTTTACCTGGAGTTACGCAGCTCCAACAAAGACACTATCACAAGAAGGCCACTTCTGAAAGTGGTTTAAGAGCAGGAGCAGGGACTTATAAAACAGAACACTGATGAGCACAGGCTGGATAAACAGTAGAAACACCTGTTTGTCATTGTGTGTTTGCATTAGTGGCACACAGGTTTCTCCGAAGCAGATTCAAAACAAGGAAACGCCCAGAAAACATAAACTAGCTCTGCCACTGTTCCTGAAATAATATTCACAGAGACTGAGTTATACAGAAAATCTTTTGGGAAATTAAAACATGAAGGTGGTACATCAGTGGAAAAATGTCATGGATTTTTTTTTTTTGGTTTGATGTACTAAAAAATATTGTGCTGAGCAAAGATTAAAATTTTAAATTGTAATTAATTGCATGACTTTCCGAATTCAACCGTAGTGTAATGCACACTTTTATTTCAAAAGTTCTGCTATACTGTATGAAAAAAAGTAAAGTTGGTTTGCAAACAGATAAGGTGCTTTTTACACAGTAGCAGGTAAAACTCTTCTGCCCTCGGATAAGTGTATGTACTTAACCTATGCAGCGAGCTAAACACCAAATGGCTCCAGCAATGACAGGACACTAATTTCTTCTTTTTGTCTTTACTGAAGACCATTTAACTTTATTTGTATGTTTACAGTTTTACAAAGACAGTATATGAGTTGTATACACATAAAACATAAATACACAAGGTAGCAACTCTACTCACGCATGTTCAACACGTGTGCGAAACACCATCCTAATAGTTAGCAATGACATGGTAGCAGAAGCTAGCAGTTTTAGCTTGATGTTACTACCCTTTATGCCACAAATACATTTAAGTACTAGACAACAACAAAACAGTTTTCATAAACCTACAGACTATGTCTTGTCAAGGCTCACCGACAACATACAGTCATACAAGAAGTGCGTTTTCGTGTTCTCCAAGACTGCGTTTCAGAACGGCGGCAGTAGCTCAGTGGGTAGAGTGGTCGTCTTTCAACCGGAAGGTAGGCGGTTCGATTCCCACTCTCCCCACAGTTCATACTGTCGTTGTGTCCTTGGGCAAGACACTTAACCCACCTTGCCTCCAGTGGCTGTAACACTGGTAATTACATTAGAACAATGTAAGTCGCTTTGGATAAAAGCGTCAGCTAAATGTAAAATGTAAATGTAAAACTGGCCGCTCTCCTAATTTAACTGCTGCTTACAGGAGTCGGCCGCTAGATGGCAGTGGTAAACACAATCAAATAACTATCAAATAACCAATGACCAAATGACAATGCTGACCTCTTGTGACTGGACAGGGAATAGAACATAACTTCACAACTAAAGGACAGAATAAAAACATTAAACATTAATGTAATAAAATAAAATATAAAACACAAGCTGCCACTGCCAGGGCATTAACGTCTGTTAGTTTTAGAAAATCAAGTTACTCAGAGTCCAGAGCCACCATCAGAACATTATCACAGGCTAAATCTGTTTTGTTTTCTTCCTAAACAGGTACCAGCTGAAACAATTGAAGAGTTCATGTGCAAAGCCAGATAATTCCAGTTTTATAAATTAATTACTATTTGCTATAGGTGATATCAGTCACAATACGTTTGTCCTATTAGGACCACTAAAATGGATTTTGGCTTAAAAAAACAAAGAATAGATTTAAAAGCCTCAGTTAACTGTTTTCCAAAATAGCGTTTATCTGCTTTTGCAAATTAACTTGTAGCTCATGGCTCAGTGTGTAGTAGCTCTATTTGTTTTAATACATAAGATGAATAGGCAAATATGTTTAACCTTAGATATAAGTTATTTAGCTAATTAAAATCATAGATTGTTATAACCTTATGTTTGCCTGCCAAGCATTTAAAGCCTAAATCACAAAAGAATACTAAAATGATTTAGTAGTTAGTAGAAGGATGTAAAATGTGTCACTGTTCACAGACCATGTCTCCCTCTGCTCCTCTGAGCTACACTCACACTAGCATCACACATCTCAAAAAAGTTGGGACAAGGCCATGTTCTGGCATTGTCATGTTGGAAAATGCAAGGTCTTCCCTGAAAGAGACGAAAAAGAGTCTGGATGGGAGCATTAGCTCAGTGGGCATTGTCACCATTAAATAATGCATAATATAAAAAACAATTTTGTAAAATGCAATTATATTGTGATTTTGAAAAGCATCACTCTATAAAAACAACTTGAGAGAAATGTCCTTTGTTTGATCTTTGTACAAACACACCACCCATTAGAAAGCAATAAAAGGCTTTGCAGAGTAAAACTCTCAAAACTCCCCCATAGTTTAAAAAACAAACTGGAAGTATTGTCATTTCCCCATTGTGTGTTATGTTGTATGGTACAGAAAAGTAAAACACAGAGTGAACAATGCTTTCAAGAGTGTATTACTCTAATATAGCGCTAGAGGAAAAAAATAAACCTCGGAAAAATATGCATTTAAAACTGTAAATACACCTTAAAAACATATGCTTTTTATCCAACTTGAGCCCAGTGCAGAAATACTAAATACAAGTCGAGATGAAGCACACTCATCTGCCCCATTTCCACTGGGTTTGGGCATAAACAGCATGTCCCTGCAGGGCTACCATAGATGCTGACATGTTACAAAAAGAAAGAGTGTAAGGTGTGGATTCTGCAATGTCAAGTCCAAATAGAGTCAAAAACTACACACTGCACCTGGAAAATGTAGCATATATTTTTTTATTAACAGGGAAATGATTGTGCAACGTCCATTAAAATGTAGCTCTGTTTTATCTTCAGTTATTGGTCTAAGCTTTAGTTGTATTTGACCATGGGGTGGTCGGTCCAGGGCGGCAGGTTGGAGAGTTTCTCTTCAGTGTCAGCTTCAATGGGCCAACTCCAGGACTTAAAAAACCCACACAGGTTCATGCCCACAGCTTTGGAAAAGGTCTCGGCGTACAGGTTCATCTTCCCTTTGTTGTCATTGGGAAAGGTATTCATGTTGTGGTAGGCTCCAAACACTTTCTTAAAGGCATCCCAGCCAAATGTCTCCTGGAGCTGTTCACAAGAGGACAAAAGTAGAGATAAGATTTTAGGTATATACTGTACACATAAATAAAACATTTAGTTGTTTATGTTTAAAAAGTGAAAAAGTAATAATTCACCTGCAAGTATGTTTCTAATGCTACCCACATGTTCCAGTTGCCCAGATTCCTGCCCTCCTTAACATATTTCTCGGCTTGGGAGTTTCGAGTCTCTAAAGTCATGCACGGATGAGCCTGTGTGGTACAACATAGGATTATCCATTAGTTTGCTTTTGTGTCAGCTTCAGGTAAAAAAAAAAAAAAAAAAAAAGAATGCACTGTGGTACTCCACCTTGTCCCTGGGGATGTTGAGCACCTCTTCGTGCACATAAACCGACCACAGGTTACATGTGCACTCTGTTGTGTGTGATGGGAATTCCCAGCATCCTCTCTGCTGGTTGTGTCCCAGCTCATGAATGAAGCCCCACAGACCATTGGTTCTTGCCTGGAGGATATTCAGTAACTCTGGGGCTGAACACTTGTGTGCCATAATAGGGTACCCTGCATGCATCCAGCCTAAAAAAAAAAAAATACACAAACTTTATTGGAATGCACTGTATAATAATTGTTTCTTAAAAAGGTCAAATTCAAGCATTTTTATTTTTGTCCACCATCCTCTAAAGTAGACCAGTTCCAGTCCAATTACATCATCATCAGCTTGTTCAGTCTGAGTAAATCGGGTCTTTTGCCTTGCAGACTGAAACTAATCCTCCATTTGTTTAATTTATTAATAAAGTAATTTATTTGATTGGGACAGTGCATGTTAATGAACATACATGAGACACAACCACATGAATGTAAACATGCCAGATTGTAGCCGTAGGCTAATTTCCATCCGTTGTCCCAACATTCTCACACCATTCACTAGAGCAACAATCACACACATTCATACACCAGTGCTGTGTCACTGGAGGCAAGGAGGGTTAAGTGTCTTGCTCAAGGACACAACGACTGTATGAACTGTGGGGGGAGCGGGAATCAAACCGCCTACCTTCCGGTTGAAGGACGCGGCTCTACCACTGAGCCACTGAATATTTGTTAAAAAAAAATTAGAATAAGTAAATCAATATTAAAAAGTGACCAAAGCCTTTACCAGGACTAAACGGGTCTAAACTATTTATTGGAAGCACCGCGCCTTTGTCTCCTCCAGCTCTTCTGGGGGAACACTGAGGCGTTCTCAGGCCTCAGTGTACTCTGAGCTCCTCCTAAGTGACCAAGCTCCTCACCCCATCTCTAAGGGAGAGCCCAGCCCCCTGTATCCAGGACCTTGGCTTTTTGGTAATGACCCAAAGCTCATGACCATAGGTGAGAGTGAACGCAGATCGACTGGTTAATCTTTACCACAACAGACAGTACATCGACTGCATCACTGCAGAAGCTGCACCAATCCACCTGTCAACCTCCCGTTCCCTCCTTCCCTCACTCGTGAACAAGACGCCAAGATACTTGAACTCCTCCACTAAAGGCAGGATCTCTCCACCAACCTGAAGGGTTGATTGATAACCAGATTATTCCGGTTAGTCACATTGTACTGCTATTATTTTGAACAATACTGTATATTGTGCAGGCCTCGTATGTTGCACTGGTAACCTTTCCATGGTCCCCCCGTCATTACAACAAAACACAATAGAGTTCAAAGTCTTACCATGAGAGATCTGCACATCAGTGACAAATCGCTCTTTTCGTGGAAACTTGTGTGGAATAACAGCCAGGTCAGCAATGCCTCTCATGATAGGGTCCCACAACTCCGCTAACTCCTCAGGATGCTCCAGGTCCCTAACAACATCTGAGGGAACAGTCAGAATGATGTTCTCAAACTCCAGCTCTGCCCAGGGCGAAGGAGCTGTGCGCAGCAACGACCACTCAGCAAGAGTCGTCACACCTGAAGGAAGACAAAAGAGAGGGTTTATTTAATGAGAGTCTTAAATGAGTCCTTGAAAAGCAACAGTAATTTTTTTAACATCAAGAAAAGGAAATGGACCTATTTTAAAAGGAAAACCGAGTCGATGATTAAAAAAAAAAAAAAAAAAAGACAATTTGCAGAAAGTCCTGACCCTTACACGTACACATTCTGTGCAGCAAAAGGAAAAAGATTGGAATTCTGACATAACACAGACAAACTATTTTAATATAACTACATTTATAAACAAAGTAGTAGCCTATTTGAATACAGAAAGACTGGCTCGACACAGTATCAGTCTTCTGTGAGCTCTCATTTGAAAGCAATGGCAGAAGAAATGGAAAGAACTCATGTGGTGTGCAAAAATGTGAAATTGGAGGAATATTTGTTTCGATTGTCTAGCCTAATTATATAATTTAACATAGGCATATTTTTTTATATAGCACAGTTACACTGGGTCATTCAAAGTGCATTACAGAAATAAAAGACAAATTTAAAATGCATAGATAAGATTTAAAATATGAAACAATAAAAAAATAAAAAAGAGTGCAGATAAAAAAAACTCAGTTGTCTTTACTAAACGTAGGAAGGTTTTTCACTTGAACATCGTTAGTTGGGGTTTGTTTTATTTCATCTGGGAGGCTGTTCCAGATTTTTGCTGCTTCACAATGTTTAGTTTTAACTCTGAGCACGAGCAGAAGGCCTGTCCCAGATGTTCTCAGAGTCCGAGGAGGTTCATAAGCAACTAGCATGTCAGGAATATATTCTGGTGTTAAACCATTAAGAGACTTTTAAACCAGCAGTGCTGTTTTAAAGTATAGTCTCTAAACAATAGGAAGCCAGTGCAGAGATTTTAAAACTGGCGTGATGTGGTTGTACTTCCTGGTTTTGGTTAGAACCCGAGCATTTCAGCAATTCAGCGTTCTGAATAAGCTGCAGCTGTCTTAACCAGGGTTCGAATTACGGGGGAGCTAAGGGGAGCTCGGCTCCCCTGAAAAGGACCTGGGCTCCCCTGAAAGCCTATTTTGAGACATTTAGGGGGAGCTCTAAAACACTGTCCATTTTATGTGTCACATATAGATTTTGATTTTCTGTACATTAAGGTTCCTGAAATAAATGATGATATTAAAAATGTGTCAATGTTGCGTGTTTATTCGCTCATTACATTACTATTTCCGAACACTATTTTCCGCTGTGTCTCCTGCTGTGACCATCCATGCGTGGCGGCGCTGCACTGAAATTACTACGTTTACGTCACTACTTGAACTTCTCACTGAGTTGGTATTTGGTTAGCTTAACTTTAAGTTCAAAACATACTTTATTCGTTTTTTGGAACACTCTGTGGATACTAATAAGAATGTCAAAAAGAAAGCAGCCAAACCTCAGTCAATTTGAATTTATAAAACAAACGAAGAGGAGTGATGAGAGCGCACCAGCTACAACTAGCTTGCCAGTGATACCGCCGCTAAAAGTTGCTGCTAGTGACAGCACCAGCACCGAGGATAGCGAGACTTTAGCGCCAGAAACCACCGCTGTGACCTGCAGCGGACCAGGCGATCATGCAACACCTTTCAACTGGACAACAAAGCAATGGAGTGAGTGGAGAATCAGGAATACATGGCTCTATTCCAAAAATCAGAAGTTAGGATGTACAGTATGCATGAAGGCAAAAAGCCTGTTGCTCGCCGAGGTAAGAATCATGGAATTACTTACTTGATCTGTGCTTGTGAGGATTGGCCCTAATCCTATTTAATATTGATGTATTTTTTTATGATTGTTATGTGAGTTACTCTGTTTTTTTATCATGATTTGCATGATGTAAGTCTAAGCGCGGTTGATTCAGAACCGTGGACAGAGCTGTTTGCCCTAACACTGACAACACTGACTGACGCTTGCGTTTTATAGTTTTACTAAGTAAACAATAGGTTTACTGTCAACCTATGGTTTTAAATGCCCTAACATGCACCAAAAGCGTTAAAGTCAGTCAGGGAGGATCGGAAAATAGGGCTCCCCCGAAAGCCACTTTGTAATTCGAACCCTGGTCTTAACCCTCGTTTTGAGAGAGCAGTGAGCACCCGTTACAGTAATCTAACCTGCTGGAGATAAAAGCACACTGTAGATAAGTCTCTCCAAGTCTGGTTTAGAAATTATCACTTTGACTTTGGAAATGTTTTTAAAGGTGATAAAATGCTCATGATGTAAAATGTGGTAAACAGTTTGTAACTTTAAACATATTAGTAAAAGAGAAATTGTATTGGTTGGTTGCCAAAATGTTATCTTTAACGTTACCTTTTAGCAACATTTCTTAAAGGATCACTCATATTGCTAGTTTGTCCTTTTTACTTTTCCCATACCCATTTTAAACTAGCACTCTTTGTTGTAAAGTATTACCTGTATACCAGGTTTTCCAAGAAATGTCCATCACTACGACACACTCACCAGATTTATAATAAGGAGCAGGTACAGCCATTTGAACCACGACCTCCGCTCCTGTCACCTGAGTCTTAGGAGGTGCGATCAGGTAAATGAGACCTCCCCACAGGTTGTACACCTGCATCATCTCTGAAGTGATAGGAAACCTCTCGTGGACGCACGGCGCTCTTTTCAGCTCGTCATCATGGAGTCTATCTGTCTGACAGCCAATCTGCACCTGGGAAAAGACCAAAGTGTCACTGATGGCTGTTTTGGAAATAGAACCATATTGGCAGCTCTTTGGTCTTGAATACCTTACCTTCCAACCTTTGTCAATGATGTCTGCAGGTATGGACATGAATGTCTTCATCCCAGGAGACAGATACAGGCCTGTACTGACCCACTCTTCTCTTTCTGTTACACACACACACACACACACACACACACACACACACACACACACACACACACACACAACTGGATTAATTTAGGGACTATTGATAAAAAAAATTGCCTAATTCAGCTAACTCAGGTACATTTACATTGTTATAATGTGGATTCATTTACACTGTCCCTTTTTAAATAAATTAATTAAAAGGCAGAAGAGAGCATGAACTAGTGGCATTTGGATAGTATGAATGGGAGGAGCAAGGATTAATTAATTGAGTAGTAGTAGTAGTTTTGTGCAACTTATTTGTTTCAAATGTCTATTTACTGTATATAACCTACTGTATACTATATCGATGTGTAATAAGACAAAACCTTCCCAAAAATGGCCATTAAGAGATTTCAACACCAGAGAATGAAAAACAGAAATCAAATTGCAACAGTAGTGTAAAAAAATGCATTTTGAATGGGAGTCAATGGCACAAAGAATGCTGAAGGGACACAGCTTGCTCCATTATTTTAAATGTCTTGTGCTCACAAATGTAAATTTGAACTATTACGTGAACAATATTTAGTAGAAGTGAACATTTTTGTTGGCACACAAGTAATGTTTTATTTTATTTACCTGCTGTGTTGACATCAATGCTGACCTTGTAGTTATAAACAACCGGCAGCAGTGGGTTATCCTTGATGAGGTAAGGCAGGAGTTCATCCGGATTCGGGCAAACCTTGTACACCTCTGTTCCCACATTTAGGAGAAACCGCTCTGTGGGGGTTTTCGCGGGGGAGCTCTCACACACCTTTTATAAAAACAAACAACCAACATTAAGCACATGTTCTTCTAAAACTAAAGACACAAACATACCTAGACCTTGTTATCACCTGAGGCATGCCCGCTGACTTCAGTATCTCTGTAAATGTGGACAACATCTGGTTGTAGTTGTTGCTAGATGGATCCATTTGTAAATAGGTGGTACAGTCGCTGCTCAGCTTCGACAGCCACTCTTCTTCGTGTTTGGCGAGCTCTTCTCCTTTGGTAACGTGGCCAGTGAAGCGATGCAAGATGTGACGGAAGTGGTAAGAGTCTTTAACGACCTGACTGGGATCAGGAGCCTTGTAACTACCATCCGTGATGTACCTTTCCAGAATAGTTAATCCCATTTTGTTCAAAAGCTTGTTTCCTAAGATAAGATGAATATTATATTAAATGACATTCAAAGCCAACATACATGTTTTTCATAAATCCTCCAATACACCTAAATGGCTGACTGTGACCTCTCACCTGCTTCTAGCTGACATAAATATCAAGTCTGTCTGGTTTTGCAGCATTACAGTAATACACCTAAATGGCTTTTTATTGAATGTCGGGCCAGCAAAGAAGGGATGGGGACTTTATTAAGGACTTAATTGGCGGGGCTGTGTGCCATTATTAATTGCTGGGTGATTAACTTGCCAGAATGTTTTTTGTTTCCCCCACAACTCAGACTTTGAGGTGCAGTGGAAATACAAACAACACAGATTACCAGGAATTCATTCCCAGGTAAATAAAAGTTCCTGGAAATACAAGTTTCTAAAATGTTGGTGTAAAAGGGGCTCATTTCCATAATTCAACTATAGCCCTTCTATCAAATTGGACTGAATCCTTTTTTATGTATGTGCATTGGCAGAGGAATACGCAAAGATAAAGTCCCATTCGTGTACAAGATGTAACATAAAATCCTCTGCTGCTCAGGGAAATAAGTGTACTGTCTTGCTGATACGCTGCAAATAGGATTAGATGATATCTTCTGTGTATTCTTCCTGAAACCAGTCAGTCATACTCTAATAGTATTATTTCCCATTACAATAATTAGCTGTTCAAAATCCAAAAGTATAAAACTGAACTATTAATTTGTTCAGGTACGATACTTCTTTTTGTTGTTACTATGTCAGAGGACAATGTTTTTTTATTTATTTAAAAAGGACAGTGCATACACAAAGTTAGTTTGTGTAATTATTTTTAGGCACATTATGTTTGTCAATACCCTTGACTTAGATGAAGATCAGATCACATTTTAAAGACAAATTTATTCAGAAAACCATAAAATTCCAAAGGTTTACATGCTTTTTCTTGCCACTGTAAACATGGCTTGGAAATCTATGTTTAGGACATAAAAGGGGTGTGACACAAATACAACTATGTTTTAACATAGAGCTGGTGTCAGCTGCAGTGTATGGCATTGTTTTCTTACAATCTTTACATATCGTTTGTTTCTTGTCAGTCACGATTTTTCCATTTTTAAATTTCTACTATAAAACCAAAATGTTGCCACACAGGACCGAGCCTCTACGGGAAGCTTCCTACCTGAGAAGTCTGTCAAGGGGTTTTGTCCATTGTGCGTCTGTGCCCAGTACCAGGCGTGTCCTCCGATGAGCAGGCCTCCTCCTTCTGCCACAAACTCTTGGATCTCCTCAATCTGATCATCGCTGTAGGCCGTGCACACAAACACGCTCAGGTCTTTCCTGAAACCTGTCTTCTCACAGTTGAAGTCGGACTTGCTGAACAGCTCCAAGGCTTCGGGCAGGTTTGGCACGACACCAATAACACCCTGCCTGCCTTCGTCCAACCAGTAAAGGGCATTGGTCCAAAAAGGAGCCAGAGTCTGTGGAAAGAGTATTAACAATATCTTATGTAAATTAAGGTGTTTAGAGGATTAGGTTTAGGCAAATAAAACAAAAAAACAATTAACTTCAAGAACCTGTTATCAATGTAGAAGATGAAGCATACAGTTTTTAATTATAAAAACTTTGTTATACTACTTTTAAAGTCCATTATACCCACCCCAACGACAAGCATAACCTGTAACATCTCTCCACAACAGAATTTCACAAACAGGTATTTGATAACTGATTCCTAATCAAGACAGGACCAGGACAAGAGACCAAGGTAAAACAAAAACAAGTCCATGACACAAGGGAGATAAACGAAAACCAAACAGTCCAGGTCCATTCTCACAGCTCTTGACTTACCTCTCTCTTCAGAAGCCCTTCGTGAGTGATCACAATGACCCGTCCCTGTCCGTAGTAGGAAGCGGCCAAAAAGGCTCGCCCATCCTGCGTCGTCCCGACCGGAAAGGCCAAGGGTCCGTGAACCAGCAGCTCTGAGGCCACAACTCCATTCGTGAGGTCAAACTCTGAGATCCCCTGAAGTAAAAAGTCCAAGTCGTCCTCAAAATCCTTCCCTAGTCTGCAAACAGAAAAGCAATCATTTGGGATTTTAAATTAAATTGTATAGTTTTTAAATTAATAGTTAACTTGACATTGGACCTAAATGGTTTATTGGACAACTGTAGATTTTTTTTTCCATTTATATACAAACAAAAGGCTTGTTCTTTGGACACCAAATAGTTTACATAGTAAAAGTAGTGTTATTGTAAAAATTAGGGCCGGGACTTTAACGCATTCATTAAGATTAATTAATTACGTGACTTTAACGCGTTAATTAGGATTAACGCGTTAAACGCAAAAAAAATAATTTTTGCACCGCGGAACGTTTTTCAATGAATGGACCGATTATACTGGAGCACCAACTAGCGTTCTTGACTTCCGACCACAGTTAACATGAAGAAGAAGCTGACGTGACCGCTTTGCTTGGCCCCGTGGATGGGAAATTTTGTTTAAAAAAAACGAAAAGGATGGAAGCGTCGACAAGAGCATGGTTGTGTGCAAGCTATGCAACAAGGAATTTGTGTATCACCGCAGCACATCGAGCCTCAAATATCACCTCAATTCAAAACACCTAAGAGTTAGCATGGACGTTAGCCCGACTCCGAGTAAAGTTACAAGGACCCACACCCAACCCACACTCCACCAGATGATCAGGACCAGGGTAACTACACTGCTACACTTAATGGCAAACATTGCACTGGTCTGCTGGACTGAAATTAATAAACAATATTTTGTTGATTAAGCTTATGTATTCAGTCATTATTCAATGGTTTACTAAAAATCCATGTGAAAAATTACTTCTTACTGTTCTCAGGTCAAATATTTATATGCAATTAAAATGCGATTAATTTCGATTAATTGATTACAAAGCCTCTAATTAATTAGATACAATTTTTTTAATCGAGTCCCAGTAAAAATATTACTTGAGTATTTAGTGAAAAGACGTAAAATGATTTATGTCTAAGTTAAAAGGTTAAAAAAAAAATACACAGAGGTTGATTCAAATATTTGCCTAAATAAATGTTGTAACAGAAGTAACTTGCATATGATTAGAAAGAGAAGTGACATTTCTGTTATAAAAGAAATTCAAACAGACATCAGTGTTAAACAGTGATGAGTCAGTAATATTACCGTCTCTGTCCTGCTTTACAACAAGTGCAGCTGCAGCTGTAATTAACTCAACAGTAGACACGTGGGGGTTAGCTCAGTAGGTTAGGTTTGTTCTGAGTTTAATGGAGCCTGGCCAGCCATACCCATTTACTTTACAAAATGATAGGTTTGAGATGGGATCTCAGAAGAGATGGTTCTGAGGTCCCTTGCCTTCACAGAAACATCCCTTAAGCAGAAATCCAGTTAAACAATTGTAATCTAAAAATGTTTCTTTGCCTTTAATGGTTTAAGTTGCTGTTTTTATCTTTGTATGTTGGTACTGCCTCCTTTTAAATCCAACTCCAATCCACAGACACTAGACTAATCAAGGCATATGTTTGATGTGTTTGTTGTTTAGATTAACAGCATAAAGCATTGATACTAACAGAAAGTCAGCCAAGACACTTACACTACTGACATCCAGGAAGCTGGGATCTGAGGGTAGACCGGCAGACACTCAGCTTGTCCTCGATGCTTCGAGAAGTAGACCCCAGCCACTCCACACACTTTATTGCCAACAAACTGCAGCAGAGTGTTGTCTTTGGGGTGATCATCCCCCCAGTTCCACGCTTGTCCTGCTATGAGCACTCCTCCTCCGGCTTTCATGAACGCCACTAGGTCCTTTGCACTTGCCTTGACACTGTAGGCATCCGTCACATACACCCCGAATCCCTGGTCACTACTAAAGTCTCCCACAACTTTGGCTTCAAAATGGGATTTGGAGAGGTTTTCTGCCACTTGTGCAACATTCGAATGGATTCCCACAGACATGTTGTCAGATCCATCTCCTCTGAGCCAGACCAGAGCATTTTCTACTAAACCTGGTAACTGTGCCAGGTAGGCTTCATGCCCAAACACAACAATACGCCCTGAACCATAGAGAGACGCAGCCAGCAGAGGATGACCGTGGCTGTTCATCGCCAAAGGAAAAGCATGATCTCCCGTCAAAACCAGATCACTGGGAACAGTCTGGCCTCGGAGATCCAGGTTTTTCAGACCTTTTGTGAGCGACACATAGGCCTTTTCTTGTTGGGGTTTGTCGAAGGTGGCGGACATGGTGAAACTTTGCAGGTCAAGGAAGAGCAAAAAAGTAAAAATAACCAGTTAGGGCAAGTATAGACGATGTTAGGCCATGAAACTTAGGAGTAGAGATACTCAAGGCACCACTCAAGCTGTGAAAAGACAACAGATTAAGTGAAAAAATAATACAAATACATCCTAAACAGTAACAAAATAGTGACTCACCCAAAAGTCTACAATATGATCCTAAACAAACACCAATATTAAGCAGGGGTTTACCTGGAGTTACGCAGCTCCAACAAAGACACTATCACAAGAAGGCCACTTCTGAAAGTGGTTTAAGAGCAGGAGCAAGTACTCGTATAAAAATAATAAAAGGAGGAACTTGTTTGCCACACCCACAAGACAGCCATTAGTGTAGTACAAACACCTGTTCGTCATTGTGTGTTTGCATTACTGCAAAACAGGTTTCTCCGAAGCAGATTCAAAACAAGGAAACGCCCATATCTCCTGACATAAACCAGTTCTGCCACTCCTCGGTAAAAAAATATTTACAGACGCTGACTTATACAGATAATCTTTTGTGGAATTAAAACAGGGAAGGTTACATCAGTGGAAAAATGGCATGTTATTTTTTAAATTTTATTTTAGTTTGATGTACCTATAGAGTGAATAAGAAAAACATGCAATTATATTGCTAAATACAAGTCGAGATGAAGCACACTCATCTGCCCCATTTCCACTGGGTTTGGGCATAAACAGCATGTAATAATAATAATGGATTGGATTTATATTGCGCTTTTCTCCCGAGGGACCAAGGGACTCAAAGCGCTTACAGTCCGTCCATTATTCATTCATACACAGTCACACTGGTGATGGTAAGCTACAACTGTAGCCACAGATGCCCTGGGGCAGACTGACAGAGACGTGGCAGCCATTTTGCGCCTACGGCCTCTCCAACCATCACCACATACATTCACTCAACATTCTTACACATTCATACGAGGCAAGTATGTCCCTGCAGGGCTACCATAGATGCTGACATGTCATAAAAAGAAAGAGTGTAAGGTGTGGGTTCTGCAATGTGAAGTCCAAATAGAGTCAAAAACTACACTGCACCTGGAAAATGTAGCATATATTTTTTATTAACAGGGAAAAGATTGTGCATTGTCCATTAAAATGTAGCTCTGTTTTATCTTCAATTATTGGTCTAAGCTTTAGTTGTATTTGACCATGGGGTGGTCGGTCCAGGGCGGCAGGTTGGAGAGTTTTTCTTCAGTGTCAGCTTCAATGGGCCAACTCCAGGACTTAAAAAACCCACACAGGTTCATGCCCACAGCTTTGGAAAAGGTCTCGGCGTACAGGTTCATCTTCCCTTTGTTGTCATTGGGAAAGGTATTCATGTTGTGGTAGGCTCCAAACACTTTCTTAAAGGCATCCCAGCCAAATGTCTCCTGGAGCTGTTCACAAGAGGACAAAAGTAGAGATAAGATTTTAGGTATATACACACATAGTTGTTTATTGCTTATGTTTAAAAAGTGAAAAAGTAATAATTCACCTGCAAGTATGTTTCTAATGCTACCCACATGTTCCAGTTTTTCAGATTCCTGCCCTCCTTAACATAGTTCTCGGCTTGGGAGTTTCGAGTCTTTAAAGTCATGCACGGATGAGCCTATGTACAACATACAACATAGGATTAGGTCAAAAAAATAAAGAAACTAAACTGAATGCACTGTGGTACTCCACCTTGTCCCTGGGGATGTTGAGCACCTCTTCGTGCACATAAACCGACCACAGGTTACATGTGCACTCTGTTGTGTGTGATGGGAATTCCCAGCATCCTCTCTGCTGGTTGTGTCCCAGCTCATGAATGAAGCCCCACAGACCATTGGTTCTTGCCTGGAGGGCATTCAGTAACTCTGGGGCTGAACACTTGTGTGCCATAATAGGGTACCCTGCATGCATCCAGCCTAAAAAAAAAAAAACACACATTTTAATGGAATGCACTATCCTCCTCAGTAGACTGTCCAGTTCCAGTCCAATGTTCCAGTACATCAGGTCTTTTGCCTCGCAGGTTTGTGCTCTGGATAGCTAGGAGTTTATTCTTTGTATACACACTGCTGTAACCATGACAACACATTTCTTTGATGAAGTACTCTTAAAGAGTTTTTTTTTTTCTTTTGTTGTTGAACTGAATAAAAAAACATAGAAGGCTCTGAATTAATTTGTCAAAGAATGAACTAAATCTATATTAAAGCCTTTACCAGGACCAGGCTTTTTTTTGACAATGATTTACATGGATGTCACTTTGACATGACATTTACTTTCTGCCACTGTGTTAACATTGCCAGACTCCACCCCTCCCTTTCCCTCTCCGCTGCAGAGAAGCTTGTCTCCGCCTTTGTCTCCTCCAGGTTGGGCTACTGTAATGCACTCCTCATGAACTCCGGCATGAACTTCCATAAGCTCTATGAGAACCTTACCCCCACACTTCACTGACTCCTGTTCAACTCTGTATTGACTATACCCATCACGGTCTGCCTGGTCATGTCCCCACCTACCACCAGGACAAGGCGTAAGACTATGGTTCACAGAGTCTTTGAGGCCGCTGCCCCCCTTCTGTGGAATGCCCTCAGGTTTCCACAGAAAAAATAATCCAAAAACCTTCCTTTTCACAGAGATTGTGATTGATCTACTGCATTAACAATAAACTACAACAAACAAAACAAAATACAATGGGTGCTCTGATCAGGATTTTTGTTGCCACATAAATCATTATCAGCCAATACCAATATTAATACTGATCACCGATTGTGGGGTCTATTTGATTCTGTACCTTTTAATAAACTCACTATTCTTAAAAACACTTTATTTAAATATTATTAGGGGGTGGTAAAACTAAAAAGTATCTGACAATGTTTTCTTTTATTAAGTCTTGCTCACAATAACCACAGGCAACAAATAACATGGGCCTTATTATGGTTACATCCAACTATCCAAAAGTCAGCCCTCAGCTATGCTTAATAAACAAAAAGCATTAATTTTAAGTTTTTCTAAAAGAACGAGCATCTCTGCATTTTTTTGGAGAAAGATTGTTCCTTTTCTCATCTATAATATTTACTGCTGTGTTAAAAATGTGCTCAAAATCAACACTTTTGCATAAAGCACAGAAGAATGCCCGTGCTGTGTCCTGTTTTAAGTCATTTCTGCTGCTGCTAGCACTACTTTTAGCCGATATCGGCCAATCGGGATCTGTGGCCCCTACACAATAGAGTCAAAGTCTTACCATAAGAGATCTGCACATCAGTGACAATTCGCTCTTTTCGTGGAAACTTGTGTGGAATAACAGCCAGGTCAGCGATGGCTCTCATGATGGTGTCCCACAGCTCTGCTACCTCCTCAGGACGTTCCAGGTCCCTAACAACATCTGAGGGAACAGTCAGGAGGATGTTCTCAAACTCCAGCTCTGCCCAGGGCGCGGGGGCTGTGCGTGACAATGTCCACTCAGCAGGGGTTGTCACACCTTAGAGAAAAACTGTGTGTGAGTCGACAGGCCTCCCTGACTTTGTAATCTCATGCCAGAGGAAATCGAGGTGAATTCCTCAGTAGCTTCTTTTATTTAACTTGGATTAGGTACATTTATATGCAGTATAAAGTTTAGTATCCCGGGAATATGATCAGCTTCATCAAGTATCCTGTTTTGTCTTTGTGCATGTACATTTGACCGCACACATTTTGTTTAGCTGTAAACTATAAAATCATATCCAATGCTCCTTTAACATTTCATCTTCTGACTATTATATGTAAAGCCCTCTGTAGCCATGTATTTGAAAAGTGGAAGAGTTATTATTAATGTTAAAGTGACAGCATTTTGTTTGTAGAAAAAAAATATTTTACTAAACATGTAAGTTCATTCATTCATTCATTTTCTACTGCTTTGTCCCGTTAGGGGTCGTGGGTGACTGGAGCCTATCCCAGCAACTTTGGGCCTGAGGCGGGGTACACCCAGGACAGTGGCCAGTTAGTCGCAGGGCTGACATTTAGAGACAGACACTCTCACATTCATTCACTAGGGACACGTTAGAGTTGCCAAGTAACCTATACATGCATGTGGGAGGAAGCCGGAGAACCCACGGTAACACATGGAGGACATGCAGACTCCTCACAGAAAGACCAGACCGAGAATGTTTTGAGTCGACCTTCTTGCTGTGAGGCACCCCTAACACCCTAAACATGTAAGTGATATATAAAATATAGAAGCATGATCAGAGATTTGTTGAGATGTAAACTTAAAGAACTACTTTTATGTCCAATACATATGCACTTGCACTTTTAACATTTTAGATTTTTTTTATTTGGGTCTTGTTCAGTTTCTATCTGTATTAAATGTATGAGTTTGTATAATGTCTGTTGTGATGCAGCTCTGTGTGTCACTGTAGCCCTAAGCTTATCTATAACTCACCAGATTTATAATAAGGAGCAAGTACAGCCATTTGAACCATGACCTCTGCTCCTGTCACCTGAGTCTTACGAGGTGTGATCAGGTAAATGAGACCTCCCCACAGGTTGTACACTTGCATCATCTCTGAAGTGATAGGAAACCTTTCAGAAACACTTGGTGCTCTTTTTAACTTGTCATTGTTGAGTAAATCTGAGTGACAGCCAATCTGCACCTGGGAACAAACAAGAACAAATAACATATCTTGACCTCTTTTATCTAAAGGTACCACTGCTACTTCTGCAGGAAAATAAAACAACATTTATGATGAAGAATTGCAAAATATAATGAATAATTGATAAATAAAAAGCAGCCCCACCCCACTACTAATTACAAAAAAAATACTCTGTGCCAGAAAAGCATTCATAAATTACCCTTACATCAGTGTAGCCTATAAGGAAGTTGAATATAGTTTAAAGAAGCTGTCATGAAAGCTAGTTCTGACACTGAAATGAAAGATAGTTTATTGAAGTACAATGTTATATCTCTTCCTACTTTTCCCAGTGTACTTGGACTTATACTTAACCTCAACAGTCTGGGTTGATGTTTGATCTGTCAATTTAAGCTACATCTCTCATAAGAACAGAGAAAAAGTGCAGCACAAACAGAATTAGTGATTAAGCACATTACCATTTTGAGTTGGGTATGTATGGTTCTTCTTCTATGGTTGTACTTACAATAGTTGGGGGACAATCCTTGTGATATTTAAATCCCACTGTGATGCCCATACAGATTAATGAGTGTATTTGTGTGAATTAGTGTTAAAATACTTTATACTGTACCTTCCATCCCTTGTTGTTGATTTCTGCCGGTATGGTCATGTAGGTCTTCATTCCAGGAGACAGATACAGGCCTGTACTGACCCACTCTTCCCTATCTGCAACACACATACAGTATTTTAACAGTACAATATATGTCAATATCTCTGTAAGTTATTCTCTGTAGCAGTAGTATCCTGACCTGCTGTGTTCACGTTAATGGTGATCCTTTGGTTATTAACTGTTGGCAGCTGAGGGATATTCTTGATGATGTAAGGCAGCAATTCATCCTGATTTGGGCAAACCTTATACACGTCTGCTGCTACACTAAGGAGCAGATGGTCTTTGGGACTTGTCACAGGGGAGCTTTCACACACCTTGAAGCAAAATAACAAGGATCAAAAATATATAGAGTATGTTGCTTTTCTATACAACATTCAACTACCTGAGGCATTCCCGCCTTTTTTAAAATATCCGTGAGGGTTGAGACTAACTGCGTATGGGCCCAGCAGTTTTGGTCCTCCAAGTGCAAGAAGGAAGCACAGTGATTTCCCAGTTTTTTAAGGCACTTCTCCTCATACTTAGTTAGTTCTTGGGCCTCAATAACATGTTCAGCAAAGCGGTACAGAAGATGGCGGAAGTGGTAATTGTCTTGGACTGCCTTGCTGGGATCTGAAGCTTTGTAACGACCTTCCTCTGATTGTTCCTGACAAAAGACTCAAGCCCATTGTGTTGAGCATCTTGTTTCCTAAAAAACAACGCTTAAAGTTAAACTTACATCAGAGCCTATGTTTACACTGGGCATATATTTTAGTTTGTTGTGTCTTAGGACGTTTTACTAAATGTTCCCTAATATTAAAAGGACCCAGACATAAGCACATTTTACACACTAGAGGGCACTGCAGTCTAGTCTCTGAATCACTGGTGTTTGGAATGTTTTAAATTGAACCGTTATCCACACTCTCTCCTCTGACAGCGCCCTCTAGTGTGTCCATTACGAGTTTTTCTTGTGTTGTTGTTCGGTAAAGTGTGAATCTAATGGAATAAAATCAGAGGGCAGGCCTTGTAGCTGATAACAATCCTTCCTATGTAGTATGGTAAGTGTTTAGAGACTGATCTGTTGAGAAACAATTAAGAAGACGTACCCCAAAGCCCTGTCAAATAGTTTTGTCCTGGATGTGACTGGGTCCAGTGCCAGGCGTGTCCCCCAAGCAGCAGGCCCCCTCCTTCAGCCACAAACTCTTGAATCTCCTTCAAAGGACCATCACCATAAACAGTGCGCACAAACACACTCAGGTCTTTCCTAAAACATGCTTTCTCACACATCATCCCTGATTTCTTGAGACTATTCAGAGCATGATCTGGCACAACACCAACAACCCCCATCCGGCCTTGATCCAGCCAGTGAAGGGCATTATCCCAAAAGGAGGTCAGGCTCTGGAAGAAAACCATGAGAAGTCATGTTACAATTCACAAAAATACATTTTCCCTATTAATGGTATATATTACAGATTTAGTTGTGCTCCTAAACAGAGCATATGATGGTGTCTTGGAGGAAATGCACAATCCTTGTTTTAAATTACAATCTTATCCAGTTACACTATGCATATGATGGTGTCTTGGAGGAAATGCACAATCCTTGTTTTAAATTACAATCTTATCCAGTTACACTATGGTACATTTTTGAAAGGGTTTTAAGTAGAGTTGGATTTATTTGGAGAGTAAATTAACTTCACTTTTGGTCTGTAAATGACTACACTAGTTCAAGTTCATGAAGAAATTAAATAAACATTAGCACAAATACAACAAAATAAATATTAAAGGAGTGGTGTTTTTGGCACAACCTGGTGGCAGCACTGTACACTGCAATTATATTTGTGAGATTTACAGCCCTGCATGCACATATTATTGTCAGTAGAAATAGGATAGATTATAAATGAATTTTATCTATTCTGAAAGTACATTGTCTTATCTGGCAGCTGTACAAACAAAACAAAACTTCCACTGGGTTTTATGGAGCTAGAAACTAATACAAAGACTGCTCATTTGTTTCAACTTTACACTAACCTCAGTGTCGCAGTTATTAAATGACTTATCCAACAATCACTCTAAAAAGTACTTTATAAGTCAAATATTTGTCGTCAGGCCCCACCTCATTTCTTAAAAGTCCTTCATGTGAGACCACAATGACACGGCCTTTCCCGTAGTAGCCTCCGGCCAAAAAAGCACGCCCATCCTCGGTGGTTCCCAATGGGAAAAGCCAGCGGGCCATGACACAGAATCTCAGAGGCTAAGAGTCCTCCCTGAATCTCAAACTCAGAGATGCCCTGCAGCAAAAACTCCAAGTCATCCTGATCCTTAGCATGCTCATAGATCCTGAAGTGAATGAGACACAGAAAAAAACAATTATAAAAGATAATGAAAAGTGCTATATAAATAACATTATTACTATTCAGAAACAAGACAATGCTGAGTAATCTCTTACTGGACAGCCTTCCATGAACTTGGGATCTCAGGACAAACACACAGACACTCTTCTTTTCTGGAACGCTCTGTGAAGTAGATCCCAGACACTGCAGACACTTTATTTCCAACAAACTGCAGCAGAGTGTTGTCTTTAGGGTTCTCTGCTGCCCAGTTCCACGCCTGTCCCGCTATGAGCACTCCTCCTCCAGCTTTCATGAATGCAACCAGGTCCTTAGCACTGGTCCCGACGCTGTAGGCATCCGTCACATACACCCCAACGCCCTGGTCACTGCTAAAACCTTCCATAACTTTGACTTTGAAACTAGATTTGGTGAGATTATCAGCAACTGCCTTGACATCTTTATAGACTCCTACAGACATGTTGTCAGATTTATCTCCTCTGAGCCAAAGAATAGTATTTTCAACTAAATCTGGTAAAGTAGTCAGGTAGGTTTCATGCCCGAAGACGACAATACGCCCTGAGCCATACTGCGACGCAGCCATCAGCACTTGACCGTGGGAGTTCATCGCCAGAGGAAAAGCATTATGTCCACTTAAAATCAAGTGACAGGGAACAGAAGAGCCACTGAGCACAAGCTCCTTAAGGCCTCTCATGATTGAGGCATAGGCCTGTTGTTGGGCAGATGTTTGAGAGGATGACATGTTGAGATTTGATGATCTTTGTCTTCAATGATGAGCCGAGTGTTGAGTCCTGTAGGAAAACAAGATACAATAACAGTTAAGTAAAAAGCAATATCTGTAAATATATATTTGCAAAGACTGCTCGAAGTACATGATTAAGGTAAGGGGCTGTTGCGCAAAGTGAATAGAACAAACTCAGAGTTGGGGAGAAGTTGACCCTGGTCTGAATTTTGAGTTAATAATGGTAATGAACTTTCACTTAACCCAGATTTAAACCTTAAATCAAAGATTACTTCCTACACTTTCCATGTGATTCTGTTCAGTCTGTTGTATGTTAAAGTACCCAAGTTAAGCTTGGTTTAAGTGTGTGGTTTAGCTAATCTTAATATTTTCTGTCTTTATAGAATGTTGTTTTTTTTCTCTCACATAAACATCAGTGACTTCTGTTCATGGACTTACGACAATGTTCATCTGCTTTTTCAGATTTTTACTTTACAAAAATCTAAATTAGAAATGTTTTTTTCTCTCCCATGTTCTCATAAAGATATAAAACAAAGTAAATATTGTCTTGACATTTGCTGGTAAATACTGTGACACTGTCTCTGTGTCCTTTACTAAAAGTAAATATACTTTCTCTTCCCTCAGTCATCCAGAAAGTCCACACCCATTTATAACAATTAACATTTTACCTTCATCTGCAATATGGATATTTTTATCTTGATTCTTCTCATTTTTAATGCAAACACTGGCATTAGTTCTGTGGTTAAAATGTTTGTTATGTGTGAATAGACGTTATCCTGACAGCACCTAAATTTCATTTAAGACAACAATAAAATATATATGTTGTATTTGTTGTTGTATGCATTCATAATGAGAGAATAGTTTTCATTTTAAGAGTGCTTATCTCTTCTGTTACTACTCTTGCTATTTAGACTACACCTCTTATGTGTCAGTGTTACACTTAAATGCTTAAATAAAAACACACATAAAACATATATTTGTTTTATATCTGCAGTGCTGATCAAGGCTGTTCATTGTTGCACAGAAGTATCTTGCAATTAACAGGCCTCATTTCAATAAAGACACTGCAGAATTTAACTTGAGAGTGAAATATGACTTTACCTTTAAAATGAGCTGCAGTTTCTGCGATTCTCCAACTCCAACTAAAACAAGAAAACAAGTGTCAGAACAAGCCTGATGAGAACCGCTGCAGGTTTAAGAGATAAACACAGGGCAGGTATTTGAGGAATAATTAAAACCAGACAAAGAAGTGTAGACCTTTAACAAAACTAGTTTAACCGCTTTGGTTTTTAGTCTGAGGGAAAACAAAGGATTTAGGTCATTTACTGCTTCTGCTGGTTTAATAGCTGACTCTAAAAACACACAACAATGAAAGCTTGATCATAGCCAGCTATCAGTCATTCTGGTCTGTTCCAGCAGCTGTGGGCCTGAGGCAGAGTACACCCTGGACCGTGGCCAGTGAGTCACAGGGCTGACACTGGGACAATAACAATATCAGAATAGAAAACTCAGTGCATATCAATGTATTAAACTAATATGAGGCAAAGAGTATTTGTAAGAGATCTAACTGGATGATTTTTCTTTTTATGATGTGTTTATTTTATCATAGATAGATAGTTTTTTCTCATTTTCTTTGCTTTGGCTATTGAGTGTTTCCTTTTTAGTTAGATTGCATTGTTGTGTGACATGTTTGCAAAAAGTAGTACATATTTCTAAAAGTCTACAAATCTAATCAAAAATCACTGATTTGATCAGTGTAATCATCTCCACAAACTGTCCAATCATTTTTAGACATAAGGCTTAGATATTAAAATCAGTCACAAATAAATACATTTTTATAGGCTTACTAGTCCTGGAGGTGGAAACTAAACTGAAGTATTCCGTAAATGAACTCATTTGTCAAGAAACAGAAAAAAATATATATTTATACATCAGAGGTGCTATTCATTTTTTAAATCTTGGGTGTTTAAAGTGAATCTAGCTGCTTTTTCATGATATTTATGATCATTTTAGCCTCAACTTGTGATAATAATAATAAAAAAATGTGTCTAAACATTTTGCCCACTGAGGCTCAAACGATGACAAAACAACTTTTTTGATGCCTCTGACAAACCTGAAAACAAAGGTAGCTTGTGAAACATGAACTTTAAATAACTACACGGGTTAGAGTTAGGGGCTTTAATGAACCATGTCAGCTGACCTCTTCCTGGAGAAAGACTGGTCCTGGTTGGGATCTGTCCCGTCTGCGGACAACTGGTTCATCAAAGTCAACATCCCTGACCACACCCTTTTGCTGCCGGGACTCACCGGTGTGTGACGGATCAACTTTCGAAGCAGGTTATCTGGCAACATGCAGATGTTTTTTGTGGGCGTTCCTCTCTAGGACACCACTTTTACAAACCAGGAAATATAGGTATTATTTCGTCTTAAATTACATCGATGTGATTATTTTTACAGCGGACATAATGATATATAATGATGTCTCTTTTAGTGTCGATGAGAAAGAACGAACGTAGACGGCTTTGATTCGAGAGCGGTTTGTGGATTTTAACTCGATGTAAACAGAACAGCGCTGTCACCAGCACTGCGTTTAACTTACGTAACATGAGAAACAGCCTTTAAATCAAGAAACGCTACAGAAGAAATACCGGCGTGGACATGTTGCTCATGCTGTGCAACTCCTTTTAAAACTTAAAAGTATAAAGAGACAGTATAATGAGAATAAAACAGTTGAGGCTACTCTTACTGTTATTATGTGAGTTTGAGCTCTTGTCTCTGGTCAGTGCTGGAGTCCCACTGACAACTAAAGCTGTCTTTAAAAGGTTGTCCCATGTGCTTTATGTTGTATGTTTGTCCTTGTCTCATGTGCTGGTGAGCTACAGGAAACATTCCACTTTGGTAAACAATAAAGTAAAGTTCTATTCTATTTTGTTCCTTACACTATAATTAAGGACAAACTGATATAAATAAATGTCCTTAGTGAATAAATATACAGCATATAAATGTAGCTTCTGTCTCATTCTGAAATAATAAAACATAGGTAACTTCTTCACAGTTTTAAAAACTATAATTATGAAATTTGAATGTAGAGAAAGACTCTGCTGCTTGTTCTAAACACAATGTTTACTCCGCAAACCCTTAAAAAGCCCAACGACAAACAATATTTTTTACCGTTAACCATTATTATGCTCACACCAAACAAGTTGTTGAAATGTCACAGATTAACTTGGGACTTAGCCACAAGACAATCTGACCTCAGTGCTCTGCTCTGCTCATTGGCTGCAATGCCAAAACAACAAGTATTGTTGTGCTGGTGTTTTCTTACTATCCCTTAACCATCAATATTTCATACAAAGGCTCTAAAGAAGCTAAAGCTGCAGCCGGTTGGTTTGACTCAAAACAGAGGCGGAACAATGTGATGGTGTTTAGGGCAATAGCCCCGACTTTAGGGGCTTGGGGCTTTTATACCATAGGCATGAAAAGAGTAAAGGGTGGTTTGTTTATTTATTTATTGTTAATTATGTTACAGATGTATCTACAGCTACAATATAATGCTCTCTACTTATTTTTCAATAGGTATCTTATCTTTTGTTATTTTATTCATGAAATAGATTTTCAGTAAAAGATTTAATAAGGGCTGGTCTAAGACATAAAATTCCAAGGCTGAAAATAAGTCTCACCCCAGCCCTGTCTGTGTTTATGAGCTCTATTTCTAATGCTCAGACAACCCACACAGGCCTAAAACTGTAGTGAGAGACTTTATGTATATTTTATGAAGCATAGAGGCTCTTAACTTGGGCTTCAATTTAACTTTAATGGAAGAGCTGGATTTCCTATCACTTCTTTGTTTGTCTTTCACTACAGGCGGCGGAAGAACTTTGAGGATGACTTGGAGCTTTTGCTCAAGGGCATCTCTGAGTTTGATATGAATGGACACGCCTCTGAGATCCTGTGTCATGGCCCACTGACTTTCCCCATTGCTACTGACAACCACGGGTCTGCGTTTCTGGGAGCAGGCTACTACGGGAAAGGCCGTGTCATTGTGGTCTCACATGAAACATATTTAGGAAAAGAGGTAGTTCCTGACTTGAAAGTAACATTGACAAATGCAATATGCCATCAATGGATGGGTAGTTGTTATATATACAGAATATCTTCTCATTGTCTTCTTCCAGAACCTGACTTCCTTTTGGAATAATGCCCTTCGTTGGCTGGATCAAGGCCGGATGGGGGTTGTTGGTGTTGAGTCAAATTATTTCCTCAATAAACTCAAGAATTCAGGGCTCTCGTGTGAGAAAACAGGTTTCAGGAAAGACCTGAGTGTGTTTGTGCACAAGGTTCACGGTTATAATCATTTAAAGGAGATCCAAGAATTTGTGGCTGAAGGAGGAGGCCTGCTGATCGGTGGAAACATGCGGAACTGGGCATGTTTTTATTCCAAAAACTGTTTGGGTATGTCTTAAGTCTCTTGTAGTAAAGACTCATAATAGTTATTAACAGAGCACGTTTTCTTTATGTATTCCAACTACATACGTGGCTAAAAGCTTGTTTTGGAATTTTAACTGGACTTCTATCTTTTTATGGCCTGTGATTAAAAAGCAAAGAAACAAAGGTTAAACGTGGCTACTTTAAAACGTAATCATTAATAATTTATGGATAAAAAAGCTGCTCTGTTTAACCTTTAGCCAGTAGAGGGCGCAGATACCCTTCTTACTGTTCAACTTCACCGTCACCGGGACAATGTTGTTAAAAAGTGGGGTGTTTGTGAATATGCAAATACACAGATACACGGGAGACCTTGTTTCGATTCCCAGATGGGTCATCTGCCCAATGACCCCCCCCTCTCACCCTGCAAACATACTGTTAAACTATCAATAAAAATTTAATTCGACCCTCCGTTAAAGTTAACCTTTTTCTTTAAGAAAACAATAAGTAAAAATAAAAATCTTTAAAAATTATAGCAAGTTTGGAAGAAGGAACATAGAACTGATAGAATAGACACCAAAAATATGTACAGATCTACAAAGTGTACAGTAATAACTGTTTTGAATAATGTAGTACTTAAATTCTTTAATTAAATATTAATTTTTTCATTTTCATTTTTTCACTGAGCTCCAACATGACAACAGCATTTGCAAAAAGCAAAGACGAGATCCAATTGTCCACAAACTGGACTCCCTCCAGCCCCTGGCTACGCCTAGAAATCCTGTCCACATGTGTTATTCTGTGCACGTGTCTGGCTCTCTGCTTAGCTTACTGCCTCTACACTTCCTGTTTTAGGCTCCAAATGAAAACCAGAAAATTACAGTTTAAAATGTCTGTTGTTTGCTGAAAAGATTGTTGAACTCCTTGTTGAACTCTAATAATAAAATAATTCTCTTACACACAGCTCAGAGACAAGCTCAGAGACCAATTAAACTTTGTGTGCTGTCTTTTAGGAAACAAGATGCTCAAAAGGATGGGCTTCAGTCTGATGTCAAACAAAGTTGGTCGTGGTCCCTACAAGGCTCCTGATCCCAGCAAGGTGGTCCAACACCACTTCCGCCATCTTCTGTATCGCTTTGCTGGTCATGTTTTTGAAAAAAAGGCTCTAACTGAGTACGAGAGAAAGTGCCTTAGAAAACTGGGACATCACTGTGCTACCTTCTTAAAGCTGCAGGACTATGACAGCTGAGCCTATACGCAGTTACTCTCTGTCTTCACAAACATCTTCAAAAGGAAAGGACTGCCTCAGGTGCATATAATTACAGTCGCAACACTTTTTTTACCACCATCTCTTTCAAATATTTTTAACAAACCTGTCCAAATCTGTGTTAGTGAGCACTTTCCCTTTGCTGAGATAACCCACCCCCCTCACAGGTGTGGCATATGAATACAGTGAAACTGCACATTTTAGAGTGGCCTTTTATTGTGGACTGTGCACTTCTGTACAATAATCATTCCCTTTAATTAGCGTCATCTGTGAAGTGGATGGATGATCTCTGCAAAGAAGTGCTCACTAACAAAGATTTTAACAGATTTGTGAACAATATTTGGGAGAAATAAGTATTTTGTGTTCATAGAAAAAGGCTTGTAGGGGCAGAAACATAAGTGTTGCTTTTATTTTTGATCAAAAAAGAACAGTGAAGTGGTAAAAATTGGTATAAACCTAAAATGTTTTATCTCATTTAAAGGTGCCTGTGAAGAATCCCGAAGACCGTCTGCTCCTTAGTGTAGCAGAAGAGGTTTATAAGGTTTCCCCAAATCAGGATGAACTGCTGCCTTACCTCATCAAGAATATCCCTCAGCTGCCAACGGTTAATAACCAAAGGATCACCATTAACGTGAACACCTCAGGTCAGGATACTACTGCTAAGAACAAAAAAAGAGCAGACGATTTATTGAATAGTTTTTATAGAGCAGTGCTCTACGGTTGTGTGAAAATACTGTGTGTTGCAGGAGAAGAGTGGGTCAGTACAGGGCTCTATCTGTCTCCTGGGATGAAGACCTACATGGCCATACCTGCAGACATTGTCAACAAGGGATGGAAGGTACAGTAATTATTACTAGAACTGACGGAAATATAATGCAATCAAAAGTTGACAATCATTAAAGTAGCAGTGCCTTTTTGAATTGTCCCAGTCTCTGAGCTGTACAACAAACAGAAAATCAATTGTCTATTATCACATCTCCTTAGCTTGAAAATAAGAATGTGAAGAGTTCCTTAAAGTGTCTTAAACTTTTGGCCAGTAGAGGGAGCTGCAGATTTCTCTACTGGCCAAATGTTACACAGGGCTGCTTTAATTTACCTGAAAAAGATTTCACTTTATTATTCCAGGTGCAGATTAGCTGTCAGACGGACACACTCGCTCATGAGAATTTAAGCAGAGCACCAAGTGTTTCTGTCAGATTTCCTATCACTTCAAAGATGATGCAGGTGTACAACCTGTGGGGAGGTCTCATTTACCTGATCGCACCTCCTAAGACTCAGGTGACAGGTGCGGAGGTCGTGGTTCAAAAGGCTGTTCCTGCTCCTTATTATAAATCTGGTGAGTTGGTTCAAGTTTACAACTCTCATATATTTCTTCTACAGGACCTACTTTGATTGTAAGAGCTCATTAGCAGAGCTCACAGTACAGTTATCTTTGCAGTGTTAGTGCCATGTAAAGTGAAAAGACTTGTTTTAGCATTTGGTGCAAAGTAACACTACCCCTTGGCCCTCCAGAGGAAGGTTAGGGCAATAATAATCACCAGAAATAAAACGCCTGTAGACATATGGATGTATAATAAGGTCTACAAATTTCAGTAAATTGATTATAATAAATACAATATAACACATACCAGTGAAAATTATATCATTTAAATATTATAACAATGCAGTCTATTAGATACATTTTATTACATCCATAAGTAGACTTCATTAAACAGCATATAAAGGTTTTCTGGCAAGTATTTTGACTTGAGAAAAAGCTCCTCGTTCTCTGCTTGGAACAGAATCAGCTTGTGTTTCCTCTGGCCCTGGTCACAGACATAAGACTGAGACTGACTGGGGTGAGTGTTTAGTGTTTAGTGTGTAGTGTTGTCAAGCGATTTGTTTCTCATGAGACTCAAGGCTCCTTCGAGACATCTTGACTCCAATTCTTACAAGGCTGGTTTTTCCGCTAAATGGCGCTGGGGGGGTTGGGACACACCCCTTCCACCACGAATTAGGTAATTAAGCCATTATAATGACTCTAAACTGTTATGTTAGGGCAAAAATCCTGTGTTTCTTTAAACATTATCTAATATCAGACAAGCTGTTGTGACCTCTCAACGTAACGCTAACATTACCAAACAGTGATTTTCCAGAAACTTTTCAAGGTACAAACAAACTAGTTCATATGAGTTAAACATTAAAGGGACATAAAAAAAAGACTATTTTAAAATTAGTGCTGTCAAGTGTTTAAAATTTTAATTTTAAACAACTTTCAATTGTTTAAAAGTGTCTTAATCACACTTATGAGCTGTAATGCAATTAAGCATGATGAATCACAAATAGTTACTGATGTCCAATGGCTCTAGTAAAAATATAAAAACAATGAACTCAATGGGCCATATCTTGTGGTGGCGCAGGACTGGCAATGAACAATTTGGGCTTATATCCTGAAACATTACTAACAAATGACAAATCAACTGAATTACCATTTTTTACAACCACGGCTTTATAAAAGCACAAAAGCACTGGTTGGCTTAAATAAATAAAAATATTTTGCTACCAGATTGTTTTCCTTTTTTTCAAAAGGAGGACCGTTTGTGCCCTTTCTCACTGCGAATCGATTCTTCAGGGATTTTGCAGACGGACCAATCACAAGCCATTTGCAAAATTAATACACAAGTAACTCTACTCGCGCGGCTAGTCCAAAACATTCAACGGAATGGAAGAGGACAGTGGTGCCACTCATGTCATTAGTGCGCATCAGAGCTGTGGCCAGCTGAGGGCTGTTGCTAGAAGCCGGTTGAACAAACTTTAGAGTTGCAGAGTAAGTTCTGAGTTGATAAAACCAACAAATCAAAACTGGGTAACTTTGGGTTTATAAGTCCCACTCCAGCCCTGCTACTTGGACAGTGCATGGCAAAATAAAAATATACTTGTTATGACTGATGTGGAGAAAGAAGAAAAAGTGAGCCCTGTTGACTCACATTGTTTTTCCTTCAGGTGTGACGACTCTTGCTGACTGGTCATCGTTGCGCTCAGCCCCTGCGCCCTGGGCCGAGCTGGAGTTTGAGAACATCATCCTGACCGTTCCCTCATATTACGTTAGGAACCTGGATCGTCCCGATGAGTTAGCGGCGCACTGGGACTCTATCATGAGAGCCATCGCAGACCTGGCTGCTATTCCACACAAGTTTCCTCGAAAAGAGAGAATTGTCACTGATGTGCAGATCTCTGCTGGTGGGACACTTTCACTTTTATGTTTTTAATAGTTTGTGATAAAAGGTGGCACTATGGACATGGCTGGACTACAGTTTTGTAGACCACAGGCAGAATCACAGTTTGTTTAAAATCATTGAATACTTTGCATTTTGAATCTTGCATCTTACCTTCTCTGATACATTTTATTTTATTTTGGTGAACCTCTGGCAGTAAATTTTTCAAGTGCAAAAAAAAAAATTGTTATGTATTTGATTACTGCAGCTTTGATCTTAATAAAATGCAAACCTTTACACTAGACACTAAGTGGATAAATCTGTCTAAGTTCTACGAGGTACTGTTTTTCAGGTTTTATGCATTCTGGTTACCCTATTATGGGTCACATGCGCACAGCCAATGAGTTAGTAAGTATCAAGATTGCAAAAACCCAAAACATTTGGGGCCCCATTCATGAGCTGGGACACAACCAGCAGAGAAGATCCTGGGAATTTCCACCACACACAACTGAGAGTACATGTAACCTGTGGTCGGTTTATGTGCACGAAGAGGTGCTCAAGAAGCCCAGGGACACGGTGGAGTACAACATATCACTTTTCTTTGATTTTTCTGAAGCTCTTACAAATCTAAACTAATGTCTATGTTGTACCATGTAGCTTCGTTCAGTCGAAGCTCGAAACATACTCATAGAGAAGTGGGTTAAAGGCGGCAGGAAACTGAAATACTGGAAGTACTCGATAGCACTGGAGACATACTTGCAGGTGAGGTATTTATTCATAAGGCAAACTATCACATGATGATGGCTTAAATGTATTCAAATTCATTCAATTCATAAAAAAAAGACTGGTTGTCTGTGGCAGTTTAAACAGTCAAATCAGGGTTTGTCATTTGGAGAGTTCTCAGAGTAAAAATGCCAATTGGAAAAATGTTTCGTGTAGGCTTTTGGAGAAGACAGCCTAGTTATAGTTAATTGCTCGTGGCAGCAAATAAACCAAATATTTGTTAAAACACGTCTTTTGACAAGTAAGGCAGTCTTAAACTGAAGATAAGAAATCTCACTAATAAAAAATAACAAATCAAAACACGGGTGTTGTTGAAAGAACTGAGAAAATGAAAGAACTGAAAAACAACAAAAACTGGGGGGCAACACCCTCAGAACTGAGTTTTACTAACTAGCTAAGGCGTGCCTTTAGTTGATGGACGTCTTTGTCTCACCAGGAGGAAGGAGAGAGATGATCTCACACATACCAAGTAAAAAGTGACAACATTATGACCACCTTCAACATTGAAAACACATTAAACAACCATTTGTACAAACACATCCAGGAAACACAATGTGTGTTAAACATAAACAAAAGCAATGTTTCCAAGGTCAATCATTTGTCTTTTTTTTTCAGATGTACAAATAATCACAGGACAGTGATTTTTTGACACTGTCAATTTTTTTGACAAACTCAATTGAGTGTCTTCACAGATAGCGTTGAAACTTTATTAGTGTCTCTCTTGTCCATAAGAGTCCATAAGTCTTTATTAATAGCTTTTCAAAGCTTTTTTCAATCGTTAAAAGTTAAGGTTTGTTAAAGTTTATTCTTAATGAAATGATCTGAAAGTGTTTTCCAGAAGTTTCTACATTTGTAAGGAATGCAGTGCCTCAAAAAAGGAGATTCTGTGCAATTTATCACCTCTGCACTCTGACATACTACTATTTGTTTTGTTATGTTCTGGACCAGCAGAGAACCCTCTCGTGCACTACTCATTAACAAGGCCAAAGGTTTTTTTTATGAAACAATGCAATTTATCCATTACTTTCTCTGTACAGCTCCAGGAGACATTTGGCTGGGATGCCTTTAAGAAGGTGTTTGGTGCCTACCACAAAATTTATAAAGTTCCCGGCAACAACAAAGGGAAGATGAACCTGTACGCTGAGACCTTTTCCAAAGCTGTGGGCATGAACCTGTGTGGGTTTTTTAAGTCCTGGAGTTGGCCCATTGATGCTGACACTGAGAAGAAACTGTCCAACCTGCCGTCCTGGACCGACCACCCCATGGTCAAATACAACTAAAGTGTGCAACGCTGCCTATTTTCTGTTTAGTGGCTTTTAAAATCTAAAAACAGAGCCACATGTTTTTAAATTTATATTACATTTTGTTGGTGGCAGTCACTAAGACTCTGGGTTTTACATTTTTGAATATACTTAATCAGCACATTTCTTTCAGCTACAACCTCAGGAACTAGTTTTCCTGCCTACATTGTTGCTTAAGAATGTTTAGTTTAGATCATTACTGCTTTATTAACATTTATATTTTACAATTTCTCCTAATGATTGACTGTCAAATATACAGTATGCATCTTAAAATCCTTTAATATAGAAATTAAAAGAGTAATTTCATGTCTGTTGCATTTGTTCACAAATGGTAAAAATAAAAAGAATATATCAGACGTCTGATTTGTGTCCTTGTTTAAAGACAGTGGTTCTTAATCTTTGTGATGCCTAGAACTACCTCAGTAAATAACTATCCCTCCTGTTAGGGTTAGGGTTAGCAGACTTGGAAATTATGTGTCAGTTTTGCGCACTTGGCTTAGAAGACCATAATCTCCCGCCGACAGCTGGAGTTTGCAGTTTTATTTTATGTGGGATTTCTTCTCCAACACAATTGAAGTAGAAATGTGCTTCTCCAAACAGCTCATGCTAAAAAGCAACACTGAGCCAAATACTGTTTTCTTGCATTAAGTCTCCTGTCCGCTTCACCGAGCGACTAATCAGTGGCATCTTGAGGTCAGTAAGGATAGTATTTTTAAAAACATTTTGTCTGACCCCAGTAAGGGAAGAGCGAATGTACACAACCAATCAAAAGTTTGGACACACCTTCTAGTTCAGTGTTTGATTAATATGTCCGTTTATGCTATCTAAAAACTATTGTTTTACTATGGAGTAAAAGCTGTAACTGACATTTTATTGCCCTGTCCTAATGACAATATTGGTGAATAGGGGACCAATGGGCGGATAACAGCCATATTTATTTAAATTCTATGTTGTAGCTGCAGGTACACGCTCACACTGGTTGTGCTGGGTTTTTTTTTTGGGAGTGTTTTCTTACCCTGATGGAGGGTTTAAGGACAGGGGATGTTAAGCCCTTTGAGGTGGCTGTCACAAAGACGCATCATAAATGGATTCACAGCTGAGAAATTTTCGGAGTCATTTGACCCCAGTGTTTTTGATGGCTGTAGTGAGCCTGAATCTTTTATGCAGTCTTTTAATAACAACTGTTTGTCTGTTTTAAATAAGGTTGCTCCGCTAAAAAGTAAACACACCTTCCCTAAAAATCCCTGCCCTTGGATAAATGAGGAACTCTTATCTTGCAGGAGAAACTGTCGTAAAATAGAACGTTTGTGGAAATGCACAAGTTTGGAAGTCCACAGACTGCACCTGAAAGACCTCATCGTGTCACTAAATGATAAAATAAAACAGGCCAGATCTGCCTATTTCTCTAATCTTGTTGTTCTGAACAAGAAAAATCCTAAAGTCCTGTTTGACACAATATCAAGAATTGTCTCTCCTTTAGCTCCTTGTGTACCAGTCCACTCAAAATCTGCAACAGGTTTTTACATTCCTTTGTGAATAAGGCACATGATATAAGAGCCTCTGTAAACCCATCCTCTGTAAACACATCTTGGGGTTTATCTCCTCAGTGCTCTTGGTCTACCTTCTCACTTGTCACTGAAGAGGATATTAAGGATATTAAGGATATTTTCTACTAAAAAAGGTGAAACCATCATCAAGCCCTCTAGATGTAATGCCAACTTCGCTGCTTTTAAATGTATTTGATTTAGTTGGTCCACATGTTGTTAAACTGATCAACCTTTCTCTTTTAACTGGTTCTGTGCCCAGCTCTTTTAAACAAGCAGTCGTCAGCCCCATTCTGAAAAAGCCCAATTTGGATTCTTTTGAACCAAACAACTACAGGCCAATCTCTAAATTGTCTTTTTTATCTAAAATCCTAGAGAGAGTGGTGGCGGAGCAGCTGACTGGGTTTCTTAATGAAAATAATTTTATAGATAAATTTCAGTCAGGCTTCCGAAAATGTCATTCAACTGAGACTGCCCTGCTGAAGATTTCAAGTGACATTATGATGGCGGCTGACTCTGGGCAGTACTCTGTCTTGATCCTACTGGATTTATCGTCTGCTTTTGATACTCTGGACCATAATGTATTGTTAAAGCATCTGCAAAATGAAACAGGTTTCTCTGGATCAGTTCTAAAGTGGTTTTCCTCCTACCTGAGTGACAGATCATTTTGTGTCTTTGTTAACAATATTCTGTCTGAAGTGACCCCTCTGTCATATGGAGTTCCTCAGGGTTCAGTCCTAGGTCCTCTTTTGTTTTTATTGTACATTCGCCCTCTTGGTGAAATAATTCACGGTTTTAAAAATGTGTCTTATCACTTTTATGCTGATGACATTCAGTTGTACTGTTCTTTTAAAGACTCTGAGTTTCATAAACTTACCAATTTGTTGGACTTCTTGTCCTGCATAAAGAACTGGTTATACAATAACTACCTACAGCTAAATACAAAAAAGACTGAAACTTTAATCTTTGCACCAGACCCAAAAATACCTCAAATCAAACAACACCTTGGTTCCCTGGGTTCTTCCGTCCAGTCGAGCCTCAGAAACCTTGGTGTTCTGTTTGACCAATCTATGTCTCTGGACAGTCATTCTAGACAGTTGGTCAAAAACTGTTTTTATCATTTGAGAAACATTTCTAAATTGAGAGTGTTATTGTCTAAAGCTGACTTGGAGATGATTATTCATGCTTTTATTTTTTCTCGTCTTGATTATTGTAATTCTCTTTTTACTTGTTTTAACAAATTGTCTCTGAGTTGGCTACAAATGGTGCAAAATGCTGCATTACATTGACTTCCAGTCAAATTCAGAATTGATTTAAAAATTTTAGTCTTGACTTTTAGAGCTCTGCATGGACAGGCCCCCAAGTACATCACTGACCTGCTGACCCCTTACTCCTCCTCCCGCGCTCTTCGGTCTTCTGGTCAAAACCTTCTAACCGGACCAAAACCTGTTTTAAAACTCGGGGAGACCGGGCTTTCCAAGCAGTCGCCCCCAGACTCTGGAGCGCCCTGCCCCTGTCACTGCGAGTGGACGTTTCTGTTGATTCTTTTAAAAAGAAGCTGAAGACACTTTTATTTAAACAAGCATTTAGTTGATTGGGCTTTTTACGTTTTTTATGTTTTGAATATTTTGTGGTTTTAATTTTTATTCTCATAGTTTTATTTATCAAAGTGCCTTTTGTAAAGCACTTTGTGATTTATATCTGTGAAAGGTGCTATATAAATAAAATTTACTTGCTTAAAATTTACTTACTGTTGTTGTGATATTGGGCTATACAAAAATAAATGTCTTGTCTTGTCTACTACATCTATGGATGTCAATGCATTTATAAATAAACAAAATGTGTATGATCTATGCAACCAAACCTCTAATTCCTAAAATAATACTCATAAATTGTGATTACAAATAAACTGTGACTTTAGCTTCTTCCAGGTGTAATCCAAGTTATGCCACTACTTTTCTTTGTAATATTACTGAGGACTTGCTAAAATCTCAACCAGGTAAACTATTTCCTTAATAGGTCATCACTGTTTTAATGTTATGTCATGTATTTGATTTCACTTATAAATACCTGCCCGGTCGCTTTCTCCTGCAGCTCCGACCAGCAGAACTATTTGCATATTTAACACATTTATAGTTGGAGTCTGAACACTGTGAAAGACCTTCTACAAACTGTGCAGCCTCTTTTAAAGGTAAAGTGTTTTCAATTGCATTCCACATCCCGGTTGCATCTTATAAATGTTGTTTATCCTTTCTTGTAAGTGTAAATGCAATGTGTTTTGTCACTTTTTCATAACTAAAAGTACCTGAACCATGTTGAGATTGTTTCCGATTCTCTGAATCTTTGGATGATATTATGCACTGTAGATGATGATAACTTCAAACTCTTTGTAATTTTTCTCTGAGAAACTCCTTTCTGATATTGCTCCACTATTTGTCGCCCCAGCATTGGGGAATTGGTGATCCTCTGCCCATCTTGACTTCTGAGAGGCTCTTATTATATGAAGCATGTGGCCAATTGACCTAATAAGTTGTAAACAGGTCCTCCAGCTGTTCCTTATATGTACATTTAACTTTTCCGGCCTCTTGCTACTTGTCCCAACTTTTTTGGAATGTGTAGCTCTCATGAAATCCAAAATGAGCCAATATCTGGTATGACATTTCAAAATGTCACTTTCTACATTTGATATGTTATCTATATTGTATTGTGAATAAAATATAAGTTTATGAGATTTGTAAATTAATGCATTCCTTTTTATTCACAATTTGTACAGTGTCCCAACTCTTTTGGAATCGAGTTTGTAGAAAGCTTTACCTTTTGTTCAGGGTTACTTAATTTCACATTAGGGATTTTCTGAAACCACTTTTTTAGAGCATATTCATTAATTTATCATGAAATATCTAAAAAGAGTGTTTTAATGTAATAAGAGGAACTGAAACTCACACTGCAGTCAGCATTTATCAGAGGATGTCAAACAAAGTTTATGAAAAAAATGCTTTTAATCGAAGATACAATGGTGTAGACTTTAGAGGCTCTGTAGTAATTTTAAGCTTTAAAGAATATTTTGACAAGTGTGACAAGAGTGAGGTCAATACCTCCGTGTGCTCCCCACTGCTGTTGGGGACCGCTGATCTAAGCAACTTAACAGTAAAACTTTATAGTAGAAAACTAATTTACCTGGAAAGATTCGCCATAGGGCTCACAAATACCATGATGACTTCTGCTCTTGAAGAGAGAGAAATAAAAATACATGAATACTTAACTAGCAAACTTGTATTTAAACGTCACATAAAATTCGATTATGGCACAAAATACTTTGAAACTTCTTGAGCAGTAAAGAATAAAATATAATTAACTGACGGTAATTCCATTTTTATCAACAAATTAAAAACTACCGGTTTGAAAACGTCTTATGTTTAGTACAAAACAATTTATTTAGTTTAATACTAAAATTACTTAATTAACGTACACACTTACCATTTTGACTGGAAGTCGCCTATCAAAAAGACCGCGTGAGCTGTAGAATGCCGTTTCTATGGTAACTTATTTGAACCTTTTATATTTTCTAACATTTTAAAGTGAATCCCAACAAAAATAAAAGACTGAACTGCAAAATATCTGTCAAATAAGTGAATAAATATTGAAATGATAACCTATTATTGATTTTTCTAATCTTTGTCCAAGTGCAGATTACCTTTTTGTTAACTTCAACATTAGTTAGTTAGTTAATTAAGTACTTAAATTGTAGTTTTTATTTACGAAGTCATTACTATTATTGTATTGTAAATGAATGTGTAAAAAAATATACCCAGAAAAGTAATTTAACAAACTACAGAAAGTGTGGTAGAAGGACATCGCTACATACTCATTTATTGAAAGAGTACAATCTTATCAAATAAAAATGCCCGGCATGTATCGCGAGATTTACCCAGCTGTTTTGTCTGTGTGTGTTTTTTTTTTTTTTATAGAATTGATGCTAGTCGGTTAACACGTGGGGTGGAGAGACTGACTTTCCACAGTTTCCACAGGGACAGGTTTTGAAAAGAATTGCGTATTGATACTATATCACTGTTGCTTTCATCGTGGCGGCGCCGAGGACCTTAAAACACCGTAAGTGATTGAAAATTCATGGAAAGATATTGATGCATTTTGCAAGAAGCATAGAGAAAGCTCATGCTAATTTGTAGCAACATGGGCACACAGTGTGACTCAGTCCAAACGTACTATTTCCGCTCTTTAGCACATGTTGAGATGTTTAACTCATTCATTAACACTACTTATCTTCTGTGTAAACTGCGTATAGTGTGCCGCGGCGTTGGGTAAGTGCAGCAAAGCCATGTCATTGAACCATATGCCCATACATCCAACTTTAGCTAACCGTAGTGACGTTGTGTTACTTAAATTATGCATGCAACGCGTATACCCTTGCGTTTTTTACTTTCCCAGCAAAGCAATAGTTTATAAATACGCGTTGCTAGTAATAAGGGGCTGTGTGCGATTCATAATTCATTTGGTTTAAGTTTGCTTGAGGCCGGACCGGCTAACTGGCTAACGTAAAGGTCCGAGGCCCGTGTCACTACCCAATTTGCACCAGACATGCTGCTTTCTTGGATAACCAACATTAACATTTTAACCAATTTAAAGTGTTACTTTTTCACTCCACGTAGGAGCTGCAGCGGCAATTATAATTATATGAAACTTGTATGGGAATATCTACCATTCAAGAAAGATATTGAGGCCATATCGGTATTTTAGTATTTTTGTGTCTTTTCTTTCCATAGTAGCATTAGTAATGTCAACATTTCCAAGGGCATTATAAAGCATTCATATTGTACTTATAATATTTAAAGTTTTTTTTATTAGTTTGACTGGTGAGTTATGTTGTTTGTCCAAGAGTAGTATCCGTATCCAACATGGCAGACCCGTTTACGCATGCGCAGATCACGATTTTTGAGTCAAATCAGGCAGCGACTCAAATATGGCAATGACAGTCCGTCTAGGACAAGTGTGTTAATGTCCTTTTAACCTCATGACAATGTGGCACAAGCGCTCTCTTTACTGCATCCAGAGAGACAATTACACACCGCTTACTATTAGTGTTGTGCACTATTTGTAATGGCAACCGAATTTAGGGTTTATTCCTGAAACTAGCCATGCTGTATGTTATAAATGGTGTCTGTAAAGTCTGGTAGACGTTAGTTTGTGGCTGATTTTTGTTGTACAAATTTAGACAGCAGATAAATTAAGTTTTTAAACCTCGTTTTCTAACTAGTATGGCCGCATTAGCTTGTCCCAACAGTGTAATGCTAGCCTCGGGTCAGATTCACCTCTAGCAATGGTTTTCATTACACAAATTAGCTTAACTACGCGTATTAATCGCAAACAACACTTTTCTAGTGGCAGATGGTGCAGTAACATTACATACACTTACATAGTATTGTACACTGTGAATGAGCTAAACTTAGTTCAAAATTGGACCACACGGTTAAACTGTGATGTAATCCAAGTACCAGTATTAGCGTGTACCGCTAACCCCTGCAGCTATAATGGTCTGGCTCCGGTTAGATCGTATTCATGCTCTTTTAACTATGTCAAAGTTAGTGTTTTTATTTTTTTTAGATGAGCTTTGGCCCTAACACACACTGAACATAAGCTACATGAGCCATGGATAAATGCACCTCAATTATTATATATATATTTTTTTATTTGTAATAGTATTAGTCTATTGTTTTGATAAGAAATAGCTGTTTAAACAATCTATTCAAATGAAAATTTATGAAGTGAGCCGTCTCTAGAACATGCCCTAAACATTGCCTGGTGTGCCTGCTCAAATGCAAAATTGTATTTTTTGTTTGTATTATAGGTTTGGTTATTCTCTATTATCCTTGGCTCTTACTAGGACTTATAGTGGGGACTTTTGACAGTTTGTGTACCTGAGTGCTACTCAAAAACATGGTCAACTATTGCTAATGCCAAACATTATTGGTTGAGATTGCTTATGTTGGAAACATGACATAAGCTTGCAATCGGTTAAGTTTATGTTTTTGCTTTTCTTTTTACAAGCACAGTTCAGTAGTTTTGAAACCTTGCCCTAGTAGATAATAGATGTTGCTATAGATCTTAGTTCAGTTTGGAGAAGCAGACAAGCAACAGAGACCAGCCATGCACTGCTTAGACACACCCAACTACATTGTGTGAGATGTGTAGGTTTACAGTATTTCCACAAAATATGTTGCAAAAGACCCGCATTTTTGTTCAGAAGGACACATTGAGTCACTCCTTCTGGGGAGTGCTAATTTAGAAAACATTCCAAGGCATTAGATGAAAAATAAATATACTTTCTTTGTAACATACTCTTGCACTGACAAGTTTCTGAAGTTGTAGAAGCCTTGTTGTGATAGTGTCTTCTCACTAGTCTCATTAAGAACCATGAACATAAGCTACATGAGCCATGGATAAATGCACCTCAATTATTATATATATATTTTTTTATTTGTAATAGTATTAGTCTATTGTTTTGATAAGAAATAGCTGTTTAAACAATCTATTCAAATGAAAATTTATGAAGTGAGCCGTCTCTAGAACATGCCCTAAACATTGCCTGGTGTGCCTGCTCAAATGCAAAATTGTATTTTTTGTTTGTATTATAGGTTTGGTTATTCTCTATTATCCTTGGCTCTTACTAGGACTTATAGTGGGGACTTTTGACAGTTTGTGTACCTGAGTGCTACTCAAAAACATGGTCAACTATTGCTAATGCCAAACATTATTGGTTGAGATTGCTTATGTTGGAAACATGACATAAGCTTGCAATCGGTTAAGTTTATGTTTTTGCTTTTCTTTTACAAGCACAGTTCAGTAGTTTTGAAACCTTGCCCTAGTAGATAATAGATGTTGCTATAGATCTTAGTTCAGTTTGGAGAAGCAGACAAGCAACAGAGACCAGCCATGCACTGCTTAGACACACCCAACTACATTGTGTGAGATGTGTAGGTTTACAGTATTTCCACAAAATATGTTGCAAAAGACCCGCATTTTTGTTCAGAAGGACACATTGAGTCACTCCTTCTGGGGAGTGCTAATTTAGAAAACATTCCAAGGCATTAGATGAAAAATAAATATACTTTCTTTGTAACATACTCTTGCACTGACAAGTTTCTGAAGTTGTAGAAGCCTTGTTGTGATAGTGTCTTCTCACTAGTCTCATTAAGAACCAAGGATAAAGCTCTTGTCTGCTTCTCCAAACTACGATTCTGCTAACAATTACCCACTGTAGGGGATAAGTTAACCTATTCTCCCTTTTACAAAAAAACTAGACATTCCCTTTAAGTGTTGTGTCTTTTATTTTTTTAAACAATGAGCAAAATGTATGTGTGGGCTTATAAAAACTGATTTTCGAGTTAAATGTGTGATAGACTCCAAAGCTTATACTGGTTCAATTATGAAAGCAGACATTTGATTAGAATAGTCCAATATGGAGTGTACACTACTGTGAAAACATTTTAGACAGTTTATTCATAACTGTTTTGAAAGGTACTGTGAGATTACCCTGTATGCATAGTCTGAGCTGCTTAGGTAGGCGGCCCTCAGGATACTCTGTAATATGTAAATACAGCGTGGCCACTCCCCTCCCACAAGGTCATAGTCTGAAGCCAAACATTAAGGTCAATGACCAGCCTACAGACTCTACAGTAAGAACAGGTTTCTACTCATTTGTGTAGAGCGGTTTATGTTGTAACCTTGTTCAAGGTGAATGTTGTGTGCCACCATTTCATAGTTATACTTTTACATGGTCTTCAATTAAATATGGATTCATGAGATGAAATACTGCTCAAATAGAGACCTGGCATTGGATTGGCCAAAGTTTAATAGATTCCTAGTTATTTATAAATGCATTTTCTTATAGGAAGTGTCCTTACATGAAGGTTGTTAGCAGATGTTTACTTAATGGGGTTATAGGAATTGGACAATAAACAGTTTAAACGCATACCATGGTTTTAGCATCATAATTTTTACTTTACTGCTTCTTGACAATTTTATGATACGAGCAGAACTGTCCAGAAACTACAAGAAAGTGTCCAAAGACACATTTGCAAAACTGCTTCTCTATTTAAGATAACTGTTTGCGATAGCCAATAATGAATCAAATTGCATATGGGGTGTTGCAGTGAGAAATAAGTTTGGAAGAAAATTGAGTTAGACTATTCAAAGACGATAAGTGCTGCTGCACTGGATTTGAAGTGCCTCACTTAAAATCCTCATCTTTGTTTGTTTTCAACTGAAACAATTGCTGATACATTTCTTTTTTTTAATTTACATTTTTATTTATTTTATGTTTTTTATTAGGTAATGTCACCTGCAATATCATACCATAAGAGTCCCATGCTTTCTTGATTATCCATATTTGTTGTAAATAGAATATGCATATTATTATTATTATTTTATATAATGGTACATTTACTAACACTTTTTGCCCCAGATAAACTGCTGTCTTATTTATATTAAAGGAATGGACAGATAACCTTTGACTAGTTCCTCCTCAGTTGGTTTTATGTAGTAATGTTGATACGGGACAGACATTGACGACGATGGTAGTGGGTGGCACTGTTGATGTTGTGTCTGTGGTTATTGGTAGGTGCACTCACCTGTTCACAAAGCTTGTCTGGATCACAGGGATAGGGTCATTCCTGTTGACCGTGTCTTGTTGGAAAGGAATTGCGTTGCATGTTTAAAATATCTTTGCACTATCTTTAGAATACTTGGATGGAAGTAAGTACTTTTGTTTTCTAACAAAAGTTAGCTTTGTGATTATGGAGCTGATAAAGACAACGTAATCCGATACAGTCCGGGCCTGACGGTTAGACACTGCCTCTGTAAAACCAAAAGTATAATGCTACTTGTTTGGACTTGCAGTGAAGGCTGGCTTTGTTACTAGCTATACTTTATTGTTTTAAATTTACATATGCAACAATTTAGGGACACTTTGCCCTTGGAGTCGGGAAACAAGGTCTTAAAGTGGGAATAGTCCAACTAAGGAGCTGGGTCTCCCCACTCTGAACCAAAACTATAAGGAGTTGTACATTATTGTGGCTAACTGTCATTTATTGCAGTGAAGACGAGTAGATTTGTTGTTAGCCAAAGCATAAATGGAGAGTTATCATTTTATTAATTAGCACTGGTTTGAGGATGCCTAGGCCAAGTGATGGTTCTCGGATTGCTTCTTGTAATGTATTTTCCTTGCCATTGAGCTGAAAATCTGATCTGAAAATTTCTCTTGTGGGCTTATTGGCTCAGTGGTAGAGCGGTTGTCCTATAACCGGAAGGTTGGTGGTTTGATTCCCGCTCTCCCCACAGTTCATACTGTCATTGTGTCCTTGAGCAAGACGCTTAACCCACCTTGCCTCCAGTGGTGTTCCAGCTGTAACACTGGTGAATGGAAGCCTAATGTAAGTTGTTTTTGATAAAAGCGTCTGCTAAATGAATACATTTAAAATAAAGCTCATTTTAAGCTATTAAAAGAAAAGGTATTATGGCATTTTCCTTAAGCAAAGTAACCCATACTACACCCAATAAAATCAGTCACTTATCTAACCTGTTGAGCTAACAAACTTTTCTATGGGTATATACTGTATGTAAAATAAAATGCATCGATAATTATTTTTAAACATTTATTTTTTGTAATGCTTAATGCAAACACAAAACAAAGTATCACCGGCCAAGTGCCTTTCCCTCAGAGTGAAAATCGGTTTGGATGTCTTTTTAGGCCCTGGCTACACGTACAAGGGTATTTTTATAAATAAAAATACGTGTTATATGGGTTATTTTTTTGTTTTGCGAGCGATAAACTCTTCTGAAAGTATCAGGGATGTTGAGTCAGAAGCAAAAAGTGATTTTGTGTCACAAGGTGGAAGTGTTAAATGTGTCTTTACAGCAAAAAGAGAAGACTGGACTCGTTAAGGATTTTTAGTCAACGATGTAGTTCATGAGTGCTGACGTAATAACGGCGAGTTCACCTGTTATGTGTTGTTGTTAGTTCTAATAGACCACTGTGGTTGTAGTTCTCATACGCATGCACAATACACACATCAACGACCGTAACGTCAGAGCAGATGCTTGTATCTCCGTTTTGTCTATTCGTTTCTATCAACAACTGTATAAACTATGGACGTTTTCCGCCCATTGGTCCCCTAATCACAGATATTGTCGTTACCACAGGACAATAAAATGGCAGTTACATCCGGGCTTTTCGGCTTTTACTGCATAGTAAAACTATAGTTTTCAGATGGCATCCAGAGTTGTCATGTAGTAAAAACTTGGCTCTAGAGACCAGAACCATATTTTGTACCAGGCTGTATACATGATTTTTACACTTGTAAAGTCGCCATTGGATTTCTCCTATTTCTGCTTTTGGAGCCTGTCCTCTGGTGGACGGAGGTATATTATTGCTGTATGGTGGCGCCCTTACTCAAGGACCTTTTTTAAGGGGTTCCATTAGAGAGGCTTGGTCTCTATTGCATCCCGAGTTTTGAAAAGTCTTCCCTTTTTCCGTTTTGCCTGAAAAAATGGCAAAAACGCAAAGAAAAGTATGCGTTTATAAAAATATCTGTGTAGCCAGAGCCTCAGTTTTATCCCTCTCTTGTCTCCGTAGGCCATGAGAAGATTAATTTACATGCCACAGAAAGTCTTGCGTTAAATGAAAGGACATCACACAGATTCTAAGCCGTTTGTCAATTTGGCAAAAATAAGTCTTTACAGAAGTAGTGTGACAACTTTTCTTTGAGTATTAGTCAATTGTAGACTTAACAGCCATGGTTACAGCTGTTTTTGGATGCTAACAGTAGCCCTCACACTTGTACTGGTCTTGTGAATCTATTTATTCATTATCCTGCCGTTTGTTTTGTTTTTTTTACCCATGGTTTTAATTGCTCATACAGAAAATTTAAATTTTTGCTCATCATTGAATAAAAGAATACCAAAAATGGATTCTCTTTAAAAGCAAATGGCAAATATTTCTGCTATATTTATTTTATCTCAATTATCTTGCTTTGACTGTAAACCCTTCTGTAGAGGGAAGATGGTTGGTTTGGGGGTTTGCTTGATCGAGTGAGAGGAAGTTTGGATTTTTTTTTTCTGTGCTGGGGTTGCCCTTTCTTCAGAGATAAATGAAAATACTCACTGACAAAGTATTTATAGGGGACGGTTTGTGTGAGCAGCTGCCAGTGCGAGCCGTGACTGGGTGCTGGCAGGACGTGATGTAGTCACATGTGGTGCATACCTCAGAGTGTTGCTCTGTTAAGGAAAGGCATGCACTCGCAACCTTTTTTTAACGCAGTGAGCAGAAAGTTCAGAGGGCACTTTGGCTCTAGTTGGCAACTCTTGAGTCTGAAACTTTATGTACACAGATAATCCTGCTATCCAATTTAACTAAAAAAAATGTATTGAATTTTTTTGTCATTGTACAAGGAGAATTGTTTGCAACTCCTTGATTTAAAAACGGGGGCCCATAGTAGATTATTAATTAATTAATTAATTAATTAATTAATTAATAGTAGTATTGAAAAAAAGGTAATTTTCTTCAAATATTACATGGATGATTGACAACTTCCACAATCAGTGAGTATTGAATATGATGCATTATAAATAAAACTATAAATAAAAAGTGAGAAAATTGAATATCACATGATAAAGCATAACATTTTTTACTTCTAGGAACAGGAACAATATTATGTGAAGCAACAAAGCCTGCATGGCTTTTCTAGTAGTTTGCCGATAAAATACTCTAGTTTTTTTGTGAATGAGGTTGTAATTGCAAAATAATGGGACAAGCACAGCTTAAGCTCAAGTTAAACCCTGATGCAAATAGGTCTCTGGTCTACCAAAGAAAAACAGTCAACTAAAATCTCCACAAATCAACTTTTGAGGGCCCATAATAGCATATAAGGCTCTGCGTCACAGCAGTATTCTGCTTTTCATTTGGACTTTTATTTCATGCCAATAGTTTTGTCCTATTCCTCTGAGCTGCTCCTTTTCTGATTGAAGCTATACATAATACAAAGCCTGTATCATTGCTTGCTTTTCAAAATGGGGCTGTACTGACAGATCTGCAGGGAATAAATTACCAATTACTATTTCATAGACTACTACTACTACAAAATGCTGGACTCCCTTAAGTGTGTGAATACAATATTCTGGTTGTAAAGCTTCTTAAACCAACAACTTGTTTCTGTGTTGTAGGTTTAGCTGCTAGTGTCTTGTGGAAATGCCGCTGAGGTTTCGCTCTGTTGTGCCCTACACACTTCCTGGAATCCTCGCATTGATCGGCTGGTGGTGGTACATCTCACGGAAGAAAGATCGGGTTGTGGGCCATGATCGACTCGAAGGAAGTCCTTCCACTGTGAGCCTGCGACCGTCTCCAACAGAGAGAAGCAACGGGTTGATAGAAAAGGGCACAGTTTCTCCTACAAACGACACAGAAAAGCCTGGAAGCCCCTCACACAGAAGGGCAAAGAGATTAGAGCAAGAAAGTAATGCTCATGTTACTTTTGAAGATGGTGAAGAAGCACCTTTATTGGAGAAAAGATTAGAAGAAAAAGTTAATGAAACTTTGAAAGATGACCAAGAAAAGATTGAGAATGACACCTCGCAGCAAAATGAGGTTTATGTATCGGAGACAGACAGATGTGAGGAGCTCATCTTATGCGCTGAGTTTACCAAAGGCACCAGCTCGGCCCCTGAGTCAGGCAATATTTCAGAGGCAGAGAGGCCCGAGCCCGAAGGCGAAGTTGCGAAGCGCCATGATGCCATCAACGCACAGGACGAGCAGGCCGTTTGTGCAGTCAGCCCAGTGCAGAGAGCGGCGCCACCATCCGCATTAGAAATGCCAATTTCTGTGCAAGACTTCCACCAAAATGTCCTGACGAGTACACCATCTTTACCGGATTGTACAGCGTCCTACACGGCTTTGACACAAGATTTCACCCCTCCATCGGCGATAGAGGACCAGCCCAGCGGAGGCATCATCGAGCCAGATTTGGAGCTACTAGCGGCTGGATTGATAACAGAGGTCATTTCGGCAGCTACTCAAGAAGTGCTGGAGTCACAAGATGCCAAATGACAGACCCCACAAGGATTTGTTCACAAGAAATTAACATGACAGCGCATCAATTTCTTTCTGAAAAGAGTTTTGACGAACAAACATCAGAGGAAGGTTTGTCAAACGGTTGCTCACCAGATAAAGTTTGGGACAGTCCTTCACAAAGATTGCATTGGCCGGGACAAGCAGCACAGCCTCAGCTAAAAGTTGAAGAGGTAATGGTTTTTGCGGAGGATTCGGCCTGCAGCACATGCCACTCTGAGGTCAGCAGCGAGGACCTTCACCAAACGGACAACATCCAGGTGACTGATCTGTCGTTGCGAGAAGCGGAAGAAAGGCAAATAGAAACGACGGGAGACGGCGCAGAGCAGGCGGCGGTTTTAGCCTTAAGTGACGACGGCTTGGTGGACGCCATGTGTGATCTGAAGAGGCTCAACGGGATGGGCCTCGGGAACGGAGCTCACGGGATGGGAGACACTGAGACGGACCATTCTGGAGGTGAGATGTAGTCCAGGGTTGGTCTAAAGACTCAGTGGGGTTTGGACCTTTAGCCTCGTTTCTGTTATTGAGGTGCTAATTTGGTTATAACAGGGCTGTTTCCATTACCGAAAAACCTTGCTGTACTACTTTGTTAATGCCTCGTCTTGTTACGTTAGTGAGCATATTGTTTCTGTCGCAGGCTCTGATGTGAATAGTATGGACTCTGTGGACAGCGGCTGCATCGGGGAAAGCCAAAGTAACCACGCTGCTTCCTCCAGTTCAGAGGTCATCATTTGGGAGATTGAGGTCCCAAAGGTAAGGGCCCTGTTCAGACCTGATGCACTGTTTCTTCTGTTTATGTTCTGACGTACTGTCCCACACCAGTCACATGTAACGTTAACCTTTTTGTGTGTGTGTGTGTGTGTGTGTGTGTGTGTGTGTGTGTGTGTGTGTGTGTGTGTGTGTGTGTGTGTGTGTGTGTGTGTGTGTGTGTGTGTGTGTGTGTGTGTGTGTGTGTGTGTGTGTGTGTGTGTGTGTGTGTGTGTGTGTGTGCTTCTCCAAACAGAGTCATAATTACCATAACTCAGTGCAAGTATTAAGACAAATGTTTTGAAAGAGATTAGGTTTAATGCTTTGCAAACCGACAACACTTTGCTTTATGTTAAGAAAGCAGTTTGTCATTGATGGCAAATATTTGCAAACTAAATGTAAAAGTAACAATTCTTGTCTGAAGAATTTCACCACCTAACCTCTGTCTGACTATACTAAGCCTTGAGGCAAATGTTTAAAATGTAGTTGTGTTGCTATTAACTAAAAAAGTGAATATGTAGGGTGGTATGGGTTGATAAATGTGAGGTTAGAGGTATATAACTATAAAGAGTATATGGTTTTGTCTTGTTTTTTTTAAATGCAGAAAGAAAAAGTCAAGAGCACTGCACAGGTTTTTAAGTCGTATTGAATTTAATTTAGACAATAAATGCTTTGGCTTTAAGCAGCTCTGTGTGAGCTATAAATTGCCAGCTTCTAAAAGAACATATACAAGATGTAATAATTCAAAAACAATATGCAGCAGCATTTAGTGTTGATTCCTTTTGACATATGACAAGAACATGACAAGCTTTGTTTAAGAAAGTGTTTTGTTTTCCCTTTTTTCTGAGATTATTTTTTGTCGGATTATCAGACTCCACTTAGCTCCACTTAATAATATAAACTGTCTTTGTCAGTAAGATGTATAGGAGAGGTTGAAAGACTGAACTATAATTTATGAAAGTAACTAATAGACATATAGACTCAGAGTCGGCCCTTAGTTTTATTGTCCCAACATAAACACCTCAGTAATGTTTAGTAGGTTTTGTTCCTTTACATTGCTGCCTCAAACGTTTCTTTTGGTAAGAAATGACTGAAACTGAAAGAAAAGCCTGATCTACTGAATTGGACTGTTCGGTGTAGTGCTGGATGTTGGTCTATTTTGGGGATACAAAAAAATTAATTGTTCCTTTTTGGCAGCACCTTGTCGGACGGTTAATCGGGAAACAGGGCAGATACGTGAGTTTCCTGAAGCAGAGCTCAGGCGCCAAGATCTACATCTCCACTCTGCCTTACACTCAGGAGTTTCAGATCTGTCACATTGAGGGTGAGTCCCCAAAACGGTCTTCTTTTTGAAACAGTTAAACCTAATAAAAGTATTAATATGACCATTTTTTATCTTTACTCAGGAGCACAGCAGCAAGTCGACAAAGCACTGTCACTGATCGGAAAGAAATTTAAGGATCTGGACATGACAAATTTGTACGCACCTCCCGCTCCTCCGCTCACGCTGCCCTCACTTCCCATGACGTCCTGGGTAAGAGCTGTTGATTCTAGATTTATTCATTCTCTGGTTGACAAGCTAGCAACTTTAAATAGTAATGGTGCTATCAATATCTCTTTTTGTCATGTTTCTGTCCCAGTTGCTGCTGCCCAGTGGAGTCACAGTGGAGGTGATCGTAGTGAACATCGTTTCGGCCGGTCACGTCTTCGTCCAGCAGCACACGCACCCGACGTACCACGCTCTGCGCAGCCTGGACCAGCAGATGTTCCTCTGCTACTCTCAGCCCGGGACGCCTGCCCTGCCGTCGCCCGCTGAAGGTAACCTCACACGAGACGGTTTTAATTCAAGTTGTGCAGATGCTAATACCTGTATGTATCAGAGCCTCCTCATAAACTGGCAAATGAGTACTATGCTCACTTCTTTTTTCTCTCTATAAAGCGCTGTTTTAAAGTAACCGTATTGCTTTTTGTTTTGAGGTTTTGTCAGATTTTTGCTCATTTATCTGCATTTAGCCATGTTAGTAAGGCTTATAGAAACTGGTTTACTTATTTTGAGTAAATCCACAGCTGAATGTCTCTACCTGACCCCTCCCTGATGTTGTGTGTGTGCAGTGGGTGTAATCTGTGCGGCGCCCGCTGTGGAGGGGGCCTGGTGGAGAGCGCAGGTCATCACCTTCTACAAAGAAACCAATGAAGTCGAGATACGATACGTCGACTACGGAGGATACGACAGAGTCAAGATCGAAACGTTACGGCAAATTAGGTGAAGCTCTGTCTGAAAAGTCTTACCTTATTCTGTTCAGTTATTAAAATAGTTAGTGACATTAGGTGGTGCTTCAGTGAAGGTTATTTTGAGGCCTAGCATACCTTACAACAGCACAGTGGAAATAATTGAATAAACTTTATTTTAGACAACTATCAAGCTAAATAAGAATTTTGCTCTCTATCTGTAGCGATGACGAGACATAACGACATCTAGTGGTAGATTTGATTAGGCACTTTTTATTTATTTTTCCAAACTAACACTTTTTCTTTGACTTTGACCAGGTCTGACTTTGTAACACTACCATTTCAAGGTGCTGAGGTTTTGCTCGACAACATCGCACCTCTTCCAGGTAAAAATGTTTTATAGTTTTTGACTAAAAACGAAACACAAGATAAAACTGGAAGTGCCTCAGTTTGAATTTTTTTGAGTTGTGTGTAAATGTTTTTCAGGAGAAGACCGTTTTTCAGCTGAGGCCACGTCAGCGTTAGAGGAGATGACCAGAGGACTAGCGCTGCTCGCACAGGTTCAATTGCCTTCTTTTAATAAACATTTAGCGCTGCTATTGACGTCTGAATTAACCATTTTTGTCTTTTGTGAAGGTCTCAAACTACGACAACAACACAGGGCTCCCGTTGGTCCATCTGTGGAACATGGTCGGAGAAGAGGTATGGTTTTTGTTTGCTCTAATTAAAGTTTAATTGAGTGAAGGTAAAACAGGACTTGAGGTAAATCACATTTAGCTCAGGTTGGTGTTACACAACAAGCTTTGTAACTTCATTTTTGCTTTGACTGATTTACTTAAGTATATTGGATCTGAACGGAGGCGTGTCTCCTGTAGACTGCTTTTACTGTGATGAATGTGTCTCTGCAGAGGCTCATTTTCCAGTTAAACTGGAAAATACAATAACTGACTGGAGTAGGGCCTATAGAGACATGTTATTAATATAGAAATAAAACGTCAAATGCATTGTTTAAGACATGATTTAAATCACTTTAACGCTCATTAGGAAACAATCGGCTTCATAGATTGATCTGTCGTAGCGTAGTGATAAAAATAGTGCCATACAAAATGTAATCTGTGTTTTATTTGTTCCCAACTTCTTTTGTTTAAACAGTCGTGACTTTCATTATTTCGTCCGAAAGTCTGAACTGCTGTATCTCCAAATGTACTTTTACAAACGATCTGGACCGTGGTTCAGTTTTAGTCCTGACCGAGACAAAAGAGCAGCTGTTTTTTCTGAACCACCGTCCTGGGGCTTTCACACCTGAAGATTTGGTTTAAACGGGAAAGTCTAAAAGGCTGGCCCATCATTGTGTAGAACTAAAACGTCTCTCTCTGTCTTTAGGTGGTCTCTGTGAACCGCACACTGGCCGAGCGAGGGCTGGGAGTTTGGGTGGACAGTTTCTAAAGTGAGATCAGACTGACCCAACTCTGTTTCATCAAGCAACACCACTGGATCTAAAAGAAAATAGCTTTTGTTTTTTTTTGTTTTTTATTTATCTTTCACCATTTTGCCCTTTATCCTTAAAAAATTAAAATGATTTGCAGGAATAATCTACGAGAACACATGCTTCAGTCTAAGACACCGCTCCCTTCTTGTTCTTGTACAGAAGAAGGAGAAAAAAAGAGATACTTGTACATTTTTAAAAGGAAGATCTATATTGTAATTAAATAAAGGTTCGACCAATATTTTTTTTTCTTTCCCCCATCTTAAACAAATTCTGCTCTGGGCCTTTGCACATTGACTCGATCTTAATGCTGTGTTGAAGGAACTCCATCTGGGAAAAAAGAGTCCATTGTATAAATTTTTTTTTTTCAGGTTTGAAAACTTTCAAAAGTGAGCAGAGCACATTGTGTTTTGATGTTTTTTGTTCGAAGCGGATCACACTACACAAACCCAAAACCGCAATGACAAAGACGCCCCATGTTTTTTACCATCTTTAAGGCTTTTTTTTTTTTTTTTTTCTCCAGCTCTGAACCTGGACATTTTATCACATTTGTTTCTGAATTGCACTGATAAAAATTTTTTTTTTCAATAATGAAATCTGGAGTTTAGATTTAAAGTTATACTGATAAAATCTACACGTAACATTAAATGCTCCTATTTTTCATGAAGGTTTTGTAAATGCATCAAAAAGCCTGTTTCTCTAATTTGCAAATTTGTTTTATGGATAAAATCCTCCATCCACTTAATGCTAAGAGATTTAAGAAAAAAAATCAAATTTAAGCATTTATGTATTGAGTAAAAGGACACAAAACATCAAGTTTTAAAAATTTCTTAGGTTGTTACTCCTGACTCAAGTAGAGGCTCCAGTGTTTAGATGGAGTACCAGTACATTTTAATCACAAGAACGTTTAACATAAGGTTTAAAGATGGGTCTCAAGTAATTAAACGGCAATCACAAGTGGATGAAGCTGTTTGGATGAGCGGTCAAACTTTAAAATTATGGCAGTCACTGTTCTGCTTTAAAAATATGTATATTTTACATAAATTCATGAAAAATGGGAGAAAACACTGAGTCCTCTTTGTGATAAACCCTATTTTGGTGAAGTCGATGGTGGTCCTTTTTTGGAGAAACAGACAAAGCGAGCAAATGGTTAACCACAAAAACAATACATTATAATAACGCATTACTGTACATCTTACAAAAACTTCAAAGAGGGAAGATTTGTAAACCCAAAAGTGGTCATGTAACACTTTTGCAGTCCACATTCTAGGTACTGTAGTTAATTTTATCATCTGAAACGTGGTCATGAATTTAAAGGTGCTGTGGAAAGTTAATGGAGGCATCTAGTGACATTACAGACTCCAATCCTACAAATAACCTCTCCTTCCTACAGCCTGGGGGCACTTACAGAAACCTGCAGGGACATTATGAACAAACCTAGTGGGAATGGATAGCTTTGCAAGTTCACTTGAATTTATAAACACTTTTAGTTAATACCTGTCAATTGCTCTTTTCAATGGGTTTTATGGAGCTTTGAATGTTTTTCCAAAATAAACACATTGACCAAGTAAGTCCAGACACCAACATAATAGACATAACATAGGACATGTAAAAACTGTGTAAATGACCAAGCACAAGCTTTTATGACCACAGTTAAGTCTCTAGTTGTTGATTTGACCAAACTAAAGCAACATCAAAACCATTAAGTTTCCTGTCTGTTTCACCAAACGGCCATTCAATAAAATACAAAGTGCTATGAATCAAATCTGCTTTGAGGAGGATAGAGGTCTGGTTGTGTGTGGCAAATGAACTTGTATCTTGTGGAAATTAATGAAAACAAATTGCTGTGTTAAATTGTTGAGCTTTTGTCCTGAAAATCTTGAAGAAAATCGATTGATCTGTAATGAGAACCCAACACTACAACAGCAAAACTGACCCAACTAAACTGAGATAGTGTTATATTCTGTTTTTGGACGCTGTAGTTTTAAACTTTGAGTCCAGAGTAAGGCCCAAGTTTGTTCAGCTCCAAGTTGAAGAGCCAAATTATATCAGCATTTCAAACTGGACTGTCTTGATTGTCATTGGTCTGATTGCTCTAGGTTGGACACTCCTGGTTTAGACTTTAAACCAAACATACTGACAATGAACAGCTCATACTAACAACAAAATCTACTTTAAAAAGTAATTTATCTGATCCCAAACTTAAGATAAATATTGTCCAGTGTTTACTTGATGGGTTTGTAATAGCTTTGCCCTTGTGAGCATGGATTAACACAAACTGCACTCACTTCTGTCTCAACTTTATCAAATGTGTCTTGTCACTTATAGTATCCTCGCTTTTTACTTTTGCAGATTCTAATGTTGATGCTAAACCACTGAAGAGTCTATTTTAAGGGATTCATTTGACTGTTTTAAATTTCTTCACAAAATCTATTTCAATGAGGTTTTTATCCTTGTTACTCTATTAGCAATAAGGCAGCTTTTTTAAGTTGAAGAACAGTAAACAGTAAAAAGGGAACTGGAAGTAGGGTCAGATAACGTCTAGAAAATTAACTCTGTCTTCTTTACAAATACAAAGCTTCAATAATTATCTCAGGAATGGTTTGTGGGGTTTCGGATAAAAAAAACTAAAATGTGCCTGTGGGCAGCTCAAATGAATAGGAATGATTGTGCTTGAATCATTGATAAGAGGTATTTTTGTTTAAGTGTATTTGGAAAGTGTAAAGGGGCTATATGTACATTTAACAGGAAAATACAGTAAAACAATAAAACATGAAGGATAGGATTTTACTGTAACAAATTCACTGAATTATCTTAAATCTCAATATTCCTTTTTATGGATTAAAATTGTACACCTAACCCAGTCTTGAAAATCTAACCGTTCAGTCAAATTAACATAAACATTTGAAAAACATGGCATATTGCATTGGCAAAATATATTATAGTATTGGCGTAAACATATAATTTACTAGTAAATTTGGTATGTATCGTAGTGTCATCTATAATGTGCCTGTATTTTTTAAACAAAATAACAATTGCCAGTTTTGACAAAATTGTATCTACAGTAGCTGCCACCAGGGGGAGTAGAGAGTCTGCCCATCAAAGAACATCTTTTAAAAAAAGACATTTATTTAATAGAAAACGTTTTTTTTCTCACAATTTCTTAAACTCACTGAAGTATGTCAACAAATTGCTGTAAAAAAAAAAACTTCCTGGAATAGTTTAGTTTACATATCTTGTCTCCCCCTGCTGGCGGAAAAGTGATATAACAGTTTGACTATTTGTTTATATCACTTTAAAACGACATATTGAAATTTTGGCAAATACTTAACACAGTTATTTCCCAAACTTATAAGATATTTTGGCCTATTTCTGAACATTTTGAAGCAAACATATAGCCCCTTTAAGATGTTAGATGTTGGTGATGGAATCGGAGCAGTAGCCATATTATTGACTTTGCTTTGCAGTTTTACATCAATGGGTCCTGTCTTCCCCCTTTTTATTTTCCGTTTCTGAATCAGCCATATTCTCTGCTCTCACATGTTAAAGGGATATTTCAGTTTTTATGAGATATTTATGGATATTTTGTGTAATGTGTAAAGTAAAGGGTTGTGTGGTTGGTCCTGGTTTGGAAAAGCAAACTGTAGGAAGAACAAAAAGGATTAAAATGTATAAAGACGGTAATTGTGCAATAGAGAAACACATTTAAAACCCTAAGAACGCTATTTGGAGTTGTTTTAAACTTTTAACCCTGTAAAGCCTGACACATCAAAAAATGGCCAGAAAATTCTAATTTTTTGAAACCGAGAGGGTTATTAAACATTTTAGGAAAATAAAAAAAAAGAAATTTCCATATCATTTTGTTTCTGAGATATTTTTTGTATCAAATATGATACACTGGGCGTTTGTTGATAGAGGTCTCAGAAACTCAAGTAGCATATATGATACAAATGGTTTTATAGGGTTAAAAGTTGCTACTCCTGCCCACAAGACATTATTTATAAAATTAAGAAATTTATTTAGATACCAATTATTCTGTTAAAGCTAGTGGATGGCTTCCCAAATCAACTTTTAATCGCTGACATAACGCTTACAGACACAGATAAACAACCATTCAGACTTAAATTTATCCTCTGTAGGTAATTTAAAGACACTCATTTACCTGCACATGATACTTTAGACGGGGTAACCAGATGAATGTTGATTTCATTTAAGGTTCCAATGGACATGAACATTAAAGTAGAAATGAGGGCTGGCTCCAAAGAGCTCATTGCCTATTGACTTCAGAAACAGTACGATTTCTCAATGATCCTATAAAATATATGATAAACATCTTATGGGACTATTAAAAACAGTCCACATGGGCCACATACAGCCCACTTTGAGCTGAAGAGGGCCAGACCAGTAAAAGAATAGCCCAATAACCTTTGAATAAAGACAACTCCATTTGTTTTAGGGCAAAGAAGTACAATTACACTATACTGTCTCATCCGTCGTAACCAAAAAAGGCTTATGTTGGTAAAAGCCTTCATTGTGTTTTCTCACAAACTCACCCTCACAATATGTCTTTGATGCTAATGCTATTTTGCTTGAAATAACGAGTATTGTGCTGTACTCAACACAACAAAACGTTTGTCTGCTTTTCCAAACTCAGGCCATTCTCACGACTATGAATATTACCCCTCTTATCCACAAATACCTTAAAAACAAACTAGTCCAAACACTGAACTATTCCGTTATAAAAAGGTTTAATTAAAGCTTCTGTTGCTGTAAATAAGATTTGGAATTGTACTTTTCTATCACACTGGAGAGAAATGCTTTAAAGGGAACATTACATCACTGTTTGGTTTTGCTCTGGTCCATATCGCCTCTCTCTGTTTTTCAGTTGCTAAATGTTCTCGAAGCCGTGGGACTGACTGAAGTGTTTGCGTAGCTAGACAAGTCATTGGTTGATTATTTAAATGTGTGTTGTTTTTTTTCCGCTGTTCTTGCCCAAAAGCATTTAACGTGTACAGATCATATTTTGCTAGGATCATATTAAGTTTGATTTCCTGATTGTACAGATCTATTAGGAAAAAATAAAAGTTATTGAAAGTGTTTATTGATTTTAATGGGTTTTAGTGTCTGTTTTATTTGTATTTTTGTATTATTTATAACGATTCTTTATAAACCAAACACAGATTTTAATTTATGATGATCTTTTAGCTGTTTTATCAGTGACTTGTTTTTTCATTTACAGTAAAATATTTAGAAAAATGGCTGCATAAAGAAAGGAAACAAAGGGTCATACAGTGAGGAAAGCTCTGGTCTGGCAGTATTTGAGTTGGTCAAACAACTCCAAGAAGCTCTGATTTAGGCTGTACATTAAAATCTGTTCAGGTTTCCATAAATTGGTCATTTAGGCTACTTTGCAGATGTATTCAGATTACATTTTTTCATTTATACGGCCAAAAATGAAAGAACACAACTCAATTTTTAACAAAACTTATATATTATACTTATATGAAAAGCAAATAGTGCTTTAACAGACTGAACAGAACAACAGTTAACAGTCAGTGCAGAAGTTTACAAAGGAATTAGAGACCTTTAATGTTAAAATAAACACATGTTTTAATGCTAGTGTTTTAGTGAGTGTGTCAGATTCTGTCAGGCACTAACACTGATGAAGGTGATTAAGTGCACTGCATTGTGTTCATTCGTGGTCAGTTGAAAGGAGGATTACAAATTTTCACAAAGCACAACAGGAAACAAGAGCAGTGGTTCTTCAAAATAAATTAAGTACAGCAGTAATACTAAAAGGTTGAAAAAAAGGTATTTGGACAAAGTTTGGAAACAGAAGAGGTTTTGTACATTATCCAAGAGACTTTATTGATCCTAGAAGGAGAAGCACTGTTATTCCTTACCTAAAAGCTCAAAAAGATTTTATCAAACACATATTAATTCAGTTTAAAACTTGTACATTTTAAACCGGTCAACTCCTGTCAAAGGCTGGTCTATTCTGGCCAGTGCAGTGAAGAGTCCAGTGACCTGTAAATGGGTGAGACCAAACAGGGCCTTCGTCAGAGGATGTATGAGCAAAGAACCTGAGTCTACAGTACACCTCCATTTGAAAGAGAGCAGTTACTCATAGATATTGTCCAAGTGATTTAAATGTGAAGTAAAAGAAGCAATTTTTTGTTAAATCACAACCCTGTCCCTAAACAGAGGAGGTGGCTTGAGGCAGAATTGCCACCTTTACAAGTGTGTGTTAAAGCCCAGACAGAGACAGTTTCACCACAACAATATGTCATCAACTTCAGAGAAGATAAGTTATGCTAATAGCCCTTCTTTTGTTTAGTTTAGAGAAATTACAACCAGTTTAGTGATAGGATTAGTCCAGGTTTTGGTTTGGTTTAGTCCTGAGCTGCCTCAGATCCAGTTTAGTTCAGTTCAGCATTTAGGGCAGCACAGTTTGGTACAGCTTTGGAAAGTTTTGCATTTCCATTGTGCTGAGTCCTGAAGAGTGACGTCAAAAGTTGTGTTTCTATTTGAGAAACAATATAAATCATGTTAAACTGACTTTTAATAACTTGCTAATAAATTATTTAAAATGTAAACCACATTCTGAAAAGTGGAAGACGCACTTTGGACCAAAGGGTAAATTATGACAATATTATGGAAGGAATTTCGACATATTTATACAGTATATTATGGTGATATGGTGGATTTTACTTTGAAGGCGCAACGTCCTGCGTCACTTCCGGTTGCTTCATGGCGGCGCTGCTATTTCACGGAGCAGACGGTATTCCTCTGCCTCCCATTACAATAATCAAATCCGCTCTTTTCTCTGCGCTGCTTCCTCTCGTCGCTGCACCAAACTGTGGACATTATCCGCACGAGTGAACGCCTTTCTCCTCTGTCTGTGAGTAACATTTACAACTAAAGACTTATAAAAAAAAATTTCCAGTCCGACATTTAACAATAACTGCTCCGTCTGGTGAGTTAACTGCCCTCCTCCTCTTTGTAAACAGCAACACTTCAATTAAAAAAAAGTGTCGTTTTCTGTCACAACCGCGTCTCTTACTCTACTATTCAGCAGATTTGCGTTGAAAATGTGTTAGCATTTATAGTTTTGTCTGGATGTTGCCATAAATCAGCGCTGACCGCGGCCTTGTGGATGAGTGTGTCCGTTGTGAGGAGCCCCTTCAGCGGCTGGCATTGGCTGAGTTAACCCCTCAAGGCCGCTGCTAACCTTAGCCATCTGTCTCCGTGTTTCCCATCTCTGTAATGTCAACTGACAAAAAATATTCACTGTGGTTTGGAATAAAAGCAGAAGACGAACAGTTAATTTTAGCACAAATCTGTGTCTCGTAAAAACGCATGCAGTGATTGGAAAGGTTTTAAATATCATCCAAAATTTAAACAGACAGCACAAAACATCTGCCAGCCAATGCAGATTGTTTTCTAAATGATAAAAATAATCTTGCTCATATGTCTTTTTGGGTAAGAACTAGTATTGATTATAGTTACATCTGGCAGTGATTTACTAATGAGACACTGCAATTGTTTCTTCATAGTGTATTTATTAATGCATATGGTTACACTCAGGATTTAGAAAAGCAAACTGCAGGCTGGCCAAGAACACATTAACTCTATTACTCCACAATAAATTAATGCTGTACTTTTACAAATCTATTTTTAAGTTTTTAATATGCATCTTACCAAATGAGAAGTCAATGACTATTTGTCTGATTGTCCTTTGGAACAACAGCTCCAGTTAAATGGTTCTAATTGTGTTTTTATATTTGTCTGTTATAAAAGATATTTAATAAAATGTAACCTTGGTGACCTCAGTGTTGAATACAGTCATGTTTGTGAGGTAAATGTAGCACAGTAAAGTCAAAGTCGAACGTTTTTAAGGCAAGTAGTGCCTCACAAAAAGGAAGTTTCTTTTCTGGTAACTCTGGCTTCCTTCTCTTTTCTGACTGGTTTGCAGCATTTTTGAAAACGTCCCCATTTATCCGATCTAATTTTTAACTGTACTAAACTAAATTATACTTTTTTGCTAAAGCCATTTTTCAGTTGTTGATATATTACCTTGCATTGACAACATAGACTTTTTGTTTCAAACACACAATTGTTTAAATCTAAATCATTTTGTATTTTATTTTTTTTTTTAAGATCTGGTTCTTATTTCATAATATGGTCATCAGTGAAAATGAGACACTGGTGGCTCTGTTTGAACGCTGTTGTGTGAATCAGCACTGGCATGGCTGTTATGTTTTCCTGACCAGCGTTCTTGTGTAAACGGCCAATAAGATAAGATCAACTTTATTGTCTCCAAGGGGAATTTTGTTGTGGGCATCGGTGCCAATGCTTGCACAAATGTTAAACCTTCAGCCTGAGACAAAATAATTGTGCAAATGCAGCATGTACAGCAAAACCCAAGATTAGAGTCTAAAATTCTGCAAAAAAGGGCATAAAGTAGTAATGAACATCAAAATGTGAAGATAACGTGACTGAAATTAAGTTAGTTTCAAAGAACTGTGGATGTTTTGGAGGAAGGTAAGTTTGTGGCAATTTACACTAAGGACAGATCATGGTCGAACGGACTTGCTGGTCACACAAAGTGTTTTAATTCATTTTGGTTTAACACCTGCAGTGGTCAGAAAGTTCTGTGCCTGGGACCATCGAAAGTTTGAGTCCATCAAAACCTGCATTCAGATAATCCATTGTTGGAGATAATGACTCTGATTATATTTGTTAATAATTAATTCCTGTTGGGTTTTAAGTTACAGTAAGTTGTGTACTTTAGTGTAGAACCAATAATGTACCTGTTGTGGTAGTGGTTATAGACCCATGTCACCATAAGAGAAAGGTCTTTGTGATCCAAAAATCTGTCAATCTTTGTATTGAGCAGTGGACCTTGAAATAAATTCTGCGGTGACCATTTAGAAAACTCTAATGTAAAATTAACTCTTGCTATCCTTTCATTATGTTTCAACTAAGATCCATCCAATCTTCTATTCCTAAACCTGTCAAACCAAAACCATGTGTGAAAAACCCTGGTCTGGGCCTCTGAGGATGTGTGCGCTGCCGTCTGATTGGTGGAGCCACAGAGGCAGCCCTGGCTTTTAGAGAGGCCCTCAGACAGGGTTCAAGCCTGAGCCACTCACCAAAGACTCAAAAAAAACAATGAGAATAGATCTAACCTCTTATGTTCAACATACATCTGGGTAAATGCGTTTTTAAGAAGACTGATGACCGATGATATTTAAAGGACAAAGACCAGTTCTTTCAGCTCTGATGTCATGTAATGGGTAAAACAGCGTCATATATGTCCATATTGTTTGCATTAGGAACATGAGTAGTGAGTTATAGGTTTTATATAAGTTTTCTGTGATGCTTTCTGACCTGGAATAATTTCCTTTATGTTAGAGTTGGTTAAATAGCTTTTATTTTTCTATTTCTACTTAATTCCTCTCATGCTTTTTTAAATAGTTCGGATAGTCCCTTTTGTCTCTTGGGACCCAGTTTTTCCCAGATCATTTAGTTACAACACACTTTGACAGAGGCAAAGTTATTTTTCAGAAAGAAAAACTAAAGCTCTATCAAACTAAGGATTGATGGAGGAAATGTGCATTCGTGTTTCAATAATGCATTTGAATGTCAACAGTCTCTAACATATAATATATTGTATGTTTTGACGATATGTACAGCCCTGGTTTGAACACAGTCTTACTCAAGGCTGAAGACATTAATGAACTGGATGGATTTTTAATTATATCTTGGGATTTTATCACTGAGAATCTGACAGTTAATGAGGACACTATACTGTAAACACTTAAACTGCAAGTGTATCGTCATGTTACGTCAATAAATCTAATTAATTGGCTCAAATAAATTTAAGCTCTGTATTTCTTATTTGTCAGAGATGGGATTCTACGTTAACAAGAGCTGTAAAATGCTGCGTATTGTAGTCCTCCCCTCGTCCATTGTTTGTTAAGCCTTTGACATCTGCTCGTCCTGCAGCGGGATATGATCCTTTTTAATTTCACGGCCCCCATCTCGCTCAAAATCCAGCTGCCGTCGTTGTGTTGATGTCCAACATAAAGGAGCAGATCTGAGTTAAATCACGTGACAGATGGCTTCTTGAACTGTCAATGTTGGGTTTTCTATTTTCTTCTCAATGAAGGTTCAAAATAAAAGAGGCCATTCAGTAGTTTTCTGTCGACGCACATGTCACACCAATGCTGTAATATTTGGTTAGGTAGGGGTGGGCATTAAGGCAAAAGTTTCTTTTTTTTTTTACCATTTTCTTCCAAGACAAGATCACGATTCTCCCATTTTACACAAAACATATCTGTTGTTGAATTTAATAATTGCATTTACATACTATTACAGAGGACTACTAAGTTCTACTGCTTCTAATAAATGAAAAACAGCTATTTATTGATAAATGTTACAGTCAATAAGAAATTCTTAATATATCATATATTTCAATCAAAAGAATTAGCTTTTGTGCAATAAAAATATGTCTAGAATAAAGTTTATTTTTTTCTTTTCAACACATCAGGTTTTTATTAGAGGCTATGCAATAAAATCTTGGGCATGTGTTGTATAGAAATTCTTTTCAACGCTGTGGTGTCAAACTCATTTTAATTCAAGGGCCACATACAGCCCAATTTGTTCTGAAGTGGGCTGGATGTACAGTTACATGATAAAGTCAGTGGTCTTATTAATCACAACTGAAAAAGGCTAATGTTGGCAAAAGCCTTTAGCTGTATGTTTTCACAAAATTTCTTTGATGCTAATGCTATTTTGTTTGCAGTAACATTTACTGACCTTTTGACTACAGATAAAAAACGGTTGTTTCCTCAGACCTGCCGGTTTTGGCACAAGGGCTGTACTGTAGATTTTACTCTCAGGATCAAATGCATAGTGTGGATCTCTGTGAGTGCAGCAATTATACACAAGATATTGAGTTTTTATTTGTTATCATGCAATTCAGAAAAGAAAGAAGTGAACCTTTAAAAAAAAATAACCAAGGTTTAAGCAGAACAATATTTGACTGAGATTGTTTTTTACTGCAGACATTTACTGAACTGGCTTCATCTTCAGTTCATTGTCTTTCTCACTCTCTGCTCAGCCTAAACCCACTGACCTACATGGATGGTTCTCGCCTCAAGAAACTGTTAATGAGACTCTGTTAAAGCCATATGAACCAGACTAATTACTACACAACTACTATAGCGCCACAATTTTTCCTCAAATGTCTTTCAGTTCAATTTTTACTGTATTATGAGAAAACAAACTGGAGTGAGTCATCTGACCAATCAGAGCAGACCAGTCACGTATGGAGAGGCTTAAAGCTAAAACCAATGAAGCCAGTATAGATTCAAAATAATGAGGTTTTATGGAAATAAGCTTCCATAAAAGAATTAATTTTTCAGAAATGCATTGCTTTTTCTCTTGGGCCCAATAAGCCAAGACTGGGCCAGACCAGGACTTTAGAATCTTGGTCTAAAGGGTAAAAAAATAACAGTTTTGAATAAACCAGATTATACATAGATAAATTCATCACAAAATCCAACAGGGCTGGATCAGGACTTGATTAAGACCAAAGACCGTCTAATCCATGGCTAAACTTATTCTGAACTAGGTCTAAACCTGGACTATATTCAGGCCTAACTAGGACACGAGGATTAAATTGGTTTTAAACCAGAACTAAGTGTAAATCAATATTAAACCAGCAGTAACCCCAGCCTTATTGTAGTACCATGTTGGTTCTAAACCAGCCCTAACCCTGGACTAAACCAAAGCCTAAACCAGGTCCAGCGCCAGTTCAAGACGTCAAAGTCCAACTTATTTCTTACCAAAGATTTATTGTGTTACTTACCTAACTCACTATGTTTACTGTCACCGGGCAAACTTTTGTGGCAGGTCGGTGTCTCTTTTTAGCGCTGGCAACAGTGCTCCCACCGAGGACGGAGAGTCCTGGATTGCACTCTAAATATAGCTCCGTTCTTAGGTGCAGATTAATATGATGTTGGGGCACAGGAAGCACACGCTCGTCGTTCACAAATGCTGCCTGCACCCGGTCTGACGCACAACAGGGCCTAAAAGGTTTTCAAATGGACAACGAAGATGGCTCATGTTCGACATTTGACCAAAACAGTGAACAGGTTGGGTCATTATAGTTGAGGTTAAAGTGGTTAAAATATTGTTGGTGCTTTTTAGAAAGGTTACATCACTCAGGAATTTGTCAAGGACTTTGTTTATAGTTAATATAAATGCATAAATACTGGAGGAAGGCTTATAAAGTTAAGTCTTAGTTGACAGTTTGGTGATTAATGATGTTAGGAAATGTTTTCTGCCTTGTTACATGACCTTACACTGTAACTAAAAGTGGCAGCAGCAAAAGTGTTACAGCATCTCAGACAGTGACCGCGTGACTCGAATGTGTTGCACAGTTCTCGTTCTTGACAGTTTCATGACTTGTTGCTATACTACTGTGTTGAATATGACAAATGTGTATCACCAGAAAACGATACCAGTTTTATTGTGAGGAATGTGACATGGCAGTGCTCTAGGTTGGTTTAGTTTAAAGTGGTAGAAATGGTTGATTTAGTGGCAGTTTTTCTCTGCATGGGGGATCTGTTTAGTCACAGTGAACTACTGCAAAATTTGGAAACTAGGACAAAATACTGGATCAAAGTGCTGTTTTTCCAAAGAAGTGTTGCTTGTTGCTAAAAAAGGTTTTGCTTTAGGGTTTATTTCCTTTATTCTAGAGCTGATAGAGCATGCTCACTACAGCCCTTTTGAGCCTGCAGAGTTCTCTTTTATCTATTAGCCATAACCTTTAAAAAAAATTATAATTAGCATTTTTATAACCGCTTTTGAATAGGATACATTGACTTATCTTCTGTCTCGTCTGCTCTCTTTACAGCTACTTATGGCTTTGATGTAGCAATTACAGTTTATTGGAAAATCCAGGCTCAAATCTTCACCCATTAACCTCTGAACGTTACCTTTTTTCTTGGATATTGTGGTATTTTTCACTTCCTGTACCTTCAGCCATGTTGGATTGGGACAAATAACTTCTTGCGTAGGGGAAAACACTGATTTTTGACTGAAGATCTACTGCTTCCATGTCACAATGATAAACTGAGAGACTGTGAGACCACAGACGGCCGAAAGTTTGAGTTTGACTGAATTGTAGAGCCGTCCTGTTCGTGGGGCTAGTGTCCGAGGATGACCAGCCTTTTCAGGAGGAGCAGCAGTAATGGAGGATCGAGGAGCAGCGGGGGCCAGGGCCACCTCAACAACAGCAGACCCAACAGACAGGTGAGGGCAGGACTCATTACTGATAATGTAGTACATCATTGTCCAAGCTTTCTGTAAAGATTTGCCTCAGGATTTGGAGTTTCACTTACAAATTACTAGAAAAGTACTGAAATGTTTTTGATCTAGTGAATGATACTATTACATGGAAATATAAAGTTTAAAATACGTTTATTGTGGAGAACTGGAAGTTCATACTACATTTGTTTTAAAGCTTCAGGTTTGATTTACAAATGAAAAAAATCAGTATCACTTCTGTTTTTCTGAGAAAAAAAAGCGAAAATGCAGCACAATTTATTCAATGTTAGCGATTTTTAGTTGTACCAGTCCCCAGAAAAACCGCCAAAATGCTGTCAAAATGCATTAGTGTATTGTGACATTAGCAGCACATGTATGTGTATGTCTTATAAAAAAGTAATTATTCCTGTTACCTTTAGGTCCGACGACTGGAGTTCAACCAGGCCATGGAGGACTTTAAGACTATGTTTCCGTCCATGGACTACGAGGTGATCGAGTGTGTGCTGCGGTCCAACAATGGCGCTGTGGACGCCACCATCGACCAGCTGCTGCAGATGAGCATCGACGGACAGGGCTCGGACGACAGCTCCGACTCGGACGACAGCATCCCTGCAGAAGTGAGTCGACAGGAAAATTTATGGCTGGACCAACTAAAAATAGCAGCCCCATGCAAACATTATCACACTTGTTTTTAGAAGGGCCTTTACTTTAAACAATAAAATGGATAAGAGTTTAATGTAGAGTCTTGATTAAACACATATTACAGTTATATAATCTAAACACGAGTCCAATAATTCTCCTGAATCAACCCGGATTTTTAATCCTGAGGAGCAAGTCCGTTCCATAAAGCCTAGAAAGTTTTAGGTCATGTCCTGTTAATATCTGGACTGTTTTATTGTTTAAGAGCTTATCTTTTAAAGAACTCGTTTGAAGAGCATGAATTCTTGAAAATGCTGAAATGCTGTGGGTTTTTTTTTTTTTTTTTTTGGTCAAAAAAAAAAATAACAGTAAAAAACAATACATCACCAACATAAAAACAAAACCCACACAACCATAAGGGCGTTATATATTTCTTTGCCTACCCCTCCCAACATTCAGTCAAAACAAAACAGACAAAAAAAAAAAAAAAACTACAAAGCAAACACAAGTTACACACACAAAGAACAATAGTTATTATTTCTAACATTATCCAATCACCAATCTTATTTTTATTTTCACCACCATCACTGCTTTGTTTGAAGATTTACAAACTTTTTTTACCGTCACAATAAGATGCCTGTGTTTGAGTCTAAAATATGCTTAAAGTGTGAAGCGGGGGTCGGGAAACAGAGAGAGGGTATTTTGGGGTGGCACATGGTATATGTTGTAACCAAGTGAAAATTGATATTGAAATTGTCTGATGAGATGTGACGGATCCTTTACACAAACCCTAAACAATATTCTTAGATATGGAAAAAGGTTGTAAACCCCCAATGGAGTGAAACATTTTTACTGAGTGACTAACATTTTTGTCATGTTACTGACTCAACTCTCTATCTATGAATATCTGTTCAAATACATCACTTCTTTAAAAAAGTAAAGTAAGTGGACATTTGAAACACATCTTCCCGTCACAGCCAACTCTATCTCTGCCTGTTTTAAATCTAGGCTTTGTACAAAAATAAAACGATCACATGAAGCTCTAATTTTAACTCGTTTATATTTGACTGTTCTAAAAACATCACCTGACTGTTTGTGTGTGTCTCTCTCAGATTTTGGAGCGGACCCTGGAGCCTGACAGCTCGGACGAGGAGCCGCCCCCGGTCTACTCTCCGCCGACGTACGCCATGCACATTTATGACAGGAAATACCCCGAAGCCCCCCCGACGCCCCCGCCCCGGTGAGGGAAACAAGCCACGCTGCCACAAACACGTAGGCCACGGCTGGGGTTACGTAATGACCCTCACAAGTCAGTCAGTGGTCAATTTAGCAGAGTTACTTTTCCTTGGTTTCTATCAAAGCTTTTAGCAACTTTTATCACTTCAGTAAGTAATTATTAAGGAGTCAACTTGCGTTCTTAATAGTTGTAGGTGACTTCATAATGTTTGGTAGGTGTACTAATCTAACCTGCTGCTGTTGTAGGTTTGAAGCCCAGCCGCCTCCTGGTCATCAGAAAGTCAGAAGTTACCGAAACTGGAATCCTCCTTTGCTCGGAAATCTGCCGGACGACTTCCTGCGGATCCTGCCACAGCAACTTGACAGTATAAAGGTAATGGACTGCTTACTTTAGGTTATTCTTTATTTATTATTGACCAAATACATGTACAAATACATTAATCTCACATAAGAAGACACTAGATTCACGAGATGAGCTTTCTTCTCTTTTTCCCGTTGTGGCTGGTTGAAAGCTGTGGTTGATCCTTTACATGGAGCTGGTGTTGGCCTCAGTGTTCAACATTCTTTTCTTGTTCACATATTGTCTGTGTGTTGTCTGTCAAAACAAAATGTTGCCACAGATGATTTAAAGGTGTTGGGGGCATCTTCAGACTAACGTCACCCTCCCACCCTCCTAGCTGATGGCATTAGACAAAACTAATATTTAAAGTACCTTCAGTAAAATACAGTAGAAACCCTTTTCTCTAAAACTATAATTCATATTATTTTATCAATTTAAAACACTGTACAATGCATTGACATTAACAAGAAAAGACCATGCATCTAAGAACATTGTAATGTCTGAGGTTTGCAAAATAGTTTATTAAATAAAAGTGTTGAGTAAACATGATGATTTCAAATGAAAGGGCTGTTTCTGCAATAAACAAATTTAAATATGAGTTGTGCTTTTAAATAGGGATGCACGATAATATCGGCACAACATCGGTATCGGCCGATAAAAGCTTAAAATGACCAATATCGGCATCGGCCGATATGAATATTTCTGCCGATAAGCCAAACCGATAGGGGGGCGTGTTTCATGTGCGCGCGCGACGACCATGAACGTAGCTTGAGCGCCAAAAACTTAAACTTACAACATGTCAGCTGTGTGGAGGCATTTCGAGATCTGTCAAACAGATAACAAAGTTGCTATTTGCAATATTTGTAAAGCACAAGTGATGCGAGGAGGCGTAAAACAACAGTCTTTCAACACTACAAATATGATTACACATCTTAAGAGCCGTCATCCTGAGCAGCACCAAGACTTTTTAAAAAGTTAGAAGGAAAAAATGCCGGCAAAAACCCATCAGCAGCCTCTACTTCAGTCCTTTGACAAAGCTAGAAAATACAGCAGCGACCACCCAAAGGTAAAAGATCTTAACGACAAAATAATTGAATTAATTGCTCTTGATAACCACCCGTTTAGCGTGGTGGAAGATGTTGGCTTCAGGAGGCTAATGATGCACCTAGAGCCGCGGTATGCTATGCCTAGCCGGCGCTATTTTTCTGACTGTAATTTGTATATATATATCGGTATCGGCATCAGCCAAAATTATTTTGAAAATATCGGCATATCTAATATCGGCCAAAATCCAATATCGTGCATCCCTACTTTTAAATGCATAATTAGGAAATCAGAACGGGTGGCAGTAGCTCAGTGGGTAGAGCGGCCGTCCTTCGACCGGCGGGTGGGTGGTTCAAGCCCCGCTCGAAACATCCCAAAACATCATAACATCCCGCTCTCCCCCACATACTGTCGTTGTGTCCTTGGGCAAGACATTTAACCTGCATTGCCTCCAGTGAGTGTTCTGTAACACTGGTAAATAGTTTAATGTATGTAAAGTGCTTTGAGTGCCTACCACAGTAGGTGGAAAAGCGCTATAATAAAATAAAGATTATTATTATTATTATTATTAAAACTCAGCATATTGTATTTGCTGAGAATATAACTGGAACAACTTTAAGATAAAAGCACCGTCTTTCTTTGTTATATTTTTTTTTTTATGGTTTCTTTACAGCTATGTTTCATGCTCCAATTCTGTCATGGCTCTATTTCAAAATAAAACAAATATATAATTTATTTTCTATTGTCAAATGTGTGCGTTTGAATTAAAAAGATGTTACCCTTGAGCTTTTCTGTGCTGTATCTAAGCTGTGATTTGTCCCATTTGCAGAGCTCCCAGAGCAGCGTGTCCCAGCCGTCTTCGTCCTCCTCGTCCACTGTGTCGTCTGTGGGACAGTGGACAGCGCCGTCTGGGTCCCAGCCCGGGGCTTCGGGGCCCAACAGAGTCTCGGGTCTCGCCGCGGGAGCCACGGAGCAGGACAAGAAACTGAAGCAGTATCTGGAGGACGAGCGCATCGCCCTTTTTCTGCAAAACGAGGAGTTCATGAAAGAGCTGCAGCGCAACCGGGAGTTTCTCATCGCCTTAGAGAGAGGTACGGTGACTGTAACCTTTTTGATAAATCCTGTTTTTTTTTTTTTTTAACCCATAGATATGTTTATGTTGGGTTAATTTTTATTCAGAATCAGTTTGTTAAATACGACTCCACATTAAGCTAAACAAGAAAAGCTTTGCCCCGAAAGAAATACAGACGTTTCCACAGAGCAGTACAGCACAGTTTAGTTTGGGGAACCCCTAAAAACGGTTACATTCACACAACATTCTCTGTAAAGTAAGCACTAGAGTAGACCTTTGAATCCAACAATGAGCTCAGTAAAACTCACTCTTTCTGTCCCTCCACATTGACATGACTCCCCGAACTCTCCTGCCATAGACCTACTGCAAGTCTGTGGGAAACACTTTTTTCATGAACGGTGCACTTCGGACCCGTCCCATACTGTGCTGCTACAGTGGAAACACGTCTGTATTCATCAATGCTGAAAGGGACTTCTTTTTTTTTATATTTTATGTTTTGTTTTGTGCTGGATCTGCCATAAACAGCCTTTACACCAAGTTTAAGCTTTGTCTGTTTGAAATGACTTTTGTCCCAGTAACAAAAAAATTATGTTTGATCACAAAATACAGCACCATTAACCATCAGTAAACTTTTTATAGCTCTGATAGAAAATAAAACTTTACTTCTTTTGTGATCACATGTTTCTTTCTTGGACAAAATACATTCTTAACGTTCATTTGCCACAGTTTTTCATCTCCAGATTATGACCAAGGCGTTCATAATTTTACTTTTTTTTCCAGAAATCTATTTGTGTCCGAGTCTGTTTTGTGATTGATTGGTGGACATCCTTAAGTTTTTTTCACTTTTGAACTGTTATATAAAGAGTTTTGATCTTAGATAATCAATACACAAATGAAAAACTAATTGTATTTGACCACTTTCTGTCATTAGATGGACACAGTTTATTAACAACAGTTAATGTCCTGGTGAAAAAGGGTTGTCCCATTTTCAACAGACACTGGTCAAATATGTCTCACATGTGTCATGGAGAAAGTCCTGGCTCATCACATCCTCAGTATTCATAACATGTGCTCTCTGTTTTTAGATCGGTTGAAGTATGAATCAAAGAAATCACGGTCCAATCATTCATCTAGCATGGAGAGTTCAGGTAGAGACCACTCATTGAGCTTCTTATGCTTCCGCCGCTGTCTCTGTGTGTGTCTCTGGGTTTCAAAGTGTTGGTTCAGGATTTTTTGAAGAAGAGATGTGACTTGTCTCTAGGTGTGCATGTCTGCTGCCAGGCCAGTAGGAGCTCTGTGAACCCTGCTGCTCACACTATTATGTGTGTAGCTGAGGATCTGCTTCCAAGACAACAAATGTTTTAAATCTGGTCTTTCCTGGAATCGGTACTAATAAATTATTAAGAATTTGTATGAATTTATACATGTAAAAGTAACAATATATTCTAAAAACTTGAGTTTATGCAGCACAAAATCCCAGTATTTCTTTCTTTGTGTTGCCAGCAGTTAATATCTTGTCTGGCTGTATTTTCCCGAAAGAGGAGAGAGCGCTTGCCTTGTGTAAACAAATGTCCAAAACACAACTGAATACTTAGACCTTGCATTTCAATCTGAGGAGAACGATCAGATCTTATAAGTGAGAAGTGGCTGTTACTTTTAAATGTATTTTTTAAACCCCCAAAATACCTGACTTTGGTTTTATTTCATTCTTGCACAAGATACTCAATTTCAGGATTGTACGTAAAAATAATAAAAACTATACCAAAAATTGTAAACAAATTAAGATGATGTTTATAGGTTAAAATATTAGCTCTTTTCCAATTTACAGACAATGCACCGGGACTACTTTTTGATATTTTTGATACAGTCTTTACTCATACAGCTCTACTGCAATGATCCCAGACTAACATTTTAACTCTGAGCCAAACAAACGTACAGTCTTGTTTTGTTTAGGAGAACATTACTCTGCAGCTTCGATGGAGGCCGTTTCAGACGAGGCTCTGTTCAGGGACAAACTCAAACACATGGGAAAATGTAAGCTCTACTTTCACCACCTTCAGTTTATGTGAGGCATAAACTGTTCTGTTAATCTGTCTGGTGTGTTTGGGCCACAGCAACGAGGAAGAAGCTGTTTGAAATCGCCCGGACGTTTTCTGAAAAGACAAAGAGGAGGAAATCCAAACGGAGGACGCTCCTCAAGCACCATTCGTATCCTTTTGTTTCATATTTTCCGTTTTAGCTACAATTACTCAATGCATTAAAATCAGTTAAGGCATGTTCAAACAGTACAGCTTTCATAAAATGCCGGGATAAAATTTGTCCGTTAAGGCGGTGGCCAACAGATTCATGTAATTTACACATTTTATTTATAATCCCTGAATGCCCCCAACAACTTAACCTACATAAACCTTTGAATACAAAGCACTTCAATAAGGTCAATCTGATTAGATAGACTATATGTTACTTATACTAAACCTAAACCTATATTTATATTAAACCTTTTTTAATTACATGTGAGGGAAACTGTTTGTGCTGCTTCCAAGTGGTGTCGGGTTTATTGTATATATGAGTTTCCGACATGACGAGCACATGAACACCCCACAAAGTTGATTGAGTCGGATACATCGGAATTCTAGAAGCAATGACCCATTAATTTAACTGAGATAACGGCAGGTTCACTTTAATCTGACGCTAAAGTTGAAGTTTTCCGGTGCTTTGTGCTTTCTATGTGTGTACTATGTGCTGTAGACGGAGCCTTATCAAAAAAAGAATCTGTCATTTTCGAGGACAGACAATAAAGTATTTATCTTTATCTCTAAACTTCAGTTTGGTGTAATGTATTAGTATTTTGCAGTTGGAATTTGGTCCAGTTCATTTTTTTTCTTTTTCTCCACTTAAACAATAAAACTGAAAGGTCCCTATGCTCCTGTAATGTAAATAAAATGTAGCACTTACAGAGCCCCCTGGAGGATGTGTTAGTTATTACGTTCACACATGCATCAAAAGTCTAACGTTTAATTACTGCAGTTGTTTATTACATAAAGTTAGTAAACATTATGTAACTGTGGCTGAATCTCCTCAACTTCTGTTTAAAGACTGGGCACAGCCAACTCCACGGCCAACCTCCTCGATGACGTAGAAGCTAATCCCTGTGGTAATAATCTTGGTTCTTTTTTTACTAAACTGATAATTTGCTCATTGCTCTCACACAGACTGCCCCCCCCCCTCAGAACTGAGAGACTTTTTAAACATGTTAATAATAGAGGGAGGTTGTAATTGTGTTTTGTGTATTTTTTCTGTCTTTGCTCCAGAAGAAAACAGTCAGACGAGACAAGCTGTGACTCAGGAAGAGACAGAACAACGCAACGAGCCTGTATCATGGTACAGAGTATTGATACTTTTATGTTACTAGTACAAGTGTCTGCAGCTGTAGGTGTTATTTTGATCAGGGTTTAAGTGCAGAGAGTGTTATTTTGCTGCAGAAACCGCCTCTTCCTTCATTAAAACACTGCCTTATTCCTTGTTGTTCTTTTCCATTCACACTTTCATCAAAAAACAAACCCTGACTCTCTCTTTCTTTATTTTTGTTTTTAGATCCTTTCGTGCTGCACCATATCAGGGTTACCATGGCGACGGTGACCGGACCCAGGGGTGGAGGGCTCGCAGCTCTTCCTGTCCCGCTTCACCCTCTGCGTCCCGAATCCGAAACCAGGTTGAACGCAAGGCTCTCACTGAGGTCTGTCTGAGGAGAGAGAGAGGACCGGACTGTTCCCCAAAAACAAACCGGGTTTTTTGTGTTTATACTTAATCTCTGAACATAACTCTGTTTATATATGATTTAAATGTAAAGAAAACACTTTCGTTCTGAGCAGTATTTGTTTAAACAGGGCTCCCACATGAACTGAACAATGAAGCGTAATGGTATGTTCGGAATTATGAGTTTGAGTTTTGACCCTCTGAGGCCGCTGTTGTTTTGTGGAGTGGAATTCAAAGGGACACTTCTACAGTAGGTTAACTGTTGGCACACTACCAGTTTTGGAGCAGCAGACCAGAGCAATCAGTGCGGTTACATGCAAGGAGAGAAATTTGAGTTATTGCCTTAAATCCAGTCATAACTGGAGTTTTAATATAAAATTCTTACTCTGGCGACGCAATCTTTTGAATTTCTCTAAATCATAGTAACACACTGGATACTGTGATTCATTGTCTGACTATTGCTGCAAGTTTTTGGATTAGTTGAGCTAAAGCTGGACAAAACTGAACATAAAAAAAAAAGAAAACATGAACAGTGTTTAGTAATACTTGTGTACATCATGCCTTTGTACGAACCCTACTACTGCATTTCAAAAGGAGCAAGCGATTTTAATGTAGCTGATGTTGCGTTGAAGTGCTCAGCACTTTGTTTATGTGCTTTCATCTCGTAAAGTCGAAGTGTTAAATGTATTTTTTTATAAATGAGTCAATCATCATGGAGTCAAGCGGTCTACTTTATCAGCATTTAATGCCATGGACAAGTCAGTTAATCTTTAGCTCCTTTTCTCTAAACACTGGATGCTATTAAATACCAAGGCCACATAAATGCAGCATCGATCTGAGCAGAGCACTGTGGGCAAAATAGTCCTGTTCATGTGAATTCAGGCAAAGACAGAGGTTCAGTTAGACACTTTTTCTTGGAGCTATGAGCCGACTAAGACAATATGTAAGGCAAGGCATCTTTAAACTGTATTTTATTGGGCAAGTCCATCTAAAACTGGACAAATTAAAATGGGGGCTTCTGGATTTTCGTCTTTTTCTTCTAAATTGTTCGTATTTTTAAGGGTTATTATTAAAATTATGTTTAAATGCACATATTTTGATTCATAAAAAAATTTAGATTTATTTTTTTGTGAGATATTTAGCTTTTAAAAAAAATCAGAGCTTCTTACAAGTTTAGAAATATTTTACTTGTTTAAACTCATGGCCCTCTGAGAATAATTTAAAGCCTACTTCCAAAAAGTAAAATGTATTTCATACTTTGAGCTTTTCATATCTTTACAATAAAACATGTAATAGTACTTCATCAGCATCTGGGCTTTCATCTAGAAAAAGGTCTGATTTAAAGGCATCAAAAACAATCATTTAAAACCTGCTTTTTGACTTTTACAGTTGTGCTCATATGTTTACATACCCTGGCAGAATTTATGATATGTTTGGGCATTTTTCAGATAATATTTTTTATTTATTTTACTTTGTTTTTTCACTTGTAGTGTTTGGGTGAAGCCATTTATTGTCAAACAACTGTGTTTACTCTTTAAAATTTTTAATGACAACAGAAACTACCCAAATGATCCTGATCAATAGTTTACATACTCCAGTTCTTAATACAGTGTATTGCCACCTTTAACATCAATGACAGTTTGAAGTCTTTTGTGGTAGTTGTGGATGAGGCTCTTTATTTTCTCAGATGGTAAAGCTGTACATTCTTCTTGACAAAACGCCTCCAGTTCCTGTAAATTCTTGGGCTGTCTTGCATGAACTGCGCGTTTGAGATCTCCCCAATGATACACCTGTGTCACAGTAGGAATGGAGTACCTTTCATCATACGCCTTGTTGGCTTCTCTCCAAATGTAACGTTTATGGTTGTGGCCAAGAAGAAAAATTTTGGTCTAATCACTCACTGGAATCACTCATTCCAGAAGTTTTGAGGCTGGTCTTTGTGCTGTTTGGTTTGTTGTAAGCAGGATGCTTTGTGACATTTGCACAGTAATGGCTTTCTGGCGACTCAACCATGCAGCCCATTTTTCTACAAGTGTCTCTTTATTGTGCATCTTGAAACAGCCACACCACTTTTTTCAGAGAGTCCTGTATTTCATCCAAAGTTATTTGTGGGTTTTTCTTTGCATCTCAAACATTTTTTCTGGCAGTTGTGGCTGAAATGTTTGTTGGTCTACCTGACCTATGTTTAGAACAGAATTCCTCATTTACCACTTTTTTTTTATTATGAACACTGCTCATTGGCATTCTTAATTCCTTGGATATCTTCTTATATCCATTTCCTGTTTTATACAGTTCAATTACCTTTTCCCACAAACCCTTTGGCAATTTTTTTGCTTTCCCCATGACTCCAACAGAAACATCAGTGCAGCACTGGATGAAAGATGCAAGGGTCTGTCAGGAGCCCAGAAACTCACTGACCTTTTCTACACACACACTGATTACAAGTAAATAGTTTACAGGTGACGGTGGTTACCTTTAGCAGCCATTTAAACCTGTTTGTGTCACTTGTGTTCATGTTATCAGGCCAAAATCACCAGGGTATTTAAACTTTTGATCAGGGTCAATTGGATAGTTTCTGTTGTCATTATGATTTCAAAAGAATAAACACAATTGTTTGGCAATAAATGGCTTCGCCCAAACACTAACTATAAGTGAAAAAAATGAGGCAGATATTAGAACAAAACAAACGTTTGTGGTTTTATCCTTTTGTCTGAACGCAGCCTTTGAAAAGAGGAGTGTTTCAAAAGCTCAGTGTTTTTTACTGTGAACCGCGGCTGGAGCTGACGAAAAAAGTTAGGAAGAACCTGAAAGTGTCCGAGTATCTGAGTTCTTACGGTCGTTTTAATGACTCTTTGGTGCTTTTTTTAACAATTTACATTTTGTTTGTAGACGTGGTTTAGCATGACTTAAAGAAAACGTTGATGTAGCGTGACCTGAGTTTAGAGAGAGACCTGATTTAAAAAAAATAAAATAAAAAAAAAGGCTGACAATACAGATAAGTGTTGCCTTGTTTTAGTTTAATAGAAATTTGCTGGGACTGTTTAGATGTCTGGCAATAATCTGACATGATTGATTGACCCTTTTAATGTTGCATGTACCAGTGCTTTATACCAGTGCTATTGTTTATTACTCATGTTTAATTTACTTTAGACAGCATTACAGCTGTGACAAAAATGCCAATTGTCCAGGGCCTTTTCTTCCCTTGTGTTTTTGTGGCTGTGGTTTTAAGGAGCCGTTTTTGTCACTTAAAAGACCTTCGTACAGAGCTCCTTGTGACTCTAATAAATACTGATGGTCAATGAATTACATGTCACTGATGGTCTCTCATTTGGGATGTTTCCACTCGAACAGTACTGTACAGGTCGGATCAGTTTACAGGGGGTTACAAGTCGATGAACCCCTCCCGACATGCTCCTGACCGGCTCTTAGGTGGTTGGATAAAATTTTGACATGGTACAGTGTGAACACATAAATCCTGAGCTTCAGCTTTCCTCGTATGTGATTTACTCGTGCAGTGCGACTTGTGGTTCTAATTGAAACACTCTAAAATCACAGTGTATGCCCGGCTTAATAGAAAGCCCACTTTTGCTTCTTCAGGGGTTAATAGTTAAAAAAATAAATAAATACTCAGCAGACCCAACCTGGACTGTGCTGTTCAGTGGAAACGAGGCTAAAATGAGCCAGAACTGATACATGCTCACCAGTGTGAAGGTGGAGGTGTGAATGCAGGGCAAGAGTAAAATGTATAACTGTGGACATAGCTTTTCAGTACATGTCTTTTTTTCTTCCTGAGTCAAGTAATCCCTCAAAACATGTCTGCACTGGTGTGAAGACTGTTCAGCTTTTTGTGAAATGAAACTTGATTGTTCCTCAGGGAAACCACAGATTTCCCCCTTTCTTTATTTTTTATCAAAACTCTTCCATGTACATAACTGCAGCTTTGTAGTAGCATAATCCATTAGGTCAGGTAAATATATATAAAAACACATCAAAATTACATTTCATTGTGTTTTTTAAAGGTGCTGTGTCAAACATTCAGATATAAGTGTCCACTGCCATTTTTACTACAATATTACAAGTGTGGCATCAGGTATAGCTTTGTAGGCCATAAAAGTAACTGTAATGGTAATCAATATGGCACATTTCTTGTAATTTCAGCTGATACAAGACCATAAAATTAAGTCTTTATACCGTCAAGACTCCACACACACAGCAGTGGTGACATAAAATGAGAAAAACTGGACTTTAATGTGTATTCAAAAGTCTAATTTAATTCTTTTCAACACATGCTTTCTTTGATCAGTGCTATACCTCTGTTTGAGAGAATGTACACTTCATCCAGAGCAGATCCATCCGGCTTCCGTTCACAAAGGCGATGCCAAAAAAACAGCTCAAAAAACACTCGCCGTTGTTAGTTTAGTCGCCCGTGTTGTGTCTGAAAGTGAAGAGTTTGGTTCTCCCCATTTGCAGCGAAACTGAACGGTCTGTATTTCTTGGACAAAAAAAAAAGTGTTGTACCTTCTTGTTTGATTTGTTTGTGAATTATATTTGTAAAGATATTAACAAGACAATTAAAGGTTTTTCTATAAACGACAAGTATAAGCGGTATTTATTATCATTTGTAAATTCTATGTATCTAACAATAATTTCCTCTGGTTTTAGGTGGCTTTGATCAGGTTTCAGTTGGATTTAAACATGTTTTAGTTGAAATTGAACAAATTTTAGTTGAATTTGAACAGGGTTTACCTCTTTGTAGAAAAAAAAAACTGGCTATACCCATAAACCTTTATGAACAAATAAAATAAATTGGGTTCAAATCCATCTAAAACCTAGTGCCAAAAATCTCACTACCAAATTGAAGCCAAATAAAACCTCGCACAGGAAAAATATACTGAAGACTCCAAGTTTGCCCACAAGTGGCTTATATTAAACAACATAATCAATATGATACTATATATTTTATAAGTTGCTGAAAAGGCTTTGGAGACATGTGGCTGTTTTTTTATTTATTTATTTATTTTCAAATTCAGGTGAGTTTAAGGTATTTTCTATAGCTTTGTCACAAAATAATACTGTCTATATGACAATCATTTTGTAGTTCCCAAGAATATACCATCACTTAAAATTCTTGGAGAGCTATGTTTTGTACCTCAATGCTTCTAAAATCTCGGCTCTGATTGCAGCCCATTCTTTATCGTGGATAAAGTTTGAGAGTTAGTAATAAATAAAATAACTTTAAAGTAATAAAGTTTGTAACAGTCACTTGTCTCAGCCTTTTGAATAATTTATAGGATCTATGGTGTATTTTATTAATTTGGTATGTTTACATTAACTAATTGTCTTTTAAAACGTGTTAGATTTGTGGTACAACAAATTTATTCATGCAGCCATGATTAATTCAGAATCAGAAAAATGTTTATTGCCATTGTCAGTGAACAAGATTCACAAACTACGAACTTGCTTCGGCGATAAGGAGGGCATGCATAAAATATAAAATAAAATACAAGATAAATAAAAAATATACAGACTAAAACTTGAATATATATACACACAATTTACAGTTTGTTGGATATGGTGCAAAATTTGCAGTGCAATGGATAGTTCTTGATTTATGTGCTTAATAAAGTGACAAGTGTTATGAAGTGTTAAAGAGTCCAATGGCAGAGGGAAAGAAAATGTTCTTATGGTGGGAGGTTCTGGTCCGAATAGACCGTAGGGGAGTGACTCAAATAGTCTATGTCCAGGGTGAGAAGGTAATTAACACCCTTAAAAACTTTACATCCAGAAAATAGTATATGAAAGTAGGCTATAGTTAATTTAAAAGCCGAAATAAATGTTTGTAAATGCTCTACTAATATACTTTGTTACCGCTAGATGGTAGAAAAGCTTTGTTTTCTCGGTCACGAAAGAATGATGAATGAGAGTAAATAGGGGAGGTGCTATAGTAGTATCGCCATAACAACCACGCTGACGTCAACGTGCGCAATGACGCTCCTCCCATATTTGTACGTCCAACCCCCTTTTAGAATAAAACTGCAGTCATTCGAAGAGAAATTATATCTTGACAACACTCAGCAGTATTTTCATTTGAACCAGCGGTGAATCCATACATTTCACTGTAGAAAACCCCAAATTAACAGGGAAATTGAGAAAACATTTTTAAAAGAGCGGGACCTGAGTTTGGACGTTGAGATTTGACCCACTTTTGTAGAAAAAGCGGAAATCCACCGTCCATTTCAAACCAATTGTTTTATCCTATTTTAGCTCGTGTTTGGATTTTTCTCTTAGGTCTCTGCCCTTATTTAGATGGCAAGCTTCCCAGACTCTGTAAACGAAAATGATATAGGTAAGTAATGCATTTATTCTTATATTTGCACTAAAACAAATAAACGTTTTTAGCATCCAATGCGTTTTCCAGACTGCTAACGTTCACGTATTAGCTAATTGGCTAACGCACGGCGCTAGCTTTGCACCAAAATAACTCGTGACGGTGAGCTCATTTTCTTAAATTGTTCTGCTGTTTTAACTGTACCATGCTTTACAAACTTTTTTCTACTTGTATTTAGTGTCCTTTATGGTTGATTGTTGGGCGTGTTGAAGTTCCGGGGCCTCGTTGCTCTTCTTGGTTTTCATCCTACTTTTCCTACAGCGCGTACATTCTTCGAGTTTTTTGACAGTTTAATCTGCTTTAAATAGTTTATATTCGGTTAGTCAATGGTTGATATAGTCGTACAGTTAAGTTTCTTGTATCATGTTTTCTAATCGTTTACCGGGTTCAAATCTTTTTTTTTTCCTAAAACGGCGTCCCCTCCCCCATTTCTCAGTGATTCATAGCTTTGCGATGAGTGGACGACGTGCGTAGCGACACGTAAAAGGCAAAAAAAAAAAAAAGACCCGCGGTGGACGATTATTACAAACTGAAGCATGCTTGCTTTGTGTATTTCAAGATCCTTTTAAAAAGAAAAACATAACTCCCCAACAGAATGTGGTCACACTCTTGAATATATTTTATATAATTACTGTATTTGTGTGTGTATTTTTTATTTATTTTTATTTTTTTGCTTTATTTTTCTTAATTGGTACTATTTAAATTGTTCATAAAATACAACAGGGTCTTGTTTAAGGTGGTGCTGCTGTCTGTGAATATTTAAGTGACGTGGGCTAACCTTTAAAATGGGGATGTGCTTAACTTGGATAGAATTTGCATCCACACTGACTTATTAATCCTCTCTGAGAGTATAAATTGCCTCCAGGAGTTGACACTCCTTCGATTTATTTGATATATGGTTTATTGCTTATTACAGAATAATTCAATACAGTGGTAAGCCATGGCTTTAGGGGTTTCTGGCTCCCAGAATGTTTTCTTTTATTCAACATCATCCCCAAAGGCTATTAAATAATAGCCCAATAATTAGTTGTGTTGTTAGTCAAAGTTATTAACCAATGAGAAGCGTGCGTTGTGACAAGCCCACTCCTGTTTGAGAAGGTGAGCCTTGCTGCTTGGGCGTTTTCTGTGATGGATGTAATGTGACAGATTAACTCTCGGGCTTACCAAAGAATTACCACAACAAACGTATCCATAACAAGAAGCAAGCAACAGTTTGACATATTGGATTGTTGAAGCTTTACATGAAAGGTGCTCCAGTATCTCATCAGGCATTAAAGCCGCTTTGTAGTTTCTGAAAACCGGTTGTACTGGCAGCCACCCTTCTGACTTTTGTTGTTCACGTTGCCAATCATGCAAAAGAGACCGTGTGAGCTTTTCCTAGAAAGACGAGCAAAAGACTGAGAAATGTCGAGTTCATGGTGCTGCACCATTTCTCATTTAATATCAACCGAAGTCACATGAAATGGTACTTCTATGGTCAGTGTCATCTTTTTGGTCATGGGTAGTAGGTGAAAGCTTAGTTGGAAAAAAGGATAAGGCCAGGTTTTTGAGTTTTTTTGGAAGATTTTATCATCTATCACCAAATGTTTAATGTACAACTCCCTCTGTTGGAGCCAATGAGAACCCTGCTTTTAGCAACAAGCCCACTCCAGCCTGGAAAATGTTACAGTGGGGAAACTCAACCCAGTTAATGAGTGTTGAGTAATACTTTGGCCAACAGCAGCTGAATTGACCCTTGTCTTTTTCAGGTAAGGCTAAGTTCATCGGTGAACTGCTGGTGCCCGTCGCTCCCTTCGATCAGAAGTCCGGGCGGGAGGCGTGGACCGTGGCCTTTGCACCCAATGGTTCCTACTTTGCTTGGTCTCAGGGCCACCGTATCGTCAGGCTTGTTCCTTGGTCGAAATGCCTAAAAGACTTGTAAGTATCCAATAAAACACAAACTGAGTAAGTGTAGTTCTGAGAAAATAAATCAATTTCAGATAGCACAACCCTGTTCAAAGTTTGAGTAAACAGTTTAAGAAATGTAGGTCATAAGACCATCTCCAGTTTTTTCCAGGTGATCACTGTAAGCTGCTCATCTGCATTTGGAAAATTACAAGACAAATAATGTTGCGTAATATGTTTACAGACTTGAATAGAGCCATAGACTGTAAAATGCATCATGGGACAGGGGGGTTGACACGAAAGCGAGGGTCGGATCCAATTAAAACATTCACAGTGCTAAGGCAGTTTTTTTTTTAATAATACATTTTCAACATTTTTGTCTTTTTGTCTCTATGTAATCATTTTTATGGAGACTCTTATAAATATTTACTTGCAAATGAGTTGGCCCCACATTTTCAAACGGGGACACTTACATTTTTTCCGCTAACACATGAAAGGGTATTGGTTGAACACCAGCTGTAAAAACACAACTGCAGTGATTGGTGCAATAGAAATTGTTACGTAGCTAAAGATTTCCAGGTGTTTTAGGGTGTAGTCAATTTTGAGTTGAGCACAGCCTTGCCCTTTGACAGACAACAGTATGCATCACATCTTTGGTATTTAATTGGATTATAAATGTTATCTTCATTCATAGAAGTCATCAGCCCAGTCAAGTTTGAATGTGTGCTTTTACAACTTTGATTGGCGTAGGCCTTTTTTCGCTCGGGGATCACTGTGGCTAGTGTATTTTTTTTTTTCACTAGCCACTATTTAGTTGCTGAAATGTTTATCTGTTGTATGTGGTAACGGTAGTCTATCATTGAATTCCAGCAAAATAGGATCGTTAATTTGTCACAACTTGCCTTAATGATAAAATGATAGCTCTGTAATATCATAATAGTGGAAATTCTGTAAAAATTATTAATTAAGGAATTTCCATAGAAACATTAACATGTATAGGGTTTTATAACTATGTAACTTCTAGACATTTAAACAGGACTGAGAACACATAATTACTATAGCTATTTATTAACATGTTATTACGAAACTTAATGAGCAAAAATAAAATTATCTCCCTAAAATATATCTATGTAGTTACAGCTAAAAACTCTGTCATGCTTTAAATGTCCTAAATTTTGACCTTTTTTTTTTTTTCCGAATATGGCATTGTGTTCTGGCTCCATAAATTTGACTTCATAGCCTCTTGTGACACTGTATCTGACATCACTGTCCCATGGTCCACTTTTATATCATCTTTGAATATCAGTGGAAGCTAAGTTTTATTATTTTTATTTTATTTTTTTCGATTAAAGTACAATTTAAATGGTGACATATCAGGATTAGCAGTAAAATATGTTCAAACATCAATAAATATAAAATGCAGTGTCATGGTGTATGGACGCTATTATCAGTAGGATGTTTTTTTTTTTTTTTGCAACAAAGCAATGACTGCACTTTGGTCTCAAGGAAAGGTACGATGAGATAATTCACCGACTATAAAACCATTTAAGGAATGTGGATGCTTTGTTGTGTTAAGTCATTGCTAGTACTTTCTCGAACCGTGCTGGTGTTTAAACCGAAGGACACTCCTTTTTAATCCCAGGGACTGTTAATGTCCTGTTTGTCTGCTCAGTCTGACCATGTGACTGCTTGGAAGTTGTCTGTGGAAAAAGCCAGTATTGTCCCCAAACAACAGAGTGAATGAATGATTTGTTGCTGAGTTCTCCATTTGGCAGCATTTACCTTGCATCCCAGCCTGAGTAAACCCCAAACGCTGCAAAACAACACTGATAAATGGCTGCTACGTTTTGGGTACTTGGCAAGGTTTAACAAATGTTTTATACGTTTTTAGAAACTGATACTTTAAATGTGAATAGAGGTCTTTTTGTAACAAATGTCTGACTAAATACTTATTAGCTTTTTGAACAAAGAAGTACATATTAGTCTAATCTTCTTTTTAACTTGCTGCAAACTAGTCAATCATTAACAAGACAATAGCAGTCTAACACACACAACTCTCCAATGGTCTCATAGTTTATTACCTACAATACAAATTGGTGGTATTTTTGTTTTTGGCATGGCTTTAAACAAAATTGTCCCCAACAACTTTTCTGGGCACATTACATAAAAGGAAATTGTTAAGAAAAGAGGGAGGCAGTAGCTCAGTGGGTAGAGCGGTCGTCTTTCAACCGGAAGGTAGGCGGTTCGATTCCTGCTCTCCCCACAGTTCATACTGTCGTTGTGTCCTTGGGCAAGACACTTAACCCACCTTGCCTCCAGTGACTGTAACACTGGTAATGTAATGTAATGTAAGTCGCTTTGGATAAAAGGGTCTGCTAAATGAATAAATGTAAATGTAAGTAAAGTGGTGTATTTCTGATATTGCAAGGACTATACTCATTATACAATGGTACACATTACAAAATTTGAGTGTTTTTGCGACACATGGGTCAGATTTATCACTGGAATGAGACACTCCCTAGAACAGCTTTGGTAGCCCTAAAGAGACACGCAATGGTGGAAATAACTAAATGTTATTTCATTTAAATTCTTTCCGTTTTCACAAAATCCAAAAAGTAAATCCAACGAGACCCCGTTGAACTACAACTGAAAGATGAAAAAGACCCCAAATCATTATCACTGTTTCTTATTGGCACCATTTTAAATAATTCATATAGTTTTTACTTCTAATTGTGTATCAATGTGCTAGAATTTGACTTAAAGGATTTTAACTTAATACATTTTTTTTTTTCTAACTCTAGTTTTGTTGTTGTTGTTGTAGTTCGGTGGGCCACAGCGGAGAAGGCACCAATGCCGGAAGCCCGCGGCGGCTGTCCCGCCAGAACAGCAGCGACGGGCAGCTCATCCCAGCGTCCGGTGAGCCCCGCGAACACACCATCGACTGCGGTGACATCGTCTGGGGCCTGGCGTTCGGCTCGTCGGTCCCCGAGAAGCAGAGCCGCTGCGTCAACATCGAGTGGCACCGCTTCAAGTTCGGACAGGACCAGCTGCTGCTCGCTACGGGCCTCAACAACGGGCGCATTAAGATCTGGGATGTTTACACTGGTGAGGACAAACGTAATGGCAAATAGGGAGAAAGTGTGAAGGGGTCAATAGAGTCTATGTGGAGGAATTCATGAGCGCAATGGCCGCCTCATTGTGCACAGAGGCTTGGCCATAATACACAACTCTTAATGATTTATGAGTGTTCTCTTGACACTGGAGACCATTGTTGAGTCTTTCCTGAGTCAGTCAGACCTCTTCAGCTGTAAAGAACACTAAATGGAGCCTTTGGCGGGAGTTACTGTGGAAAGAAATTTGTTGCACATAAGTCCCGGTTGATTTCATCTGCTACATTACGCACATTCCTGCTTCCGTCAAGAATATCCTACGGCAAAACAACTAGAGAGGTGTGGCTGGCAGAAAACACATGAATTGTAGTTACTTTTATTTTCAACGAGAACAAGATTGGTCTTTTAATTCTTTCACATGTGGGGGAGTTTGTACCCTAAAGTATTCATCACTTTGTGTTGCTAAAAACGTCTCCACCTCCGTCCACTTTTGCTTTACTCGCCCACTATCCTTTTACTTTTAAAAACACAAACTTATCCACTATTCTTATACCATAGTTTAACATTTTGTGAAGCCAAACATTTCTAAAATGTGCATTTAGGGATTCACAATCCCTTTTTATTAATTGTGTTTTTACTATCAATGATTACAGACATGTTTACAGACATTGTTTAAAGGAGCCAAGCGCTTGTGGTATCTTAACTATATTTGTTTTTTGAGACGAAGGGCTAAAACTAAATGCAGATGGAAAGCGGTAACTAACATAACCTCGCAGTGGAAAAGGGTTTTTGTGTGTGTTGTGTAACCTCTTGGCTCAGTGAACAACACCAGTGGAGCTGAGCCTGGGTCACTCGGACTAAGAAAAGACAAAACAGCAGGTGTCCAGTGACTTCAGACTGGGTTATGTTATTGCATAAGAACAAATTTGAGCTTTCTTATTTCATTATTTCAGTTGAGTGTTTCCTGGGATTTATTACTAATCCATGTCGATGTAATGGCGCTCTTTGCAGGAAAGCTGCTGCTGAATCTGATGGATCACACTGATGTGGTCCGTGACTTGACCTTTGCCCCGGACGGCAGCCTGATGCTGGTGTCTGCCTCCAGAGACAAGACGCTGCGAGTGTGGGACCTCAAAGATGACGGTATGGCCACAGGAAACTTGTTTTACATTGACACAGATGTTTGCGAGAGACTTTTCCTTAAAAGCTGCAGTTTCCTGTTTTGTTTTTTTTTTTTTTTATATAAAGCTCACGTATGTGGTAACTAAAAACTATTTTAGTTTAGTGCTTTTTAAATGTCTGAAAATGAGCGGGAGATTATTCAACAAGACAGCATGTGAGAAAAGGGCTTACATTTTTCATGAAACCAAACAAAGAGCCAGGCCTTGAACCTCAGCTCATTTCAGTTTGAAACGATTAGGGTAGAACTACTACTTACTGCTTTGTCTCGAATCCAAGTGAAGCTGATTCTATGAGGATTTGTGATGATGATTTATAGCGTTGGCGTCCAGTTAACCACAGATCTAAGCAGGCTGTTGTGTCCCTGCTCAAGGCTGGTTGCTTACTGATAATTTTGTTGTTGCATTTGTTGTAAATGCAAAACCCAAAGCAGCAGACAAGCATTTTTTATTAACATTATTTTTTTTATTGGTTTCATTTAGCCACCATTTAGTCATTACATTTACATTTACATTTATTCATTTAGCAGACCCTTTTATCCAAAGCGACTTACATTACATTACCAGTGTTACAGTCACTGGAGGCAAGGTGGGTTAGGTGTCTTGCCCAAGGACACAACGACAGTATGAACTGTGGGGAGAGCGGGAATCGAACCGCCTACCTTCCGGTTGAAAGACGACCGCTCTACCCACTGAGCTACTGCCGCCCCGTCATTAGCCTCATTTGTTTTAAACTAAATGTCCAATCACGGCACAACACTTTCACACATTTCAGAATAAAACTCATTCTGAAAGCCATTTTCTAAAATGTCCGCCCCTTTTTTTATATTTAACAGCCTTTTGGGTTGTGTTTTCTTGCAGGTAACATGGTGAAAGTCTTGCGCGGGCACCAGAACTGGGTTTATTGTAGCGCCTTCTCCCCAGACTCCTCCATCCTGTGTTCGGTTGGCGCCGGCAAAGCAGTAAGTTCCTCCTGTTTTATTTTATTTTTTTTAATGGTATGCTAGCTACTGTGTGTGTGCTATGGCTTGTGACGGTTATGCTTAATCAACCTTTTTCCATATATTTCCACTGCTCTGTGTCAAGAGTAGTTCAAGTACCCACTGTTAAAACAGCTGGGTTTGTTTGCTCAAGAAACAGTCTGTATTGTACTAATGTTTGCATGAGTACAGACTTGTAGACAATGTAAACTTGTTCCACTGCTCAAACCAGATGACCCTATGTTTGTTTAAGTTAAGAAAGAAGCATTAACTTTTTACTCCGTGTTAGAAATGTATATTAAAAAGGGAAGTAGGTGTAAATATTTTCACTTCTGCTTATCGATTCTCATCAAAAGTTTGTTGTGACGAGTGTGAGTACGTGTCAATGTCATTAGATGTAAGTCCTTGTGTGGGGGATTAGGTGACCTCTGGACAAGTCATTTATCTATTTACAGGGAGGTTCCGGCGGTGGAGGGAGGGGAGCCTGTCCTTTTCACAGTGAAGAGATAACTACTCATAAACAAACAAATCTATTTACTTTTACTTATCTACTACAACATGGTTAAAATTTGTCCATTTTGTAAACCGTGTTCTACAATAACGTTTGGATATGTAGCTAAGAATGATTAATAAAGTGAGCTATGCAAAAGCTAACGGGACTTCTAACAAAACTGAACACTTGTTTTTTTCCCTTTACCTCAGGCTCGTTAATAAGTCAAATTGAGACATAAGTTTGAATGATATATTTAATGCAGTACTTTATTTTACGAGACATTGTTCACAGTGTGAAGGCTAATGCTGCTGCTAGTGTCAGAGCCACTCAAATATTGTCCATAAGTCACTGCAGGTGCTACGGTTCTCGTATTTCCTCTGTATCGTCTTGGTTTAACAAAATGGCACTAAATGGACGTAAAAAGGAACAGCGTAGTGTCTGTGTAACGTGGTGTAGACTTGTTGATTAATCTAGAGTTTATGTAGCGTTAAGCTAGACTTCAAAGACTGAGCGGGCTAAACCTAAACCGTTTTATTTTTCCCCACTTTGCAATGACAATGAAAAAATTGTTAATAACCCTAATAAACACATTCTGATTGATTACAGCTAGTTATTTACCATTTTCTCTACTTGCACCAACAATCAATTTGGTTAAACCTTTTGTGCGTCCATTTTGAATCGATAAGCAGAATGTGACAGGGGTTCAGTCCATTATACATTTACTTTCCTGTCTGTACCATATTTTACTTTACAACATTGACTAGTCTTGTTACCATACACCAGTTTAATATCAAAGCCTAGTCCAGTGAACACATGTAAAGCCTGTAGTTAAAGGTAAAATAAATCAGGTGGCTGCTGCTGGTGGTTGTCCCTACAGTGTCTTGCTCTTCCTGTCACAGGTCATGGCAGAGCTCAGTGTGGGTTGGTTTTGAACGGAGATGCTGCGCTGACATTTTTGAGCAGCCGGTGTAAACGCGGCCAAAGGCACCTGACCTGTACGTAGGTGCTGCTCCGTGTCTGTCTACCTCTACAATGATTTGTAGTTATAAACTCTCCATAAAAATGTTAAGTTTAATACCGCCCCTTGTTCCATCTCACTCTATCTCCCCCCTCCCCCCCTTTATTTTATTTTTTAAGCTTAAGCCCAATTTCTGCTAACTTCCCTCTTTTTGTTTATTGGGCGAGAATTACTGTCCGTCTGAATGTGTGTAGCTTAAACCATGAAACATTAGTGCATCTAGATCCAAGACCCAAATATCCAGCTTTAATCAAACTAGCTCTAAAACTATACAGACAGGCCTAATTCCTGCTCCTTTAATAGACTTTACTGTTTGTAAGTAACTGTGGATCACTTTAGAGAAGTTCAGAGGGCTGTTGCCGGAAGCCGATTGAACAAACTTTCTGATAAAAACCAAACAAATCCAAACTGGGTAACTTTGGGTTCATCTGTTGCACAATGCTGGTTATCAACTTTTTCTATCAACTCGGGTTTAAACACGTAACCAATGATCACTAGGCATGTCTTTGCAGTGATCAGCCGATGGCAATCGCCCTGGATGGAAAAGGGTGCAGGGCTATTTCTGCTGAGAAACAGGAAGCAACATGGTTTCAGCCTAAAACAGGAGAAAATGCTGATTGTATTAGTTTTAAGACAGTAATTTTAATTGGCTCACTCTGATTATAGTCCAACTCATATTTTGTGATGTTTCACATTAAATGTGAATTGTTTTGACATTAAAACGTGTGCTCAGAAATATATAAAAATGATCAATCAAAAACAATTTACACATTTTGTAATAAAACTTGTGTGTGTGTGACCCAAATACAGAAATATTGTTGCAGCAAATAAAATTTAAATCTTTGTTGTGTGCAGAGTTTAATAAAGAAGCATATTCTCTGAAACAAAAGAGAAAAAGGCCAAGAACAAAGGTTTTGATGCAGCGTCAGATCCTGACTTTAACTTTGCTCACATCTGATTGGTCCTAACCTAACCTAATTGTCTAAACCTGTTCCAGAGCAGGGTAGCCCTGTTGAGTAAGTTACCATGGCGATGAAACCGGCTCAAAACCAAACCACTTTCTGGAGACAGAAAACTCAAGGGTTTGCTCAAACTTAACTTAAACTTAACCTGAACTTACCTGGATCTAAACTTAAACCAGCTTCCGGCAACAGCCCTCTGGAGTATTTTTCAGCTGATTTGATGAAGTTCTATAGACTTAAATCCAATGTTATTTGACAGTACTTTTTAATTTAACCACTGTGGAACAAGAAGTAGATTGTTGCTCTATAATAAGGTACAACAAACCTTGATGCACCAAAAGAGAAATATAACATAAACAGGTTTGAACCTAAATGAAAACAGTAAAAGAAGAAACAGGGACAACTGACTGTAGCTCATTAACAGCATCGTAACAGACTAATCTCATGAAGCACATGTTCAGTTTGTGGAGAGGGTTTAGTTCTGAGGTCTCTGTGTGTAGTGTGTGTATTGTGTACTTTGCCAGAGGTGTCAACCCTTTGGCCATAAAATATTCTTTTCTTTTGCAGTATCTGTCTCTCTTCGTAGGCTTCGGCCGGAGGTGCGAGCCTATTGTAAACAGAGCACTAAAACTCTGAAAGGGGAAACCAGTGGAGTAACATTATGTTACCTTAAGTTACTACTTGTTTTATTTTCTCTTTTTGTGTAGACCTTTTGTTAAATTGTTAGACTTTAACATGCATTTATGAGTTAACAGATGTTTAGTTTAGTCACTGTTACACATTTAGTTACAACATGTTCAAATATTTAGTGTAGGACACAGCTGCTGCTTGTGTAGCATGTGCCTTCATTTGTTTGGCCTGTTTTAAAGTTACAGACATTAGACTGACACAGAGCATAACTCTTTTGCTTAATTTTAATTTGCATCATTAGTAAACACTAAGTTAAAGTTAGCTGTAGCCAGTGCTCTGTTCTCTTCTCTGGCTATAACAAGCCTCTCTTCACATTACAGGTGTTCCTATGGAATATGGACAAATTGACCTTGATCCGGAAACTGGAGGGGCACCACAATGACGTGGTGTCATGTGAGTTCTCACCAGATGGGGCGCTGTTAGTCACCGCCTCCTACGACACCCGCGTCATCGTGTGGGACCACCATAAGGCCACCATCCTGCTCGAGCTCGGGTGAGGGAACACTCAACATTTAACAAACCACTTGGTCACTAAACTCAATAAGGCTAAATATAATGGTCGGAGTTTTAGTCCTGGTTTTTACCTGGTTCTGAGAGGCCTCTGCAAAATTAACGTGCATAATCAGTGCAATAATGAATAGAAATCTGAGCATTAATACAAGTCAACAAAAGAGAAAAATAATAAAAAATTTATCAAAGTTCTTCTGAAGAAGCCAAATATTGTAAATCTAAAATGTGAACGTCCTTTTTAACTGTTACTGGTGTGTGTGTGTGTGTGTGTGTGTGTGTGTGTGTGTGTGTGTGTGTGTGTGTGTGTGTGTGTGTGTGTGTCCCTCTGCAGCCACCTGTTCCCTCCTCCGTCTCCCATTTTTGCCGGAGGTTCAAACGACCGCTGGGTTCGCTCTGTGAGCTTCTGTCCCGACGGACGACACATTGCCAGTGTCACAGACGACAGGTGAGGCTCCACAGCTCAGGCTTTAGTTCCTCAGTGATATAGAGAAGTCTGTTGAAACTGATTCTGTGGTTTGTCATGTGACTCTGAAATGAAGCTGTCAGCATATTGCACATCCGGTCTGTAACGAAGAGCTCAGAAAAAACAAGAGCTCAGAGGTTTGTGGACTTTGAAATTATCGACTGGTTTTCAGTTTAAAGATTAAAACCTCTGCTACTGACAAATAAATACACAATGAGCCATTTTAAATACTCTAAACTCAAATCATAAGACAGAATTAACTGGCTTTTGGAAACTACTGTTTTTAGCTCCTTCTCCAGCTTAAATTGTGGCATTAATGAGTTCCTCATTTAAATGGCTGCCACCTACAGTATGTGTACCATGGTCATACTTTATTTGCTGATTGTAATTCACATCTAATAAGACGGAGGGAAAACTCCGGTTATAAAAATACCCGTGTCCGTGTGGACTAGGCCTTAGTAAATATAAGCAGTCGTAGTGTGAACATGGCCTCAGTGTGTCGTCTGTTTGACTGAGTCCGAGTGTAAACAGCCTCCTGCAGCAGAAAAGCCCCACTGTTTGTCTCTGGGTTGTTTTTTATTTTTTTCCCCTCAGAGCCACTGTACTGGGTCTGTTTTAAACTGATCACATGACATGTCACAGGTCAACTATTAACCCTATAAAACCATTTGTATCATATATGCTACTTGAGTTTCTGAGACCTCTAATTTACCAACAAACGCCCAGTGTATCATATTTGATACAAAAAATATCTCAAACAAAATGATATTTAAATTTTTTTTTTTGATTTTCCTAAAATGTTTAATAAACCTCTCGGTTTCAAAAAATTAGAATTTTCTGGCCATTTTTTGATGTGTCAGGCTTTACAGGGTTAATCACCTACAGAATACTTCTGCCAAAAAGAACTAATGGTCTTCTCACACACATTACTCCACATTTCATACAATTTTAAGAATAAAGACCTGGATTAAAATGGAAGATGACACTAAGCAAATATATGAAGAATAGCCTTAATAGTTTATTGTCTTTTTAACTGTGTACAAGACCAGTGTTTGTTACTGCATGAAGATTAAGTTGAGAGCGTGTGTAAAATTCCAGCTCTGGGTTCAGCGTTAACGCCCCCGCAGTTATTTTTCAGCCACATTACTTATGTGTGAATGAATCGCCAGTATTTATGCATGTTTTGTCGTGTCTGATACTGAAGCCCCAGTCATAAGAACACCATTAGCAAGAAACTCGTGAAAATGACTTCAATGCAAGTGCATGAAGAGTCCAATCAGTATTTATGTGGTCTTTCTGTCGGTACAGACTAGCATTCTTTTATTTTTTTTCCACTGTAGATGTGGCTAGTCGACTTTCTTTCCTGTCTAATATGTGATCTGCGTTTCCAGGTTGGTTCGTTTTTGGAGCATCGAGCACAGGGCTCCTCAGGCCATCGCTTCTCTTTCCAACGGTCTTTGCTGTGCCTTTTCTTCTGAGGGAGGAGTCCTGGCTGCTGGGTAAGGTCCTGCTACATGAACTCACTCACACTGGCAGTTTGTCAGAGCAGAGACGTGGCAGAGAGGCTGTAGTGGAGCACGCTCTGGGAAATCTAACCAGGTCTTTTATGGGATAGACACTTCAACAAATCAAACCAATTCAGGAATTAAACATGTCTGAGAATATAGGACCAGTGTTATTAGTCAAGTATAAGACAAAGAAATTGGTAAAATGTTGAGGAAAAGGGTGGTTTTAGTTTAGTTTTTGGTGTTCTCCTTTATCACACTTAACATTAATCCTAAACAGGTCTTACTATTTAGAGTTGTTTTGTTTGTTCTTCTTTTACAGTGTTATAGGAAGGTTGTCACGCCCCTTTTAGGAAGATCCCTTCAGTCCCTAGAAAATATTGAATAGAAGTCAACAGGGAGCTTTTTAATGGAAATCTGTAAAAGATTTTACACATTACATTATGTTCCCTGCAGTGATGAGTTCAGCAATTGTTAAAGAATGTTCATATTTAATTAGTACACTACTGTATAGAGACAAATTTATATGAAATTTAAGTAAAATATACAGAACGGATGACCATTTTTCTGAAAGGCTACAGCCATTGTTAAAGTGCTCAAACTTCACTCAAATACAGCCTGTCTTGTTTACAATATGCAAATCTAAAATATCACCCATTTTCTGACTAACCTGTTGGACTTAAAATTGATATTTGGTCTTTTTTGAGCACTTGGAAAAAAAAAACAAGCACTAACCCTGTTCCAAACTGACTCACCATTTCTCTGTAAACAGATCTGTTTATCGTGGTCAGACTGAAGCAGTCCTTGGTGATGTATATTGTAAGAGACACTGGTAGAAAGAACAAAAAACTGTCAAACACATTTTAAATATTGATAGTTACTTTTGTAGTTTTAGTTGAATTTTAGGAAAATAATCATGTTACACCTCAACCCATCGTCCATTTTTGTTCTAACCCATTGTGACAGTATTCATACCTGACTGTCCCGTTCCTCTCTGTCCCCTACAGGACTCGTGACGGCAGCGTTCACTTCTGGGAGTCCCCTCGCAGCGTGGCCAGTCTTCAGCACCTGAGTCGAATGACCCTGCGGCGCGTCATGACCACCCAACACGTTGAGTCGCTGCCCATCCCCACGCCTCTCCGCGACTATCTCACCTACAGGGTCATCTAACCCGGACCCCTTCCTCCCTCCTGGACTTGACCCTAACAGCCGTCCGACACAACTAAACCCAATACAAACTCCTGTCCTTGTTTTGTACATATTTATTTTTCTAAAGTGCTTCAGTGGAGTTCAGTTCTCAACAAAAGGTCAACAGTTTCCGTCGGTCGGTCGGCTGTCGCTCGCGGCTCGTATGTTCTTCCTCTGTCTTGAAACGGCTGTTGTTGCACTTATCTTTGTAAAAGGCTGGGCTGTGGTGCTTGGGCCAAAGGGAAAGGTACATGGTTTTAAAATGAGAAAAAATGTCTCGCACTGGCTTAGGGTCTGTGTATTTTGTTTGAGCTATACAAAGAACAGTTAACTTTGCTGCAACACGTCTTCAAAGCTAAGCATAACAGACAATAACCTAGTTTTAAGTAGCCATTAGACAACATTTGGACCAGGTTGAAAAAGCTCTATATTAGGTCACTTTTTGTGACTTTACTAAACATGTTTTTCAGTTGCCTTTTATAAACATATCAAACACTAAGTTTTATTTTATTTTTACTAACATTTTGTAACTGAAGAAATATGAGGTTGTAGCAACATCTTGTAAATTTATTGTAGACGGTCCATTTTGTGGTCTAACAGTTTGATCAGAAATGAGACGCAACCTGAGATTTCTGCTTCATAAATTCAACTCAAGACCTGAATAAGTCCTAGTCCTAAAGTCTGAAGCAGCAGTGACATCTTTCCAGCTTTAAAGTGACCATTTTGTAACATTTTAAATCACTACTGTTTCTAAAGTACTTTACACTCCCTTAGATCGGAGTTGGTGGGACAAAATCAAGGTTTTTTGTTAAATATATTCAACTATAGACCTGACAGGTGCAATGCAGGAACAGTGTCTTTGGCTTTTTGACTAAACCAAGGTGAAAATCTGACAATCTCCAATCTAAGCCCCTTCAATGCAAAAAGAGCTTAACTAGCCACAGCCAGTGTCAAAATGTAAACCCTTGTCTTTAAAATCTCTTAATTTGTCTAAGAGCTATTTTAATTCTCAAAAAGGAATTATAGAAGAGTTTGAATAAGAATTTGATAAAATGTTATAAAATTCATTCATTTTTGTTAGAAACTTGACTCTACAGTTGAGCTAACCTGAAGCAGCAATGATTAAGTCTTTCTAACTTTCTGTTAGTTTGATGATGGTCTTAAACAGTATTACCATTCTCCTTTTCTTGGTCAAACATGCGGGCCATAAGACTTTTTTTTCCCCCTCATTTTCTTACCACTACATCAAGTCTTACACTTTTAAATCAAGAAATCCCACTTCACAAACGGCTACCTCTTTACTTTTAGTGCTCACCATCTAGTCCAGCACCCAAAAGACACCTCGAAGGAAAGACATGACAATTTCTTTGCTTGTGCCTTGACACTTCTGTTTCTAAACCCACTCTGTGTGTATTCTGTCCTCACTGTCGCCTTAGCTATCACTTCTAGTTTATGTTTTTAAAGTCCAGCCTGAAAGTTTTTCCCAAAGCAACCAGTGTTTTACACTTTCTTCTCTCGTACGAATGTGTTTCTTTATAACATGTACAAATCTATCACATATCACCTTTTTGGTTTTTTTTTCCTCATTTATAGCTTTGGCTGTTTTTTATTTTAATTTTTATATATTTTTATATTTTTTTTTACCTATTAATGTGAAAGCAACACTGCTAAAGCGCACTCTTCTCTTTGCCTAGAACACATCACACGATCAGCTCTGTTTTCATAAAACGTGACTGGAAACACACTCCAAGAGTCTGTCCCGAATGAAAGTGAGTTTTTTTGCTGTGGGAGATGAAAAAAACTCACTCACTTGGCAATAAACTTTGAAGTCTGTGCTAAAAGCCAAAGGTTTGTACAAATTGGTCAGGTTTTCTATCGTTTTTTCAGTGTTCATTTATTTTTCTTAAACAGCTGCAACTAAGGTTCTCTTCCAAAAAAACTCTTATTTGGGGGGGGACCCTGGCCTGCATGAGTTTGCTGCAGTATATATATTGAGTGTATATATGAATGTAAAGATTTCACAGTTGTAATGTTTCATGTGTTTTTAGTTTGAATAAAGACTTTTGGACAAAATTAAGCAAAGGTTTGTTTGTCATTTTGTGCAGACTTTACAGATTTTAAAGGTTTTCTTGACACTTTTTTAACCCAAATACTGACTTTGATAATCATTATCACGTTTGTGGCTCAGTGGTAGAGCGGTTGTCCCTCAACTGGAAGGTTGGTGGTTCGATTCCCGCTCTCCACATAGTTCATACTGATGATGTGTCCTTGGACAAGACACTTTCCTCCAGTGATGTTCCAGTAACACTGGTAATTAGAAGTTTAATGTGAGTCACTTATAAATGAAAGCGTCTGCAAAATGAATAAATGACTAAATGTAGTTGACAGTTTTTTTACAGTAAAAGTCATGAGCATACCGAACAATACGGTAAATACACAATGCACCGTAACTAGTTTTTTTTTTATTACAGCATTCTTGAATAATTGTCTGGACAATGTTTGGAAGGAAATATTCACAGTTAAATAAAGTTGAAGCCAAAATCATGTTTGAACTGAATTAACAATTCTGAATTTTATATTTACAAATAAAATATAACCTTTTTAAAATACAAAATTTTGGAAAGTATCAAATCAACACTGCTATAATTGTCACTTTCAAAACCAAAATACAGAGCTTTAAATCAATACATGTAAAAAATAAACGGTCAAATTTACAGTAAAAATTAGCAGCTGTAGTTTTGCTGTTTTTTTATGTAAAAATCAAAGGGTCATTATAACAGACAATACGGTAAATACACAAGCAGTTTTAAGGTAATTAACTTGTTAATTTTATGGCACAGTAATCAACATTGATAAGTAATGAGGCACTGAAATATTTTACGTTTACACATTAAACATATGACTAGTGTGAATACACTGACCTTAAAACCAACACTTGAGAATTCTATTTTTACATATTTACAGATACATTTTATGGAGAATACATGATATAACCATGATATATATTTTTTACATAATCTATAAATATTTGTGTTTTATGCTAGTTCAGTTTTCACTACAGTTGTATATTATTTTCTACTTTACTGTTTTTAGCGTTAACGTTGTATGGTATTTTAACGTAAAAAATTTAAAACTCTTTTGTAACATGAATGTGTCCGATTTAGTTGTTTTAAAGCGCTACAGTTAACATCTTTGGTCCTTGTAACAGCCTTCACACGAGTCTGTTTTATTGGTTTACATTATCCAGCCACAGCAGAGGTCTGTGTCGCGTCTGGGGCCGAGTGGAAATGTACTGAGATGCTCTGACACGTGACACAGTCAGGTTTATCATTGACCGAGGCTCGGGTTAAACATTAGTCACTCTGAGGCTTTATTGGAGCAGGTTAAAGGTGAATAGACTTTGGTAAAAATTACATGTTGTTCTCGGGAATTTGCTTGTTTTTACTGCTTAAATTGTAAGGTTTAAATATATATTTAATATGTATTTATTCACACGTCCTTCCCTCTGAGAATACAGTCAGTTTTTCTACTGTCAATAATTAATCCTGGATGTATTTATTGCCGTTTTCTGCAGCAGTAAACATTAGTAAAAGGAAATTATTTCAGAGACCGACTTTAATGTCATTGAAACTCTTTACCTATTTACTCTTTTAATATCTAAGTGTCCCAGGTTTGGAGACCTGGGAATATGGTCACCCTGTACAGGAGCAGTATGTGTCTCTTCACACGTTGTTTAAATTAGGAACTAGTCCAACCAAAACACTGCTGCGATAACACTGTTTCCTCTTTCTCTTTGTTCATATTTATAATGTTGTATCTAAATCTGATTATTCCAGATAAAGCTTATATAGCTCTCAACACAAGCCTGACTCTACAGCAGAGGGTTTGTGATTTACAGTAGCTGCAGTGTGGCTCTAGTTAGTTTTTTTGAGAGCTTTAGTCCTGCTGTAAACCCCCGACTGAAATCTGATTTAATGTAATGTCCTGTTTTGGCCTGTTGCTCTGCTCTGTCCTTCAGCGCTCATAACAAAAACATGAGTCACTTCCTGTTTCTGAAATCTTCCTCAGATAAAGCTTTCTTTTAAAAGCAGCATGCATATAATATCAATGTTTTGTTTTACACACCACATGAATATCCAACACATTTAAAGATGTGTGGTGTAAAATATCCCGTGTCCCAACAAGTACCTGCAAAAACACTAATATGTCCCAGTTTTGAACAGACCATGTCCCTATTGTCCACATTTTAACAAACACCATTCACTGCAGCAGACTTTAAAGCTCACGGAGGTCAGTGTTTGAAGGAGACAGAGTTAGTCCGGTCTTAGACCAGGTCCAGACTCGTGGAGGTCAGTGTTTGAAGGAGACAGAGTTAGTCCAGTCTTAGACCAGGTCCAGACTCACGGAGGTCAGTGTTTGAAGGAGACAGAGTTAGTCCGGTCTTAGACCAGGTCCAGACTCGTGGAGGTCAGTGTTTGAAGGAGACAGAGTTAGTCCAGTCTTAGACCAGGTCCAGACTCACGGAGGTCAGTGTTTGGTGAAGGAGACAGAGTTAGTCCAGACTTAGACCAGGTCCAGACTCACGGAGGTCAGTGTTTGAAGGAGACAGAGTTAGTCCAGTCTTAGACCAGGTCCAGACTCACGGAGGTCAGTGTTTGAAGGAGACAGAGTTAGTCCAGTCTTAGACCAGGTCCAGACTCACGGAGGTCAGTGTTTGAAGGAGACAGAGTTAGTCCAGTCTTAGACCAGGTCCAGACTCACAGAGGTCAGTGTTTGAAGGAGACAGAGTTAGTCCAGTCTTAGACCAGGTCCAGACTCACGGAGGTCAGTGTTTGAAGGAGACAGAGTTAGTCCAGTCTTAGACCAGGTCCAGACTCACGGAGGTCAGTGTTTGAAGGAGACAGAGTTAGTCCAGTCTTAGACCAGGTCCAGACTCACGGAGGTCAGTGTTTGGTGAAGGAGACAGAGTTAGTCCAGACTTAGACCAGGTCCAGACTCACGGAGGTCAGTGTTTGAAGGAGACAGAGTTAGTCCAGACTTAGACCAGGTCCAGACTCACGGAGGTCAGTGTTTGAAGGAGACAGAGTTAGTCCAGTCTTAGACCAGGTCCAGACTCACGGAGGTCAGTGTTTGAAGGAGACAGAGTTAGTCCAGTCTTAGACCAGGTCCAGACTCACGGAGGTCAGTGTTTGAAGGAGACAGAGTTAGTCCGGTCTTAGACCAGGTCCAGACTCACGGAGGTCAGTGTTTGAAGGAGACAGAGTTAGTCCGGTCTTAGACCAGGTCCAGACCTGCTTCTTGATAGTGACATGTTTAAACTTAAAATATAAGGGGTCTTTTTCTCTCTGTTAACTCCCAAAGGCTTCTTAAGTATATCATAT